>JAZKJV010003839.1:0-1200000 GCA_037367405.1 Ottelia alismoides | reverse complement strand
ACATGTAAAGAAGCTGGGAGGAGAACCATTTGTAGGAGACACTGATCCAAAGAAGGCCAGAGAATGGTCCAAGAATATGGAGAAAATATTTGCTCTAATGGACTGTACAGACGAACAAAAGTTGAAGTATACAATATTTCTTCTGAAGGATAGCGCTGATGATTGGTGGACATCGGTGAAAATGAAATATCCAAACCCATCCATTATTACATGGGAGATCTTTGAGAAAGAGTTCAATGAAAAATACTACGCAAGGGTTTATCAGGAGGAGAAACGTAGGGAATTTCTATTCCTTACTCAGGGGAGTAATCTGTTTCATGAATATGAGAAGAAATTCACTGAACTTTCAAAGTTTACTGCTTCTCTGGTTGCAACAGAAGAAGAAAGGTGTAGACGTCTAGAAGATGGTATGCATATTGACTTAAAGGAAATGGTTTCAGCCACGGGATATACAGATTATGCAAAATTGGTGGAAGCTGCTCGTAGGGCTGAACGAGTGGTGATAGAAAGAAGAAAGTGCCATGATCACGGAAAGAAAAGGTTTGCAGATAGACCCCAATGGAGAGGAACCATGAACAAAGAACCAAGAATAGCTGGGATTTCAAGGCAAGATAATAGATCAGCTCCTAGAGTACAAGGGAATCAAACAAATAGATATACAGTTGGGACTTCGGAAAACAGAACTCTTTCCTTTCCACAATATACAAACTGTGGAAAGTTCCATCCGGGAACTTGCCGCAAGGGGACCATTGGGTGTTATCAATGTGGCGAGATAGGCCACATACGTCAGAATTGCCCGGTACTTGTCCAAGGTTGTCGGGTTATGGGAAGACCGGCAACAAATCAAAATCGTGATGTTATAATACGTCGTCCTCCACCTACAAGAGAACAAAATAAAAACAATACACATAAGAGATCAACCCAGAGAGAGGGAAAAGCTTTTGCCATGTCCTTAGAGGAGGCCATATCTGCAGACGATGTTGTATCAGGTACCACTATTATTTTTGGTAAAAGTGCACATACTCTTATTGATTCTGGTGCAAGTCATTCTTTTATTTCACAAAGATTCTCCCTATATGCTGATACAGTTACAAGTACTCTCAAGCATGCTTTAGCAATTTCTTTGCCTAAGGGAGAACCAGAAATTATTAGGAATGTCCTCCGAAATTGTTTGGTTCAGATAGGAGAAAATTTTATTGAAATAGACCTGATTCCTATGGAGATAAGGGAATTTGATGCTATCATAGGAATGGATTGCTTGAGTACATATCATGCTCTTCTAGACTGTCATAAGAAGCATGTTACTTTTAGAAAACCAGCCGATGTCGAATTCACTTTCTATGGAGAAAGAAGGATATATCCTACCCATGTCATCTCCTATCTCTTAGCCCAGAAGTTTTTAAGAAAGGGATATTCCTCTTATGTTGCTTATGTGTTTAATACTAAGGCAGAAGCAGTCATCTTAGAAAATATCTCTGTGGTGAAGAATTTTGCAGAGGTGTTTCCAAATGAACTACCAGGAATTCCTCCTGATAGGGAAATTGAATTCACTATTGACCTTATTCCGGGTACCAATCCAATTGCCTTAGCTCCATACAGAATGGCCCCAGCTGAACTTAAAGAACTCAAAACTCAATTGCAGGAGTTAACAGATAAGGGATTTATACAGTCCAGTATGTCACCATGGGGTGCTCCTGTTCTATTTGTCAAAAAGAAAGATGGTTCCATGAGACTTTGTATAGATTACAGGAGACTAAAAAGAGTGACTGCCCGCAATAACTATCCTCTACCCAGAATAGATGACTTATTTGACCAATTGCAAGGGGCCTCTGTATTTTCCAAAATTGATTTGAGATCTGGCTATCATCAGTTAAAGATTAGAGGAGAAGATGTCCCTAAAACTGCATTCCGAACCCGATATGGGCATTATGAATTCCTAGTAATGCCTTTTGGATTGACCAATGCCCCAGCTGCTTTTATGGACCTGATGAATAGGGTTTTCCGTCCATATCTGGACAAGTTCGTCATCGTATTTATTGATGATATTCTAGTATATTCTAAAACAGAGGAAGAACATAGAGAACATTTGAGAATTGTACTTCAAACTCTGAAGGAACATCGATTATATGCAAAGTTTGATAAATGTGAGTTTTGGTTAAGGAATGTTGCATTGCTAGGCCATGTCATATCTGGAGAAGGAATAACAGTAGATCCATCAAAAATAGAAGTGGTTCTTAGATGGGAACGACCGATAAATGCATCAGAAATCTGAAGTTTCCTTGGTTTAGCTGGGTATTATCGAAGATTTGTTGAAAACTTTTCCAGAATTGCCGCACCATTGACAAGATTAACTAGAAAGAATGTGAAGTATAGTTGGGACGAAGAATGCGAGAAGAGTTTTAAGGAACTCAAGAGTCGTCTCACCTCAGCACATATACTTAGCTTTCCTTCAGGGAAAGGTAATTTTGTAATCTATAGCGATGCCTCAAGACAAGGGTTGGGATGCGTCTTGATGCAGAACGATAAGGTGATTGCTTATGCTTCTAGACAGCTAAAACAACATGAGTTAAATTACCCAACTCATGATCTTGAGTTAGCTGCTATAGTATTTGCCTTAAAAATCTGGAGACACTACCTATATGGAGAAACTTGTCGAATCTTTACGGATCACAAGAGTTTGAAATATATTTTCTCTCAGAAAGAGTTGAATTTAAGGCAAAGAAGGTGGTTAGAGCTAATCAAAGATTATGATTGTTCCATAGAATATCATCCGGGGAAAGCCAATGTCATAGCTGATGCTCTCAGTAGAAAGTCTAATGGTCAGCTATCTCACTTAAAAGGAGAATATTATCAGTTGAAAGAGTTACGTGCAAAGTTAACCATAAATAGCTCTGGAGCCTTATTAGCATCCCTACAAGTGAGACCCATATTATATGATAAAATTAAGGAGGCACAAGTCCATGATTCTGAAATCAATAGAATGATTGAGAAGATTAAGGAAGGAGATGAAGCCGGGTATACAATAGATGGTCAAGGGGTCTTATTCTTTAAAGGAAGATTGTGTGTTCCGAAGAAATCTGATATAAAGACTGAGATTTTGGAAGAAGCACATAACTCCATGTATACCATGCACCCAGGAAGTACTAAAATGTATAGAACACTTAAGAGTTACTATTGGTGGTCTGGCATGAAGAGAGAGATTGCAGAGTATGTTTCTAGATGTCCTATATGCCAACAAACTAAACCAGAGCGTTTGAGACCAGCGGGGACATTACAGCCACTTCCAATACCAGAATGGAAATGGGAACACATCACTATGTATTTTGTTACTGGATTTCCAAGAACCCGTCGAGGTCACGATGCAATATGGGTCATAGTGTATAGATTAACTAAGTCTGCACATTTCTTAGCCATTAACATGACATACAGTCTAGACCGCTTGGGAAAGATCTTTGTTAATGAGATAGTTTGCCGTCATGGGGCTCCTGTGTCAATTATTTCTGATAGAGATCCACGATTTACTTCTAAACTTTGGCCAAGCTTACATAAATCCATGGGAACAAAATTAGCATTTAGTACTGCCTTTCATCCTCAAACAGATGGTCAATCAAAACGGACTATCCAGACTCTAGAAGACATGCTTAGAGCTTGTGCACTGAGCTTTAAAGAAAGCTGGGATGAACATCTCTCACTTATAGAGTTTGCATACAATAACAGCTATCATACTAGTATTGGGATGGCACCTTATGAAGCATTGTATGGAAGACCATGTAGAACACCTATCTGTTGGAGTGAGGTTGGAGAACGAAAATTGGTTCAACCTGAACTAATACAAAGCACAATAGAAAAAGTTGAGGAAATCAAGAGATGCATAAAGGCAGCGCAAAGCAGACAGAAAAGTTATGCAGATAAGCGAAGGAGAGGCTTAGAATTTCAAGTGGGAGACCATGTGTTTCTAAAAGTATCTCCATGGAAAGGCCTAATCAGATTTGGGAAGAAAGGGAAACTAAGCCCTAGATACATTGGCCCTTATGAGATCACAGAGAGAATCGGTAGTGTGGCATATCGTCTTCGACTTCCAGCTGAACTAGCAAGGATACATGATGTCTTTCATGTCTCCACACTTCGAAAGTTTATTCCAGATCCAACCCATATGATACAACCTCAAGATATTCAATTGAAGGAAGATCTTTCATACGAGGAGGTTCCTGTGGAAATTCTAGATTATAAAGTACAAGAGCTTCGTACAAAGAAGATTCCTTTAGTTAAAGTTTTATGGAGGAGTCACGCAATAGAAGAAGCCACATGGGAACGAGAGGAAGAAATGAGATCTCAATATCCCCACTTATTTTCAAGCTAGCAAAGGTACTTAAATTTCGAGGACGAAATTTATTGCAAGTAGGGGAGAATTGTAATACGCGTTTTGTACACTATGCCTTTGAATGTTATCAAGGAAATATTGGATTGATAGTGCTCACACTTTACAGATACCATAGTCAATAGGTTCGCCTTGATGGAATGGTTTCATTGAAACTTGTTGTGTTTATATCAGAGACCATCTTGTATAAAAATGGACTTCAAAAGGTTCTCTAAATTGTGTAGCACATCAAAACATAGTACCACATCTAGGAATCTGGAATTTTGGTTGTACCTTATAAGTAGTAGAAGCCACTACTTGCATATAGTGCCCATAATGTTATAGATTTATACTCATTAGCCATAATCACATCATTAAGACTAATTAAGCATGATTAGTACTAATTAACCATCATTAGTGATAATTAAGCGTCATTAGCATAGATTTATACTCATTAGCCATAATCACATCATTAAGACTAATTAAGCATGATTAGTGCTAATTACCCGTCATTAGTAATAATTAAGCATCATTAGCATAGATTTATACTCATTAGCCATGATCACATCATTAAGACTAATTAAGCATGATTAGTGCTAATTACCTGCCATTAGTGATAATTAAGCGTCATTAGCAAAAGTGGGACACGGAGAGGAAATCATGGGACACGTGTCGTTACATAGTCAAGACAAGTGTCAAAAACTCAATAGTGCCATGTGTCATCATCCTAAGTATAACACGTGTCATGGTGAAGCCGCTTGCTTGGGCAACAAGTTATCTCACGGATAAGACTAGTCACTTACTTGGGCAACAAGTTTCCTTATGATTTAGCCATGTGCCATGCCATGTGTCTTCATACATGGATAAGAGACACATGAACCTCCCTTACATGTTGACACATGTCACACATGTAAAGGGGGTGGAGGCCTATAAATACCATGACCCCCCCATAGTCCTCCTCACTTCATTCACGCCCATCACTCCACCTTAGAGCCGCAAGGCCGCCGAGCTTGCAGGAAGAGCACGAGAGGAGCACGACGAAGCCCTGTCGGTGATCGAGAGCGTTTTTAAAAGCCGTAACGAAGTTCTGTCCGCATCGAGCCGTAGTACTCAAATCTAGGACGGCTATAGAGGGGGATTTCACTAAAGAAGGTGTTTTGGACTCAAGTTAGACAACAACCAGGTGAGGGATTCTCAAGCACTATTTTAAAGCACTAGTCTTTAGCTTTTATGCATGGTTTTGAATAGCAAGTATGAAATCATGTTTTCTGAAGCTTTTAGGCATGAATTACAAGTACCATACAGTTGATATGAAATCAGGGCTTTAGAACGTATTTCAGACGTCGTTTTATGTGTTTTTATCATGATAGCACGTTTTCAAGCATAAAATTCGTTGTGGAACAGAAAGCATAAGTTCACTTCTTAGATTTGACTTTTTATGTAAAGAATTATGTTTTGCACGGTTACTATGCATTATGGATCGGTTTTTCAAGTTCTTAATGGTTTTAATTATCAGAATATGCATGCTATGTCAAGATTGTTTTAAGTTCATGATTAGCTGCTATGAGCTTGAATTAGCAAAAGTACGATTTATTAGTGGCAAGAAAAGAATCAAAATCAGAAGATAAGCACCACAGTAGCTCTTTTATACAAATCATGAACTAGCCATTAGATATGGTGATGTCATTAGATATGACCCTGAAACCGCCATTAGATATGGCAAACCATTAGATATGGTATCAAGAGGACTTTGGGTCCGCATTCTGTAAACATATAGGCTTTGGGCCGTATGCAGGGTGTTTTTGGTCTTTGGGACCGTCTGCGCGTATGACTTAGCTTTGTTTCAGCCTTCATGAGTCAATAAATTAGCAACAGTGGTGATTAGTACAAACAGTTTGATAGTGATGATTTTGTTTCAGTTTATCTGCTTTTGGAAGTGATTTCAGTTTTCAATTGCAAAACTAATTTGTTGTTATATATAATTTCTTTCATAAAGTCTCTTTCAAGCTATTTCACAGTATTCAGCATAAATTCTTGTCATGATGCTCATATTTCAGTTTTTAGCTATATGTAAAAAGCTTGAGATCCTTTCACTGGGTCTAAGCTCCTAAATGGGTTTAGACTCATCCCTTTATATTATAATTATGTACAGATCAGCAGAATCACGACTAGCAGGGAAAGGACCGCTAATACACTTGGAGGAGGTGTCTTTTGCTTTTCGTAGTTTTTGTACTGTCTGTGTTATTTTGTTAGAAGTTGTAACAGATAGAACTTGTGTAATGCACTTCTTGGTGTTGTGAACTTGAAATACAAAGATATTGTGTTTTTGAGATTGCCACATGTTTGCTTGAGGAAATATAAAAAAGAAGGAAGAAAGATCTTTGTCGCGGCACGTCCTGGTTAGCGGGACGGGTCGTGACAGATTTAGGTACGTAGTGGATGCTCTTCTTGTATTTGATGACTCACGTAAGTTCAACGATGCCGAGGATCGGTTGTGGTACACATTGTTGGGATAAGACCCGATATCATCCCCTCTTAGATACCTATTGTTGGGGATATGAACCACCTAATATGGATGTAGGTGCGCAATCACGCACCACCACAGAAGCACATAAGAAAGAACAATTAGATATAATGGTGGTCGTAACCTCTCGCGACCGCTACAGAAGAAAGATCACTATAATTGGAATGAGTACAACTCTCCCTATTACCTCTCTCTCTCTCCTCAATCTCTCTCTCTCTCTCTCTTCCTCTCTATTCTTTTGTGGTATTCCCTCTTGTTGTGGTGTAGAGGTAATGCCTCCCCCTATATATTGCCCAATTACAACCCACAGTCCTATTCCCAATAGGACTATAAATATAATACAAATCAACTACTATTAGGATTAGGAGTCTAATCTCATTAGCATTCCAAATCCTAATTTAACTTTAATCCTAACAATCTCCCCTTTGAGTTGAATTCCAAGATCTCTTCATCATCTTGAGTTTGCATTGGGTTATCCTCGTCATCTGCAGGTCTCGTTCGCAGGATCTCACCAACTCATGGTAACGCACCCTGGGCACCCTCGATGTGCCTCCTTTCGGGCACTCACACAACTCAACATTGTGCCTCATAATGCGGCACCACAAATCTCTCATGACTAGAGATTATGCCAGCGTCCTCTGGTTAAGCGAATCACACTTGCTCCCCTTGTTGCACACTTCTACATCGTACTGCTTATCTTGGTGATAAATGAATCTCCATCACCTATCATGACCCTTCCCTCGAGCTTATACACCTGGTTTGGCATCCCCATCCCACGCATCACCATATGTGCACCCTTACTCGCACTAAGACCCCCCCCCTTCAATGGTAACTCGATGTCCTTGTGGCTCGATCATTCTAAGTGAAATAAGATTCTTCTTGGATGTAGGAATGTGTCTGATACCTATCAGAGTCTTTACTAATCCATCAAACATGTAGAATTGCACTAATCCAATTCCCTTGACGTGGTGAATCACTCCACCTTCCATCTTGAGCGTGCCATTATTACATGACTGATATGTACTGAACTGCTCCCTGAAAGAGCACATGTGGTCTGAACATGTCGAGTCCAAAAGACATCTTGAATCTGAAGGATATGGAAGAATCCTTAAGCGCATCATGGAAACGTGAGGATCACATCGTATGCGATGAAGAGTGACTAGTCGCACATGTTGCTCGGTGCAACGGAATTTAAAATTTTTCGAATCGATGAAACCACATGATCCAAAAATACTTCTTGGGACATTTCATCTAACCACAAAATAGATAAAGGAATACATCTTGTAGTGTGGTTGTGAATGAGCCTCTAAGAGAAGAGACCTCTTGTCTCAAGTCTGATCTTCGGAGGAGATGCTTGCGAGTGCGGGGATGAGTCGCGTGCTTCTCACAATCCAAGTTGTTGATCCAAGCAAGGGAGCTCCTGATCTCGTCGCATGAGATCGGATGTCTTCCTCACGAGCGAATTGCACTAAGGAAGATGGAGAACTAGGGTAGTCGAAGCGACAGAACAACAATGATCCGTTGACGACGGTGCCTTCTCTCTAGGGTTTGGATGGACGGCCACCAAAAAAGAGGTAGAGAGTATGCGTGAGAGAGAGAGATAGAGAGCTTGATGTTGGCAAGAGTCGTTGTAACTTAGAAGAGCAAGGGGTACCTCTTCTTATATAGAGTTTTGGGAATCCATGGATCACAATCCATGGACTACATAAAATCAATGGATGAGATTGATTTGTGCTTCTTTCAATGGCCAAGATTTTGTTGTAAATTTACAACAACAATTAATTTAGTTTAGATTTATTGATAAATCAATGTACGTCAATCCTAAAATTAAATCAATCAAATATGGAGATAATGGAATAGAGATTAGATCCGTCCATGTAATAGAGTGGATGACCATCCTTTCCTAATTGGATTGGGTGGCCATCCACCCTTCCAACATGGAAGGATGGAATCTCATGTAATCTCATGAGATTACATTATTCCTTGAAAATCTCCAAGATTTACAACAACACTTATTATTTAAAAAAATAATTCATAATTGTTTTGTAAATATTGCAATCTTGCCATTGGAAAATTGTGAATCACATTCACAACCCAAAATAAAATGTGATTTACATTTTCAATTAATTATCCAATGCGAATTCAGTTCATATCAATAATTAATCAACAAATATAAATCATAATAAGCTCTCTCTTTAATACATTATAAATCACATTTATAATATATTGTGAATAATTTGGATGGTGTTATCCACATTATTCTGATCCATAATAATTAAATCACATTTAATTATATTGTATCAACATTCTCATGCATTCTAAGAATGTGAATCAAATTCACATTATTCATGATAATTAAATCACATTTAGTTATCCATTTCTCAATGTTTAGATATAATTCAACTATGGAATTATTCTTGAACTCCTTCAAGAATAATGCGCTTTCTCCGCAGATACTTGGGGATAAGGATAGGGAGATTGTACGTTCCACGCATTATGACTTGAATATTGAGATCACATCTCAAATCCATATCTCACGGACCTCTCATAGATGCTTTATTAAATCAAGATCGTAAATCTAATCTTCTCGTTGCATCTGAATCTCATTCAGATCAATGTCCAACACTTGGACCAAGATCAGATTACTTCTCTAATGAGAGGAGTCACTAAAATCTAGACTTGTTTCATCACTCCCTCGGAATGGAAGCGTCATAGTTATACAATCGTTTATAATCACATCACCCTCAGGTATTCCTAATATATGTACATCCTACATACTGGAAGACCAATGATAAACCCGAAGATATAGATCAATTTTACATTGTTATTTTTAGGGTTTCATCATCAAGTTTTTCATTCTTGGTCAATAGGAGTTGGTATCGATCATAGGCTTTCCAAAAGCATATATCATACCTACAAATTCTTGTCATGATTCCAAAGCACGGTGACCATGCATGGAATTTGATCGATCCTAATACCTCATGAGTGAGCTCATGTATTTCGACTGACAAGTGAACCTGTATGATCCCTTTGAGAGATATTATTTTACACATATGCCCTCATATGCATACCAGCTCACCGGTGTATAGGCCTTGGTTAGGTCATCAACCTATTGATCTGCCAAATGTACATACATAGACATACAGTAATACATCGGTCTCCTATCAGAGGATGTGTGCCTATATCGTGACAGTGCGATATTGGACTTCAGTTATCTCGATCTCGTTAAGTCAACTCTTTGACCTAACTAATTTGACACCTCTGAATCTCTATTCCCATGCAGAGGACCTGCATCAAGAGGTCGGACAAATATCAACCTAATGAGAAAGGATTGCCATCTCCTCCTCAGGCTAGAGATCATCTCTTAACAATAATTTATCGGTGCTTGATAAGTCCTCAATCTAACTCCTTAGATATTCATCCAAGCACCAGCCTCCATGATTCAATTATTGAATCAACAACTGTATAATTATTAATATAGCCATGGTACATAACCTTAATTGTACAGAGGGACCTTATAGTGCATTCATTCATTTAATCTTAGAAAGTGAGTGAAAAAAATCAAGAACTTTTACTGATAAATCAAATATTATAATAACATTTCTTGTTGAAATGGTTCGCTTCGGGCTTACATGGCTAATAATATCCCACTAGCCCTTAGAACAATTCAGGTACAATACTTAAACCTATACTCATTACATGCTGGCCAAAAATCTTCTGTGTCAAAGGTTTGGTAAGAGGATCAGCAACGTTGCCGGCAGAGGCCACCTTAGTGATGATGATGTCACCACACTTTTGAATCTCCCGAATAATGCGGTATTTCCTTTCCACGTGCTTTCTATTTTGATGTCATCTGGGTTCCTTCGCCTGGGCAATGGTTCCCGTGTTATCGCAGAGTAATGGGATGGGAGTATCAGAGGAAACTACGCCAAACTCCAAGATGAACTTGCGCAACCACACCGCCTCCTTTGCAGCATATGATGCGGCAATGTATTCGTCTTCTGTTGTTGAATCTATTGTAGTGTCCTGTTTCTTGCTTCTCCGGCTCACATCACCACTGTTCAACATGAATACAAATCCGATGTCTTCTGATGTCGGCGTTCAATCATTAATATCCGACTGGAAGTCTTAATCAGTGTATCCCAAGACTTGGAGATTACCATCTCCATAGACCAAGATGTAATCTATTGTCTGTCTTAGATACTTATGTCCTTCACTGCATTCCAGTATTGTTCTCCATAGCAGGACTGGTAACAACTTACCACTCCCACTGTATGGTAGATATATAGCCTCATACATCATGGCGTACATTAAGCTTCCTACAGCTGATGCATAGGGGCGACCAACCATGGCTTTGTTTCCTCAACACTTTGAGGAGCCATCCCTTTAGATAGGTGGACACCATGTCTTAAAGGGAAGAAACCTTTCTTGGAACTCTCCATACGGAAACATTCAAGAATTTTCTTAATGTACCCTTGTTGTGACAATCCCAATATCATCTTTTCTCAGTTTCTGAACAATTTCAGACCCAAGATGTAAGAGGCTTCTACAAGATCTTTCATCTCGAAGGTATGTGATAGCCAACTTTTAAAGGTAGTCATCATCCCTGTATCATTCCCAATGATAAGGATGTCATCTATGTAAAGCACGATGAACAAAATGGCACTCCCACTAAGCTTCTTGTACACTCAAGGTTCATCAGGATTCTGCACAAAATCATAACTCTTTATGGTTTCGTCAAATCTGATGTTCCAGCTACGAAAAGTTTGTTTATGCACATAGATGGATTTCTTCAGCTTGCATACTTTACCTTCTTCGATTATGAAGCCCTGGGGATGCTCCATATAGATATCCTCGTCAAGGTATCCATTGAGGAAAGTTGTCTTGATGTCTATCTGCCAGATGTCGTAGTCAAGAGATGCATCTATAGCTAGCAGTGTCCTGATGGACTTACGCATAGCCACATGAGAGAATGCCTCATCATAGTCAATGCCTTCTCTCTGTGTGTACACTTTGGCTACGAGCCTTGCCTTGAAAGTTTCTACTTTCCCATTAGGTCTCATCTTTCTCTTGAAGATCCCTTTACACCCAATGTGTTTTACCCCCTTAGGTGGATCCTCTAGAGTCCATACACCATTCTTATGCATGGAGTCAATCTTTGACTTCATTGCTAGCATCCTTCTATCCATGTCATGATCCATGAGTGCTTCATCAAATGAAGTAGGATCATTATCAGTTTCACCTGACACATGGAATCCATACCTTTCATGTGGTGCAACCACCCTCGAACTCCTTCGAAGAGGTATGGGTATTTTATCTTTATTTATCTCTTCAGTTTCTGGTTCAAGAAGCTCAGAATCCTTAGGAGATTCAATGAGTTCCTCTACTTTGTTGTTGTCTTAACCTTTAAAGAAGTCATCCTCCAGAAATCTCACATCTCTAGAGACGAAAAGCTTCTGGGTCTTAGGGTCATAAAGCTGGTATCCAATACCATATTTAACATACCCAATGAAGTAACACTCATGAGAGTGAGATTCCAGCTTGCTTGCATCCACGTTCTTCGCATGGACCAAGTAACCCCAAACCCTTAAGTGATTAACACTAGGTTTGGTTCCATACCAGATATCATGAGGAGTCTTAGGTATAGACTTGGTAAGAATCTTGTTTAGGATATATATTACAGTCTCTACTACATATCCCTAAAGACTAAGAGGTAAATGTGCGTTGCTCATCATTGAACTGACCATATCCATGATGGTCCTATTGCATCTTTCAACAACACCATTAAGTTGGGGGTTAGTGAGATTGAAGACAATTCCATTCTCTTTAAGGTATTCCTTAAATTCATCTGAGAGGTACTCTCTACCTTGGTCAGATCGAATCCGTTTGATCTTTCTATCGGTTTGGTTCTCAACCAAAGCCTTGAACTCTTTAAACATTTCAAAGGTTTCGGATTTATGATGTAGTAGGAAGATAAACCTTTATCGTGAATGATAATCAATAAACGCCAAATAATATCGATATCCATTTCGAGTTGTGGTACTGAAGGGACCACATACATCAGTATGTATTAGGTCAAGAATACCCTCGCATCGTGTAACCTTATTACGAAAAGGTGTCCTAGTCATTTTACCTCGAATACAATGTTCGCAGGTAGGCAAAGATTGAACATATAAAAAATCTAAGGATCCATCCTTTATTAATCTATTGATCCTATCAGCAGATAAATGACCAAACCTTTGATGCCAAATCATGTTTGAATGATTTCCATCCTCCCTGGATCTTTTAGGATTTTTATTAGTGATAGTGACATTCATGACATTTTCATCAATGCATAATTCATAGAGTCTACCAGAAGTTAAAACACCATTCGTAATATGCTTATCATAACGATTTATGACTAGTTTATTATAAAAAAAGGAATGAATATCCACTTCTAACAAGCTTAGATACAGATAAGATTCCTTCTAACTTCTGGTACATAAAGGCATTCTTTAAGTAAAATGACTCTCCCACTAGATAAAGATAGCTGGCAGGTCCCAACGGCAACTGATACAATAGTTACATCAGATCCCATATGGATGACTATCTCCCCTTGATCAAGATTCTTAGTTTCCTTGAATAGATGCAACGAATTGCATACATGAACAGCAGCACCAGAATCTACAACCCAACTTCCTTTTCGTCCAATGAGAAAATTAGTTTCAATAATGAAAGTATATTTCATACCTACAGGGGATTTACCTTTGTCGGCAGACTTCAGGAATTCCGGGCAATTACGCCTCCAATGCCCCGACTTTTTGCGGGGGTGACAAACGTCGGTTTTCTTTGATGCTATCAAAGTAGATGCATTTGAAGATGAGCCAACGCCTTGTCTCTTCTTCTTTCTCTTCTGGACCAGGCCCTTTCAAGAACCTTGCTTCTGATCGTACTTTCCTTTGACTTGTGCAACCATTGCACTGCCGGAGGGGCCATACTTCCTCATTACGTCTTCAGCAGACATTAATGTAGCCAATAGCCTAGCGTTAGTATAATCAACTTTTCTCATGTAAAACATAACTACAAAGTTGTTGAAAGACTTAGGGAGCGACAACAGAATGTAGTTAGCTTGCATATCTACATCTGTTTCATCTTCCAGGGTTTTCCAGCTCAGAGAGGTGCCCAAACATTTTGAGTACATGTTCTCTGACAGAGGTCCCCTCCTGCATCTTGCAGAGAATAAGTTCTCTCATTATATTACAACGTTGTGTGTGATTTATATCACCGAACAGTTCCCTCATATTCACCATAATAGCATGGCAAGTTTCCATTTCGACATGTTGCTTCTGAAGCACATTGGACAATGAACCCAGAATGTAATACCTTGCCAGATTATGATCTTCATTAAACGAAATTTCTTCCAAAGTCTTCGGGTCTCTATACTTGTCCTTAGACAACACATAAGAGATGCGCTCAACAGAAAGGATAAGATCCAAATTTCAGATCTAATCCAAATAATTTGGTCTGGTCAACTGATTGACCTCCAAGAGCCTGCTAAGTGGGTTCATGGACTTCATTTTCTGAAATTAAGAATGCACTATATTAGAACATATAAATAATTATATATTTAATTTAAAATATTTGATTAAGAAATTTTTAATCAAATTAGTCTTGCCTCTTCAACTTAGAATGACCATTCCCTTAATTGCTTTCAAAGCAAGAGATATACTTATCGCTATATCTCTAGCAAGAACTGGGATCTCCTCTTTATCTCTGTGACATCCCAATAATATGAGAACCTGTAACTCAGATAAAAAGAAGCGGGAACACATTCCGCCTTGCAAGTCCAACTTGCAATTCTCAATTTGTCTTTAACACCCGGGTCCACCACCCCTAAGGTGATGTTGACCCGTCGTTAATTGAACTAACCGTCAACAGGAATAGCACTAGTTATGCGCAATCCAATATCGCTCCAATAATATGATGACCCGTATTGGGGTCACTACACATATGGCCTTACTCTTTCGAAAAGCAAAGAGCTCGATCTAGATGCACTTGTATGCAGGAGATGTCACGTCGGACAGGTGTCTCCTACATACAATCCCTGGAGCGAAACCCTTCACCTTGACAGGAGACCGTGGATGTCACTTATGTGATCCTCCACCTCATATTCAAATTCTAATCAATTGTTATGAATCGCATTCACATAATTAATTCTTCGAAGGGAATACACATCTATTCATAATAGAGTATTTTAATTAGAAATAATTTATTTAATTACATTAAATCAATTATCAATCTAATTCAATTAACCAACAAACTTAATTCTTACTTGAAAGGATGGTATTATCTCAAAAATATGTATTTATTCAAATTTAAATAATTATAAAAATACATCATGATTTTTCAAGCATTATCCCTTTCCCTACCCGTTGTCATGGTCAATACTGATGGGAGTGGGACAGACCGCTCACAGAGCAACTGCTACCCCAACACTCCACGACTAGACACCATATCCGCCTCGAGTTAGGATAATACCAAATTGATTACTTTGTACTTGAGATTATAATCAGTTTTCAACCGAAGTTATACCATATAATAATAATCAAAATTATTTTAATTTATATTACTAGGAAATTTGCTTAATAAATTCACAATCATATTCAAGAAAGTTTGTTTGTTGGAAAGAAGATCATGTAACCAATTGTGATCTAGATCATACCAAATCAATTATTTGTTAAAGCAATGTCATTTAGGGAAATAATTATCATATAATGTTTCTTAAAAATTCATACATAATTATTCCAGGAAATTAACCATTAATTTCACTAATTGATTAAATGAGAATCACATGGTTCTTGAATAGGAGTCTAATTTCCAACAATGACCCTCACTTACTAAAATTAGCATATCTCAACAAATTTAAATCCAAATTATGCAAAATAAGTTTCTAAGGTTTGACAATTTAATTTAAAAAAGAACTCAAGTGATTTGCATGCATTTCTAGGCTTTTCAAAGAAGTAATCAACTCTTTGACTACGTTAAGATTGGCCATCCCCAAAACAATGGATACATGTTCATTAGAATGATCATAACTTGAGCAATAGGATTCCAAATCACGCAAACTCAAATCCCACGATTTCCTTATTTAATGTAAAAGGGATAATTTTGTGTTTAAAAAATTAAAATATGACCGAAAATATTCACAAAAGGGCTGCGTAAAACAAATGCGATAAAATTTTCACAAACCCTAATGAGCCGAAGTCTTCCTAAGTTTATGGATCGCATCCAAAACCTCTGACCTATGGCTTTGATACCACTCGAAGGATATGGAAGAATCCTTAAGTGCATCATGGAAGTGTGAGGATCACATCATATGCGATCAAGAGCGACTAGTCGCACTAGTTGCTCGGTGCATCAGAATTTTAAAATTTTCGAATCGATGAAACCACATGATCCAAGAACACTTCTTGGATCATTTCATCTAACCACATAATAGATAAAGGAATATCTCTTGTAATGTAGTTGTGAATGAGCCTATAAGAAAAGAGACCTCTAGTCTCAACTCCAATCTTCGAAGGAGACGCTTGCGAGTGCGGGGATGAGTTGTGTGCTTCTTGCAATCCAAGTTGTTGATCCAAGCAAGAGAGCTCATGATCTCATCGCACGAGATAGGGTGTCTTCCTCACGAGCAAAATGCACCAAGGAAGACAGAGAACTAGGACAGTCAAAGCGACAGCACAAGGATGATGCGACGACAGCGATGCCTTCTCTCTAGGGTTTGGATGGACGGCAACCCAAACAGAGGGAGAGAGTAGGTGTGAGAATGAAAGAGAGAGAGAGGGAGAGAGAGAGAGAGATCGCTTGATGTTGTCAAGAGTTTTTGTAACTAAGAAGAGCAAGAGGTGTCTCTTCTTATATAGTGTTTGGGAGTCCATGGATTACAATCCATGGACTACATAAAATCAATGGATGAGATTGATTTGTGCTTCTTTCAATGGCAAATATTTTGTTGTAAATTTACAACAACAATTAATTTAGTTTAGATTAAATATATATTTATATATCAATATAAATCAATCCTTAAATTAAATCAATCAAATATGGAGGTAATGGAATGGAGATTACATCCATCCATGTAATAGAGAAGACGACCATCCTTTCCAAATTGGATTGGGTGGTCGTCCACCCTTCCAACATGGAAGGATGGAATCTCATGTTATCTCATGAGATTAAATTATTCCTTGAAAATCTTCAAGATTTACAACAACACTTGTTGTAGATGATTCTAAAAATTAATTCATAATTATTTTGTGAACAATGCAATCTTGAAATTGAAAAAATGTGAATCACATCCACAATCTAAAATAAAATGTGATTTACATTTTCAATTAATTATCCAATACGAATCTAATTCACATCAATAATTAATCAACAAATGTAAATCATAATAAGCTCTCTCTAATACATTATAAATCACATTTATAATATATTATAAATAATTTGGATAGTGCTATCCATATTATTATCATCCATAATAATTAAATCACATTTAATTATATTGGATCATAATTCTCATGCATTCAAATAATGTGAATCAAATTCACATTATTTATGATAATTAAATCACATTTAATTATCCATTTCTCAATGCTTAGATATAATTCAACTATGGAATTATTCTTGAACTCTTTTAAGAGTAATACATTTTCTCCACAGATACTTAGAGATAAGGACAGGATGATTGTACGTTTCACGTATAGTGACTTGGATATTGAGATCACATCTCAAATCTAGATCTCACAGACCTCTTATAGATGCTTGATTAAATCAAGGCCGTAAATCTAATCTTGTCATTGAATTTGAATCTCATTCAGATCAATGTCCGACAATTGGAACAAGATCATATCACTTCTCTAATGAGAGGAGTCACTAAAATCCAGACATGTTTCATCACTCCCTCGGAATGGAAGTGTAATGGTTATACAATTGTTTATGATCACATCACCCTCAAGTATTCTTAATATCTATACATCATGCATATTGGAAGACCAATGATAAACCCGCAGATATAGATCAATTTTACACTGTCATCTTTAGGGTTTCATTATCAAGTTTCTTATTTTTGGTCAATAGGAGTTGGTATCGATCATAGGCTTTCCAAAAGCATATATCATACCTACAAACTATTGTCACGCTTCCAAAGCACGACGACCATGCATGTAATTTGATCGGTCCCAATACCTCATGAGTGAGCTCATATCTTCCGGTTCACAAGTCAACCAGTATGATCCATTTGAGAGATCATATTACTCATATACCCTCACATGCACACCAGCTCGCCGGTGTATAGACCTTGGTTAGGTCATCAACCTATTGGTATGCCAAATGTACATACTTAGACATATAGTAACACATCTATCTCCAGTCCGAGGATGTGATCATGTATCGTGATAGTGTATGATATAGGACTTCGGTTATCTCGAGCTCGTTAAGTCAACTCTTTGACCTAACTAATCTGACACCTCCGAATCTCTATTCCCATCCAGAGGACCTGCATCAAGAGGTCGGTCAGATATCAGCCTAATGAGAAAGGATTGCCATCTCATACTCATGCTGGAGTCATCTCTTAACCATCATTTGTCAGTGCTTGATAAGTCCTCAATCTAACTCCTTAGATATTTATCCAAGCACCAGAATCTATGATTCAATTATTGAATCAACAACTTTATGATTATTAAGAAGGCCATGCTACATAACCCTAATTGTACAGAGGGAACTTATAGTGCATTCATTCATATAATCTCAGAAAGGGAGTGAAAAAAATCAATAACTTTCATTCATAAGTCAAATATTACAATAACATTTATTGTCGGAATGGTTCACCCCGGGCTCACATGGCTAACAAAATCTACCTTCATCTCCCTAGAGCATGCTAGCAGATCTCCCCCTCAGATTGCGGTGGAATCCTCTTTGTCAAACTCGAAATCACCAACCTTATTCTTTCCTTTCTCCTTCTTACATCTCAGACAATCAGTTATTCGGTGATCCTCCTTGTCACAATAGAAGAATCTGATCGGACCTCGTGACTTGGATCGATCTCTGAATCATATCTCCGTTTATCTTGAACGTCTACCCTCGGTTGTCAGCACATGCCCTTCATCATTTGTTACCTCATCCGTCGACCTCCATCAAGACTCATTCATAAGCAGCGAGCAATTGTCTCACCTAATGTGATGGTCTCCTTGACATAGATTAACATCATCGCTATATGATCTTAGGAAGATTGAAGGGAACTCAACAAGATGAGTGACGTATCCTCCTCCTTGAAGAGAGATTCTCCTTCCGCATTCTTATCTTCAAGTGTAAGCACATCTGTGAGAATCTTATTGAATTCACCCAGGTGTAGTTCGAGCTTTGTCCCATCAGTCAACTTTAGACCATAGAGCTTCTTATTCATCAATAATCAGTCCGTCAAAGATTTGGACTTGTATCATCCCTCGAGCTTCAGCAAAATCTCTGTTGGATCCTCCAGGATGATGACTTCATGAAGAGTATTATCCGCCAAGAACAGTTGTATTGTATTGTTCGTGAGATCCCTCATCTCCTTCCACTCTTCCTCTTTCATCTTCTCAGGCTTCTCTTCTTTATCCCGAGAGCTTTCACAAGTTCTTCTCGCGTGAGTATGTTCTTCACCTGTTGTTGCCATAAGGTGAAGACATTCTTCCCGTTGAAGGGTTCCACATAGAATGATGCACCCCTCAATGAAAATATCACCATCTGCTTTTCTACCATACCTCCTTGCACGATCTGAAAAATCAGAGCAGAAACCTCCCTATCCGAATTGTCCAACTCATCTAGAGTGCGCAAAACCCCTATCATGACATGGATCACCTTAATTAGACTTTGTATCTCTCGATCTCAACAGCTCATCGTAACCGTTGGTTCTTAGATAACTCTGAAGAAAGGCACACCCAATGCATCACGTCGTCACATCAACTTCGAATATTGCTCTGATTCGTCACGGTGTATCGCTCGATGTCGTCAAATCTAGCTCTGATACCAGTTGTTGGGATACGACCTGGTATCGTCCCCTCTCAAATACTGATTGTTGGGAATACGAACTACATGATGTGGATGTGGATGCGTAATCACTCACCACCACGGAAGCACATGAAAGAAAGGACAACCAGATATAACGATAGTCGGTCACCTCTCGTGATTATCGGAGAAGAAGGATCACTAAGTACAACTCTCTCCATTCCCTCACTCTCTCACATCTCTCTCTCTCTCTTCTCTCTTCTCACTCTCTCTCTCTCTCTCTCTCTCTCTCTTTTCTCTTGTGGTATTCCGCCTTGTTATGGTGTAGAGGCAACGCCTCCACATCCCTCTATATATGGTACGATTACAACCTCATAGTTCTATTCCCAATAAGACATAAATAGAATACAACTCAACTACTATTAGGATTAGGAGTCCAATCCTGTTAAGATTCTTAATCCTATTTTGACTCTAATCCTAACACACATGCCCCAGGATCATAAGTTTCCACCATACACAACATTTTTTAATTCATAAAGGTGCATTACCTCATGTACAAATTACATCATTTTAGAGACCGTGCAGATACAAAGTCAAGGCATCTTCATTGCGACCAACGTTTCAAGTCTTTATCTGCAAAGAAGGTAGTCTTGGCGGACATAATAAACATGCTAGAGTTTTCGAAAAATTACTGTGCAGAGAAGCTAGAGGAAAATGAATGCTTAGTTTGTGAAAAAGATAGACTTATCGTGCACCTGACCGATAGATCAATATCAACACATGACATGATCGAGGAACTATATGCGATAAGCATGTCATGACGTAGATTCCACATGTCATATTGTATTGTCTCTCTGCTTCTATGTATTACTTGATGATGTACTAAAATTTAATGAGAAGGGGAGATTATATACCATTATACGTGTTCAATGTTTATTTATCGGTGATTGTTTCTTGGTAACAAGTATGTTAATGGTGCATTGGACCGTATGGAAAGCATTGCTCCCAACAGGTTAAATAACTTACAAATCTTATCCCTTCTTATCCATCATGTACCAATCAAACGGAGAATAGTGCATGACTATTCCTTATCTCACCTTATTCTTCTTTCATCCTTTCCTTCCAAACGAAAAAAAAAACGGTTTCTTATACCCCCTTATCCTTCACCCCTTATTCCCCAACTGAACAAATCCTTAGAAAGGATCAAACGCGTTCATTGGTCATGATCCCAAACAACTCGCTATTTCATATGAGCCTCTAGGAAAGACGGTGAAAGATCTAAAAACAAAAATCGATCAGGCTTTATGAACAAGCAGACAGATCCAACCAACTCCTTAGAAAGATTTTAAGATCAACGCCATCCAGAAGCATACACATATGCTTTTAGAAAAGCTAGTGATTATCAAGAATCCTGTAGAATCCATTGTCGCGGCCAAAGAATAAGAACCAATAACATCAGGTACTATTTTCCGAGCAAATTTCTGAATGGTCCAATTTATTTGAAATTAAGGAGATATATATAACGATGCTCCAGGGAAAGAAAAAGATGAACCGAATGAATATGAGTTCACATCATGTCGAGACTCTAAGTCGAAAGTCCTTCCTAATGACTCTCTTAGAGATGAATCCATATTCTTTAAATCTCTTATCTTCCGTTAGGATTTTTACCGGGACAAAAAGTCAACTTCAACAATAAAGGAATCATATGAATCTTTCAATGTCAAATTCACTTTCACTAACTCGGTTACTGACAAATTATAGACATACAACTGACTCTTTTCTAGTTAAATCCTATCTATTCTTGGAGTTACTTTCTCGATCTGATCGCCTTGCATGAGATCATGCCCTATTTATTTGGTAATTGGGTTGGGTTGAGTTGGAGTAACTTCTTGTGAATAGTAGTTGTTTGGATAGTTATGAGGGTCAGAGATGGTTATAATGATAAATTGGATTTGATGTGAAATTAATAATCTACTATATTAACTTTTGATGATTATAATGTCTTTTATGTTAATTTTTTATTTGAATATGATTAAAAATATTATAATAAAGAAATTATGTGGTTCATAAAGCTCAACCTAAGAATGCAAAGATAGAGTAGAGGGTGTGACAAGCTACCGTAAGATAACCTGACAACCAAACAAGCCTCATTATTTATAAAACCCTCCTCTTTCCTTTTTTTAAATTCATTACAATTTCAAACTACCTGCCTATCTCCACTGCTCTCAAATTTTCTATCTTTTTCCTAATCCATGAGAATATAGCTCAGACTAGTTAAGGCATATTAGGGTGGCTACGCATCTTAGGAAGCCTTCTTTAAACATAAATCTTTTTTTTACAATTCTGTATTTTAAATGCCAAACATATCATAAAAATATAAAATCAATTTTTTCTTATACACAACTTTACTTTTTTAGAGTAGGGAAGATGTTATGGGCTATGATATTAATACGCGTCTATTTTAAGGGACAAGTACTTATATATGATGGCTTAGATTCTTTATAAATTCTGGTATTTAAATCTTAATCCTAGATCTCCATGTGAATTGGATCTCCTTTAATAGATCTTGGCACTAAAAAATAAGTGAATATTCAAGAAATCTTGGCGCGTGACACTTAGCTACGTCATTTTTTGGACTGTGAGAGATCATGTTGGTTCGACTTAAGATGGGGATGTATCTGCTAGATCATAGCTCGAATGTCGGCAACAAGGTTATAGTCCATATTCAAGATCTTTAGTGCCTACTCAGCGAGAAATACCTTCCTCTATATCTTAGATGTATAATAACTTGTTTTGCGACACAGCTTTTCTATTATAAGTGTGTGTATGTCACATTTACCTTGTATAGAAAAAACATACACATACATATCCTTAACTCTTTCCTCCAACAAATACTTTACGAAAATATTACACAAATTTGCAAAAAGCTCAAGCCAAATATAGTGAAAAACTCCAAGCATTTAAAAATATCTACCTAGTAGGCATTATACTAAAAAGGGGGCCAATACACCTCAAGAAAATGAGTCAATGAAAGTTGACCAAGATGGACCAATTAAGCCGAAAGACCTCATTCTCCACCAAAGAAATTTTGTAAACTATTTTTGTTTCCTAATATATACATACAAGTAGAAGGAATACATGGATCAAAAAGTGTTGAGGAGAAAATAATAAGGGTAATTCATGGTATCTCAATCACATTGGATGTATAGCTAATAGTACTAGGAACTTTGTAGGTCTCACATTCTTCTCACACAAGCTCAGTTTTGCATCAAGATTTTATTAGAATGTGATTCCAATTGGAGCAGTCTGAATCGAGAGGTGACATTGGTTTTGGTTACAGTAATGAAGCTCTAATTTTGTTGAGCATAAATACTCGAATCTCTTGGTATACTTGGCGAATAAGAAATTCGAAGGCCTATGTTAGTTATAATTGTTCCCCTATTAACTATATTAGACCGCAATTTCTTGGGATTTTGTGGGAAAAATTGTTGGAATTCCTCAAAAGACTAAAATTTGTCATTTTAGGAAAATGATATGTTTAAACATGCATGAGTAAGGTAATACCACCTGTGATTCCTATGAAAGTGAGTAAGGTTTTTTTACTCAGGACTAACCAATATTTAGGTATTAGGGTGTGATGAATCTCATGTTTATTGTGTTAACATGTTAGAATTAAGTGAAGTCACGTGTTATTGCTTTCTATTTTAGCCATAATTTAGGCTTGTTGAATCATTATCCTTTTGAGCCACAAATTACTAAAATAACGTGAAAATAACACTAAATAACTCTTTGAAACCTAAATAGATATTTACAATTCCGATTTCTCTTCATATTGACCAAAATCATTTTTGCATACATCATCTTAGCAACCCAAGAGGAGAGAAAAGAAAAGAGAATACAAGAAGGGGAAGCTTATAGCTAAGTGTAAATCATATATACATATGTATTTATTCTGATAGAAAAGAAAAGAGAATACACGAGGGGGAGCATATAGCTAAGTGTGAATCATATATACATATGTATCTATTCTCTTAAATTGTGTGTAAGTGCAGTGTACAATTATGCCAGTAAAAATATTCAATTAAAATATTTATAAACCACAACGATAGAAGTAGAGAAATTCAAACCACAATGCACAATGATTTTACATGGAAACCCAAGTGAGTAAAAATCATGACCCAGAATCATGTCCTAGGATTTCCCCTTCGCTCTCTCGGCAAAGCTTTATCCTAGCGCTACTTCAAATCGAGGGCAGCACAACTTCTCATACAACTTGTACCCTTCCTTGGACAACTCTCAAAGGAAGATTATTATCTCTCTCTCTCTGTCTCGGAGAATGAAATTCACAAATAGGATACATGTTTACAATAATACTGAACTAATAATAGTTTAGTAATAAAACTTGAATTCACAAGCTTAGAAACTTCCAACGCAGAATATGCTCGAAAATGATAATGATCTCTATTGAGCATATAGAACAAAAACAACTTCAGTTCCTGGACTTTTTTGGATTGAAGATAGCTTGAGAGTGCAGAAATGCTAAAAGAACTCGAATATCACACAAGAATCACACAATTTCTTTTACTTTGATAGTAGGAGATGTTTCTCTCCATTGTGTGCCTCAAATAAGCATCACGAGGGGCCTTTATATAGGGTTGGGTCCATAAGAGCCACTATTGAGCAAAAAGGGATACCAAATTATGATGGTGGAGTCATTGTAACGTCCCAGGCTTAGGTCCCCGGTCCGTTATCGAGGAAAACTGGCCCTGACAACTTGTTGGGTTCAGGCCCAGATGGACCCATTAGCAACCACCCAAAATGCTTAAGCCCAAGTTGTCAAGTAGTATTCCCTACCACTTATAAACCACACCCACACTTCGTGAGTTTTAGGTATGGCATTATGTTTGGGGTTAGGTGTTACAACCCTCCCCCCCCCCCCCCCACTTATATTCGCAACGTCCTCGTTGCGACATGGCCCATCACTTATTCCCAGTGACAGTGGCGGCTGCACGCTCCGGGTAGCCATTTCCTCCTATCTCTTTGTAGGGGTGGCTCCACCTCTCGGGTAGCCCTTTCCACTATCAGAGGGAAATTGGCTCTGATACCATTTGTAACGTCCCAGGCTTAGGTCCCCGGTCCGTTATCGAGGAAAACTGGCCCTGACAACTTGTTGGGTTCAGGCCCAGATGGACCCGTTAGCAACCACCCAAAATGCTTAAGCCCAAGTTGTCAAGTAGTAATCCCCACCACTTATAAACCACATCCACACTTCGTGAGTTTTAGGTATGGCACTATGTTTGGGGTTGGGGTGTTACAGTCATCCCTACTATAAGCTAGACCAATGGGTAGTCCTTGATCTATATTCCTAAGATAATAATACATTGTATGAGTATGATAATATATCACCAAAATTCCAAGCTCTACCTTAGGGGCTATGAGTGATGAACAATGATTCATCATTTAATACTGGGCTTGACCCCTATCTAAATGCCATACAAGTACCCCAAAAATCAAGAAATTAATAAAATGCACTTGGCAATATTTTTTTTAAATTTTCCATATTTTTCTTGTAAACAAACCCAATAAATAATTCAGAATAAAAGTCATAAAAATAAGGACTTGAACCCGATATATAGTCATCTGGTATATGTAGTTTATAGTTCAATCATTTTTAATAAATTTCATGGTAACTCCAAATAACATTAAATCAACTCCATTGTTTACATGTTACTAATTTGTGTGTGTCTGCGCACGAGCACGCTAAATTGTATATACGATGAATAAAATCTAACCCTTGTCCAGAGATAAAAGGTCATAAAATTGCATATCTTCTCCATATAGTCTCTCGTGAATACAAACTTGCCATTAGATTAATGCGAATAAAATTCTCTATAAAACAAGATTAAATTTAAAGGAACCGGAGTTCATATGTTGAACCAATGTTTTGAGTGTGAATCGTACATTATATATTTAATAATATTAGTTGGTCATTTTGTATATAAATAACTCTATTTGATGGATATATTTATCATTTATTTTCTTTTTTTATGTTATAAAAAAATACATAAAAATTAAAATCCAAAAATATAAAAATAAAAAAAGATGTGATGTGACCTTGTTTATAATACTATATTTATTTCTTTCCTTAGTTTTATTTGATTTATTCCTAATTTTTAAAAAATAAAAAATAGACTAATGTATAAATATTTTTCTACTATATTGTTAACTTTCTTTTTTGTGAAGTTTTAATTAAAGATCAAAAGATGCAAAACAATTAAAACTAAATATTTTATACTATTAAAATTGTAACGTCCTGGGGTTGGGTCCCCAGACAGTTATCAAGGAAAACTTACGCTGACAACTTGTTAAGTACAGGACCAAATAGATCAGTTGACAATCACCCAAAATTTTTAAGCTCAAGTTGTCAAGTAGTAATCCCCGTCACTTATAACCTACACCTACACTTCGTGAGTTTTCGATATGAGACTATCTTTGGGGGTTGGGGTGTTACAAACTCTCCCACTTATGTTCAGAACATCCTCAATGTAACATGGTCCATCACTTATTACCAGTGATAATGGCATTTGCATGCTCTGGATGCCTGATGAATACCCATTCATCACTCTTTATTCTTATATTTTAGCTACAAAAACCTGTGCAAATGCATGTAGATATGTGTAAATAGGAAAAGTTAGCAAAAGCATGCATCTTGTAAATACTTATAATTAGCATGTTTTTGTGCAAAAATAAAAGAATAAAGATGAAAAAGAAAAAGAGGGAAATATTTAGAATAAATATTGAGCAACCTAACCCAAGGGAGGGCTCAGCATGGGCCTGACCGCATAAAAGCCAAGTAGAGGGAGATAGGGGCTCATGTATATATATATTTGTAAATAAATAAATTATATTTTCCTCACCCAAAAATATGATTGTACATATTTTGTATATATTTAGAAACTATTGAAAACAAAATAAAAATTTAAAAATCAAAAAGACCAAAACTATCCCTTCACCATGTACATAGACCACCTTCTTTATTTATTTAACCTTATAAATAAATAAAATTATTTTCGAAACTTTTTGTAAATATTCTATGTTATATATTGTAAATAACATAAATAAAAAGAATCAAAACAAAAATCAAATAAAAATAAACAAAATTAAAATTACAAAAATATATTGTATATATGCCATGTGTATAAATGTATATATCTATTTATTTCACCTATGTATATAAATAATAAAATAAAATAAAAATATCTTTTTATTCCTCATTTTATTCTATAAATAAATAAAATATAAAATAGGAATAAAAATGTACAAAAATAACTAATTAAAAATCAAAATTAAAAACCCTATATTGTACATATACCTATATATAGCCCTAATATGTAAATACCTTATTTTTATTCCCAATAATTAATTAAAAATCACCAAAAAAATAGAGAAAAATAAAATAAATATTTTTCATGTTTTAAGTTTTTCGAAATTCAGCCATTTTATGGCCCAAAAAAATCAAATAAAAATTCAAAGCTTGGCGGGCTCTGATTGGTCCACGGGGGATTGTTGACCCCCGGTCAACTCCCCCCCCAGGACCACCAGAGCCGGGTCCTCTGTGCCCGACCCGTTTTCTCCCATTTTTCCACAGATGACCCGATCGCCAACCCCCCAAATCCCGGGTCCGGATCACTCCACTCGCATCCGGCATCCTCGCCGGAGCCGCTCCCTCGGGATCCGCGCGCTCCTGAGCTCGCCCGATCACCATCTTTCCGGACCCCTAGCTGTATATAGCCTGAGCTCCGCCCCCATTTTCACGGATCTTTGGCTCTCCACCCTCAATCTCGTGACCTCCATAGCGATCCCTGAGGTGACAGCTCGCGATTGCCCTTGTAGCAGTGAGGAGGGGGTGGCCGGACCACTGATCCGGCGACTTTGCGCCGCCGTGCTCCGCCCTGTGCAGGAGCTCGAGCCTCAGGCCTTGGCGACCTTCGAGGCAACGACCAGGAGCTGCCTAAGCTCCAGCACAGCCTTCCACACCACCCAGGTAACCTTCTAGCCTTCCTGTTTAGCTTAATTTTGAGTTACCCCCAAATCATAGTACCGCCGAGTTCCGTCGATTCCGGCTATATCGCACATCTTTTTGATCATCGGAACCTACGCTCACCATCGCCATCCCTCCGCGCACATTCTTCGCCCCTTCGTTCAACCCAGCTCGCACAGGAGCTGGGGTTCGAGCTCCTCCATCCTCCGCTCGCCGGAGCTCACTCGCCCCGACCCACAGTTCACCTTCACGCCGCTTCATCGGGTCGAGGCACTTTGCCCTCGACCCGCGAAGCTTCTGGGTTACTTTGCAGGTCACGAGGAGGCCATCTGAGGCTTCCCAACATCAGTCCAGGAGCTCGCCCTCCGTCGACCTCGCCGGAGCCTCTCCAGGGCTCGGCTGGGCCATCGGAGGCTACCACCAGCTGCGGAACGTCAGTGCGAGTCTTCTCCGATCTTCAGAGGCAGCTGAGGAGGCCCACAGCACGCGCACGAGGCCGGCGAACCTCGTCGGCCACCTGTTCTTCGAGGGTCCTCCATCACCGTCCGATAGCCCTCAGAGCTCCAGTTTCAATCGTCGTCGTTCATTCATCAAGGAGCAGCCACCGTTGATCATCTCGAGGGTCGATCCGGACCGTTAGCACAGAGGAGAGAGGCACCAGCACTTGAGCACCGTTCGATCGTCCACGTGCCCTCCTCTGCGCCGTCGATCGGCCCACGTGCGAAAGAGGAGAGAGGCGCCGGAGACCAGAGCCGTCAGATCCGCCACGCGTCCACCATCCAGCCGTCGACGTAATAAAGGGGTAACTTACCTTAGGCCCCCTCTTCGTTTCTGTTTTACGTGTCAGTCCTGTAAATATTTTATGCATTTTCTTTACGTAGGGTAAATTGCACATTGGACCTCGTGCTTGTTAATATTTGCATTTATGCCCCCGTGTGTATGAGCCACGTGCTTCGTCACGTGTAGTTTTGGTTTATTTGCAATATTAGTCCTGTAGTTCTGGTTGCTTTATAAATGAATAGAAACTTTCTGGTATTTGCACATATACCCCTGTGAGTGTTTTTATTCCGCATGTGCGCCTTTTAGTGGGTTAATTGCATAACAACCCCTGGACTTTTTGGTACGAGTTACCAAAAGGTCCTAGGACTTGTTTTTATTACCAGAAGGTCCCTGAGTACCCCAGGCACGCGCCACGTGCGTGACTTGCTGGGAAAATTGCACCTGGACCCCCAGAGCTTCGGGTATTTGCACTTAAGTCCCTGTGCACAGTGCCCTCTTTTGATTTTTGAATAAAATATCAAATCACCTCCAAATTCGATGAAAATTTGATACATGGCTCCTGCCATGTGGTAGGATTTTTGAGAATTTTTGAGGACATTTTTGATTTTATTTGTTATTTTTAAAAATTCAAAAACATCTATTTTAGCTACTGTCTAGAATTAAAAATCCCAAAAAAAATATAAAAACACCCCCAAAAATTCTAAAAAAAATTAGTTACTATTCTTTGTTTGTTTCTTGATTTTCTAGCCAATTTTGGCTATTTTTCATTGCTTAAAAACCCTAAAAATTCAAAAATACCTAAAAAATCATAAAAATCATAATAAATAAATTGAAAACCCAAAAACAATAATTTTGGTGCTCAAATTTTCCTTATTTTATCTAGTATACAGGAAAATTACCTCCAGGTCCCTCTGAGATCCTTAAATATTTTATCTTTGGGTTTTGGGCCTGGCTGGACAGTACCTTGTCTGTTTAGTACTGTTTGATTTTTAGAAAATAAAATACACCTTATAAAAATCCCAAAAATTCATCAAAACACTAAAAAACCTAAAAAACATAAAAACAATTTTTCTTGAATTTTTGCTTGATTTTTGGTGCTTTTAATAATTAGCTAAAGTGCGCTTTTATTTGCTTTCTTTTATTTTCTTCACTTTTTAAAAATCCAAAAAAATATAAAAATTATTAAAAACCACTAAAAAATCCTTGTATTTTATTTTATTTTTACTACTTCGTAGGCCTCTGGTCAACTCGTGCTCCTTGTGTTCGACCCTGGGTGCTATACCAGGTTAATCTCATAGCAGGACCGCTCTCTTTTGTGCTTGATTGATTTTATATGTTTTGAGTGGTTGATTTTTCTTGATATACCCATCCTCTGAGATCCGGGTCGCAACGACCCTTGTCTTATTACCTTCATCCGGGTCTTGGGGATTTTAGGGTTATCAGAATGGCGCCGTTGCCGGGGAGCACGGCTTAGTAGTTCTTTTTGTTTTTATTTTTCATTTTTCGTTTCGCGGCTTTTCGCGGCTTTTGTATCTAGTTTCTTTTTGTTTTATTTTGTTTTATTTTGATTTTATTTTATTTTTATTTTTGTTTTATATTGTGTGTTTATTTTATTTTTCATTTTTGCATATATACCCTGACTTGTATTTTCATTTCTTTTTCTTTTCATTTGATTATTTTTACTGTTCTGACCACTCTTTTCTCTGTCTTGCGAGGGCCCGAGGACCGCGGAGGCGACTTTCGAGGAGCCTGAGCAGCCGAGGAACTTGGAGGCGGCTTCTTTCTCTACGAAGCCGCAGGAGAGAGCGAGAGGGAGAGTTGAGTGGGTGAGGATAGCTTAGGACTTTATTTCATTTATTATTATTATTGTAATAATACAGGGACAGGACTTGGACACTTTTGGACTTGTGACCGTAGCGGGTCTGTTTCGCCGAGCACCGGTGTGCTCGGGGGACCCATTAGGACTTGCGTGGTTTTTCACGGCTTTCTTCGAGGTTTTATTTTTCTTTCTTACTGTTTTTTTCCGGTTTTTCACGGTTTTTGCTCGAGCCCCTAGATTTAGGACTTTCTGGTGATTGTGACGTAATTAAGTAGGATTCACACACCTTAATGACCTATCTGTTCCTATAGACCGTAATTGGACCTACTTAAAATAAATAATAAAAATAACCGACTCGCTAGCCTCCGTAGCCTACGTGCCGTAGCCCGTCCTGTAAAGCGCTTACTCCTACCCCCGATTTGTTGGACAGGGGAGGGACAGGCCAAGACCGGACCCTTTGGCTTGGAGGTCGGTGACCGGTTAGACGGTTCTTCGCTAGAAGTTGCTCGTCTAGGACTCGGCTTCCCGCTGCATCATTTAGCTTAGTTTTATTTCTGCCTTTTATTTTATGCGCGGATCATATTGCATGTAGAGAGCTGGAGCAAGGTACGCATTTCTGACTTTGCATGCATCATTGATTTCTCGTGCATCGGCTTTTTCGACTTCTCCCCCCTGTTTTTGACTTAATAATCAGGAGAATCGAAAAATTCGTTAGGCGATTGTTTGCTTTGAAAAAGACTAAAAAGTGAAATCATAAAATTGGGACTGCTAAGATTATTGACCTTAAAACTCGCTCACCCTAAAAATTTTGTCTTGGGGAGAGCAACCCCCTCATTGCTTGGTTTGTATGCGCGAGAGAGTGACCCGCACACTAGGTAGAGCCCCCCGTTGCTAAACCCGACTGATTACCGACTCTTCCGTGCGGGCCAGTCGGTTGGGTTAGCAGCGGATATCCCAACAGGTCACGTAAGCGCTCTGATATCTTGAGTGTTCACCAAAATAAAATTGACAAGATAATTTGACCGAACTTTCACGGTCTTCAGCTCGCGTTGCGTTGGTGAACCGGGGGTTTGTTTTTAGATCATAATTTTTCCAGATCTCATCCGCCCTACTCGCCAGATCAAGATGATGGGTAGACGATCTCTTAGGCAGCCTCTGGTTGCACCGCTTTTGGGCGCGTCTACCTCATCATCTAGGTTGGCTCGCGAGAGCTCAGACCCGCTCTCCGAGCCCGAGTATGACTCCACCCTGTTCCCTCTCGACCCCCTTTCTGACCTTCCTGAGAGACACGAGCCCGAGGAGAGACTGATACATTTGACAACACCTGAGTTGGGCTCGTTTGATTTTGCAGACGTCGATATGGCCGGAGCAGGCAGTTCTGATGATCACACCCGTCGACCAGAGCACATTGTACTAGACCAGGGAGCGATCAACTCCACCCTGATCGCATCACTCGATACAGTCCAGCAGCAGCTCCGTGATCAGGGAGCATTCATGATAGAGATGAGGAGAGAGTTGGAGAGGCTCCGAGCAGAGCGAGATCAGCAGAGCGAGCCCGAGGAGATCCCGGATGCAGATGCACAGGCACGAGCCGCAGCAGCAGCAGCAGCAGCCGCGTCCGCCGCCGCAGCGGCAGCAGCCGCAGGAGGAGCAGGACCACCTAGACCGATGCGGGAGTTGCACAACCCCGGATCTACACTGATGCACCATTGGGTGGTGGTTCCAGCTATCGTGGGGGACTTCAAGTTCCCCCCGAACACCTTGCAGATGCTTCCTCGGTTCCATGGACTTGCTACAGAGGAGCCCCACCTCCACCTCCAGGAGTTTTTGATGATATGCAGCACTGTCCACGACAGACATGTGGACCAGGACACGATCAGGATGATCGCCTTCCCCTTTTCACTGGCAGACAGAGCAGCCACCTGGCTGAAACATTTGGGGAGATTTGTCTACACCTGGGAGCAGCTCCGCACCGAGTACTTGAACAAGTACTATCCACTCGGGCGGACGAATGCAGCGAGGGCCCTGATCAGCAACTTCTCCATGTTCCCCAACGAGCAGTTTCACGAGGCTTGGGAGAGGTTCAGAGAGCTCCTGGACAGATGCCCGCACCACGACATCACGAAGCCGAACCTAGTTCAGAGCTTCTTCAGCGGGTTGTCACCAGAGCTACAGGGCCTGGTGAATGCTTCTTGCGGCGGGTCCTACTTCGCCAAGGACCACGACCAGGTCTGGGCCATTTTTGAGGAGATGGCAGAGAACTACATGGTGATGTCCCAGACCCGGCTCTATACTCAGAAGACCCAGCCACATCAGCCAGGACCCGTGCAGTACCAGCGGATAGCACGGGTGGATGCAGGTCCATCCAGTTCGTCTGCAGCCGCAGCAGCACAGGCAGAGTCGTCAGCTGCAGACATGGGTATCATTAGCGAGAAGTTGGACCGCATGGAGCTGATCGAGAAGAAGCAGTGCCAGAGTATCACGCAGATGGAGCAGATGGCACAGGTCTTGAGCGACATGAAGACACAGCTCATGTGTCTCCAGGAGGCACAGACGGCTTCTCAGCCCCGTCTTCAGTCGCGAGGCGACGCCGGCAGCAGCAGCAGCTCGTCCCAGCGCTCCGGCACCCCAGTGCAGCCTAGACAGGTTCACCTTGTACAGGCGGAGCCGTACCAGCAGCCGCAGCCCACCTACCAGTCTCCACCATCTCCAGAGATGCAGATGGTGGTCTACCAGCCGGACCAGCCTCTGGCAGTTCTCCCGCCAGCCCCTTTTGATGCCGAGCCGTTGATGGATGTCAATGGGATTTGGTACGACCGCCCTCAGCCTGGGATCCGACAAGACCATCCCGGATTCAGGTGGGGGAGTGGTGGTGCCCAGCCCCAGCAGCAGCCGTCAGGACAGGGAGGGCAGTACTCCCATTAGAGAGACCAGCACCAGCCGCAGCAGCAACCCCCAGCGTATCAGCAGCAGTCATCCTACGGTCCGTGTCCCTATCAGCAGCAGGGACAGTCTTGGAGACGTGAGCAGCAGGCTCACCAGGGATACCAGCAGCACCCTCCATCCTACCCCTCTTACCCACCACAGCAGTTCCAGCAGCCTCACCCACAGAGAGGCCACCCGTCGGGCTCCCACGAGAGCCCCGCCTTGGATGACATCGCCCGCCTCCTCACGGACCAGCAGGCCACATTCAGATGGGAGATGGACGAGTTCTGCCAGGAGATGCGGGACCTGGTGAGAGGGAAGGCCGCCATACCGGCCCAGATAGAGCCCAATCCGAACAGCCTCAAGAGGAAATCTGAGCAGGTAGTACATACCGAGTTAGCCACTCCTAGTGACCCATTTGATGATACTTCTTCGGATCTATTTGATGCTGATTTTGTCACACTTAGGAGCGGTAGGACCCCAGCAGGCGGCGGCGCCTCATCTGAGCACCATCCCGAGGCGCCACAGGAGGAGGAGGAGAGCGGTACTAAGGCCGCTCCAGACGATGACGGTGGTACTGAGGCCACCAAGGATGCTGATCCCACCGGCGGTACTGAGGCTGCCGCTTCACCAGATCTAGGAGGTGGTACTGATGCCACCCATTCAGCCGAGCCAGCCAGCGGTACTGATGCCGCACGACGTCTACCTTCAGCAGCAGCAGAGCAGCCGGCCCGTGGTGGTACTGAGGCCACCGGTGTTTGTACAGACAGAGATGTTGTTTTTCCTCATGTTCATGTATCTCGGAACTCTGCTATGAATAAAGGAAAAGGTTTACTTTCTTCTGGTCCCACTGTGGTGCATGATGTATGTGTGGATCCGGTCCTTGAACCATCTAGACCTTTTCCTATTCCTTCATCTGAGAAGGACCCAGTGATCCCCTTCCCTAGAGCCCTTCAGATGGGGAAGGGGAAGAAAAATGATCCAAAAAAGAGAGAGCTTGAGGAGTTCAGCCAGAGCATGATTGGTCGATTCCACATTCAGCTGACCCTCCAGGAGGCTTTGCAGCACATCCCCCTTCTCCAGCGTTCTTTGAGAGAGAGGACTACAGTCAGAAGGAGAAGGAGGAACCACACTTCAGAGATACATGTGCTAACCAAAGCCACGTGCTTTGCGATCCATAACCGACTGCCAGCCAAGAGGCCAGATTCAGGGGCCCCGTATGTCAGATGCCAGATCAGTGAGCAGTGGTTCGACCGTACTCTTCTAGATAGCGGATCGTCGATTAACCTTCTTCCGGCAGCCCTTCTCGACCGCTTTGAGTTGGGCACTCTTCGACAGAGCAGGACAGTCCTTCAGTTCGCTGATCGATCTGTCAAGAGGCCGAAGGGGTTATTACGAGACGTTATCGTCACTATTCAGGGCCTGCAATTCCCCGTGGACTTCGTAGTGTTGGACATGGAGATCCCTGAGTCAGTGGCCGATACCCCCATCATCCTTGGTCGTCCGTTCTTGGCCACAGCCAAGGCGGTGACTGATCATGATAGCGGGAAGGTGTACTTTCGCGTCCAGGGAAAGAGTATATAAATAGAGACGGTCGAGGACTATAGAGACAGATTCAGATCCCGCTCAGATGCGAGTACAGACTCAGAGCAGCTGACAGACGCAGAGCCAGACATCCACCAGGACTGTGATTTTATGATCACAGATGATGAGGCAGCTTGGGCAGACCTTGAGACACAGACCACCCTCTCACTTTCAGACACAGCTGATGCAGAGATGACAGCAGAGGAGAGTCTGGAGAGCACAGACCTGGTTCAGGATACCATTGAGGCAGCAGAGCCGGTCCTTGATCGCAGCACGATGATTAGTGATGGTGGTGCTGAGGCCACCTTGTTTTCCGGTGGTACTGATGCCACCACTTCTGATACAGATCCCTCGGATTCAGAGTCTGATTGGGCCGATTGCTATGATCAGATGCCAGACCTGAGTCCATCTGAGCCTATTGATGAGGAGGAGGTAGATGCAGAGCAGAGCAGAGACAGTGCAGTAGAGCAGCCTTCTCCCGATCCAGTTTGCGAGAGTATGCTTTCACTTTCCCAGGCAGATTTGGCCGACCTTGCAGCTTTCACTCAGTTTCTTCCACAGCCAGATTTGCCGGCACCCAGCATTCCAGAGCTGAAGCCGCTCCCTACTTCGCTGAAGTATCGATTCCTTGCGGGCGAGCCAGAGATATACCCAGTCATCATCTCTGCCGAGTTGACTGGAGAGCAGGAATCCCGTTTGATGGGGGTTCTTGAAAAGAACCGCAAGGCGATCGGATGGAGCGTAGCAGATCTCCATGGGATTAGTCCATCAGTGTGCTCCCACCATATCTATCTCGAGGAAGGGGCAAAGCCGTCGCGTGAGTTCCAGCGGCGTCTGAACCCCAACCTGAGAGAGGTTGTGATGAAGGAAATATCAAAGTGGTGGGGTGCAGGTTTTATATATCCCATTTCCGACTCCAAGTGGGTCAGCCCCTTGCATGTGGTGCCCAAGAAGACGGGCATCACGACTGTGATCAGTGAGTCGGGAGAGGAGATCGCTACACGAGTACCCACCTCTTGGAGGGTTTGTGTTGACTACAGGAGACTCAACCAAGCCACCAAGAAGGACTATTTCCCCCTGCCTTTTATTGACCAGATCATTGAGAGACTGGCAGGGAAGAGCCATTATTGCTTCCTGGATGGGTACTCGGGCTACAACCAAGTGGCCATCGCTCCTGAGGACCAGGAGAAGACCACCTTTACCTGTCCTTTCGGCACATACGCTTTTCGACGCATGCCATTTGGGCTATGCAATGCCCCTGCGACTTTTCAGAGATGCATGCTGTCGATCTTTTCGGACATGGTAGGGGAATGCTTGGAGGTCTTCATGGATGATTTCTCGATCTACGGCGACGGATTTGATTCTTGTCTTGACTGCCTAGATCGAGTACTTCAGCGATGTATTGAGTATCACTTGGTGCTATCTTGGGAGAAGAGTCACTTCATGGTGACTCAAGGGACGGTGCTTGGCCACATCATCTCCAACAGGGGCATGGAGGTTGATCCGGCCAAGGTGGATGTCATTAGGAAACTCACACCGTCGTCCAATCTGAGGCAGCTACGGTCATTTCTAGGGCACGTTGGATTTTATAGGAGATTCATTCAGGATTTCAGCAGGATTGCCCGACCGTTGACCGACCTCCTGACGAAAGACACAGAGTTCCTTGTCGATGACAAGTGTCTTTCGTCGTTCTCTACTCTCCAGCAGTGTGTTATTGAGGCTCCTGTCCTCCAGCCGCCTGATTGGTCTCTCCCATTCGAGATCATGACGGACGCCTCCGATTTTGCCGTAGGGGCAGTGCTGGGACAGAGGAGGGATGGAGTACCATTTGCTATACACTATGCTAGCCGCACATTGGATTCCGCCCAGCGGAATTACACGGTCACAGAGAAGGAGATGCTAGCCGTGGTGTTTGCCCTGGATAAGTTCAGATCATATATCATTGGATCTAGAGTGACTTTGTTTACAGATCACACCGCCATCAGGTACCTCATGGCAAAGAAGGATGCCAAGGCCAGACTGACTAGATGGATCCTTCTACTCCAGGAGTTCGACATTGAGATTAAGGATAAGCCTGGAGTCAAAAATGTGGTGGCGGATCATCTCTCCCAATTAGAGCAGCCTGAGGATTCTGAGCAGATTGATCCTATTAGAGATACCTTCCCAGATGAGGCGATCCTTGCTATCGCCTCACTCCCATGGTACGCCGATATTGTGAACTTTCTCGTTGCTGGGAAAGTCCCACAAGATTGGCGCAGGCAGAGGCTTGAGACCTTTCTAGCGAAGGCCAAGTCTTACCATTGGGAGGATCCCATCCTTTACCACGAAGGAGGGGATAGCGTCTGGCGTCGGTGTATTCCTCAGGAGGAACACCATAGCGTCCTCACTTACTGCCACAAGCTTGAGGCAGGAGGACATCATTCTGGGAGGAGAACGGCATAGAAAGTGCTCCAATCCGGCTTGTGGTGGCCTACCCTTTTCAAGGACTCAGATGAGTTCGTGAAGAGGTGTACTGACTGTCAGAGGATGGGCACTTGCGGACAGCGTGATATGATGCCGATGCAACCCATTCACTTCTGTGAGGTTTTTGACGCATGGGACATCGATTTCATGGGTCCATTCCCTAAGAGTCAGGGATTTGAGTACATTCTGTTAGCCGTGGATTATGTGAGTCGTTGGGTGGAGGCTATCCCCGCCCGATTCGCTGATGCTAGGACAGTTTGCAGATTTTTGAGGAAACATATCATCACGCGGTTCGGGGTTCCACGAGTTCTTATTTCTGATGGGGGATCTCACTTCATCAACGACCAGGTGAAGGCACTTGCTAGCGAGTTCGGCGTAGATCATCGTGTTGCTACACCGTACCATCCACAGACGAATGGTCTAGCCGAAGTGTCGAACAGGGAGATCAAGACTATTCTGCAGAAAGTCGTCCGCCCTGACCGAAAGGATTGGTCACAGCTTTTGGACTCGGTCTTGTGGGCATATAGGACGTCTTTCAAGACACCTTTGGGCACATCTCCCTTTCGCCTCGTATATGGCAAGCCATGCCATTTACCTGTTGAGCTGAGGCACAAGTCACTTTGGGCAGTTACAGACATACTTATGGATCCAGATGGTATAGGAGACCAGAGGAGGGCAGAGCTAGCTGCCCTGGAGGAGCTTAGAGATGCAGCTTTCTCAAGCAGCCTACATTATAAGGAGAAAGTCAAGGAGTGGCATGATTCTCATATCAGCCACAAACATTTTGAGATTGGACAGAGAGTATGGCTGTTTGATGCGAGGCTTAGATTATTTCCAGGGAAGCTACAAAGCAAATGGAAAGGACCTTATCTGGTTCGGAAGGTACACGACAAAGGTAGCATCGACATATCTGAGTTGTCCTCTGAGAGTACCTTCCGAGTGAACGGCCAGCGGCTCAAGCCATTTCTAGATCATGAGCCGCGGGTCGTTGATATTGCCCCTATTCATTTTGCGTGAGATGTGGTCTTTGACTCACATCTAATGCATCTCACGCCTGAGTTTCACGGATCCTCCGCTGTATATAGATCCAGATGTCCATATCATCACATTCTTTAGTCCCACATCCCTTTCCTCATCTGGTGATTATGCTATACTTAGGGTGCACTTTACCCTAAGTATAGGGGGGATGTGAGACCCTTCGGGTATTTCTTTTGTTTCTGTCTACCCCTGTTTTGCTGCCTATACTTAGGGGCATTTCACCCTAAGTATAGGGGGGATAGACCCTGTACATTCTCCACTCGGTTTTCCCTTCGTGTACAGCCTGCTATACTTAGGATTACTTGATCCTAAGTATAGGGGGAAGACCCGAGATCCTCTTCAATTTTCATTCTCTTGTATAGCCTTCCTTTTCACTTCCCTATACATAGCACGAGTTATGTCTTCTTCATCGCTCTTGACTCTGAGGACATCGTTCGAGCTAAGTATAGGGGGGGTGTATATATTTCATATATACTTTAGCCATAACTCGTACTTTGTGTGAGTGTGTTAATAAATAAAAATGGCTAAAAACCACAAAAAATTTAAAAATTTTTCATGTACATAATCTTCTTTTATTTGCACATACATAGCTAGTGTACAAATTATTTTTGTAAAAATGATTTCAAAAATCTTTTGTGTGTAAAGCTTGTGTAAATATTTTTGTATCAAAATTATGTATATAGTACAAAATTTTTCCAAAATGTTTTGAAAATCAAAAGTTTGCAAAAATCGTGTGTAAATGTGTGTAAATATCTTTTTGCAAAACTTGCACTTCATGCATCATCATTCATGATTTCAAAACATTTTTCAAAAATTTTGCATGATTGTAAAATATTGTGTAAATATGCATCTTTTTGTACATATGTATGCAGTTTTTCTGGATGATAGTTGACATTTAAACTAGCCGGGAATCAAATTGAGAAATGGAGCTTGATTAAGATCTTAATCCACCTAATTCTAAGAGGAACCTTATAGGGCTTAGGTTTAAGGCTTTTCAGGTCCATGGTGACTTAATTCTTTGAGTCCACTAGGCTATGATCACATGTCATCTCAATGAGCCTAAGTAGAGCACTTAACAACAACACATGACTCATATAGATTATGGCTTTACTTGGACAACCGCACTATGCACCGAGCTCTCTACGGATGAGGTGGTGAGGAGGCAGTCTTCCTTGACTTGGGGTAGCATATGAGGGTAGTACTTCTAGGAGGAACCTCTCTTCTTCTTACAGTGAAGGAAGTGCGTCTCAACTTGGTCTGGTTGCCATGAGGTCTAACGACGGGAGTTGTGGGTTGCAATAAAGCTTCAAAAGAGGGATAGTCTACTGGCTCAAGAGGAAAAACTCCTTGTATATATGCTGCACATGTATATGTTGTATAGATGCACTCGAAAAAAAAATGTGCAAAAAGAAAAGAACTCCAAAAAAGTGGTGGGTCTGAGAGAAAATGATAATCCCACCGGAGTATGTATATAAGTGCAATAAGCAAAGCTTGGTTTCATGATCCACCTGTTGTAGCTTGCAGCAGGGAGACTTGGCTACACTGGTCAAGCTCCCAAGGGTACTTGGCTACACTGGCCTTGACCCATTCTCTTCTTCCCCCTCTTCTTGAGCCGGTTGTACTTGAACTTAGAAGGGAATACCCCGCTCCTCGAGGAAAGAGTGGCCAGATTGAGGTCATAGAGTTACCTTGTTGGGGAGGGTTGTCAAGTTGCCATTTCTGAGGTGGAGAGCTTAGACCTCACTTTCACAGGACAAGAAAAGATTCATGGTCTTCAGGGTTTGTGATTGATGACTTGTTCTGATCTGGAGCATTGAGGAGTCTTGGTTATAGATTGGTGGAACTTAGAGGCTGTTAGGTTTTAAGCTTAAGTCTAAATAAGGTTCCGACACATTAATAATCCAAAGATCTGATTGAGCTCCATACCTCAATTTAATGAAGGCAAGTTTAATAATCAACCTTGATCCATGTACATTCTCTTTTTCTTTTTCTTTCTTTCTTTTTCACTTCTTTTTCAAATAAGTGTTTGCTAAGGGACTAGCAAAGTATAGTATAGGGGGGTGATGAATACCCATTCATCACTCTTTATTCTTATATTTTAGCTACAAAAACCTGTGCAAATGCATGTAGATATGTGTAAATAGGAAAAGTTAGCAAAAGCATGCATCTTGTAAATACTTATAATTAGCATGTTTCTGTGCAAAAATAAAAGAATAAAGATGAAAAAGAAAAAGAGGGAAATATTTAGAATAAATATTGAGCAACCTAACCCAAGGGAGGGCTCAGCATGGGCCTGACCGCATAAAAGCCATGTAGAGGGAGATAGGGGCTCATGTGTATATATATTTGTAAATAAATAAATTATATTTTCCTCACCCAAAAATATGATTGTACATATTTTGTATATATTTAGAAACTATTGAAAACAAAATAAAAATTTAAAAATCAAAAAGACCAAAACTATCCCTTCACCATGTACATAGACCACCTTCTTTATTTATTTAACCTTATAAATAAATAAAATTATTTTCGAAACTTTTTGTAAATATTCTATGTTATATATTGTAAATAACATAAATAAAAAGAATCAAAACAAAAATCAAATAAAAATAACAAAATTAAAATTACAAAAATATATTATATATATGCCATGTGTATAAATGTATATATCTATTTATTTCACCTATGTATATAAATAATAAAAATAAAATAAAACTATCTTTTTATTCCTCATTTTATTCTATAAATAAATAAAATATAAAATAGGAATAAAAATGTACAAAAATAACTAATTAAAAATCAAAATTAAAAACCCTATATTGTACATATACCTATATATAGCCCTAATATGTAAATACCTTATTTTTATTCCCAATAATTAATTAAAAATCACCAAAAAAATAGAGAAAAATAAAATAAATATTTTTCATGTTTTAAGTTTTTCGAAATTCGGCCATTTTATGGCCCAAAAAAATCAAATAAAAATTCAAAGCTTGGCGGGCTCTGATTGGTCCACGGGGGATTGTTGACCCCCGGTCAACTCCCCCCCCAGGACCACCAGAGCTGGGTCCTCTGTGCCCGACCCGTTTTCTCCCATTTTTCCACAGATGACCCGATCGCCAACCCCCCAAATCCCGCGTCCGGATCACTCCACTCGCATCCGGCATCCTCGCCGGAGCCGCTCCCTCGGGATCCGCGCGCTCCTGAGCTCGCCCGATCACCATCTTTCCGGACCCCTAGCTGTATATAGCCTGAGCTCCGCCCCCATTTTCACGGATCTTTGGCTCTCCACCCTCAATCCCGTGACCTCCATAGCGATCCCTGAGGTGACAGCTCGCGATTGCCCTTGTAGCAGTGAGGAGGGGGTGGCCGGACCACTGATCCGGTGACTTTGCGCCGCCGTGCTCCGCCCCGTGCAGGAGCTCGAGCCTCAGGCCTTGGTGACCTTCGAGGCAACGACCAGGAGCTGCCTAAGCTCCAGCACAGCCTTCCACACCACCCAGGTAACCTTCTAGCCTTCCTGTTTAGCTTAATTTTGAGTTACCCCCAAATCATAGTACCGCCGAGTTCCGTCGATTCCGGCTATATCGCACATCTTTTCGATCATCGGAACCTACGCTCACCATCGCCATCCCTCCGCGCACATTCTTCGCCCCTTCGTTCAACCCAGCTCGCACAGGAGCTGGGGTTCGAGCTCCTCCATCCTCCGCTCGCCGGAGCTCGCTCCCCCCGACCCACAGTTCACCTTCACGCCGCTTCATCGGGTCGAGGCACTTTGCCCTCGACCCGCAAAGCTTCTGGGTTACTTTGCAGGTCACGAGGAGGCCATCTGAGGCTTCCCAACATCAGTCCAGGAGCTCGCCCTCCGTCGACCTCGCCGGAGCCTCTCCAGGGCTCGGCTGGGCCATCGGAGGCTACCACCAGCTGCGGAACGTCAGTGCGAGTCTTCTCCGATCTTCAGAGGCAGCTGAGGAGGCCCACAGCACGCGCACGAGGCCGGCGAACCTTGCCGGCCACCTGTTCTTCGAGGGTCCTCCATCACCGTCCGATAGCCCTCAGAGCTCCAGTTTCAATCGTCGCCGTTCATTCATCAAGGAGCAGCCACCGTTGATCATCTCGAGGGTCGATCCGGACCGTTAGCACAGAGGAGAGAGGCACCAGCACTTGAGCACCATTCGATCGTCCACGTGCCCTCCTCTGCGCCGTCGATCGGCCCACGTGCGAAAGAGGAGAGAGGCGCCGGAGACCAGAGCCGTCAGATCCGCCACGCGTCCACCATCCAGCCGTCGACGTAATAAAGGGGTAACTTACCTTAGGCCCCTCTTCGTTTCTGTTTTACATGTCAGTCCTGTAAATATTTTATGCATTTTCTTTACGTAGGGTAAATTGCACATTGGACCTCGTGCTTGTTAATATTTGCATTTATGCCCCCGTGTGTATGAGCCACGTGCTTCGTCACGTGTAGTTTTGGTTTATTTGCAATATTAGTCCTGTAGTTCTGGTTGCTTTATGAATGAATAGAAACTTTCTGGTATTTGCACATATACCCCTGTGAGTGTTTTTATTCCGCATGTGCGCCTTTTAGTGGGTTAATTGCATAACAACCCCTGGACTTTTTGGTACGAGTTACCAAAAGGTCCTAGGACTTGTTTTTATTACCAGAAGGTCCCTGAGTGCCCCAGGCACGCGCCACGCGCGTGACTTGCTGGGAAAATTGCACCTGGACCCCCAGAGCTTCGGGTATTTGCACTTAAGTCCCTGTGCACAGTGCCCTCTTTTGATTTTTGAATAAAATATCAAATCACCTCCAAATTCGATGAATATTTGACACATGGCTCCTGCCATGTTGTAGGATTTTTGAGAATTTTTTAGGACATTTTTGATTTTATTTGTTATTTTTAAAAATTCAAAAACATCTATTTTAGTTACTGTCTAGAATTAAAAATCCCAAAAAAAATATAAAAACACCCCCAAAAATTCTAAAAAAAATTAGTTACTGTTCTTTGTGTGTTTCTTGATTTTCTAGCCAATTTTGGCTATTTTTCATTGCTTAAAAACCCTAAAAATTCAAAAATACTTAAAAACTCATAAAAATCATAATAAATAAATTGAAAACCCAAAAACAATAATTTTGGTGCTCAAATTTTCCTTATTTTATCTAGTATACAGGAAAATTACCTCCAGGTCCCTCTGAGATACTTAAATATTTTATCTTTGGGTTTTGGGCCTGGCTGGACAGTACCTTGTCTGTTTAGTACTGTTTGATTTTTAGAAAATAAAATACACCTTATAAAAATCCCAAAAATTCACCAAAAACACTAAAAAACCTAAAAAACATAAAAACAATTTTTCTTGAAATTTTGCTTGATTTTTGGTGCTTTTAATAATTAGCTAAATTGTGCTTTTATGTGCTTTCTTTTATTTTCTTCACTTTTTAAAAATCCAAAAAAATATAAAAATTATTAAAAACCACTAAAAAATCCTTGTATTTTATTTTATTTTTACTACTTCGTAGGCCTCTGGTCAACCCGTGCTCCTTGTGTTCGACCCTGGGTGCTATACCAGGTTAATCTCATAGCAGGACCGCTCTCTTTTGTGCTTGATTGATTTTATATGTTTTGAGTGGTTGATTTTTCTTGATATACCCATCCTCTGAGATCCGGGTCGCAACGACCCTTGTCTTATTACCTTCATCCGGGTCTTGGGGATTTTAGGGTTATCAATGCCCTTTTCCTCCTATATGTTTGTAGGAGTTGCTCCACCTCTCGAGTAGTCCTTTCCATCATTAGAGGGAAATTGGCCTTGATACCATTTATAATGTCTTGGACCTAGGTTTTTGGACCGTTATCAAGGAAAACTTACCTTGACAACTTGTTGAGTACGGGCACAAATGGACCCGTTAATAACCTCCCAAAATTCTTAAGCCCAAGTCATCAATTAGCATCTCCCCCCCCCACACACACACACACACTTATAACACATACCTACACCTTCGTGAGTTTTAGATGTGGGACTATCTTTGGGGGTTGGGGTGTTACAAAAATGATCAAAAATATTTTATTTGTAAGAGGTCTTTTAGTTTTGGTGTGAAAATCATAGAAACATGAACAATTTTTATAAATAAAATTTTCTATTTTTATGTTTATTTATTATATTATTTTTATTTCTTTTGTATTTAATTTTGATTTTTTTGTTCACCACATCATCGCCTCCAGTTGACCACTGATCAACTGGACCTTTGTCTTCAACCTCAACCCATATTTACTGTAGAAAACCCCTCTTTGCAGCGAGGAGGAGCAGCGGAGGAACAAGGTCCAACCACCGTCGGAGACCACCACCAACTGGGTCTGCTTCCTTGGCTTCCAAGCCAAGTTGAGGCCCATCCATCCTATCCTAGGTATATCATTGCTTTTATTTTTAACTCTCACATTTAATTTTAGCTTTAATCAAGTCTTTAGCCTTAATTTTGAAAAACTCCCAAATTACCTGGAGGTTGAGCTCCATGTTGATTCTTTGTGATCCGAATGTCAATCTACCCCCATTTCCATCACATTTCACCCCCATCGTGTTTCCCATCATTTCATCCATATGTTCCCTTCAGATCCATCGTGAATACGGGAGTCGAGCTCTAGTCCACCGCCATTCAATGGAGCTCCATCTCCATGCACCCCACATTGCTTTTTGCTCAACTCTTCGATCGAGGATATAGCCTTCGAGCCCGGGACGCTTTTGGTGGAGGTCTTGACCCTTGGTGACCCGCCCGGAATCCCATCGAGCACCTGGAGTAGCTCCAAGTCGTCTGAGCTCCTCGATCATCCTCGTCCGCATCGGAGACCATCATAACATGCGGAGGAGTGCTAGGAAGCTGTTGGGCCCATCGGATCGAGAGGAAGCCGTCAGAGTGAGGAGAAAAGCCAACTCGAACATCGTCGGCCGCATGTTCTTCTTATGTTCTTGTTGCCCCTTTGGCCCAGTCCTAATCTGGGTCATCTGTTCAATTCAAAGGGGTACGCAAGAGGGGCCCTTGGATCAGCCACGTGGCACGACATCAGCGGCTGGATGAAATGACTTAAATGGTAACATTTGCATCCGACCCCACTCCGCATTTTTGTTATTTGTAAAAGGTCATGTAATTTTTTAATCAAGTACAAAATTTTTGAGACATTCTGCATGTATGCTCCTAACTAATTGTGATTTAGCACTTTAGTCCAGTGCCAGGTCAACCCACATGGACCCCTACATGAGAGGATATTTTACAAGCGTGCCCTTACGGGTTTTGTATTTACTATTGGTACTTAAAAATCACGTTGCAATGTTAATTTTAAGGCTATTTTGTATATGAGCCCCTAGACATTATTTTATTTATAAATATGCCTCTGTCATCTTGATTAAATTTTATTTTGCATTCTCTTTATTAAAAATAGCTCGCGTAATCTAAAAAATTTGCAAAAATAGGTGTAAGTGTATGATTGGTTGCTTGTTCACGCTACATATTCTATTTGCCATTTTGTTTCATTTACTATTTACTAAAAATCAAATAAAGCTATTTTATTCGACGTTTGACTTTGAAAATACAAAAAATATAATACCTTTTTGAAAAATTCCAAATAATTCCTTATTTTTATTAGATTTTATAAATCCATATCAAAAATCATAAAAATAATCTCAAAAGAAATTCTTAAAGTTAGCAAACCCTTGATAACCCCAAAAAACTAAAAAAATATTTTCAAAAATCCCAAAAATATTAGTTTATGTCCCATATTTTTTTATATACTTATTTCTATGTGATAAAATTGATTTTGAGCAATTTTGAAAAATTTTTTTCTATTTTTAATTCTCAAATCAATACAACATATTTAAACAGTTCTTGTTTTACCTTATTTCTAATTTTAAAAATACATAAAAATTAAAAAAATTCCTTAAAATTTCACAAAAAAATAGCAATATTTTAGAAATACAAAAATATTTTCTTTTGTTATTTTGACTATTTTTATAATTAATTATAAATATTATACCTTATATAGACTAAATATATCTATATATTATTATATAAGATTAAATGGGGTTGCCCCCGCCTCATTTTCGAGTATTTTTTTTCAAAAATATCACCTTGTATATTCATCTATATATCCCTCCCATATGTCATCCGAATTTTGTGAGAAATAGAGACTATTATGCCCTCTATCTAGAACAGGTCGATTACAGCAATGTAAAGGCCATTCAAACTAACTGTTCTAGATGGAGGGCATAGGAGTTTCTGTTTCTTACGAAATTCGAATGACATATATGAGGGATTTATAGATGAATTATGTGGTGATATTGTAGGGGCAGTCCCATTTTTCCTATTATATATAATTTATATTATTATTGATTATTATAACTACTGTAAATATTTTTAAAAACCTTAAAAAAAGGACTATTCTTTTGGATATTTTCTGATTTTTGTATATTCATTTTATATATTCTATTATATATTACTCATATATTATATGTTATCTTATATATCCTTATATATATGCTTATATACATATTTACCTATTATTATATATTATTAAATTAAAAAGAAATTAAAAATCGGAAAATTAAAAATTAAAAATAATATATATATTATTATTATTTTATATAATAAAAAACCCACAAACATATTGATTGATATTGTGCATACCTCTATACACATTCTTACATTATTTATTTATAGATAATATACATTGCTACGTCCCGTGTTCCATGTGTTCGACACCCTACCTGCTTGTCAACTATACACATACATTGTAGGGTTATAATAAATTTTTGTCAACATACGCTTTGATTTCATTGCTTGATTTTTATACTGTGGGTTAATTGTTGAATTTAGCTTAGGATTCTTGAGAGATGTCACTTCAACGACTTCGATCTCACCTTATGAGATCGTATGATGATCTCCTCTGATCTTTGACTGTTTCACATGCTAGTTCACAACGAGTACGAGGAAAGAAGTTTAGAAGAAGGAGAAAAGAGAACTGGAGGGTGACTAGTCTAGTCACATCTACTGTGGAGCTTGGCCAGTGTAACAAAGTCTCAACCAAGATATGCATGCTATCTGAAGCTTGGACCTTTGTGGTCAATTATATATTTGGTAGTTGGCTTCTTTTGGTGCGAATTTTTGGTTGCTCTGCATGGATCTTTTTATGCCCCAACATATATAGAATCTTTTGTTCTGTCCATATTTTGGGAAAAGTTGGGCTAGCAGTCCATCCTCATCCGAAGCTTTATTTTAACCCGTACTCCGGTCGTTAGATGTCCACACTACCAAAAAAGAGATTCACACAGTCTTACAACACCATGTCTTAGTTTATATAAGTGCATAGTGCTAGATTATAGATTAATTCCTTTTTCAAGAGTCGTACTCAGAATGAGGTGACCATGTTAGGAACTAAGAGTCGGGGCCTTACATTATCAAGTGGAACTCAAAGAATTAAGTCCACGACCTAAAGCTTCTAAAATCCTTTTTCTCGGTGAAGTTCCTCTGAAATTAAATGGACTAAGGCCAAGTCAAGACCACTCTCGATTTCTACTCACAACTCGATTCAGAACCCAAGGATTTTTCACTAATTCAAATGCATGAAATGTTGAATGAAGTGCAGGTGCATGAAATGTAATTTTTCTGGTATGGTTATACACATATTATACATATTTACAAGTAATGTACATATATTTACAGGTTTTACAAAAAGTACATATACCCCATATTGAGTTCATATAATATATACAAAAGATACAATACCATATAGTATAGTGTAGTGCAGAGTATGTACACAAATGTGACTCACCCTCTGTACTTGGTGTATGTTATATATAGAAGGATGCAAAAGAAAAAGTGAGAGAGATAGAAGTTGGTCTCCCCCCATACTTAGTCTCTTGGTCAGACTAAGTATATAAGAGAGCAAAAATGGGGTGGTCGAGGGTAAGAGGAGGAGAAGATGGATATAAATAAGGTGGGAATTGGTCCCCTCCTTATACTTAGGACTTTTGCCTAAGTATAGAAGTACAAAGGGAACTGATGGGATCAGGAGAGAATGTACAGAGGTTTAAGGAGGTTTTCAACAAACCTTCTTGCGGGCATGTGCTTAGAGGGAATATGGATATGAAGAATGCGACAAAGAAGATTCCCAATCATCGTCGGAGTCATCCTCAGAAGAGTAATAATGTTCGGTGGAGGATCTCCAACTAATTTTTTTACGTAGTTATTCATTCACATAGTCAACCACCTCGACTTTAGATGATGAATATTCTCGTAAAGATGTATCTGTATGGTTGTATCTAATTACCTTGGTCCGTGTACACTATCTTGTGGAGGAATCCTCACAATAATTCATGTCCATAGTTATGTTCTTAGTTGGTTTGCTAGGACCTGGAGCAAAAAGAGGAGAACCAAAGTGATTCTTCCATCCACTAGCAACCATACTATAGGATGTGGCCATTCTAAACTTAGCTTGTGATGTCCTAGCCATGGGTTCTTCATCAGATGAGTCACCTTATCTATTGTATATCTCTTGTAAGTTCAGTACATGTTTCAGGTATATGATAGTGCTTTGAGTTGATTTTGGATTTGTCGACACAGGTGTCGGACCACAGTAACAATCATGAAAATCTGAAATAAGTGTGTCTGGGTTTGGTGACTTGGATGTGTCTAAGTCAAATTTATTCACCTTAGTGGTAGTGTTGGTAGCCTCGATAGTCGGATCCCCAGGTGTCTCTCCTTGAGTCCTATCTTTAATCGGTGATCTCTGAGAAGAGGTCTGATCATGTGAAGTGTTTAGATTCTGCCCTCCTCTTGGTCACGGTTTCTTGTTCGTTTGTCTCAATGTTAGGATTATTCTCAAGAGTTTGATCATTAGGTACTGGTTCAGAAGTTTTATGTCCTTAGTTACACAATCAATAGTCGCTCTTGTAGAGGCTAAGAGCAGCTTTCCCAAAATAATGAGAGACTCAGACAACTCTCCTCAATGTTGAATATCAAGGGTAGTGAAGTCCAATCTATGTTTGACATCTTGGAAGTTCATGATGGCGGAAGTGATTCCTCTCGATTTTTTGTGGATCGAACTAGAAACTAAACGATCACTCTAGTCTTTCTAAGCTTTCTGAGTTCGAGTCGGTCAAACATGGACTTTGGGAGGATGTTTAGATTCGAGACATAGTCTATCCGAATATTGATAAACTTGGTGTTCTTAATTTCACAAGTGACCCTTGTCACCTGTTTGACTCAACGACTTTTACTCTTTTTAGTCATCACCATTGAACTGTCCATAGTGATGAGATGAAATTCGGATCTAGATCTTTTCTTGCGCGTCTTCTTAGGTGATAATCGACTCTTCACATATCTCTGATAATTGGGTACATACTTTATGGCCTTGATTAATGAAAGCTCTAAGATCATTCTTTTACAGAATTTTTCCACTTCAGTGTGGTCTAATTTTTTGAATTTTCAATTTTTTTAATTTTTTGGTATTTTTATTAGAGTCAGTGGAATAATCAATGGACTGGTTAGCTGTATCAGGTGCCTATATCATAAAATTTTGTACGTGATGTGTATCGGGTTCGCTTTGTGGCATCATCACTTCTCTATAGTTGTCCATCATCTTTTTAACCATTTGGATGACATCATCAAGTTATTTAGTCAATGCATCCGCTCTCTGATTAATCTAAGCAATGTCATCTGCAACTATCTCATAACTTGGAGATGAATGATCGTACTTGTCATGACGTGACTCTTGCATGCAATCTTAATCCTAGTAATAGTGTAGAGGCATGTTCATGAGTCATCATTCCTTGACTCTAGATATCTTATGTCTGGTCAAAGGAAAATCGATCGTAATCAAGAAGAGAGTCATCTCGAGTAGGGGATGGTTCAAACAATGAATTCTCAATCATAACTGAAAATTGTGTTTCCCTGTCAAATTCAGTTATGCTCATATCCACGCTCAAATTCGCTCGCTCCATTGGGTCCACATAATAATCATTCGATTCTTCGAGCAATTTATATCTTGAAAACTCAACTAAGGAAGGAGTGGGTTGTGGAATGAGAGTGAAGTGGATGAGGGTGGAGAGAATGATGGCTAGGGAACAATTTTTTCGAAGAGATGGATCTTATAAAATGATAATGAAGATGAATATAGTCGGGATACAATCGTGTAAGCTTGGCCCACGGAGTCTGGGCCTGAATGCCAATATTCTGGCATATTCAAAATAGGGAGGTAGAGAATGATTCATGAATCTCGATATGTGTATGCAAGTGTAATAATCTTTGAATGCTCACAATACAATACGCAATCCAACCCAAAATTCACCAACTCAACACAATGAAAGCTGCAAAAGTCCGGCCGGTTATCTTTTCAGTTTTTAAATTGGTGATAAATCAATCTTCTTGTACATTACACACATGTGCATCTCCCTGACGCCCAAATGTAGCTCTACTATTCCTCAATCAAAGGAACGATCTGCCTGGGCTACCGAGTTATATCACACCCCTAAAGGAGATAGTAGACTGACACACCAAAAACATTGACTATGGTCAGAGGAGAGCACTTGCATCTCCCAAACCTGAAAGAGCTGGATCTAGAGACTTAGGGTGCATGTCCAGAATTTTGGACTAACTTTATGGATACATCCTTACCCACTCACAGTCTGGAGAAATGTATCTACGCACAAGGATGGGGTTGCTTAATGATATTCAATTTTATTCCAATTAATTTTTCAGTCACCTTGTCTAGTAGTCCCCTTGTTTTAATTTGATTATCACTTTGAATTCTAATGGAGATCGATCAATACACATTTACATGAGAATTCCAATTTCTTTTAATCCTAGATGAGTGAAAACTAAGGGAGAATCGAAAAAGTCATGCTCGGGAAACACAAAGATGAATGCAAAGTCAGAAATAGTTACAATACTTCCTCGCAATCTCTGTGAAGGATGCTAATAGAACTTAAATTCCCTAACAAATATGTCTAATGCATGCATGGGAAACCGCATCTAGGACAGGTATTAGCGAGTGAAAGCACAAATTAACTTGGCTAAATGAATCCGATCTAGTACATCTAATTAAATGCACTATGGTTCTAGTCCTACGAGCACAAGAACGAACCCAGTAGCTCTAATAGTCTTAATGCAATCCTAGGACTACTTTAGTCACGACAAAAATATAGAACATGAGGTAAAACTGTAAATTAAATAAATAGAATTGTTCAATGATATACCCTTGAAGAGACCTTCTTACAATTTGACAAAGTCGTTGAGGTACTTCTTATAGTTTACCTGTATGCTGGGGTATATTTGTTATTCCTGGAAGGCAGGAAGGTATATCCGTTATTCAACCGGGGTTGTGTGCATGGCGCATGCGATTGGGGTTCTTTGGTAATTCGAAAACGTGCCAGGGATGTGCCTGTAATTCTCCCTCGCTATGTGTCCATGGGCACATGAGGTGAGCTTCAGTGGGGGAGGCTTAGGTAACACCCCTCCACATGTCAAATTCTTATTGCTTTGGGTCTATCCAAAGAAAAAGGCTCGGGTAAAGGATCGATGATGAATCTGGTGCATCCGAGAGAAGGATCTGGCGGTGGTTATTTGGGAGGAAATGAATGACATGGATGGGCTTATGTTCTTGATCAGACGTGTATTGTGACTTGGACCTAGGACACCTTCTTCCTCGAACCTCTTCTCCGATCTATGTTGCTTGTCATGCAAGTCTGGAAGGTGGATGGGGCTCCATGCGATGGTGTTGGAGTGGAGTGTTGATGTAAGGGATTGTGGGAGATAGAAGGGAACTAGGGAGGGAGGTAGTGAAGATGATTCAAGGTGGTGGTGATGGAGTTTGGGTGAATAAAGGAGGTAACATGACAAGAAGAAGAAGAAGAAGAAAAGGGAAGAAGAAGGAGAGGTGGATGCGTCGCATGGAATGGAGGAGATTAAATTTAAATCCAATGTTTGCTTTGATCAAAGGTCGGTGAAGACCACGAGAATCTTGTCTAATAGAGGTGAAACTCTTACAGTATCACGATGATCTATACCATGGATCTCACCTCGATATTTCTTTACCTTGAAGGATCAGGACTGTTGTCACCTACCCGACCTTGGGCCCTCTCTCTCTTTGTAAATATGGCGAATGATCTGTATATTGAGGACGGATTGGGGATAAATAGGAAGAGGGAGTCAGAAGTTAGAGGCATAGAGATTTGAAGGTTCTAACAGTTGGGGGGTTTGATGAGATAGAGAAAGATTAGGTGGTTAGGAAAGAAGGGATAAGGGGATTAGGAGGAGTTGATTGTGAAACGACCAGAGAGGGAAGGTACGACAGGTGGTTGAAAGCGTAGGGGAGGAGTGTTCTTATGGTAGCTGGAGGCGATAAAGGTGGTGATGGGATTTAGGTTAAGCTTTCGATTGAAGTCGTAAGGAGGAGATGGAGAAGAGGGTGGATATGGTGGATCGACGAGAGGTAGGAGTAGAAGATGTAGGGGACTGTTTGAGCAGAAGATAGGTTGTTGGATATGGGTGGAGAAGGAGGATCAGTCGGAGATGGAAGGCATGGCAGAGGAGGAAGGAGAAGTTGGTAAAGTAGCAAAGGTGTGACAATGGAGGAGAGAGGTTAGCGATGAGAGGCAGCCACCGTTTGATCGAACACGATCCAATGGTGGGTAGGTGACACGTGATATGCACGTGGGAGGGGAAGTGGTGATAGTCGGGGGCTGATGATTGTTGGATCAAAGTTGATCCAATCGTCCAAATGGGTCGTGCTAGAGGACAATGAGCATTGACCAAAGATTGGGTGTGGTTGACTAGGCGCTAACATGGACCAACATAATTATGACATGTGGACTTTGTTTACCTTTGACGAGAATGTTGACCAGTGCAAAAATGTAGAAATAAATATTTTGAAAATAGCAAATAAACTTATTTGAATTTTATGACTGGTATTTTTTATTATTTTTATGATTTTTTATTTTGAATTTTATGTAATTAGTTAAAACATGAAATGAAATAAATAAATGAAAAAGAATAAAATCAAGAAGTGTCAAATATGTACATGAAATGGTCGGTCTAAAATCAGTGAATATGTACAATACATGGTTAGGCCCAAAACCCAGTTCTTACAAATGAACTTCCATTTTCTTTGAATTTGATCATGATTTGTAGATAATTGAATGTGCATTAATTCAAAAGTAAGTAGAGTGAAATTGAACATTTTATGTGAGAGATATCAACTTTTTATAACTTTTTATTCTGAAATTAGGGTTTGGGTTTATTATGAATATATACAAGTCAATATTTTTTTAGGGCTTCCATTGATTAAGGTTAGTGATATGTACACAATGGGGTCAATTTCATGTCAATTGGAATTAGGATGAATCAATTTAAAATGAGTGAAATCAGGTGAAAATGTACAGATGATCATGAATGCAAAATGAAATGCTAATTTATGAAAATTATTAGAAGTGCATGAAAGTTAATTTTTAGATATTAGCATATGGATGAACCTAATTTCTCGAGACGGAGCTCTATCAGCTAATTTGAGTGATGAATCACATATTCATCATACTCTTAGTCACCTCCAATGTAGTTTAGAATACAATATATTTAAAGAAAAACAACTTTAAAGGTGAGTATAGTTTGATTAGAGTTTGTGTATATGGGATATGGACTTATAAAGCCTAGCATATTGACAATTAAGATATCAGCTTTATTAATACATATGCATGATGTGTTTTTTTATTATTTTTGTATTTTCTTCACATTTTTATTGAATGGCTACAAAAAAATTTTGGAGTTGAAATAAATTCTATAGAAAATTTTGAAATTCTTTTTTTATTTAGAACACTTGTACAAGTGGTCCAAAACCCAAAACTTAGCCCTTTCACCACTTTAGTGGTCTTTTTTATTTTTCTTCTTAGTTAATTTGTCGACTAGGTTAGTCTAACCTTATTTCTAGGTTAGGTTCATAAATATGATTTGCACTCCTATTTAATTTTTGTTGATCATTACATACAAACCTGAATATGTTACATCATTATTTATTTTTGTTTTCTTTTCTTTTATCCTTTTTATTCTTTCTATGTTTTTTTGTATAACTAGAAGGTCCTATTAATGAGGTGATTTGTATAAGAAGGTAACTTTGTGAGTTATTTACAAGTGTTTTTCAAGGAATGGAATAAAATTCAAGTACAAAGTAGATAAATCATGGTTTCACAACTCATCAAAGCTTCTAATGCTTATCTGATGATTCAAAGTTTTAGGTGTTATAAACTTCCTTTCTCCTTGAAATATCACAGAGATGTTACTCTACTAGGTATCAAGAAATCCTTATATGAGTTTATTGAATAGATTAGAATTAAACAGGCATGATGGCATATTGCTCGAAACATGCATCGATAGCTTAAATCAAGTTCAAATCCAATCAGTTATCTTTCCTGATGATCTCAAAAAGTAGTATATGATATTAGGAACCTTATGATATGAATTTGACTACTTCCTTATAGTAATTGGCTTGAAATTAGATTTCATCATATATATGATGATCTTTGATCGAGCTTAGTCAAAAAAGATAAATGAATTATTGCTACTGGGGGAGAAATGATGATGAGAAAATCTTTGATTGATTCAATCAACTAGAAGAAACAAAGAAAAGTTCGATGGATTTATTGTGGAAATTTAATATATATATATATAGAGGGTCGATTCTATGAGATGGGATTTTGGTGAGATGGTGAGATGGGAGATTCTGGGCCACTAGTTTCAGTCAGGAGAGAGAAACCAGGAGAAAGAAGTTTGAAATTAGTGGTCCAGAATCTCCCATCTCACTATCTCACCAAATCTCATCTCATAGGATCAATCTTATATATATATATATGAAGACATGTACCTAATAATGAAATATTTGAAGTGGAATTAGTAATTGTGGAGCTAGGAGGAGCTCTGATTGACACCTTGATTACCTTTAGGAAAAGTGAGAAGCTTTAATGAACCGATATACGACTTGATTCATGATCATACACACTAGATCATTTTCCGCTCCTTGTTTTGGACCTCACTCTGGATCTAGAATGGTGTATCGGCCCTACTTTTCACCAAGGGGGAGCTTTGAGCTTGAAGGTGGATAAATTTATTTTGGAATGATAATGATTTGGTTAATAGTGTACTTGCAAGTGTATTTTTAGAGAAGAATAAATGGATATAGAGTAGTTGGGTTAATTGGTGGTGGAGGTTGGTCAACCGCCAAGCAGTTGAGGTTATTAGGAGGACTCGGAGTCTACCAAAGTGAATGATAGAAGGTTGTGATGGTGCAAGTAGATCCATGAAAAACGAAGGGAATGAGGTCAATTAAAGGTAGAACATGATCCTCTATAATTTTATATAAAATATATTAATTTTTAAAATAATTTGAATGAGTTTAAATTAATAAAATATATAAACAAAAATGTGTGAAACATTTTTTTCTATAGGTTGGGAGAGGATGTTTACTTATTTTGTATAAAAGCATGAAATTAAGAAATTGTTCTTAAATTTAAAAATCAACGTAAAAGGAGATTGAAGTTGAAGAAAATTTGTAATAAATACAAGAAATAACCAAAACCCATTTTTAAAATTTAAACTCTTCTCACTTTCCTAGTATTTTTATGTTTTAAAATGCTTTTTGTGATGAACTTTAACGGTTGCCAGGGTTTTCATGAAATGTATTTGTATAAGTTATGAGATGAATGTAGGTAGGCACATATTTCAATGGTTTGTGATTTGTTGGTATATTTACAATGTGTGATTTTTAATTTATTTGTTTTCTTTTTTACATATTTTTATAAAAGGTTGCAAAAAGAATTAAGTCCAAAGGGGCTATAAAAATCACACAATAATTTGAAGCATGTATTATGTACATTACAATTGTACAGATGGTATAGAAACTCAAAACTTCACATTTTACATTTAAGTTTTTTCGTTATAAATTAGAATTATTTATTTTAAGAAGTTTAAAGATGAGTTCAGGAGATTTGGAATTTGCTAAAAATAGATATGAACCTAAAAATTTTGTTATATGTACACTAGAGTTTGTATTCACTTCCCAATTATTAGTCTTGCTATTTATGTAGTATTGTATATTTCTATACACACTTTTATCTACAAATGGAAAAGGTATTAATAAAAGAATTACAAATAAAAATGTAAGAACCATTTGAGGGTTCTATATGGTATATACAAGTAATCTTAGTTCGTATATATTGTACGACTTGATTGTTTTTTTAGCTATTTAATTTTCACCTCTCTATTTAATGTCAACCAAATTACTCCAACTTGATCTCTAGGTTGTGGTCATTAATACAATTTATGATTCTCTTTGTTTGTGCTTTTTTGGTCAATTTCAACATATATAAATTCTTCCAAGTTTCTTCTTCCTCTTCTTTGTATTTATGCATTAATATTGTGTTTCTATATTTTAGAGTGTATTTAGAATAATATAATTATAATAGATATTGGAATGTGTTTGTTAAGAATTTTAGGATAAAATGAATGAATAATGTAGATGAATCATGGATTCTTCACTTTCCTTCTCCCCCTCTTCACCTGCGCATTTCCCCCATTCACCTTCCCCTTCTTGGTGGTTCACATATGTTCTCAATATTCTTGCAGAGAGTCAATTGCATGCAACACGATCAAAGGTCCGAGGGGAGATCATTGCATGATATTTTTAGAGTGAGAAGAAGAGGAGCGCATGTTCTTGACAATGTGTGAGTTCATACTTCATCAATTTGTGGACATGCGCTCTGAGTGTTGGATAGGATCTATCATAAGAGATCTCTTCCATTAGAGATTCTTACACCATCTAAGATATCATCAACATCTCTCGTGGTTGATGGAATGATATAAAAATAGTTTTATTTCATGTGGTTGTATCATTTCATTTCAATGTTTAATTCAAATTATTTTCCAATAATTTCCATGATGTGTGATGTTTGATTTCTTCAACAACAACTATCCTCACAAAAATCCTTAGATGCCCAATCATCCATAGCTTCACAACTGAGGCCTTCTATTTCCACGTAAGCGTCGAATTGTCGTCAAAGCACAAAGTAGAAGCATTACTAGGTTACTATCATCCAAAGAACTAAGTGAAATGAATCCATCGAAAATTGATGGAGCATCTGATCATTCCAAAAAAATAAATAGAGAAGTACCCTATTGCAACAATTAGCTACATCCCCCAATTTCCTACCATTTAGTCCATCAAATAAACTACACATGTTTTGAATTTTTATCCAATTCATTTTATGACAAATAACATAGTGAAGAAATATATCATTATTTTTGAAGTTCGAAGCATGCTAAAATTGTGGTGAAATTGCATCTACTTAAATGACATGGCAGTTGAATAATGTATCTTCTACGGTCGTGATTAGATTCGAACTTCACCAATTACAATTAAATTGAAAAAGAGAGTAACTAACATAAAAGTCCATGAATTATATACCCAATTTCTCTACCATATATAAACTTTTCTTTAAAAGGTAACAATGTTGTACCCGTCGAAATGTGATTTTGAGTTGAGTTGTTCTTGAGGTTAGAGAGACAAAACAATCAACTAACTTGCAATAGTCAAGGATCACAATATAACAAATTTTAAAGATCGGATACCACCGCGTTACTTTTCAAAGTTTATGTATGACATTGAAATCGGGTGCATGTTTCAGGAAGTTTTTTGAAATTTACTCAAAAAAGGAGTCAAATTTCAGATATCATGCGCAAGCTTTTCTGTTTGAAAAAAAGGGTTTGTTATAATGCAAGATTCGCTGAGATGCACACAAGTTATGTGATCCTCCGTCCACCCCCGCAGTGAAGGTGAGCTGAGCGTAAGCTCCACTTAGTCTAACCGCCACAGCTACGACAGTAGTATCAAAGGAGGAGCCTCTGGCCCTCCCCTCCCTATAAAATAAGAATCCAGTCACCTCCCACTGCCAGCACCTCCAAACACACCCTCTCTCCCTTTCCTTCACTCCCCGTTCTCCTTATCCCGACGAGAGCTTGAAGGGTAAATCTGCAACGAACCCCTCCATCACTCTTCCACAGCTTTCTTGAACTACTCTTTCCTGCAATGGTTCTTCTGAGGTGAAGTGGTTTGGTCACTACTGAGCGGAAGACCAGTTCAGGAATGCTGTGGGAAAGCATGGAGGGGTTGGTATTTTCGTCCTCTGATATGTAATTTTCTTCTCGGCCCATTTTCTTACCTCTGCGTTTCCATGTATATTTCTCAAACCTCTTGCAATTTAACAACATGACCGACAGTAAAAGGAGTTGGCAATTTGGAGGTTCAGATCTAACGGTATTTCCCTTGCGCTTCTTTTTTTGGATTTATTACAGAGGTTGCAATGCATCGGAAGGAAAGTTAGAATTTTGGATGGTGAAGTTTGGCAGTTACATCCCATTTGAATTTATAAACTCTGGGCTTTCTGTTTCAATGTCCATGCTGCACCCTTTGGTTTCGTATAGCATCATCATCTTTTTTCCATTGCTTCTTTTCCTTTTTTTCTTACCAATTTTTTCTCCTGTGATAAGATGCACTTGGAACACATTCCTTTTCTTATTTATAGTGTGTTTAAAATAGGCAATATTGCTAAACCAAATTGTGGGAGTCTCGGCTTAGTAGCTTGCTACTTTAGTTCAAAATGGTTGCCATTAGAAAAAAGGTTAATACCCTGTTAGGTGGGTATCCTTCAATCTAAAAGATTGCTCTGCAATATATCCATCAAATGCCATTTTCACACACCACGATTTTTTTAAAAAAATACAAGTTAGACTGTTAAAAATGGAGCATGGGTTTTGTGTGGTATATAATATGGTCGATTTCTCTTGGAAGGAAAAAACAGTGGGTGTAGCTTTCCCCTTTTTTCAGTAAAGATCGAAAAAGTTTAAATAAGAAAAAAGTGAAGGAAATAAATAAGAGCAGTATGATTGATTTCAGTGCAGAAGGGGAGGGAGGAGTGCAGAGCACACGCAAAGGCACAGTGTACAGATCTGAGAATTCCAGAATGAGAAGAGTGTGAGAGCTGCCAAAAGCTTCTCATCATTGACATTAAAAGGCTGCCAAAGAGAGCTGTTAGTATTGGCATGTTGTTGGCAGACTCAAAGTTATTTCAGGGGATTCACTTTCTGTTTATAGAATAAATTACCTTTTTTATTGATCATTATTTCATCTCTCTCTCCACATGTACATGTACAGTATCTTACAATATGTATATACATCTCTTGACAAAGAAAACTTGTGTGCATATGGAATGAATACGTCTAGAATAGTTAATTATCTATTAACGAACTCCTTTGTCTTTTATTTTAATTATCTTATAATGGAGAATAACTTACAGTCGGGAGTTGTAATATTGTCCAAATATGTGCAATATATCTTTTTGTTGTTCCGTAGTTTTTTCATATATTTCACTCCATGTGTCCCTCATGGATGGGGGTTGCTTGGGTTGTAGTTTAGGGTAGTTAGTATATTGTTAGTCCATCAACTCCCCCTACCTGTATAGTTTCATCCTGGAATAACATATGATCATCGTTCCACCTCATATAGCGTTTGACGAATCATTGATCTATCTACCTTATTCATTTATTTTTGCCTAAAATCACTATTAAATGTATACAAAATCCCAATAGTATCACATTCTTATAAAAACCTCATGTAAAGAAGAGCATGATATTAGCACTTAAAATTTATTAAAAGAAGAAAATAAAAAAAGAAAAAAGGAAGAAGAAGAGAAACAATGAAGAATGTATATATAAACAAGCTAAATCAAGAATACCATAATAAATATTTAACTGTAATATATATATTTATGGCCTAATCCTGAGTCTACGTCATATTGACTTGGTCAAGAAACTAACAACTATGAGAAAATGAGCCAATTTAAAATTATCTAACTCGGTGAACCAAAGTACAAATTTAAACACATGTATATGTTGTATAATACTTGAGGCGATTCTACACTTTTTATCTTAAACTCTTTTTCTATAATTCTTTTTGTAACAATAACATACATAAAAGTATATGAAAAATGGTTACCATGGAAACCAAGAAGAAAGCTTAAACCCTAGTTTGTACATGAACTAACTTCCCGCACTAAAAACTATTTATAGAAAAATCTAGTGACTCAAACTCACCTTTAAACTTCAAATTGCAATATGTACTTAATAATAAAATTATCATAAAAATACTGAGATTAAATATTTGAGTTTTGAATTCTGAGACATATTGTACAACTACACAATAATTATATAAACCATTCAACCATTTCTATATGATTTATTTCAATTCTTTTTAACTTAATTTGAGCATTTTATTAATATATATATATATATTATATTATACAAAAATATCTTAAAGTTTTCACCATATGTACGTATATACCAAAAAAATCTAAAATCCAATTCTGATTATATAAGTGTTGAAAGCTTTCTATATTTTGCATACAACATCAAAATGGACTCTCCTCAACTTTAAATTGGCTATTAGGTGAACATCATGCTCCACATTCCATGAATATGGCACGCATTCATGAGATGACTATTGATCATCGTATTGGTCGAAACTAGTTGGAGTCTCATATCTTGGTGAGAACGTACAAGAAAATTGTGGAATGTAGTCATGGATTTTATGTATATGATGCGTCTCGGAGAAAATACTTAGGTCAAATTGGTTCATCGAAGTCTGCCATCGGATTAGATAATCATTGAAATCGAGTAGATCTACCTAGCTCAGGTCTTCATAAGATCTACGTTGTTTTCTTTGACCAGTTCGATGTCTTGGATATTGGTTGGATTGATCATATCAAAGTAATATGTGGTCTTTCATTGTAGCTGGTGATTGAATCTCTTTGGATTTCCAATGTGGTAATCTTTCTTTCCGTCTCAATGTTTTCTCGCTCCAATCTATCCATATATTATTTGGTCATCTTAATCACTACGAGCTCCGTATCTTTCTTAACTGTTGCTGGAGAAAGAGAAGGTGAGTGGAAAGAAGGTACAATAGGTATGTCGAGTGTATAAATGAAGAGGTGGGTAGGAGTTCTAACCTCAAACAGAAGAGCGATCAACCCAAACCTCAAGAGTTTTCAAAAGTGATTTTTAATGCATTGGTGTTACAACTCTCAAGATGGATTATCAGCTACTTTTGACAACTCGATTCTCTAGGGTTTAATTCTAATGAATATGAGTGATGTCGTCATAACCTGAAAACTCAATCAATCAAATAATTTTGGTTAAATATTTTACTAACTTGGTATGGAAGTGGGAGGCAAACTATGGTAAACAAAGGTAGATGTGTGGAGTTATTTAGCTTAGGATTTTTTTTGAATTTTTATGGATTTTATAAGGATTTTTATGAATTTATATTTGTTTTTAAGTCTTTTGTACTTTTTATATTGTTTTGTATATACATGTGTAATACAATGTGGTACATGTTTTATACTTTATTATGGATTTTATATTTTTAATGCTTTTATTTTCTAATTGATATTTTATTTTTATATTATTTTCAATTTTTATGAACTTTTAATAAATGGAAAAAGTTTTAAGTATTAAAGTATATATAAGTAATATAAGGAGTTATGTTTTTAGAATATATGCAATATACTTGAAAATTAGTAGTGAACATGTTTTTATGTTTTATATATGTTTCTCTGATTTTTTTTATTTTTGGAGTATTTTAAGAGTTTTATTGATTTTGTTTGAATTTAAAGTGGAAAAATGTATTATATGTTATGTTTACATAATAGTTTTTATTGATTTAAAAAATCACATACAATAAAGATATTTTTGGTTTTTATTTTATTGTAGAGAATTTGAAAACCTTTAAAGTGATATATGGTACGCTTTTATATGGTTTTTTTACTATTTTGTATGATTTTTTGAAGTTTTAAGGTGTATTTGAATTTTTAGGTAAACATGTATTAAAAATATCCAACATAATTTTTATGGAATTTTTAGGAGAATATTTGAATTTTTATTAATATTTAAATTTGAATGGTAATATTTATTATTATTATTATTATCTATTTTATAAAAATAGAAAACGAAATTAATTTCAAAAACTGTAACTATATGATATGTAGTATACTAATATATATTTAATAGTATTTTCCTTTTAATTTTAAATAGGTATTTGTTTTTATACGGATTTATTTAGTACTTATTAATATTTTGTAATATAAGGATCTACAATTAATTTGTTCAAACCAAAACTAACAAATGCAATTTGAAAATGATATAAGTAAAAATATGCAAATTGTCCATATCTACGTGGCTACACCATGTTCACAAGATAAACGGACTTAAATGCAATTGTGATGAAGCTCAGGGTGGGACTGCAAAGGTACCAATCACGTGCCAGATAAACCAGATTTCCATCCATTCAAGATGGATTGGCCTCATAATGATTTCAGAAGCCCCGCCTCATAATTTCATGTCAAATGGGTATCGAATCGTGTCCTAAGATAGAGTATAGAGGGATTTGGAAGCTCCAAAGCATGGGCCTACAGATGGAGCTCAAGCTCTTGAAATCAAGTCTATCTTTTGTTGTATACCTCTGATGATGAGATGCAATCGAAGGGGGCTCATTCCCCGTGGTTATGCCCAACAAACCACAACGGATGGATGATCAGAAGAGGAGAATGATGTAGCTTCGCCGAACCTCGTGCAATACTGTTTTTTTAATCAGTGATGCCTCCATTCAGGTCCTATCACCTGCATGTGACTCACTGGCTCGAGACAAATGTTCTCGGCCCAAATGTCATAGCAACACAATGGAATGGGGTTATATCAGAGGTGGCGGAGGAAAAGCTCTGTTATCTTTGACCACTGTGTGTGGCCAGAGGTGATTCATTACGAGAGAAAAACTAAAAGCAAAGAATAAAGATGTGTCGCAATGATGATCAACGATCAGGATAATAGGGAGAAGAGAAGGAGGAATAGTGAATGAGACCCAGAGGAGAAATAAAAGAGATTAAGGAAGGATCTAACCTAGAACTGACTCTATGTAACACCCCAACTCCAAATATAGTGTCATACCTAAAACTTACGAAGTGTGGGTGTGATTTATAAGTGGTGGAGATTATTACTTGACAACTTAGGCTTAAGCATTTTGGATGGTTGCCAACGGGTCCATTTGGGCTCGAACCCAACAAGTTGTCAGGGCCAGTTTTCCTCGATAACAGACCGAGGACCTAAGCCCGGGATGTTACACTCTAATCAAGATTGCCCGATATTGGAGATGAATCTCCAACGGGTGATTGCCTCGACTCATGGCAGATTAGGAGGATAAGCTCGCCAAATGACGTAGCAGCGTGGCGAAGATGATGGATCTCACTGGATTTGGAACAAACCATCACCAAAATCCTCGTTGCAACGAATCGAAACCCTTAAGATGTGATACCTTAGGGGTCGTTTTTGTAGGGGGTTACCCCTCCTTTTTGGGAGTTACCTCAAAACCTACACTTCCTCTCTCATGTGGGGTACACACTCCTTATCTTTTTTAATACATTAAATAAATCATTTTTCTTTCATCCATTCTATCAAAAAATAATACATTATACTATCATATCATGTAAAATTTATAAACTACTCACTTCTACCCAATTTTCAAACTTCGATACAATCTCATCACAATTACTCATTTTTTCAAACTTCAATACAATCACATCACAACAAACCCACTCAACCCAAAATCCTCTATCCAAACACCAAAACACAAAAATATATTTCCCTCCCTGATTTACCTCGGGTAACCCTACAATCAAACACATCCTTAAAAAACGTTGAGAACTCATCGGATTTGGAGAGAAATGGCAAATGATCCTCTAAACTCCAAAAAGGGAGATATAAATAGAGGAGGAGTATCGGTAGGTTCAACGAACCTTACAGAAAATCGATTGAACATGAAGGTCATCGGAAATTAGGCTAATGTCAGGTAAAGAGGGAGGTTTGAGAAGATAAGGGTGTATTTGGTATGCGGGTTAAGGTGGGTTAAACTAGTAGGGGGTAACCCATTTTTGTGTTATGGTGTTTGGATAGAGGGTTAAATTGGGAGTGGGTTTGTTGTGGGTTTGTTGTGATATGATTGTATTGAAGTTTGGAAAAGCAGTAGTTATTGTGATGTGATTGTATTGGAGTTTGAAAAAGTAGGTAGAAGTTGAATAGTTTATATTTTTTAATGATATGATGGTATAATATATAAATTTTTTGGAATAGATAAAAGAGAAATGATTTATTTAATATATTAAAAAAGAGAGGAAAAATGGGCCCCACATGAGAGAGAAAAAGAGAGGTTTGTGGGAGTAAACCCCCCAAAGCCAAACATGACCTCGCAAGGTGGAAAAAGAAGAAAGGGGAAAAGACCCTGCAGGTTATTCTTTATTATTTATCATATTAGGAAATACCCTGCACTTCGCGGTAGAACAAAATTAAGTTGGTATGATTTAAAAAAATATCAAATTTTACTTTTTCCTTTTAAACATTAAAAATTGATTAAAAAAGTTTGCATGTTATGAACAAATTTAGTTTATATTTTTTGCGGAAAAAATAAATGCCCTGTATTTATGCTTCTATCTCTACCAAGGCAGATACCCTATAGCTTCACAGTGAATATAGCCCGCCAACTTATAGCTTAAAAAATGAAGCTCATTTCTTTGAAATCCAACAATCGTAATTTCTTTACTATCCATAGCATGACATATGGATAGCGAAAATAGGCTTCCCACCGCCGACGCTTTAAGCTCCCGGCCTTCGCAAAGAAATCACATGAAATGGCCATGAAAATGTGTTGCAGATAAATGAATTAAAGACAACAAGACAAAGGAAAAACTTAAAGGGAAAATTTTATACAAATAAGAACAATAATTAAATTATAACAAATGACAAAAAATCTAAACATTGCATTTTACCTTGTAAACTGCTTATCTCCACGAACTTTCAACCTGGAAATAAATATCATTCAATATACAAGAACAACAAAAGCCTTTTCCCACAAATATCATTCCATATAAATAACAAAAAAAGATCGTGTAATTTTGGATTTATGTATTTAATCTTTAAATAAGGAAATGGGATAAATATATCTAGAATGTCAAATGAAGTATAATGTCTAATATCCTTCAAAAAATATGAGTAAACACAACACAACAGAGTTCCTAGCAACACGGATATCGGCAAAGGGTGACCGATGACTTTAGATTTATTTATTGAACCTTAGTAATAAACTCACACAAATTTATCTACAAATTTAAGGAGAATATATTGCTTAACATCCAAACAATAAAATTAGAAGGACATAATATAAACAGACAAATACATCATTTTGAACAAGAATTTTTGAATGATAAAAATATGCAGATGGTGAAAGAAAATTCTTAAAAAATTATCTCACTTTCACCAAATATTGAAAGAAAATTCTTAAAAATTATCTCACTTTCACCAAATACTGTTATGTTTTGTATACCCGAGTAGGGAAAATTATTTAAAAAAATAGTGAATTTATTGTATATAACGGCAACATTTTTGCATATGTATGTAAAATGATATAAAATTTAAATGCCTCACATAAAATCTTATAATAAATTATAATAGTAGTAATCCAATTAAAACAATGATTTTGATAAGATAGTTTTCTAAAAATATCATCATAGCATTCAATGGTAACAAAAAATTATAATATGGTACTTTTCAGTTTACCACCAACCTGGGAAAAATAACAAATCATATCACCATATTCTTAAGCACTTGCATAAAATCCCTTTTTAGAGAAGGAATGTAACAATCTGACAGTAGAATATCTATTGAAAAAAATCATATACTCTCTTCAATTCCAAATAATATGTCCATTAAATAATGTCACAGTAAAATGATGCAACAATTTTTTTTTGAAAAAAAAAATCATTTATGCAAGTGGATGTCAAAATTGTACTTAATAAAAATATTTCGCTATTGAAAAGGATAGGAACTACACAAATACCACATAATTTACTCTAAAATCATATATCATTATAATTATTACTTGAAAGAAACCTACCGTTTCCAATAATAGACCTGGAAAAAATGAATGGATATAAACTAGTTGGGATAAAATTTATAAAATGAATCACTTGAGAAAGAAGATATGGAATATAGACCTAAAAAACTATCACTTTCCTATATATAGGGATAAAAACGTTTCTGGATGCATGTAAAAATTTTCCAAACTTAAATATCTTCGTATAAAATCAAAAATAATAATATATTACAGTTCTATTGTCCCGACTCTACGGCAGAAAAGGGTAGCATCTATATAAATACTACATAACTTATTCTAAAATCATATCTAATTATCACTTAAGAGAAACTTTTAGTAACTTCAGTAACTAATACAAAAAAATAAATGCATATAAAATATAAAGCATAAATTTTTTAAAGTAAATCGCATCTACAAGAATATATGAAACATACACCTAAAAATTATTAATCACTTTCCCGTGCATAATGCATGTAGGAAATTTCTAAACTCAAGTATCTACATATAAAATCACAAAAACATTAGACTACAATTATATTAAACTAAATTTAAAAAATAAATTCAATAAGGCATCTATTCAGATTTATCTTAATCTTCAACAATTCCAATAATTCTTTAATAAATCTAAACATAAACTTCTAAAATAACATCATATCACCGTATTCTTTAACAACCACATAATATATAAAATTACTCTAAAGAATACTAAAATATTAAGAGTTGCAAGGAAATAAGACCGGACTTCCTTGTACAAACAACCTTAAATTTTGGGAGGGGAAAATCTATTTTTATAATAGAAAAATGTTCAGGTTATCATCATATTTAGAATGGAGCATTGGGTCGGGCCGACCCGGGTCCGACCCTGACCGGACCCGCAAACGCCCGGACCCAGCCCAAACCCAATGTACAAATGGGTCGGGCCCGGGTCTTCATTTTTCAAAAATATTATGTTCGGGCCGTGTCGGGTCCGAACCCGAAGTACAAATGGGCCGGGCCCGGACCCTCATTTTTCAAAATATCATATTAGAACTAAATTAGAGGATGCGGATTTATGGTCACAATACATCCAATATCTCCTTCATCCATCAATAGTAATATTATATTTGCAACAGTTCATCCAATATTCATGTGTTATGGATGAATTATATCATAACAATAAATTGGAATCAAAGTGCAACTTCACAGAATCAAAATAAGTGCAGGTTGAGCCCAACCCGACCCGAGCCCGACCCGAACCTGAACATGATTCCGCGGGCCTTGGGTCGGGCCCGGGTCCTCAATTTGCTGAAAAAGTGGGCCTCGACCCGACCCAAGGCCCACGGAAAATTGATGGGCTCGGGCCGGGCTTTCCTGGGTTGGACCGGATTGAGCCCATTGCTCCACCCTAATCATATTAGTCAACACATGTAGTAAATGGTAAATGAATCCAGATATAAACATATTCGTAATAGCAACAATCGTTTGGAGAAAAAAGAATTGAATGCTCAATTCACAAAAGCAATATTTTTAGAGAAAGATGATCAAATGTGTTGCATATCCATCTGTAAAAAATCAGAAACAATCCTGTAATACAATAAAAAATACACAACATCAATTTCAAATACATATAATTAAAGAACAAAATCAAAACAAATAAAAAATAAAAAAATAAAAAAAATAAAAAAAATAACATAATAAAGGATAGACAATGTCTCCCACGCATATACTAAAGATCCAGTAGATCAAACCATAAAGAAATGCAAACTCTAACAACTTACCCATATCAGAATTTTGCCGACATATAGAAAGACGGAAAGGTTCACCCAAAAACATCCAGGACCAACCAACGAATCAAACGATATCCGTATACAATATGAAGGAATAAAAGATGCTAACTAAATTTCAAATCATAACTACATAGATCCATGCTGGAAAAAAATTATTTGACAATCTTCGAAGTAGTCAAAAATCAGATGTCGTAACAAAGCCATATCCCTGAACCTCAGAAGACGAAGAAGCATATCAAGCAAGCGTAAGATGAAAATCATAAGATGAAATATGCTGTATAATACCATTAACCATCTACACATACCACAAAATATCATAAACATATAATAAAAATCTAACGGATCAAACTATGAAGAAATGCATAGCCTAGAAACATACCCATCTCAAAATCTTGGTCATATACAGAAGACGTGAAGGTCAACTGAAACAACTGAAGAACAACCAAGATGAACCCAACAACACCCACCAACATTACGGAGGAATAGAAGCTGCAAACCACAAAATTTAAGTCATACATGCGTGAAGAAAAATCATCCAACAATCTCCGAAGGAGTCGGAGAAATTAGATGTCGTAACAAAATGATATCCCAGAATCTCATAAGAGGAAGAAGCACAAGAAGAAAGAGGAAGAAGAAAACCTTAGCAAATGGTAGCGACAAAGGTGAAGACCGATGTATGAGATGGCAGCGAAGGAAATTCTTGTAGGGTTTATAGTTGGATGAGGGAAAAGAAAAGGGGATTGTGTCTGATACAAGGGTTAGCATGTGGAACACACATCCCCATTAGCCGAAGGAAAGACTCACGACAATAAAGAACCGAGTCCCGTAGAAGAGTGGCATGACCCCGAAGCATATCTCACAAGCTTTCTATAGAGAAGCCATTCGAAGATAGCCTCTCCCACATCAAACCACATGGAAACCAATGGGAGAAAAACTGGGCTTTGTATAAGGTATATAGATTTACATGATTAATTTGGCTTAAAAATAAGAAAGTTATTATTTAAATACTATAATTTATAGGTATATTATACCTATATAAAATAGACACATATTTTTAATTATTTTAATTATACATATTTTATTTATGTAAAACATACTTTAATGATTTCTTGTTCTTGTCCACCCAATAGTCTTGCCTTCCCCGGAACCCCCCAAAATGATGGAGAAAGATGAAATGTATTTTATTATATTTTTATATGACTATATATATATACGTATAAATAAATACTTATATTTACAATATAGGTATATTTTGCATATATATTATATATACTTATTTATCTGTGTGTATTTTAACTTTTATCATTTTTATTTGATATTTATGTAAATATTATAAAATATATAGAAAATATTAAAAAACAAATACAAGTAAAGTATAAAGAATAAACTATTAAATAGGTAATATATAGTTGTATAGATACCATTGGTACCCAAATACTGAACTTTCACATCTTAAATTTAATTGTAATGAAAAGCTTTATTTTAAGATAATTTACTCCTAAATATAACAAAAATGAGTTTAATTCATTTTTAGTTTATATAGAGAAGATATGAAGGTTTTAAGATGAGCTTTACGGCTTTTTGTTCTTGTTGTACCATGATATATATACAAATGTAGTTTAAGGTATGTTTTTATTATTTAGCATATATTTTTTTAAATATTTTTATTAAGAAAATAATTCAATAATAAATGATATAAATTATAAATAAAGTAGTAGAAGATTTGTTTATCATGAATAGTATGATACACATGTACAATGATCAACAATTCCTAGATGTTTACAGATTAAGGATCCTTTCTCCCCCTAATTTATTCTCTTGTCATCCATGCTTGTACAGATTTAGTCTCAGGATTAGGATCGGTCTGTATTTATGCTACATATATACATCCTTTTTTTTCTTTTTCTACTTTATTCTTTTATTTTGGTGTAAATAAGTGTTAATTCTACATTATTAACAAATGATGTTAGTTTGTTAAAAGATAGAAACTAGTAATTATTTATATGTATTTTTTTCAAAGATTTTAGAAAATAAAAGAATAAAGGTGATGAATCATAGATTCATCATTCTCCTAAACTTACCTATGCTAGTTCCTTAGTAAACATTGTTAAGATAAAATATCGTACTATGTATGTCTTATTTCAATTTCCTCTTTCTCAGTGTACTTATATGTATTAACCCAGGGCTATTCTCCTATATAAGAGAGCCCTCGGGTACGTCTAAAGCGTCAATTCCTTTTCTCCCATCATGGTATCAGAGCAGCGGTCCTAGACCGGGGTTTCTGTTACCACCACCCAAAACCCTAACCCTATGCCCCTCCACATGCCGCCTTAGGCACCGTAGTTCGCCTCTCCAGGGCCCCCGCAGCCTAGGGCCTCTATAGCCCGGCAGCCCAGGGCCTCTGCAGCCGTAGGTCGCTTCCCCATGCACCGCCACGCCGCCCTAGCGGTTCCCCTATTCCTCTAACGACAACGTGCAACCCTTGGGGGGCCTGCAAAGCAACTCCCTGTGGCCCTAGCATCACCGTCTTGAACCCTGGAGCGGCGTCGGTGTATTTTCAGCCACTACGGGCCTAGTCGATCTCTCCCGGAGGTTCATAACTCAGGTCGGCACCTCAACAAGGCATTGGGATGGTTGTATGAGTCTACAGATACAACCTTCCCCTCATATGATTATATAGACCGGTTACTTCATTCTCTACGTCGGTCCTAGGCTCTTCATCGATCATGTCAGACAACAAGGGTGACGTGTATACATCCTCGGGGGTCTTCAAAGGCCCATCTCCTATTATCAAGATGGATGGGACCAACTACAAACTATGGTCCATGCAGTTCCACACCTTATGCAATGCCACAATAAGGAGCACATTCTAACTGAATCTGAGCTGGAGGACAAGACTGGAACAAATGCAACATGGAAGCAAGATGATGCATATGCCCGTATCTGGTTATCTGGGACGCTGACTACGGATATTGCGAATGATATTGTGAACCAACCCACAACGAAGGCCATGTGGGATATCCTGGCTGTGACATATGGGCAGTCTAAGAATGAAAGCAAAATTCTCCAGTTACAGTTCGACATCTTTTCTACGAAACAGAATGGGAAGCCATTACATGCACATTTCTCTCATCTACGGGGCATGTTCAAGAGACCGCATAGCTTCATGCCGATCACTACCAGTACGGAGCAACAGCAGGCGTACAGAAACGCTACGATGACTGGAGTATTTCTATCTTCCCTTGATTCAGAGTACGATGCTGCACGTACTCAACTTCTGATTGGCGAGTCTATCCCACCAATAGAGGAGGTATATAAGCAATTGAGTAGGATTCCTACTACATATACGTCTACAGCCCAGCCTACTCCTACTGCTATGGCTGCCACTTGTGGCAGAGGAGGAGCGTCACATTTTCGAGGTCGTGGACCTCGTGGTAGAGGGGGAGGTAGACATCGTGGCCCCTGTACTCAATGCCATCGACCAGGCCACTATGAGGAGACGTGCTTTCACAAACATGGGTTTCCCGCCACTGCACGGGTGGTAGAGCAGACTGAGCCTACAGTTGCACCTCTTCCAGTGGCTCGCTTAGATGATCTCGTCTCACACCTTCGTGATATGATTGTTACACCCTTTCCTTTGTCTCCAGGGACTACGGATGCGGCAGCTTCGGCCAGAGCATCTTCTAGCTCATCAGGTACCCCTTATGCACTTCCCAATACTACTTGCTCAGACATGATAGACTGGATTGTGGACTCCGGAGCCTCTCATCATATGTGCGGCAACAGACGACAGTTTAATACTTACACAGCACTTACTCCAGGACGATCTGTGGTCATTGCCAATGGGGTTCGATTACCCATTGTTGGTCAGGGGGAGATCACCCTGACATCTTCGTTGAGTCTTCATAATGTCTTACATGCATCAGATTTTCAGATGAACCAATTATCAATTAGCCAACTTACAAAAGATTTACACTATCATGCCATCTTTGACTCCTCTACTTTTGTGTTTCAGGACATACTGACTGGCAGGATGATTGTTGGTGGCCGTGAGCAGAAAGGCTTGTACAAACTTGCTATATCTTCATGTGTTGGCGCTGCTACTATTACCTCAGGATCCACTTCTCCATTCCTTTGGCATCTCCGATTTGGACATCTACCCCTGCATAAAATGTGTCATGTCTTGCCACAGATATCTACCAGTACTGCATTGGATTGTGAAGCCTGACAGCTTGGTGAACACCATAGGTCTTCATTTCCTATTTGTCTGAGTCGTCATAGTAGTCGGTCTTTTGAACTATTTCACTTTGATATTTGGGGTCCGAGTCATGTACCTGATATTCAGGGACATCGATATTATATGGTTGAAGTTGATTATTTCTCTAGATTATTTTGGGTATTCTTGTTAAAATAAAAGTCTGAAGCAGGTGCTGTTATTCGAAAATTCATTCTTGAAGTGAATGAAATTTTTTCTACCAATATCAAAGTCATTCGAACAGATAATGCGTTAGAGTTCTCAACTCTGCATTTGTCCGATTTCCTCATCTCTCAAGGAATCATTCATCAAACCTCCTGTAGTTACATGTCGCAACAGAATGGTGTAGCAGAATGCAAGCATCGTCATCTTCTTGATGTCACCCGGACTCTGTTGATCCATAGTCATGCCCCTTCTCCTTTTGGGGGGATGCAGTTCTCACTGCATGCTACTTGGTGAATCGCATGCCATTTACTGTTCTAGGAGAAAAGGTCCCTTTCTTGATTGCGTTTCCCGAGAAGGATCTTTTCTCCCTCACGCCTCGTGTCTTTAGGTATGTTGCGTTTGTGCATAATTGTACTCCTGGTCGTGATAATCTCTCTCCAAGGGCTATCAAATGTGTGTTTGGTTGGTACTCTTGCACTCAAAAAGGGTATCTCTGTTATGATCCAACAAATAAGAGATACTATGTGAGTGCGGACGTCACTTTCTTTGAGTCTATCATGTACTTCTCTCCTACAGGTGACAGGTTATCCACTGACAATGCAAACGATATTGTTGTTCCTCCACCTCCTTCTACTTCATCAGCCGACCCAGAAAATCAAACTCAATTACCAATACCACCGCTGCCACCACCACCTCAATCGAAATTTTTACCAATTGATTACACGCGCAGGTCTTCTACTAGCACTTATGCTCATCAGCCGTCCACAACATCCAGCATGCCTGAGGTATGTCATGATAACACGGTTTCTACTGATGGACCTAGAGTTTTACAGGATGACTCTGTTGTAGAGGACACTGTGGAGGACGATCTGGATATTCCTATTGCGCTGAGGAAGCCACGTCGTCAATGTGCTAAATATCCAATTGCAGCGCATGTCTCTTTGGATCATCTTTCAGATGAGTACAAGAGGTTTGTTGTTGAACTTTCCGTGGCTATTATACCCAGAACATATAAGGAGGCATTACAGGACAACAGATGGCGTCAGGCGATGGAGGAGGAAATGGCAGCCTTAACATCTCGTAGGACATGGTCTATTGTTTCTCCTCCACATGGTGCTTCCATAGTAAGCTGCAAATGGATATTTTCCATTAAGCATAATGCAGATGGGACCGTAGATCGCTACAAGGCAAGGTTGGTAGCCTGTGGCTTCACCCAGACATATGGGACAGAATATCAGGACACATTCTCTCCAGTGGCAAGACACTCGACGCTCCGTATTTTACTAGCAGTTGTTGTTTCACGTGATTGGTCATTATTCCAGCTCGATGTGAAGAACGCATTTCTATATGGGGATCTTCAAGAGGAAGTTTACATGCAGCAGCCACCTAGGTTTACTGCTGAGGGGGAGTCATGGAAGGTATGCCGGCTACATAAGGCTATATATGGACTGAAGCAAAGTCCTAGAGCTTGGTATCAAAAGCTATTAGAATTGATTGAGCAACAGGGATTCAAGAGGTCCACTGCAGACCACTCTCTATTTGTTCAGAAGACACAGCAAGGTAAAGTTGCCATTCTTGTCTATGTAGATGATATTATTGTAACAGGAGATGATGCTCAAGGAATTCAGGTAGCCAAGAAGTTCCTAGGAAAAGAATTTGTGACCAAAGATCTTGGCACCCTTCATTACTTCCTGGGGTTAGAATTTGCCAAGAATCATCAGGGTCTAGTAATGACCCAAAGGAAGTCTGTTATGGACCTCCTATCTGAGACAGGTATGACTGGGTGCAAGCCAGCCATGACGCTGATGAATACTCATTCATCACTCTTTATTCTTATATTTTAGCTACAAAAACCTTTGCAAATGCATGTAGATATGTGTAAATATAAATAATTACCAAAAGCATGCATGGTGTAAAAAGTCATAATTAGCATGTTTTTGTGCAAAAATAAAAGAATAAAGATTAAAAAGAAAAAGAGGAAATATTTAGAATTAATATTGAGCAACCTAACCCAAGGGAGGGCTCAGCATGGGCATGACCGCATAAAAGCCAAAGTAGAGGGAGATAGGGGCTCATTTGTGTAAATAGTCCTGTAAATAAATAAATATTCTCCTCTAAAAAAAGAGAATAAAATGGCTTGTATATATTGTGTATATATTTATAAAAATAAAAACAAAAATAGAAAAAAAATTAAAAAGAAAATAAAAAGAGTCACTTGTGTATATATCCACCATGTACATACAACCACTCCTATATTTATTTCACCTTATAAATAAATAAATTAAAATTCCAAAAATTCTGTAAATATTCTATCTTTTATGTTGTAAATAAATAAAATAAAAACAATAAAAATAAAAAAACAAAATAAAAAAGAACAAAATTAAAAACCAAAAATAATATTGTAAATATACCTTGTACATAGATGTATATACTTATTTATTTTACCCTTGTATATAAATAATAAAAATAAAATAAAAATATCTTTTTATTCCTAATTTTATGCTATAAATAAATAAAATATAAAATAGGAATAAAAATGCACAAAAATAACAAATTAAAAATCAAAAATTAAAAAGGCATATTGTGTAAATACCTATGTATAGCATAAAGTGTACATACCCTATTTTTATTTTGAAAAATTAATTAAAAATCACCAAAAATAAAAAAAATTAAAACAAAAATATTTCATGTTTTAAGTTTTTAATAATTCGGCCATTTGCTATTTTTAATTTAATTTCTAAATCTTTTCCAGGTGGCCCCCTCTCATTGGTCCACGGGGTTGTTGACCGCCCGGTCAACTCCCCCCTGTGGACCACTTCACATGGGTTATGGATGCCCGACCCGAGTTCTCAGAATTTTAGCATCTAAACTCGACCACCTCGCACCTAAACCCAGGGTCCTAATCACTCTCCTATGATCCGGGAACCTCGCCCGATCTTCAGCCTAGGGATCCGTGCTCCATCGAGCCGGACCCGAGCCCTTCTTCCCGGACCTTCCACCGTATAAGAGCCGAGCTCCGCCACCCATTTGCCGATCTTTGGCTCGTCATTTCTCCACCCAGTGACCTCCATCATCCTCGCGAGAGTGACAGCTCGCCCCGGTGGTGTAGCAGCGAGGTAGAGAGTGACCGGACCTTTGATCCGGCAAGCTAGCGTCGCCGTGCTCTGCCCAGAGCAGGAGCTCGAGCCTCGGGCCACTACGACCCGCGAGGCAAGGACCAGAGCACCAACAGCTCATCCCCATTCGACTCGACCACCTAGGTAACCCTATTTCCTTTTCCTGTTCTTTAATTTTTAGTTTCGCCCAAATCTCGCCGTCGCCGACCATCATCGATTCCGGCCATCTCCCCCTTCCATTCGATCATCGGACCGCACCATTACACTCGCCTTCTTCCCGCGCACGTTCTACGCCCCTCCACTCAACCCAGCTCGCACAGGAGCTGGGGTTTCGAGCTCCACCTTCCACACCTCGTCGGAGCTCGATCGCCCCGCCTCACCGTTCACTATCACCCCTCCTAACAGGGTCGAGGCACTTTGCCCTCGACCCGCGAGTCTTCTGGTGCCCTTTTGCAGGTACAACGAGGACTGTCTGAGGTCCTCTAACTCGAACCCAGGAGCTTCCCCTCCGCCGGAGCGGACCGAGCTTCTCAGAGCTCCGTTGCTCCATCGGAGAGCACCGTTTGACGCGGGAGTCCACGACGAGTCTTCGCCGATCATCAGAGCCCCGTGAGGAGGCCAGGAGTGCGCGCAGCGGGCCGGCGAAGTTCGCCGGCCATCAGTTCTTCCTTGACCTTCAGCTACCATTGGATCGACTGCCAGCTCCAGATTCCATCCGAGCCATCTATTTCAGGAGCGCCAGCACCGTTCGATCTGTGGGAGGCTCGATCCAGATCGTCGATCGAGGAGCGTCAGCCCCAACGCACCAGAGCCGACCGATTCAACACGTGGCGAGGCCACCGCCGTCCGATCAGCATGAGGACGCCAGCTTTAGGGCGCCACCCCTTCCCAGTCGTCGATCCGCACACGTGGCGCCCATCTGACGGCCTACTTAATAAAGGGTAAATTATTCCTTAGGCCCTTAGCTTTAGTTTAGTTTCGTTTCAGTCCTGTAAATATTTTTAGCATTTTATTTACGTTGGTACTTTTGCACTTTGGACCCTGTCTTGTTTTCTTATTGCATCTATGCCCCTGTGTGTAGTGTGTCACGTGCTTCGACACGTGTTCTTTTGGGCTATTTGCATGTTTAGCCCTGTAGTTCTGGATTGTTAATGAATGACTGAATCTTTTTAGATAATTACAATTATACCCATGTGCGTGGTTTATTCGTGCATGTGCGTTTATTTGTGGGTAATTTACAATAAGGACCTCGGACTTTTGGTACCTGTTACCAATTAGTCCCAGAACCTTATTTTGTTTGCAAATAGGTCCCTGAGTGTCCCAGACACGCGCTTCGCGCGTGACTTCTTGGGATTTTTGCACCGAACCCCCAGAACTTTCATTATTTGCGTACAGGTCCCTGTGCATTGTACCTAGGTTTTAATTTTGAATAAAATATCAAACTCACTCCAAATTCAATGAAAATTAGACACATGGCTCCTTCCATGTTGTAAAATTTTCTAGAATTTTTGGAGACATTTTTGCTTTTATTTGATATTTTAAAAATTTAAAAACTACTTTTTCTTTACTGTCTGATTTAAAAATTCACAAAAAAATATTAAAACTCATCTAAAAAGTACAAAAAAATTAGCTACTCTGTATTTTGTCTTGTTTGATTTGCTGACCAAATTTGGTCATTTTGCATTATATAAAACTCATAAAAAATGAAAAACACTAAAAAACTCATAAAAATTCTAATAAATAATCTAAAAGTCCAAAAATAATAATTCGGGTGCCTTAATTTTCCTTAGATTTTCTAGTTTATAGGAAAATTACCTCCAGGAGCTAAATAGGCCCTTTTGCATTTTAAATTGGCCTTTTGCTCCTGACTGGACAGTACCTTCATTTCCTTACCTTGTTTTATTTTTAGAAAATTAAATAAAAATCAGAAAAATACCAAAAATTAACCAAAAACAGTAAAAATCATAAAATACACAAAAACATTTTTATTTGAAATTATGATTGATTTTTGATACATTAAATAATTACTTGAAGTTGGGTGTTTTACTTGTTTTCTTATTTTCCTTATTAATTAAAAAACCAAAAAAATTTATAAAAATTAAAAATCCACCAAAAACACTTTAATTTTTATTTTTATTTCTTTTTGAGACTACTTCGTAGGCCGCAAGGCCATCACGTGCTCCCTGAGTCCGACCCTGGTCGCTATATCAGGCTAATCTAATAGCGAGGACCGCTATCGTGTTTGATTGATTTTGATTTGATTTTGGTGGTCTGTTTCACTTTTTCTTGATTGACCGATTGACTTCCGAGATCCGGGTCGCAACGACCCTTGATCTATTTTCTTTCACCCGTGTCTTGGTGGTTTTTGGCTCATCAGAATGGCACCGTTACCGGGGAGCACGGCTTAGTAGTTTTTTATTTTTACTTTATTTTCTTTTTCGCAACTTTCCGCGGCTCTTTCTGAGTCTGCGGCTTTTCGTGGCTTTTTGTTTTTATTTTATTTTATTTTTATTTTATTTTATTTTATTTTCTTTTCTTTTCTTTTATTTTTGTTTTTACTTTATTTTGCTTGTTCATTTCCTTTGTCATTTCTGCACATATACCCTGTTTATATTTTCTGCTTTGATTTGATTATTTTATTTGGTTTGACACTTGTCTTCTTTCGTGCGAGGGCTCGAGGATCGAGGCGGCAGCTTTCAAGAAGATGGCGCAACCGCGGGACTTGGAGGCGGCTCCCTTCTGCACGGAGCCGCAGGAGAGCGTGAGAGAGAGGTTGAGTGGGCGAGGATCAGCTTAGTTTTTATTTATGTCATTAGATTATTTGTAATAATACAGGGACAAACTGTGGACTTGGATTTTGTAGCGGGTCTGTTTTGCCGAGCACCGGTGTGCTCGGGGGACCCTTAGGATTTTTCGCAGCTTTTCGCGGTTTTGTTTTTCTTAGCTGCCTTTTACGGTTTTACGTGGTTTTTCTCGAGCCCCTAGATTTAGGATTTTCTGCTTGACTATACCGTAATTAGTAGGATCCCCACACCTAATTATCTGCCTGTTCCCATAGATTGTTATTGGACCTACTAATAAATCATTAATAAAAATAACTGACTCACTCACTTCGTAGCCTACGTGCCGTAGCCTGCCCTGCCAAGCACTGCTCCTGAACCCGATGTGTCGGGAGGAGGAGGGGTAGATCGAGACCGGACCCTTTGGCTTAAAGGATCGGTTACCAGTTAGACGGTTCTTTGAGTAGAAATTGCCTGTTTAGGACTCGGTTTTCACCGATGCACCATATAGGTAGTTTCTTTCAGTCTTTAGATTTCTGTGCGGATCACTTTGCATGTAGAGTGCTGGAGACAGGTACGCATTTCTATCTTTGCATGCATAATTGATTTCATCGCGCATCAACTTTTTCGTCTTCTCCCCCTGTTTTCGACTTAATAATCAAGAGAACCGAAAAATTCGTTAGGCCTTTTGTTTTTATTGAAAAAAATTAAAAAGAAAAACCATAAAATTGGGACTGCTTAAGCTATTGACCCTAAAAGACACCTGATCTAAAAAACTTATCTTGGGGAGAGCAACCCCCTCATTGGTTGGTTTGATTGTATGAGAGAGTGACCCGTACACTAGGTAGAGCCCTCCGGTGCTATTTCCGACTCTTTCGTGCAGGCCAGTCGGTTGGGGTAACATAGGGTATCCCAGCAGGTCACGTAATCGCTCTGATATTCTGTTTGTTCACCAAAATAAAATTGGACAAGATAATTTGACCGAACTTTCACGATCTTCAGCTCGCGTCGTGTTGGTGAACAGAGGGGTTTGTTTTCTGATCATAGTTTCTCCAGATCCCATCCGCCTTACTTGCTACATCACGATGATGGGTAGACGGTCTCTTAGGCATCCTCTGGTTGCACCGCTTTCGGGCACGTCTACCCGTTCATCTAGGTTGGCTCGCGAGAGCCGAGACCAGCTCTCCGAGCCAGAGTATGATTCCGCCCTGTTCCCCCTCGACCCCCTTTCTTTCGGTTCCGAGAGATCAGTGCCAGAGGAGAGATTATCAAATTTATCGGCACCTGAGTTTGGGTCATTTGGTTTTGCAGACGCCATGGCCGGCAGTTTAGAGGATCGCTCCCGAGGTCAGCCTGAGCACTTTGTGTTGGATCAGGGCGCGATCAAATCCACCCTGATTGCCTCCCTCGAGACAGTTCAGCAGCAGTTGAGGGATCAGGGAGCGTTTATGCTAGACATGAGGAGAGAGCTGGAGCAGATGAGAGCTGAGCGCGAGGAGCACAGAGAGGGACCGAGGATCCCGGATGATGCAGATGCAGCAGCTGCAGCAGCAGCCGCAGCAGCCGCCGCAGCCGCGACAGGAAGACCACCGAGACCGATGCAGGAGTTGCACAACCCCGGATCGACGCTGATGCACCACTGGGTCGTACTTCCAGCTATCGTGGGGGACTTCAAGTTCCCCCCGAACACCTTGCAGTTACACCCCCGCTTCAACGGGCTCGCCACCGAGGAGCCCCATCTCCACCTCCAGGAGTTCCTTATGATTTGCAGCACTGTCCACGACCGTCAGGTGGACCAGGACACGATTCGGATGATTGCCTTCCCCTTTTCCTTGAAAGATAGAGCAGCCACCTGGCTGAAGCATTTGGGGAAGTTCGTCTACACTTGGGAGCAGCTCCGCACCGAGTACTTACACAAGTACTATCCACTCGGGCGGACCAATGCAGCGAGAGCCCTTATCAGCAACTTCTCCATGCTCCCCAACGAGCAGTTCCATGAGGCATGGGAGAGGTTCCGAGAGCTGACTGATAGATGCCCGCACCACGATATTTCCAAGCCCAACTTCGTGCAGAGCTTTTTCAGCGGGCTGACACCAGATCTCCAGGGCTTGGTGAACGCTTCTTGTGGCGGGTCTTACTTCGCCAAGGATCACGACCAGGTCTGGGCCATCTACGAGGAGATGGCCGAGAACTATATGGTGATGTCCCAGACCCGGTTGTACACTCAGGGCAGACCCTAGCAGCCAGGAGCCGTGCAGTACCAGAGGATAGCACGGGTCGACGTCGGTCCTTCCAGTTCGTCCGCAGTAGCAGCAGCACAGGCAGAGTCTTCAGCTGCGGACATGGGTGTCATTAGCGAGAAGTTGGATCGGATGGAGCTGATAGAAAAGAAGCAGTGCTAGGGCATCACTCAGATGGAGCAGATGGCACAGACTCTGAGCGACATGAAGACCCAGCTCATGTGTCTCCAGGAGGCACAGACGGCTTCCCAGCCCCGTCTTCAGTCGCGAGGCGATCACGGCAGCAGCAGCATCTCGTCCCAGCGCTCCAGCTCACACCAGCAGCCTAGACAGGTTCACCTTGTACAGGCGGAGCCGTACCAGCAGCCGCAACCCACCTACCAGTCACCACCATCTCCAGACTTGCAGATGGTGGTATACCAGCCTGATCAGCCTCTGGCAGTACTCCCGCCAGCCCAGTACGATGCAGAGCCATTGATGGATGTCAACAGGATTTGGTATGACTGCCCTCAGCCCGATATCCGACGAGACCATCCCGGATTCCAGTGGGGGACTGAAGGTACCCAGCCCCAGCAGCAGCCATCTGGTCAGGGAGGCCAGTACAGCCAGCAGAGAGATCACCAGCAGCAGCAGCAGCCCCCAGTGTACCCACCACCACAGCAGCAGCAGTCATCCTATGGTCCTCGTCCCTATCAGCAGGGACAATCTTGGAGGCGTGAGCAGCCTCACCAGCAGCAGCATCCACTACACCCATACCCCTCTCAGCAGCAGCAGCACCAGTTCCAGCAGCCTCATCACCAGAGAGGCTACCTGTCGGGCTCTCATGGCCCACCTTACGAGAGCCCCACCTTGGACGATATAGCCCGCTTCCTCACGGATCAGCAGGCTACCTTCAGACGGGAGATGGACGAGTTCCGCCAGGAGATGCGGGACATAGTGAGAGGGAAGGCCGCCATCCCTGCCCAGATCGAACCGAACCCCAACAGCCCGAAGCGGAAGTCTGAGCAGGTAGCTTACACTGAGCATGCCACTCCTAGGGATCCATTTGATGATATGTCTGCAGACCTTTTTGATGCTGATTTTGTCACACTTAGGAGCGGTAGGATGCCAGCAGGAGACGCCTCGTCTGAGCGACGTCATGAGGATACACCGAGAGCGCCAGATGAGGAGGAGGAGAGCGGTACTGAGGCCGCTCGAGATAATGACGGTGGTACTGATGCCACCAAGGATGCTGACTCCACAGGCGGTGTTGAGGCTGCCATTTCACCAGTTCGAGGAGGTGGTACTGAGGCCACTCCTGATGCCGAGCCAGAGCGCGGTACTGAGGCCGCGAGGCGTCCAGTTGATCCAGCCGACGGTGGTACTGAGGCCACCAGAGTTCATGTAGAGAGATCTGTTGTTTTTCCTTCCCATGATGTATCTCGGAACCATGTTGTGAATAAAGGAAAAGGTTTGGTTTTTTCTGGTCCCACTGTGGTGCTTGATGTATGTGCGGATCCGGCCATCGAGCCGTCTAGACCTTTTCCTAGTCCTTCAACTGAGAAGGACCCAGTGATCCCCTTCCCTAGAGCCCTTCAGATGGGGAAGGGGAAGAAAAAAGAAAATCCAAAAAAGAGAGATCAGGAGGAGTTCAGCCAGCAGATGATAGACCGATTTCATATCCAGCTGACTCTTCAGGAGGCTTTGCAGCACATTCCCCTTCTTCAGCGTTCGTTGAGAGACAGGACCACAGTCAGGAGGAAGAGGAGGAACCACCATTCAGAGATCCATGTGCTGACGAAAGCCACGTGTTTCGCGATCCAGAACCGTCTGCCGGCCAAGAGGCTCGATTCAGGAGCCCCTTATGTCAGATGTCACATTAGAGAGCAGAGGTTCGACCGGACTCTATTAGATAGCGGATCGTCTATCAACCTCCTTCCGGCAGCCCTTCTCGACCGTTTTGAGTTGAGCACACTTAGACAGAGCAGGATAGTCCTTTAGTTTGTTGATCGATCTGTCAAGAGGCCGAAGGGGTTGTTGCGAGACGTTGTCGTCACTATTCAGGGCCTGCAATTCCCCGTGGACTTCGTAGTGTTGGACATGGAGATCCCTGATTCAGTGATCGATACCCCCATCATCCTCGGTCGTCCGTTCTTGGCCACAACCAAGGCGGTGACTGATCATGATAGCGGGAAGGTATACTTTCGCGTCGAGGGCGAAAGTGTACAACTAGAGACGGTCGAGGACAGCCGAGCCAGAAAGAGATCATGCTCAGAGACCACTTCAGACACAGAGCAGCTGACAGAGGCAGGGCTAGACATCCACCAGGATTGTGACTTTGTGATCACAGACGATGAGGCAGTCTGGGCAGACCCAGCAGCACAGGCCATCCTCTCATTTTCAGACACCACTGATGCAGAGATGATAGCAGAGGAGAGCCTGGAGAGCACATTCCTGGTCCAGGATACTTCAAAGGCAGCAGAGTCGGTTCTTGACCGCGACACGGATTTTTGTGATGATGGTGGTACTGATGCCACCTTGTTTGATGCAGATCCCTCGGATTCAGAGTTTGATTGGGCAGATTGCGAGGATTACATGCCAGACCTGAGTTCCACTGAGCCTACAGTTGAGGAGGAGGTAGATGCCGAGCAGATCAGAGACAGTTCAGTTGAGCAGCCTTCTTAAAATCCAGTTTGCGAGAGTACGTTCTCATTCTCCCGGGCAGATTTGGCAGCATACACGATGCTTCTTTCGAAGCCAGATTTGCCAGCACCCAGATGTCCAGAGCTGAAGCTGCTCCCTACTTCGCTGAAGTATCGATTCCTTGCTGGTGAGCCTGAGATGTACCCAGTCATCATCTCCGCCGATCTGACTGGAGAGAAAGAATCCCGTTTTATGGGGGTTCTTGAAAAGAACCGCAAGGCAATCGGATGGAGCGTAGCAGATCTCCAAGGGATTAGTCCGGCCATGTGCTCCCACCATATCTATCTTGAGGATGGGGCGAAGCCGTCGCATGAGTTCCAGCGACGGCTGAACCCCAATCAGAGAGAGGTTGTCATGAAGGAAATCTCGAAATGGTGGAGCGCCGATTTTATCTATCCCATCTCCGACTCCAAGTGGGTCAGCCCCGTGCATGTGGTGCCCAAGAAGACGGGCATCACGACTGTGATCAGTGAGTCGAGAGAGGAGATTGCTACACGAGTACCCACTTCTTGGCGGGTTTGCGTTGACTACAGGAGACTCAACCAGACCACCAAGAAGGATCATTTCCCCCTGCCTTTTATTGACCAGATCATTGAGAGACTGGAAGGGAAGAGCCACTATTGTTTTCTGGATGGGTACTCGGGCTACAACCAGGTGGCCATCGCTCCTGAGGACCAGGAGAAGACCACCTTTACCTGTCCCTTCGGCACATACGCCTTCCGACGCATGCCATTTGGGCTATGCAATGCCCCTGTGACATTTCAGAGATGCATGCTATCGATCTTTTCGGACATGGTAGGGGAGTGTTTGGAGGTCTTCATGGATGATTTCTCGGTTTACGGCGACGGATTCGACTCCTGTCTTGACTGCCTAGACCGAGTACTCCAGCGATGTATAGAGGTTCACTTGGTGCTATCTTGGGAGAAGAGTCACTTCATGGTAACTCAAGGGACGGTGCTTGGCCATATCATCTCCAATAGGGGCATGGAGGTTGATCCGGCCAAGGTAGATGCCATTAGAAAACTCGCACCGCCATCCAATCTGAGGCAGTTACGGTCATTCTTGGGGCACGTCGGTTTCTACCGACGATTCATACATGATTTCAGCAGGATTGCCTGGCCGTTGACTGACCTACTGACGAAAGACACCGAGTTCCTTGTCGATGACAAGTGTCTTTTGTCCTTTGAGACTCTCAAGCAGAGTGTTATTGAGGCTCCTGTTCTCCAGCCGCCTAATTGGTCTCTCCCATTTGAGATCATGACGGATGCCTCCGATTTTGCCGTGGGGGCCGTGCTGGGACAGAGGAGGGATGGAGTCCCCTTTGCTATCCACTACGCTAGCCGCACATTGGATTCCGCCCATCGGAATTATACAGTCACAGAGAAGGAGATGCTAGCTGTAGTGTTCGCCCTAGATAAGTTCAGATCTTACATCATTGGATCTAGAGTGACCTTGTACACTGATCACACTGCCATCCGATACCTCATGGCAAAGAAGGATGCCAAGGCTAGACTGACTAGATGGATCCTTCTATTCCAGGAGTTCGACATTGAGATCAAGAATAAGCCTGGAGTCAAGAATGTGGTGGCGGATCATCTCTCCCGTTTAGAGCAGCCTTAGGAGTCTGAGCATATTGATCCCATTTGTGAGACCTTCCCAGATGAGGAGATCCTTGCTATCGCCTCACTCCCGTGGTATGCCGATATTGTGAACTTTCTCGTTGCTGGGAAAGTCCCACAAGATTGGACTAGGCAGAGGCTTGAGACCTTCCTCGCGAAGGCCAAGTCCTACCACTGGGAGGATCCCATCCTTTACCACGAAGGAGGGGATAGCGTCTGGCGTAGGTGCATTCCTCAGGAAGAGCACCATAGCGTCCTCACTTACTGCCACAAGCTTGAGGCAGGAGGACATCATTCTGGGAGGAGAACGGCACAGAAAGTGCTCCAATCCGTCTTGTGGTGGCCTACCCTCTTCAAGGACTCAGATGAGTTCGTGAAGAGGTGTACTGACTGTCAGAGGATGGGCACTTGTGGACAGCGTGATATGATGCCGATGCAGCCCATTCACTTCTGTGAGGTTTTTGACGCATGGGGCATCGATTTCATGGGTCCATTCCATAAGAGTCAGGGATTTGAGTATATTATGTTGGCCATAGATTATGTTAGTCGTTGGGTTGAGGCTATCCCCGCCCGAGCCGCTGATGCGAGGACAGTTTGCAGTTTTTTGATGAAGCATATCATCACGCGGTTCGGGGTACCTCGAGTATTGATTTTAGATGGGGGGTCTCATTTCATCAACGACTAGGTGAAGGCCCTTGCTAGCGAGTTCGGCATAGACCATCGTGTTGCTACACCTTACCATCCACAGACGAATGGTCTAGCCGAGGTGTCGAACAGGGAGATCAAGACTATATTGCAGAAAGTCGTCCGCCCTGACCAAAAGGATTGGTCACAGCTTTTGGACTCAGTCTTGTGGGCATATAGGACGTCTTTCAAGACACCATTGGGCACATCTACCTTTTGCCTCGTATATGGCAAGCCGTGCCATTTGCCTGTTGAGCTGAGGCACAGGTCACTTTGGGCAGTCACTGAGATACTTATGGATCCAGATGGTGCAGGAGACCAGAGGAGGGCAGAGTTAGCAGCCCTGGAGGAGCTTAGAGATACAGCCTTCTCAAACAGCCTACATTATAAGGAGAGAGTAAAGGAGTGGCATGATTCTCACATCAGCCACAAGCAGTTTGAGCCTGGACAGAGAGTATGGCTGTTTGATGCGAGGCTCCGCCTATTGATAAACGCGAATTATCGAGGGTCTAAATGCGTCGCTGTGGCGACCCACAATAAAATGCGATTAATCAACAGTGAACCCACAATCAAATATCAATCAATGAAAAATAAGTGTGGAGTCAAATTTATTTTTAACTCTACATAAAAGATGTATAGGTGCAAGTATGTAGAGAGTTCGAACATAGGGAACAAACAGGGTAGTTCAAGCAAAAATGCTAAAGTGTGTGTGTGATGTGTGGAGTGTCTACACTAAGCAAACAAGCAAAGGAAATGTATTTGTGGGTTTTTAGTTTTTGATATTTTTTTTATTTTTAATTTTGTATTTTGATTTTTAATTTTCTGATTTTTATATTTTATATTTTATATATATTTTTTTATTTCTTTTTCAATATTGGAGAATAAAGACAATATAATAAAAAGCAAGCTAAAATATTTATAAAAATGTGCAAAAATACTCAAAAATTCAGAAATAAAATGTTTTTGGTATTTTTATAATTTTCTACTGTTTTTGTAATTTTTGGGGGTTTTTCTAGGTGTTTTTGATACTTTTAAATACTGAAATAAGAGAAAGCAGTGGAAATAGGGCTGGCTGTGAATAAGATGCACTTTAAAAATAGCAACCAGTACTCAAAATGTTTCACACTATTTTTCTAATGAAAAGAACAAAATAAGGGATAAACAGAACCTGAGTTTATAATTTTTGGAGTTTTCTTTGATTTTCTATATTTTTTTGAAGTTTTTGAGTAATTTTAAATTTTTAGTGTTTTTCTTTTGAGATTTTTAATGATTTTTGGACTGACACTAAAAGATGATAAAATAGACAGTAGGTAATTTTTTTGGAATTTTTAGAGGTGTTTTAGTATTTTTTTGGTATTTTCTAAGGTAGACAGTACACAAAATAGATGTTTTTGATTTTTAATAAATATAAAAATAAAATAAAATCAAAAACTAAATAGATGGCGTCACAGTACACGTGTCCAGGTACTTAAGTCTATTTTTGTGGAATTTTTGGAGTTAAAATGATATATTAAATAAATACAACAAGCATCCAAACATTACACAGTCCTAGCAGGGGTATATTTGCAATATCTAAAACATCCAGGGGCATACATGCAATTTTCCACAAAACTTTACTCTGAATATTCAATTTTTAATACCAAAAAGCAATTACAAAAGCCGCCTGGGCTTCCTAGAAATTTACCCACCAGGGCGCGTGACTTGCACGCGCCTGGGAAGGACTGAAATGTAATTTTTCGAAACCCTGGGGGTCTACTTGCAAAATACCCAAAAATATTACACTGGATACGAAAGTTTTAGGGATAAAACAAAATACACAAAAACCCGAGGGTTCCTCTGCAAAATGCCCACACCTCACGTGTACAGGTCACGTGAGGTGACGTGGCTGAGGACCTAGATGCAAATAAACAAAGTTCAGGGGCGTTTGTGCAAATTTTACAAAACTTTTACACTACAGACAAAAGTTTAAAGACTAAAAGGTAAATACAAAAGGTGCGAGGGTGTAGATGCAAAATACCCTCGACGCGTGGATCCAACGGCTATCGGTCTTCACTTATACACGTGGCGTGAATCCACGGGTCGAAGACGCTTCGCTCGGACGGCTGAGATTAGATCATCAGGGGACGATCGGACGGTGAAGTCGGGGCGCGATCCAACGGCGTCTGCTCGACCTGGGGTGGGCTCCTCGATCCAACGGCTTGGGGGCGATGAGGAAGAACAGCGAAGAACGCCGGCGAGGCGGACTTCGCCGCTCCAGATCTTCGTCCTCCGGCGAAGTTAGGGCTCCAAAATGGCCGTGAAGCTTCCCCTGGTCCTTCTCTATCGACTGGTGGCGGCAAAAAGCCCCGGCGATGGCCGAGGGGCTCGCTGAAGGGCGGCGGAGCTATAGAGCTCTGCTAGCTCCGGCGAAGCTCCAGATTCGCCTCCAGGCTTCCATGAGTGAACTTGGACCTGCAAAAAGCATTAGAAGGTCCAGGGCAAAGTGCCTGGACCTGGAATGGGTCTAATCGATGCGCGAGGCGAGGTGACGATGGGTGGCCGGAGGTGCGCTCCGGCGAGGATGATCGATTTGGCGAAGGAGTGAATGTAACTCGAAATTTCTTGAGGGCTTTTAAAGCTACGGGTAACAGGAAGCTAATGGGCTAAATAGAAAGGCGGGGCGATGCCCTCGATGGCCGGAGCCAGAGGAGAAAGAGTACCTCGACCGGCGACTTCGCGGGAGGTGGTGGAGACGCCTCCGACCTCGGCGGCCTTGGCTGAAGAGCTCACGTCGGAGCTGTCACCTCCAGGTGGCTCTGGAGCACGGGAGAGGCGCGAGGTGGTGGACTGAAGGTGTTCAAAAATCAAAAGGAAAGAGGGAGGTCGGTTTTAAGTGGTTTGACCCTGAGTCGCAGGGGCTCAAAGATCAAGGAATATCTTGCAAATCTTGGGTCCGACGACCAAGATTAAGCTTGGGCGAGTGAGATAGATGGTTGGTGAGCAATATTGCAGAAGGATGCAACACGAAAATGTGAAAGAATCGGCCTAGAAAAAACCAAAAATATGGCTCAAAAACCAAGCCTGACATGGGCTACAGGGGTAGGTCAGACTGTTGACCTTGGTCAACAGTCCTGGCCTCCTGGTTGGTCCACGTGGACCAACCAGGAAAAACCCTGGAAAAACACTTTATTAATTAAATAAAAAATAATAAATGGCCGAATTAATTAAAAGTTATGAAATAAATAATGCATAGAATTTTATGTAGTATTTTATTTTGATTTTTAATTATTTTTAGGAGTCATATTTTTACAAGTCACCTTTTTAACCCTATATAGGTATAATACCTATGTATTTTAGTATTTTATTTTTATTTTGTGTATTTTATTTTTATTATTTTTATTTATGATTTTATAAAATTATAAAATACTTTTATGTACACAAATATATTTTTATTTTATTTTTCTGATATGTTTTGTATATTTAATAAAATACAAGTATGTTTTGTATAGGTATATATATATATAGGTGATGTACCAATGTGTTGACTATATACAAATATTTTTATTTGTATTTTATTTGTGTTTTTCTTCTGATTTAAATACACATAATTATTACAAGTAATATTTACAACATTATAAAAATATAAAATTATAAAAATAATAAATAAATAATAAATTGAATATTTTAATATGTACAAGTATACAATGAGGGTCCAAAACTCAACTTTCAAACCGTAGCTCCGCCAAATGCGAAACCACCACCATTAATTAGATTATTTTATTCTATATACAATTAAAGATGAGTTTGCTACATTTGGAGTTGTCAGATGTGAGATACGGGTCTGGAAAGTTGGGATTTTGGATTCTTATTCAGACCATATCTTTTTGACTGTACATGATTTTTCTGTGAAATCAATTTTGTATTTTTCTTTATTAAATTAGCTATAACTTTCATGTACAAAGTTTCTTTATTTGATGTATAAAAAGTGGAACCAAAAATAGGTCCCAAAATGAATAAAGAATGAATAAAAAGGTATAGGTATTTTATCTGTATTTCTGACCTTATCTCCCCCTACTTTATTCCTTGTCGACCTATTCATCAAGATGCCTAGGTCTCGGGGATTTTGGGTCATAAAATATTTACAATATTTTATTCTTTTTCTTTTCTTTATTTATTCTATAATTTTGGCCTTAATTACAGTAATTTACACACTGTTTAGATGCACATGCATGAATGCTAAGATGATGATTTTAATGCTATTTACAGGTATTTGCTAGGGTTTTTGGTGCCAAAATGATAGAATAAAGACGATGAAATGTGGATTCATCACCTATTTCCAAGGAAGCTACAGAGCAAGTGGAAGGGACCCTATTTGGTGAGAAAGGTACACGACAACTGTAGCATTGATATATCCGAGTTGTCTTCTGAGAGTACCTTTCGAGTGAACGGCCAACGGCTCAAGCCATTTCTAGCTCATGAGCCGCAGGTCGTTGATGTTGCCCCTATTCATTTTGCGTGAGATGTGGTCTTTTGACTCACATCTATGACATCTCACGCCTGATTCTCACTAATCTTCCAACTTGTATAGATCCAGATGTCCATATCATCACATTCTTTAGTCCAACATCCCTTTATTCATCCGTTGATTATGCTATACTTAGGGTGTACTTTACCCTAAGTATAGGGGGGATGTAGGACCTTTGGGTATTTCTTTTGTTTCTGTCTACCCCTGTTTTGTTGCCGATACTTAGGGACATTTTACCCTAAGTATAGGGGGGGTAGACCCTGTACATTCTCCACTCGGTTTTTCCTTTGTGTACAACCTGCTATACTTAGGATTACTTAATCCTAAGTATAGGGGGAAAAGCCGAGAGTCTCTTGACTTTCTATTTATTCATTCATCTTTGTATATAGCCTTCCTTTTCACTTCCATATACTAAGCACGAGTTATGTCTATTTCATCGCTCTTGACTCTGAGGACATCGTTCGAGCTAAGTATAGGGGGTGTGTATATATTCCATATATACTTTAGACATAACTCGTACTTTGTGTGAGTGTGTTAATAAATAAAAATGGCTAAAAACCCTAAAAATCACAAAAATTAAAAATTTTTCCTGTAAATAATCATTCTTTTATTTGCACATACATAGCTAGTGTACAAATTATTTTTGTAAAAATGATTTCAAAAATCCTTTGTGTAAAGCCTGTGTAAATATTTTCTTATCAAAATTATGTATATAGTACAAAATTTTTCCAAAATGTTTTGAGAATCAAAAGTTTGCAAAAATCTTGTGTAAATGTGTGTAAATACTTTTGCAAAACTTGCACTTCATGCATTCATCCATTCATGATTTCAAAACATTTTTCAAAAATTTTGCATGTTTGTAAAAATTTGTGTAAATAGCATCTTTTGTACATATGTATATAGTTTTTCTGGATTATAGTTGACATTTAAACTAGCCTAGAATTAAATTGGGAAATGGAGCTTGATTAAGATCTTAATCCACCTAATTTATAAAAGGAACCTTATAGGCTTAGGTTTAAGGCTTTTCAGGTCCATGGTGACTTAATTCTTTGAGTCCACTAGGCTATGATCACATGTCATCTCAATGAGCCTAAGTAGAGCACTTAACAACAACACATGACTCATATGGACAATGGCTTTACTTGGACACCAGCACTATGCACCGAGCTCTCTCCGGATGAGGTGGTGAGGAGGCAGTCTTCCTTGACTTGGGATAGCATATGAGGGTAGTACTTCTAGGCGGAACCTCTCTTCTTCTTTTAGTGAAGGAAGTGCATCTCAACTTGGTCTGGTTGCCATGAGGTCTAACGACAGGAGTTGTGGGTTGCAATAAAGCTTCAAAAGAGGGATTGTCTACTGGCTCAAGAGGAAAAACTCCTTGTATATATGCTGCACATGTATATGTTGTATAGATGCACTTGAAAAAAATGCAAAAAGAAAATAACTCCAAAAAAGTGGTGGGTCTGAGAGAAAATGATAATCCCACCGGAGTATGTATATAGAGTGCAATAAGCAAAGCTTGAGATTCATGATCCACTTTATGTAGCTTGCAGCAGGGAGACTTGGCTACACTGGTCGAGCTTCCAAGGATACATGGCTACACTGGCCATGGTCCATTCTCTTCTTCCCCCTCTTCTTGAGCCGGTTGAATTTGAACTTAGAAGGGAATACCCCGCTCCTCGAGGAAAGAGTGTCCAGATTGGGGTCATAGAGTTACCTTGTTGGGGAGGGTTGTCAAGTTGCCATTTCTGAGGTGGAGAGCTTATACCTCACATTCACAGGACAAGGAAAGATTCATGGTCTTCAGGGTTTGTGTTTGATGACTTGTTCTGATCTGGAGCATTGAGGAGTCTTGATTAGAGATTAGTGGAACTTAGAGGCTGTTGAGTTTTAAGCTTAAGTCCAAATAAGGTTCCGACACATTAATAATCCAAAGATCTGATTAAGCTCCATAATTCAATTTTAATGAAGGCAAGTTTAATAATCAACCTTGATCCATGTACATTCTTCTCTTTTTCTTTTTCTTTCTTCTTTTCCACTTATTTTTCAATAAGTGTTTGCTAAGGGACTAATAAAGTTAGGTATAGGGGGGTGATGAATACTCATTCATCACTCTTTATTCTTATATTTTAGCTACAAAAACCTTTGCAAATGCATGTAGATATGTGTAAATATAAATAAATTACCAAAAGCATGCATGGTGTAAAAGTCATAATTAGCATGTTTTTGTGCAAAAATAAAAGAATAAAGATTAAAAAGAAAAAGAGGAAATATTTAGAATAAATATTGAGCAACCTAACCCAAGGGAGGGCTCAGCATGGGCCTGACCGCATAAAAGCCAAAGTAGAGGGAGATAGGGGCTCATTTGTGTAAATAGACCTGTAAATAAATATTCTCCTCTAAAAAATAGAATAAAATGGCTTGTATATATTGTATATATATTTATAAAAAGCAAAACAAAAATAGAAAAAAAATTAAAAAGAAAATAAAAAGAGTCACTTGTGTATATATCCACCATGTACATACAACCACTCCTATATTTATTTCACCTTATAATAAATAAATTAAAATTCCAAAAATTCTGTAAATATTCTATCTTTTATGTTGTAAATAAATAAAATAAAAACAACAAAAATAAAAAAACAAAATAAAAAAGAACAAAATTAAAAACCAAAAATAATATTGTAAATATACCTTTTACATAGATGTATATACTTATTTATTTTACCCTTGTATAAAAATAATAAAAATAAAATAAAAATCCCCTTTTATTCCTAATTTTATGCTGTAAAAAATAAAATATAAAATAGGAATAAAAATGCACAAAAATAACAAATTAAAAATTAAAAATTAAAAAGGCATATTGTGTAAATACCTATGTATAGCATAAAGTGTACATACCCTATTTTTATTTTGAAAAATTAATTAAAAATCACCAAAAAATAGAAAAAATTAAAACAAAAATATTTCATGTTTTAAGTTTTTAATAATTCGGCCATTTGCTATTTTTTATTTAATTTCTAAATCTTTTCCAGGTGGCCCCCTCTCATTGGTCCACGGGGTTGTTGACCGCCCGGTCAACTCCCCCCTGTGGACCACTTCACACGAGTTATGGATGCCCGACCCGAGTTCTCAGAATTTTTGCATCTAACCCGACCACCTCGCACCTAAACCCAGGGTCCTAATCACTCTCCTATGATCCGGGAACCTCGCCCGATCTTCTGCCTAGGGATCCGTGCTCCATCGAGCCAGACCCGAGCCCTTCTTCCCGGACCTTCCACCGTATAAGAGCCGAGCTCCGCCACCCATTTGCCGATCTTTGGCTCGTCATTTCTCCACCCAGTGACCTCCATCATCCTCGCGAGAGTGACAGCTCGCCCCGGTGGTGTAGCAGCGAGGCAGAGAGTGACCGAACCTTTGATCCGGCGAGCTAGCGCCACCGTGCTCTGCCCAGAGCAGGAGCTCGAGCCTCGGGCCACGACGACCCGCGAGGCAAGGACCAGAGCACCAACAGCTCATCCCCAGTCGACTCGACCACCTAGGTAGCCCTATTTCCTTTTCCTGTTCTTTAATTTTTAGTTTCGCCCAAATCTCGCCGTCGCCGACCTTCATCGATTCCGGCCATCTCCCCCTTCCATTCGATCATCGGACCGCACCATTACACTCGCCTTCTTCCCGTGCACGTTCTACGCCCCTCCACTCAACCCAGCTCGCACAGGAGCTGGGGTTTCGAGCTCCACCGTCCACACCTCGCCGGAGCTCGATCGCCCCGCCTCACCGTTCACTATCACCCCTCCTAACGGGGTCGAGGCACTTTGCCCTCGACCCGCGAGTCTTCTGGTGCCCTTTTGCAGGTACAACGAGGACTGTCTGAGGTCCTCTAACTCGAACCCAGGAGCTTCCCCTCCGCCGGAGCCGACCGAGCTTCTCAGAGCTCCGTTGCTCCATCGGAGAGCACCGTTTGACACGGGAGTCCACGACGAGTCTTCGCCGATCATCAGAGCCCCGCGAGGAGGCCGGGAGTGCGCGCAGCGGGCTGGCGAAGTTCGCCGGCCATCAGTTCTTCCTCGACCTTCAGCTACCGTTGGATCGACCGCCAGCTCCAGATTCCATCCGAGCCATCCATTTCAGGAGCGCCAGCACCGTCCGATCTGTGGGAGGCTCGATCCAGACCGTCGATCGATGAGCGTCAGCCCCAGCGCACCAGAGCCGACCGATTCAACAAGTGGCGAGGCCACCGCCGTCCGATCAGCACGAGGACGCTAGCTTTAGGGCGCCACCCCTTCCCAGCCGTCGATCAGCACACGTGACGCTCATCTGACGGCCTACTTAATAAAGGGTAAATTATCCCTTAGGCCCTTAGCTTTAGTTTAGTTTTGTTTCAGTCCTGTAAATATTTTTAGCATTTTATTTACGTTGGTACTTTTGCACTTTGGACCCTGTCTTATTTTCTTATTGCATCTATGCCCCTGTGTGTAGTGTGTCACATGCTTCGACACATGTTCTTTTGGGCTATTTGCATGTTTAGCCCTGTAGTTCTGGATTGTTAATGAATGACTGAATCTTTTTAGATAATTGCAATTATACCCCTGTGCGTGGTTTATTTGTGCATGTACATTTATTTGTGGGTAATATACAGTAAGGACCTCGGACATTTGGTACCTGTTACCAATTAGTCCCATAACCTTATTTTGTCTGCAAATAGGTCCCTGAGTGCCCCAGACACGTGCTTCGCACGTGGCTTCTTGGGATTTTTGTATCAGACCCCCCATAACTTTCATTATTTGCGTACAGGTCCCTGTGCACTATACCTAGGTTTTAATTTTGAATAAAATATCAAACTCACTCCAAATTCAATGAAAATTGGACACATGGCTCCTGCCATGTTGTAAAATATTCTAGAATTTTTGGAGACATTTTTGCTTTTATTTGATATTTTGAAAATTCAAAAAATTCCTTTTTCTTTACTATCTGATTTAAAATTTCACAAAAAAATACTAAAACTCATCAAAAAATTACAAAAAAAATAGCTACTATGTATTTTGTCTTGTTTGATTTTCTGACCAAATTTGGTCATTTTTCATTCCATAAAACTCATAAAAATTGAAAAACACCTAAAAACTCATAAAAAATTTAATAAATAATCTAAAAATCCAAAAATAATAATTCTTGTGCCTTAATTTTCTTAGATTTTCTAATTTATAGGAAAATTACGTCCAGGAGCTAAATAGGCCCTTTGCATTTTAAATTGGCCTTTTGCTCCTGATTGGACAGTACCTTCATTTCCTTGCCTTGTTTTATTTTTAGAAAATTAAATAAAAATCAGAAAAATACCAAAAAATAACCAAAAACAGTAAAAATCATAAATAATACAAAGCATTTTTATTTGAATTTTTGATTGATTTTTGATGCATTAAATAATTGCTTGAAGTTGGGTGTTTTACTTGTTTTCTTAGTTTCCTTATTAATTAAAAAACCAAAAAAATTTATAAAAAATAAAAATCCACCAAAAACACTTTGATTTTATTTTTTATTTCTTTTTGAGACTACTTCGTAGGCTGCAAGGCCATCATGTGCTCCCTGAGTCCAACCCTGGTCGCTATACCAGGCTAATCTAATAGCCAGGACCGCTATCGTGTTTGATTGATTTTGATTTGATTTTGGTGTTCTGTTTCACTTTTTCTTGATTGGCCAATTGACTTCCAAGATCCGGGTCGCAACGACCCTTGATCTATTTTCTTTCACCCGTGTCTTGGTGGTTTCTGGCTCATCAGACGCCTATGGATCTAAATGTGAAATTGCATGATGATGACACTGAAGAAGTCGATAGCAGGAGGTACAGGGAACTTGTGGGAAAACTCCTATATGTGACTATCACCAGACCTGATATTATGTTTTCAATAAGCAAGGTTAGCCAATTTATGGAGTGTCCCAGAAAGACTCATATGGATGCTATCTATATGATCTTGAGATGTCTGAAAAACTCACCTGGATCCAGACTCCTATTCAGTAGGGGCAGTTCATTGAAGGTAACATCGTGTGCAGACGTTGACTATGCAGGATGCCCTACGGACAGAAAGTCTACTTCAGGATTTGTTGTTTTTGTTGGTCACTCACTTGTCTCATGGAAAAGCAAGAAGCAGACTGTAGTTGCCAGATCAAGTGCAGAATCAGAATACAGCCATGGCTCAAGGGAGTACATAGATGATGTGGGTTAGATCGGTGTTGACTGATCTTTCTATAGATGTTCCTCTTCCTATGAAGCTATTATGTGATAATCAAGCCGCATTATTCATTTGTAAATAATTCTGCTTTCCATGAAAGAACGAAGCATATTGAGGTAGATTGTCATTATACTCGAGATCTGATTTAGAAGGGGCTCATATCTACAGCTCACGTGTCTACAGGAGATCAGACATCAGATATCTTCACCAAAGCTCTAGCATGATGTCCTTTTCAGAAATGTTGGTCCAAGCTGAGCATGATTGATATATATGCTCCAGCTTGAGGGGGAGTGTTAAGATAAAATATCGTACTATGTATGTCTTATTTCAAATTCCTCTTTCTCAATGTACTTATCATGTAATTAACCCAGGGCTATTCTCCTATATAAGAGAGCCCTCGGGTACGTCTAAAGCATCAATTCCTTTTCTCCAATCAAACACATATTCTAAGAATATTTGAAAGAAAAGAAACAAAAAAGGGAAAGGAAAGAGATTAGAATGAGTTTGTTTCTGTAAGCTAAACTTCACAAAATCAAAGTTCAGAGCCTGGTAGAGACCTCTGGATTAATAGTTGTCCAGGACTTCCTTAGGATTATGATTTAAGCCTCAACGACCCTCAAGTTCCACAAATTCTCGTTCATGCTTACCTCAACAGCCAACTTGAATCTATTTATTCACCACGCACAATCCTATAACCTTAAAGTCAATTGGTGCTGTGTGTGAAGGGTGTTAGCTCTTTTTGCTTAAGAAGGTTGAAATTGAACATTCTAACAGCTGCATCCACATGCTTCCCTCAAGCAACTGCTCTTTCCTCTAGGAGGGGTATTCCCTTCTAAATTTAGATACATGATAGTACACAACGAAAAGAGAGAAAGCTAGAAGAATGAGAAACTAAGGGGAATGTGACCAATGTAGTTATATCTTATATTAAGCTTTGTCAGAATCTCCACCAAGATATGCAGGCTATCTAAAGCTCGGACCATTGTTGTCAAAATTTTACTTTTGGTATATTAGACCATTGTGGTCAAAAATATACTTTTGAGAATTTGATTTCTTTTGATATAATTTTTGCATTTCATTGCATTGATCTTTTGTGCCCCAATGGATATAGAATCTTTTTTCTAACCATGTTTTAGGATCTTAGAAAAAAATTGCTAGTAGACTATTCATCATCCGGAGCTTTTTTCAACCATGCAACTCCATCTTTAGATGTCAGCGCCAATAGACAAGCATGAGAATGCACCACATAGAATGAAATGCCATCCATAACATTATTCAAGTCGAGCTAATAGCAAGGTGCATGAGTCCAGATTGGTTCTTTATTTCAGAGCTACATGGATTACACAAAGTGTTATACTTAGGCAAATCAAGTTGAATTTTGAGAACAATCTTGCAAAACTTAAAGATTAAGTTACTCGATCTGAGGAGTCTTAATTCCAGTTCCTAAGAAATTCCTTAAGAATTAAGCGGATTAAGGCATTAACCAAGGTCCATCATTCAGACTTAGTTCTAGTCGGTTCAAGAATTAATTTCGTTCAGAAAAATGCGAATGCAAATGCAACAATGCTTAGTAAAGTGATTTTTTTTATTTTAAACTTTTTACATGAATTTTAATGGATTTTGTAATTTTTAGAGATTTTATTTTTTTTAATTACTAAGGGTTAGTAAATTGAATGATTTATACATGTTTACAACGATTATATACATATTTACAAAGAATTTTATATCTAAGCATATACATATTATACAATTTTTTTAGCAATATAATCGTATTTTAATTACAAGTTATAAACACTTAAATTTTTTATATGAAAAAAATTATCACATCTACATACAACTTTTAAGCTCTTTTTTATAGCTCACATTTATATTTTTTTTCTCACAGCTTCTAAAAATCCAAAAGAAAAGTTTTACTCATAATTTTAGTGCCATATTATTAAAAATACAATAAATTGTGAGTTATGGCTTCTAAAGTATATCTAGAAGATATGTAATACCAACTATACATAGCATGGACTAGTCCTCATAGTGATCAAAAAGTGAGAAAGGAAGATATAACTCATGCTAAATAAAGAGTGGTAAAAATAATACTATACTACAGTTCAAACAACGAATAGAAGTCAGTTGTCCCCTCTATACTTAAGATCAAGTAATCTTAAGAATAGAAGATTGCACAAAAATAGGGATAATCGAGATGATCCCTAACTATAAAAAAGAATGTCAACGGTTGAGGGATAAGCGGGAGAACAGAAGAAACACAATGAAAAATCAAGGTGAAATGAACAATATTACCCCCTCCATACTTATAGTAAAGTCAGCCTAAAAATAAGCAAATATAATGGTAATAAAACAAAACTAAATTTGATCAAATATAATGTCTACACTTTGCGATACTTTGGATAGGGTGCATCCTAAGTATAGATAGAAATCATAAGTGACTGAGGTATAAAACAAAAAATAAGAGAATAAAGAAGTAAAAGAGAACATGTATATACAAGGTACAAAAAAGAGTGTACTAAAATATCAACTCATGTATGAGATGTTGAATGTGGTTAATACAATATACATCTCATAGATGTATATTATATATGGATTCCAGGGAAACACGTATATGGATTTTACAAATAAACATTCAACATGTATAAGGAAACTATAGAGAACAAAAGGTAAAGAAAAATCATAGAATAAAATCATAGGCCCAACATATCCGCATATATGGATATCTAAGGAACAAACTAGTAAACACAAATAGAGAGAGAGAGAATGTATTTGCATATAAAGTTTAATGGAAAGGGATTTTTACCCGGCAGATCCTATAATCTTTTCCAATTACCTCTACGACCTTTGAAACATCCTAATTCCTCCCCCGACCTTGTAAACTTGCTACGTCTTACCCAACAAACCATGCCGTCAATTTTAACTATATTTGAGTCAGTTGTTTGGGTTAGTCTTGAGTTAACCTAACCAATTTACCATCGAATGGTTAGGATTAGCCAAAATAATAAAAAAAGAATAGAAAAAAATCCGCGACGGGGGGGAGGCAGGTAGCAGCATCGTGTGGGGCGAGGCGGGTAGCAGCAGGGGGCGGGCCGGGCGGGGGAGGGGGCGAGCAGGGAGCAGCATCAGCATCGGCGGGGGGGTGCAGGTAGCAGCATCGGCGGCCGGGGGGAAGGGAGCAGCGGTAGGGGCTGGGCGGCGCAGGGGGGATCAACTCCTCTCGGATGATGGAATGGTACTCAATGTAAATTTGATAAACAAAATGGGTATAATATAAAAGAACATAACGGAATCTGGTTACTTTTAACGGATAAATGAACGGGGGTTAACCACAGGATCTGTAGGGTAAGGGTTAGCAAGTTTATGGGGTCGGGGGAGGAATTATGATGTTTCAAAGGTCGTAGAGGTAATTGCAAAAGATTATAGGGTCTGCCGGGTAAAAATCCCTAATGGAAAAGTAAAAGTTAAATTGGCATACAAACAATTGTTGCCAATTATAATCAGAGAAAATATTATTAGACCAACAAATCATAAAGCTACGAATTAAGAAGTTTAATTAAGATCTATTGAGATGAATTGAAAGATTGGAGATAATATCAGGATGAATACCCTATAATATCTTTAAAAATGCAATATATATATGAGAATATTGAATATATGCAATGTAAATAATGTGATAAGAGTTTGGGTCAAATTAGTGCGACATCATATATACGAATTAAATAAAAAAAAGCATATGAATCCCATATATGGATCCCTTGTTTAGATACGGGCCGTATATGCCACTTACTTGAGCCCATATATGTGTTTTGGTTGCATAATGTTGTATATACACATATACGCTTCAGTCAAGTGACCAAATACACATATTTTGCTGCATAAGCGGACACCTAGAAGCATATCTAATCATTGACAACAACAATGCATAAACTTCATATAAACATGTGTTTCATGACCACAATGACTTTTAGAGATATCCTATATAGCCAAAAAGAAATTCATACCCAATTACTGGCACTACTCATCGATAATACTAAAGAACACAAAAACCAAAGAGTCGTTGATCTTGAAAAGCTTTACCACATTGATTATAATATCATATTCTCGGGATTCTTCATGTTGTTTGATGGAAAGAATTTTGGAGAGAAAATATGCAAACATCCTCACTCTTCCTAAGGAGGTGGGCGACTTCAACCATTTATTTGTTGAAGACAGTCACATCTCAACATGCACCCTTCTAAAAAATAACAAAAGAAATGTAAGAAGTTGGCACAAATTAACACAAAGCAAACCACCCATCAACCTATAATGAAAAAGGTAGAAGTATTATATGAAGTTTAGGGTTTCATGCTTGTTTCAGCAAAGCCAGCATTAGGATACCAAACCGATTGAAAGAATTCAAACGTAGTATGGTAGACATCAAAAGGGGCTACAACAGTGTACATAGAAGTAAATTTGGCACCAATTCCATTCCATTTCAAGGGAAAAGGTGTTTGACAAGTGGTTAAGGGTGAAATTCCTGAATCCTTATTTACAACAGATCAAAACACGACAAGTAGGACTGCAAATTGAACTGAATTATTCGAATTCGATTCAGATTCGTTCGATAAAAATTCAAAAAAAGTTCGATTCAAAATCAAATGAACTGAATTGGAATATAACTTGTGGATTCGATCCCCAAATGAATCGAATCTGAATTCACTTGGATTCGTTCGATAACAATTCGATTCGATTCAATATATACACATATATGATATAGTATGAAGCGTTACATATATGATGCAGCCTGAGGAACCCTACAAATATCTACTTATTTATTTTTGTCACTTATTTGTGTCTATAATTTTTTTCCATGAGTAAAAAGAGATTAAAAGGATATTTTTTTCCATGAGTAAAAGGTCCATTTTATAAGGGCCTTGTCGTAATTTTTCCATGAGTAAAAGGAAATTAAATTCCCTTCTCTTATTCCCTGTGTTCCTCTCCCCGTCGATAGGTTTGGGAAGGGTGCGAAATCAAAGCCCTAAATTCCTCCACCCACCCCTAACGCAGTCGCGCCACATCGCCGCCCTCCCCCTTCCTCCCTTAGCGCCAACGCCGTCCTCTTCCCACCTCTTCCCATCTTCCCCCTAGCCCGCACTGACTACCTCCTCCCTCCTCTTATTCCCTTTCCCCACCTGTGCAGCTGCCTATCCCAAACCTCCTGTGCCTCTAGCCGTCCCCCCCCCCCCCCAACCTAGCACGTCACCGAACCCCCCTGTGCTGCCGCCTCTCGCCAAACTTCCTGGCCCACGCCGACGATATCCTTCGCTTCTTGAACGGAAGTTCTACTTCTAAGCTCTGTCTCCGATCCCATTGCCGGTTGGGGGCATGTGGTATGCATTTTTTGTTTTTTTGATATTCCCTGGCGCTGCTATCGCTTGCTCTACTGTCCACACCTATTGGATTTGGTGGGGACTATATTTAGTTGTTTTGAAGTGTTTAATATCTTTGTTTTATCGAATTGATACATGTAACCTAATATATATTCGGCCTCAATTTGACATGATGTTTTTAAGTGGAATTTTTATTATCTTATCAATTGAATTTGAAGACAGATACTCAAAAAATATCTATTCATGATGTTTAATTTGTATGCATATGGATTGCTTTGTCTATACAATTTGTTTGGAAGTAATGAGCACTTTGTCATCTTTTATGGTCTTGATGGAATTTAGTGATTCTTTTATTTCGTAGATATTATGGAGATAGGTCACAATGAGAGGGAAGATAAGGAGGATTTTTCAGAGAAACGTGAAACACAATCTTCTGGTTATTATTTTGGACAGATATATCTATTAATATATATCCTTTATTTCGAGATTGGTATTGAATTTAAAATATAGTTGTGAGTATGTGTTTCCATTTTATTTTTATAAGTCTAATTCCAGCATTCCATCTTCTCAAGATAGTGTCCATGAGAGGGTTATTGAGTATGACGATGATATTAATGAAAAAATGGAAGAAGAGGATGAAAGAATAGAAAAATTGAGTCCTGAAATAACTAATAAGATTGACAGAAAGAAAAGATCAATGGTTTATCAGTCATTTACCAAAGAGAATGAGAAAATTGGTGGAGTATCAGTTGAAAGGTGGAAATGCATTGATTGCAAGAAAACTTTCAAGGTTATGCAAAGTGGAACCACTTCTCATTTAAAAAATCATAGATAACGATAGTGTATCATGAGAGATTCAGGAGATAAGAAACAAAGAACATTATCTTTTGGCTCTTCGTCGTCTGACTCCGAGCACTTGAATGAAATGACATTATCATCTTTGAAATTTGATCAAATGAGAGGAAGAGAACTAATTGCTAAATGGATCGTCGTCCATGAGCATGCTTTCAGTGTTGTGGAAGAGTTTTGGTTTAATGCATTCCTAAAATATTTCAATTCCAATTTTAGACAAGTTTCCATAGCTACAATAACAAATGATTGCATGAAGCTTTTCTTTGTAGAAAAGGAAAAACTTAAAAAAAGTTTTCTACATGTGGACATGACTGGTCTCACAACTGAAACTTGGACATCAAATCAAACAATATGGTACATGTGTTTGAGTGCCCATTATGTAGATGCAAAGTGGAAGTTGCAAAAACGTGTTCTAAATTTTTGTGAGTTGGAACCACCGCATACTGGTATTGTTATTGCAGATGCTATTCTAAATTGCTTAGTTGAATGTGGGATTGACAATAAGATTTCCAGTATTATGCTAGATAATGCTAGTACTAATGATGTCGTGGTAAGGACATTGAAGGACACATTTGCTGGAAGGGGTTGTTTGTTATTTAAGGGAAAACTCTTTCACGTGAGATGTTGTGCACACATACTTAATCTTATGGTTCAAGATGGCCTTCGTGCATTAGAGAATACTATCTCTAATATAAGAGAAAGTGTGAAGTATATCAAAAAAAGTAGCTCACGTTTAAAGAAATTTGGTGAAATTGCAAGGCAATTGAATCTTTCTACTTCAAGAGGGCTTTCCATGGATGTGCCTACTCGTTGGAACTCCACTTTTTCCATGCTTGATTCTGCACTTTATTATAAAATTATATTTCAAAATTATGCTAGAAAAGATGAGAGTTACAAATGGCTACCATCAAAAGAAGAATGAGAGAAAGCTGAAAAAATCCGCCCTCTTTTAAAGCAAGTTTTTGAAGCTACACAAGTTTTTTCTGCTACTAAGTTTCCAACGGCAAATTTGTTCCTTCCAAAAAATTTGGAAAATAGCAGAAATTTTGAAAGACAATACACTTTTGAGTGATGAGTTCATTAAAGAAATGGTCATTGCAATGAAATTGAAGTTCGATAAATATTGGAAGGATTGCAGCCTCTTGATGTCTATAGCTTGCCTCCTTGATCCGAGATATAAATTGAAGTCTATAGAATTTATTTTTGATAAGGTTTACACTTATATTGAATCCCAAGAACAGTTGATAAAATTGAAGAAAGAACTGTCAGGAATATATTCTTTTTACTCACAAAGAATGAGCAAGCAGAATGATGCATGCACAAAATTTAGTAGAAATAACGAATCTTTGAATGCATTTCATCTAGAATTGGCATGTGAAGGTGAATTGGATGATTATTTGGATAATGTTGAAAATGAACCTCCTGAGAAATCTGACATGGAGAGATACTTGGAAGAGTCAACCCTGAGATCCAGAAAAGGAGATCCTTCTTTTGATGTCTTAGATTGGTGGAAAACCAATGCTTTGACATTTCCCGTGCTATCTATTATGGCTCGTGATATATTGTCAATTCCCGTTAGTTCTGTTGCCTCAGAGTCAGCTTTTAGCACTGGAGGGAGAGTCCTCACAGATTATAGAAGTTCATTATCCCCTAAAACGATTGAGGCCCTTGTATGTACCTCTGATTGGATTTGAGCGACTCAAGACATTAATCTTTCTTCGAACGTAAGAACACCTTGCTTAAATTCATTTCAAAAATATCATAGTTATGATGAATGCTAATTTTGAATAAATTGCAGTCTGTTGTTTGGCAAGATGAGAGTTTGAGGGTGGTGATTCCAGAATAGACACGATCTTCTCATGAGAAAGGTTAATTATTAGCTCAAATGTACATGTAAATCCAATTCTACTAATGTAGTTTTGATTCTAATAATTTTTATTTATGTGGGATGTGGAAGTGTAGATGCACTCTTTAGGATGCGATCAACATCACGGGCATGAATCAAGAAATCTAAAAGTCCACATATATTCAACATTGATTTTTGAAGAAAACTCTCTTGCATTTATTTTAAGTGCAATGTGTTTATTTCTTGTTTGTTCAACAAGTATGATTTCATGTTTGTAACCTCATATTTTTTGTACCATGGAATATTTTCAAGTAAGGTGTAGAAATTTTAACCCTTTCTTATCAACTTATTTTATTTTTTCCTTCTATAGTATGGATAAAGGAATTTTATTATGTAAACAATTTGTAGGTTGTATTTTTACTTCAAATATCATGTTTAATTTGTAGGATTTTCTATACGAGCTTGGTTTCATCGTTCATCATCATGCAAAGGAAGTCATAATGCATTCAATAATTCATCAATAATATATACCGTGTTAAATAAGTCTAATCTAATTGTTTTTTTCCTTTATATTCTATTCATCATAGGTACAAAAAGGGAAAATGAAATTGCAAGAGACATGCACAAACGGCAAAAGTTAGGTATTTTTACGCAATTTATATTATCTATTGAATTTTATCATTTATGTTAATTTTTTTCTTATCTCAATAATTTTCACAAATTAGTATCACAAATTCTATTCAATTCTTTAAACTTAGAATATTATTTATATATTTTTTCTTATTAGTTAAGTGATAATAAAAATAATGATTCGATATAAAATGAATCGAATTTGAATATTCGAAACTCAAGAGAAAACGAATCAAAAAGAAAGATGAATCGAAAACAAAGTAGGGTATTACACAGATTTCTCCTCGAACCACTGATGTGCATAGCCGCCCGCACCTAAGTAGGGTATTACACAGATTTCTCCTCGAACCACAATAGAAAACAAATCAAAAAGAAAGATGAATCGAAAACAAAGCTTGGAAGAAAAGAGGATGAATCGAAAACCTAGCTTACGAAGCAAACTAAGAGTGGATCATACCTTCCTCCTCGTTCTCCCGGCAGCGCTTCGCTAGCGCTCCTTCCCCGCCTCCCACTCCTTCTCCCGACCTCTCAACCCTAGCCCTTGAGGTGGTGGTGGTAGTGAAAATTGTAGGGAATGAATGGGTAGGGGGTATTTATAGGCTTCGGAAAACCGCTAATCATGGTTAGAAAACCATGGTTTAGACCTTAACCGCGGTTAGCGGCCCATGGTTTTGGCCAAAACTTATCCCAAACTTAGGGCTTAAGTTAGAACATTCCATTGGATTCTAGATTCGCTAATGACGCTTAATTAATGCTACTCGTGATTAGCTTTCATTAATCCCGATCTAACTTTCACAGCTTACGTTTATCTTTTGCTAATTATTGATTAGTGTTCATTAATGATCATTAACAGTTTTCAATCTGTCATTAGTTTCTTTAATCATGCTTAATTAGTTTTAATGACAGTCATTACAGATTAATGACATCTTAATCCTCCTTATTGTTCTTTCTTCTGAAAATCATAACAAAGTAAAATGAAGTTTTATTCACACGAAACAAATTCCGTTGGTTTTCTCTTGACAAGCCGGATCTTATGATACAGGATCCGAGAGAAATGCCAAGTTCAAGGCTTTACATCTAGCAACCAGATCTGCAAGGTGATACCTCAACGACCAAGGTGGCCGGAGATGGCGAGAACGCCTCCTCCGCACTCCTCCTCATTGCGAAGGGTGGCGGAGCACTCTTGTCGTGAGGCTCTACATCGTGGAAGTCCTCCGAGGGGTAGAGAGGGAAAAAGGGAACCAAAAACTCAAAATGGCGGAAGGCAGGCTTATGTACAAGGGAAGAGACGAGGGGTCTTGACCTAGGGTTTTCACACGAACCATGAATGGTACGAGAAAGGGAATGGGTTCGCGTGAAGGGTTAGTGCATTGTCAAGATATTTCTTTGAGGAGTCGAGGAGCCTCGTACAGTGTATCACGAGATAGAAATTTGAGAACGAAGGGGTTCTGCGGTTCTGACAAGTGCAAGAGTGGGGGGAAGGGGAGTTGAACATAGTCAACAAAGACCCTACCCTGGTTGGTCCACGTGGACCAACCAGAGAAAACATGGCCCAAAATTATTATAAAATCAATAATAACTATTAAATAAATAAATAAATAAATTTTAAGTTATAAAATTTAAAATATCTATTACTTTCAATAGTATTTTAATATGATTTTTATTTTTTATGGGCTTATTTATTACAAGTTACATTTTAGGGTTTCAATTATAGGTTTATTAACCCATGTTTTGAGTATTTTATTTTTATTTTGTATTTTGATTTTATTATTTTATTTTATTATTTTATATATTTATAATTTATTTATATTTATTTATTATATTTTTGTTATATATTATGTACACTTAAATAAATAGAGGTATTAAATATATAGGTATAAGTATAAGTATTTCATTTATGGATTTTTGCATATTATTTTATTTTTGTGTTTCACTAATGGTTTTATTCTATTCTAAATATGTACATAGATTATAACTAATATTTACAAAATTATAAAATATAAAATTATAAAAATAATAAAGAATAAATAAAATGATTATTTTATTCGGGTATATTATACAATAAGGGTCCAAAATCTAACTTTTGCATCTTAATTCCAAATTGAATGAAACCACTTTTATTAAATAGCTCACTAAAAGTATATACAATTAAAGGTGATTTTGTGCATTTTAAGTTCATATGGAGAAGAGTTGGGTCTGGGAAATTAGGGTTTTAGGTTTTTTTATAGTATAAAATGCACAATGTGTGTTATTTTTGTGTAAACTCAATTATATGTTTTTCTATATATTGTATAGTACAACTTTTATGTACAAAGTTTCTTTAATTGAGATATAAATAATAGAAAATGAAATGGGTCCCAAAAAGGACTTGTTGATGAATAAAATAATGGGATTTTTGATGGATTTTTGGCCCTTATCTCCCCCTACTTTATTCCTTGTCGACCAAGTCATCAAGATGCCTAGGTCTCGGGGTTTAGGGTCATAAAATACCTTTGGCATTTATTCTTTCTCTTTTCTTTTCTTTATTCTATAATTTTGGCATTAAAAATAATATTTTATAGACAATAAATAGGATAAATAATGGATGTTAATCTTTACAAAATAATGATATTTGCATGTATTAGCTAGGGTTTTTAAGGACAAAATGATAGAATAAAGATGATGAAATGGAGATTCATCAATAACCTAGACAAATAAAACTGGTTCTTCCTCGTATACAATTATTCACTCTTTCTAGGTTATGTGTTTTATTTTTCGCTTTTCATGCATTTAGGTTAGATTTATATTTCTGCGTGGATCACCCTGCATGTATTGTGCTGGACTCATGTATACATCTCTTTCTCTACATGCATCACTGATTTTGTGCATTGCATTTTCGTCTTCTCCCCTATTTTCATCCACTTAGGATAAAAAGGAAAAAATAAGAATACGTTAGACGTTTGTTTTATCAAATAAAAAGATCAAAAAAGTTATAATCAAAAATAAAATTGGGACTGCTAATTTTACTTGATCATAAAATTAAATGTAATGGACTTCATTCCTTGATTTGGGAGAGCAATCCCTTCCTTATTTGTAGGTACTCTCCAGACAGAGTGAAGCATGTATACATAAGGAGTAGAACCCAATTCCCTAGACTTGTGCCCTAAGTGCTTGGACTTTAACTCTCGGGTCCTGTTATTACTGCAAGCACTTGTCTCGGACGTTTGTACAAGTAGTAGCTTGAGTAGGGAGGTAGATTTCCTTAGAACTTGTCTCGAGCTCTTACATGGATAGTTCTCTGCTTGGGGGTTTCATTGACTTATTCACGGTCTACTCTTGGAGACTACACCTGTGAGCCTGCTTAACTTGATCACCTAAAAAGATTAACAATCGAGCTTTCACGATCATCACTACGTTGAATAGGTGAATCTGGGGTTTGCCTTCTGTTTGAATGTGATTGGTGTGAGTCCGTGTGTTTAACCTTGAGTTTCTAGCAGTCACCCATCGTCCATGTATTGCCAGTTCCTTTTCTATTTTATTTATTTCCCTCATTATTTTCCATTTTCTTGAGTCATGATGATGGATAGGTGAAAAGCGAAGATAGCGAGAGCCGCTAAATAGTGATCTGACAAGTCAGACTCACTATCGCTGATGCGACTACTCAAGCCTCCTCGATCTTCAACAATTAACCCACACAATCAATCAAGGGATGAATAGCAAGGATTAAAATTTATTATACCCTACTAAAAATGTACAATGGCAAGCAAGTAGGGGTCGAACTCAGGAAGCAAGGGTGTAAAGCATAGATAAAAATCCAAACCTAGGTCTAATAAGCCCCTTAGCCAATCTAGATTTTTTTGTGGGTTTTTAATTTTTAAAATTTTTTATTTAATTTTTAATTTTTAATTTTGTATTTTGATTTTTAATTTTATAATTTTTATAATTTTATATTTATATATTTTTTTCTTTTTGAATATTGGAAAATAAAAAACAATGGAATAAAAGACAAGGTAAAATATTTATAAAAATAAGCAAAAATAACCAAAAATTCAGAAATAAAATGTTTTTGATATTTTTAGGATTTTTTACTGTTTTGTGATTTTTGGTTATTTTTCAAGGTGTTTTTGATATTTTTAAATACTGAAATAAGAGAAAACAGTGACAAAGTTGCTGGTTGGGGATAAAACTAGAATTAAAAATAGAAAATAGCCACAAAATTTGTCCACACTATTTTTCAAATAAAGAGGATAAAATCTAGAGCAAACAGAAACTTAGTTTGTATTTTTTGGAGTTTTCTTTCATTTTATATATTTTTTTGAAGTTTTAGAGTGTTTTTAAATTTTTAGTGTTTTTTCGTTGAGATTTTTGATGATTTTTGGACTGACACTAAAATATGACAAAATAAACACTAGGGAATTTTTTTGGAATTTTTGGAGGTATTTTAATATTTTTTTGGCATTTTCTAAGCTAGACAGTAGAGAAAAAGCATGTTTTTGATTTTTAATAAATAAAAAATAAAATAAAATTAAACACTAAAAATATGGCGTAAAAGTAGAAGCAAACAGGAGCTTAAACCTATTTTTTGAGAATTTTTAGCAATTAAATGAGGGGTGAAATAAATAGTCTAAGCAAAAATCCTAAGCATGACAGGGGTATAAATGTAATTATAAAAACATCCAGGGGCTTAGCAACAATTTTCACCAAAGAAGCACGTGCAGAACACGTGAAACACCATTCACAGGAGCATAATTGCAAATCTCAAAAACCGGCAGGGCATGCATGCAATATTTCCGAAAACATATTATATTAACAACGCACAGGGATAAAATTGCAAATAACTAAAAGTTCCGGGCCGAACATGCAAAAATACCCAAAAGTCACGCGCCCTAGTCACGTGAGGTGACGTGGCGTGGACTGAAGTGCAAATAGTGAAACTGTGAGGGCCTGAGTGCAAATATTACAAAACTTTTTAAACTCCAAACGAAAGTTTTCAGACTAAAAAGTAAATACAAAAAGGCGTGGGTGAAAGATGCAAAATACCCACGGGCTTGATCGTGCGGCCGATGGCATCCCACTAATCCACGTGGCGCGCATCTGACGGTGCGTACCCCTTCTTCCTGGGCGGCTGAGATTAGATCTTCAAGGATCAATCGGACGGCTGGAGATGCTTGATGATCGGACGGTGTAGATGGCGTCTGGAGGTGTCCTCTGATCCAACGGCGGGGGGAGGTTCACGAAGAACACCTCCCCGGCGAGCTTCGATCGGTGATTGCGGCTGACACACGGCCGCTCCGGCCCCCGGATCAAGGGCAAAAGGATCCTGGGGCCCTTCCGCGTCAGATGGTGGCCTCCGGCGAAGCGGAGGCGGCGTGAAGCGGCCGGTCGAGGAAGGCGAACTGGGCGGAGGAGCCTGGGGTCGATGACGGTCGATGGAGCCTCTCTGGGGCTCGGACCTGCAGGGTTAAGTTCGCAAAAACCATGCGAGCAAAATGGGGGTCTCGGGTGATCCGATGGGGCGAAGAGTGGGTCGAGCGATGAGCTCCGGCGAACGGCGGAGAAGGGAGCTCGGTCGACTCGATCTGAGCGAGATCGAGATGAATGGAGGGTGTTGTGGGATGAAGGAGTGACGGGAAAGATAACGGAGGTGATCTTGTCGGCGGTAGGAGACTGGAGTGGCCGGAAATGGGAGGCGGAGCTCAGCTCTGCCGTGGCTTTGACCGAAGATTCACGGCGACTCACGCGAAGGCGACGAATACTGCTACTAGGCTAAGCTACTCTACGCTAATGCTACCAGAAAACGAAAAGAAAAGAGAAGGAGACTCACCAGAGACGACGGCTGCGAGGAGCGGCGGAGCTCCGGCGAGGGAATGAATCACTTCGATTCTACACCAATCAGCTCGAACCCCGGGTCGATTCGACTCCTCCTGTCACGAGGAGCACGAAGAAGTAGGGGTTTTCGATCGAAAATGGCGGAAGAAGGATTAGATTCAAATTGAAGTCGGGGGGTTCTTTTTGTAGTGTTGACGATGGGCGTGGAAGACGAGGGCGAGAACGCCTCGATCAGTGGTCTTCAGCCCCAGATTTCACTAGGGCGTGAATCACCATTGATCGAGGAGCAAAAATGCAGAAGGCATCTTAGTGGATTGGTGCAAGGTGGAGCCTAGAAAATGGCGAGAAGAAGAGACAAAACGTCTCTGACAAGGCTGGAGGAGAAGGTCAGACAGTTGACCTAGGTCAACTGTCAGACCAACTTGGTTGGTCCACGTGGACCAACCAGAAAAAATCCTCAAAAAACATTTTCAAAAATAAAAAAAAAATAGTAAATTGATGAATTTCAATTTGGTTAAAAAATAAAAATTGTTTAATAATTTATGAAGTATTTTATTATGAATTTTATTTATTTTTATGAGGCTTATTTTTACAAGTTCACTTTTTACCCCTTTATAGGTATAATACCAATACATTTTAGCATTTCATTTTTATTCTATGTATTTTAATGCTATTATTCTTATTTAGTATTTTATAAAATTATAAGATACTTTTATATACATAAATATATTTTTACTTTATTTTTCTGGTTTATTTTGTATATTTAATAAAATATAAGTATAAAAAGTATAGGTGTACATATAGGTATGATACCTGTATAACCTATATGTGTTTATTTTTATTTTAAGTTTTATTTAGGTTTTTATTCTAATTTGAGTGTACATAATGATTATAAGGAATATTTACAACATTATAAAAATAAAATATAAAAATAATGAACAAAGAATAAATTGAATATTTTATGCAGTACATGTATACAATAGGGGTCCAAAATTCAACTTTCAAACCGTAGCTCCGCCAAATGAGAAACCACCACCATTAATTAGATTATTTTATGCTATATACAATTAAAGGTGAGTTTGCTATATTTGGAGTTGTCAGTCGTGAGATGCGGGTCTGGGAAGTTGGGATTCTGGATTTTTATTCAGACCATAACTTTTTATCTGAGTAACATTTTTCTGTGAAATCAATTTTGTATTTTTCTTTTTTAATTATCTACAATTTTCATGTACAAAGTTTCTTTATTTGATGTATAAAAAGTGGAACCAAAAATAGGTCCCAAAATGAATAAAGAATGAATTAATAATTATAGGTATTTGGCCCTTATCTCCCCCTACTTTATTCCTTGTCGACCTATTCATCAAGATGCCTAGGTCTCGGGGGTTTTGGGTCATAAAATATTTACAATATTTTATTCTTTTTCTTTTCTTTATTTATTCTATAATTTTGGCTTTAATTATAGTATTTTATACACTAATATGATGCGCGTGCATGGATGCTAAGATGATGATTTTAATGCTTTTTACAGGTATTTGCTAGGGTTTTTGGTGCCAAAATGATAGAATAAAGATGATGAAATGTGGATTCATCATCCCCCTATACTTTACCTTTGCTAGTCCCTAGCAAACACTTATGCAATAAGTGCAAAAGAAAAAGACAGAAAAGCAAAAGAATAACTTGGTTTTTATCTGATTATCAAACTTGTCTTCACAAAATCAAAGTTTGGAGCTTAAGTCGGACCTTTGGAGATTTAGTGCGGGTGGAACCTTAGTGAGAACCGTGTTTGAAATTCAACAGTCCTTGAGAATCCCAAAACTCTGCTCAAGTCTCCTCAATAGCCAGGTCAGAAATATCTCAATTCATACGCAAACTCTTACGACTATGATTCTGACTTGTACAGTGTAAGTGATGGTGGATCTCCCCAACTAGAATGACAAAGAAACTGACTTCTCCAGTACGACAACCCAATGATTCCCCAATCCAGCAACTCCATCCTCGAGGAGCGGGGTATTCCCTTCTAAGTTCAAGTGGCAACCAGCTCAAGAGGAGGGGGTGAAGAGAAGAATGGACGGTAGCCAGTGTAGCTACCTATCCCGGGATGCAAGACCAGTGTAGTCAAGTCATCCTGCTGCAGGCTCACATATTTGACTTTGGAACTCAAGCTTGCTTATTGACTTTGTACATACTTGCAGGCTTTTTATTTTTGTACATGCCTGAACTTTTTTTTTTGAATACTATATACAGCAGCATTTACATAAGGAGTTTTTCCTCTTGAGCCAGTAGACTATCCCTCTTTTGAAGCTTTATCGCAACCCACAGCCTCTTGTCTTTAGACTTCCTAATCACTGGACGGGTTGGGGTGCACTTCCCTCCCTAGAGGAGGACAAATGTTTCCACTTGTGTGCGTCTCATACTGGCAAATCCAATCCCCTCACCACTCCGATTGAGTTGAGCCATGTGAAAGGTGCAGGTGTCCAAGTTAGGTCATTATCAACAAGAGTCATGCGTGTGCTCTGAAATACTCTACTTAGGCGGTCAAGAATCCATTGAACCAAGTCCCGTGATCCTCAAAGAATTAATTCAACTAGACCTGAAGTACCTCAAACCCAGCTCCTATAAGGTTCCTGTTATTAGGTAGATTTTAAGGTCTAATCAAGCTCCAATCTCCGGATTTTATTTAGACTTGTTCAACTATCAAACTCAATCCGAAAAATGCGAATGCTATGCAATGCAATGCAGAAAATATTTTTGTGATGCAATTTTCAAAGATTTTGAACTTTTTATGGATTTTTGAAAAGATGATGATGATGCATTTTTTGTATTTTTCAAAAAGATTTTTCAGATGTTTTTGGATTTTAGTTTTGCAAATGTTTTTGGGATTTTTGGAAACAAAAAGATTTTGGCTAAAATCTAGGTTAAAACTATGTACACGGGAGTGCTTCTTCGTATATACAAGAAGTGGATTTTAAGAATTTACAAGGGTAAGTGGTCAATTTTATACATCTGGATATAGTGAATCTTGGTGTGATGTATGTATTCCTCAAACTTATTTGACACAAGCTTTTCACATAATTTTTGAAAACTCTAGTCCAAAATAATTTTTACAAACATTTTTGCAAACATGTACACACATTTGAAAATCATTTTGCAAAGGCTTTCAAAACAGTATATATAGGTTTTTCAAGATATTTTTGCAACCATTTTTCAAACCATTTGCAAATCATTTTTCAAACATTTTATTTCACACAAAAAAATAAATTTTAAAATCCACACATTTTACACAGGTTGAAAACATGTAACAAAACATTTTCAAAATAGTTTTCAATAAATGTTCACAAAGATTTTCAAACTATTTTTCAAACATTTTGCAAAAAACATTTTCCCCTGATTTATTAATCAGTAAATACAAAAAGAATTTGAGGAACAAAATACCTTTTTATTAAGGATTTAATGAATTTTAAAGAATGAGTAGCCATATTATTAGGAAAATACGAAAGTACGAGTTATGGCAAAAGTATATACGAAGTATATACGACCCCCCTATACTTAGCTTGAGCTATGTCCTCATAGATCAGAGAGAAAAGAGAAGACATAACTCGTACTGAGCATAGGAAAATCTAAAGAATAAAGGAATACAGAGATGAATGAACGAATGAGAAGTTGACCGTCCCCCCTATACTTAGGATCAAATAATCCTAAGTATAGCAGACTGTACACAAAGCAGGGAGGGTCAAGGGTGGGAATGAACAGATCGTACTCAGATTGTTTCCCCCTATACTTAGGGTACAATATCCCTAAGTATAGACAAGAAGAGGAGACAATGGAGAGGATCAAAGAATAGAACAACTCGGGGTGCACACCCCCTATACTTAGGATAAAGTACGTCCTAAGTATCGAAACTGTCTACAAGGGCGGCACCTTTTTGATAGATAAAGAAGATATAATAGGAAAAGAAGAAAAGAAGAAAAGAAATGAGATTGGATATGAGCAACTCGGGATGCGCATCCCCCCCTATACTTAGGATAAAGTACATCCTAAGTATAGCAGTGATGGAAAGGGATGGCATCAATTTGGTAGAATAAGATAAAAGAAATTGAAAAGAAGAAAAGACGAAAAGGGAAATCATTCAAAAATGTTTTGATGCGCTTTGCCTTCCTCTGCCTCTTTTGAGATATTCAGCTCATCCTCATAGATTACTTGAATTGAGTCAACGACGGCCATGAATGTGTCATGTTCAAGGTATGGCTTCAGAAGCTGTCCATTGACTACAAAAGGCTATGCGTCAGCTGACAGATTGGATATCAATACACTTCCGTTGTCACGCACCTGCCTAACCATGAACGGCCCGGTCCATTTGCTCTTCAATTTGCCTGGAAAGATTTTTAATTTCGCATCGAACAACCATAACTTTTGACCTGGATCAAAGGACTTGTGGCGGATGTGCTTGTCATGCCATGTTTTGACCTTCTCCTTGTACATCAGGCTGTTGTCATATGCATAATCTCTGAATTCCAGTAATCTGTTCATATCTAGTTTTCTGTTCTTTCCTTCTTGCTTGGAGTCCAAATTACAGATATTAATAGCCCATAGAGATTTGTGAATAAGTTCTACGGGCAAATGACATGGCTTGCCATACACCAGGCAGTAGGGAGACATTCCCAAGGGTGACTTGTACGTTGTTCTGTAAGCCCAAAGAACGGAATCAAGCAGCTGAGACCAGTTCTTGCGATCCGGACGCACAAGTTTCTGTAGTATTGTCTTAATCTCCCTGTTTGAACATTCAGCTAATCCATTGGACTGCGGGTGGTAGGGTGAGGCAACACGATGTTCAATGCAGAACTCTTGGGTCAGCTTATTCACCTCTCTGTTTATGAAATGGCTACCCCCGTCAGATATGAGAATCTTAGGGATCCCGAACCGTGCTATAATGTGATCTCTCAGGAATCGACAGACAATCCTACTGTCGGCGGCTCGGGCGGGAATAGCCTCCACCGATCGACTGACATAATCGACAGCAAGCAGAATATATTCATAACCCTGACTGTTGGGAAACGGGCCCATGAAGTCAATGCCCCATGCGTCAAAGACGTCTGAGATCTGAATGTATTTCAGAGGCATTGTGTCTCTCCTTCCTATGGTTCCGCCCATCTTTTAGCAGTCAGTACAGCGTTTGACATACTCATATGCATCTTTGAATAAGGAAGGCCACCAGAGGCCACTTTGAAGAACTTTTGCTGCCGTTCGTTTGCCTGAATGGTGTCCTCCAGAATCTTGATCATGACATAGAGCGAGGACACTTGGAACTTCCTCATGAGGAATACACCTTCGCCAGATGCAATCTGCTCCCTCACGAAACAGATACGGGTCTTCCCACTGGTAAAAATGGATTTTAGACAAAAATCTGTCTATTTTCAACTTAGGCCAGTCCTGTGGGATTTTCTTGGCAACTAGATAATTCACAATGTCCGCATACCAAGGAAGTGAGGTGACAGACAGAATCGATTCATCTGGAAAGGTCTCTGTGATAGGCTGCAGGTTCAGCTCAGGAGACTCTGGTTCAGGAAGTCTTGACAGATGATCGGTCACTACATTCTTTACCCCAGGTTTATCTCTGATTTCCAAGTCAAACTCCTGGAGGAGAAGGATCCACCGGATGAGACGTGGTTTGGCGTCCTTCTTCTGCTGTAAATACCGAATGGCCGAATGATCAGTGTAAATGATAACTTTGGACCCAAGGAGGTAAGATCTGAACTTTTCCAAAGCAAAGACTACCGCTAGCAGCTCCTTTTCAGTGACCGTGTAGTTTCTCTGGGCCTCATCGAGCATTCGGCTAGCGTAGTGAATCGCAAATGGCACATTATCTTTTCTCTGTCCCAGTACAACCCCGATGGCATAATCTGACGCGTCGGTCATAATCTCGAAAGGTTGAGTCCAGATCGGTGGCTGTAGGACAGGGGCCTGCGTGATGAGCTCTTTCAACTGATTAAAGGCAAGGAGCACACGGTCGTCTACAATGAATTCATTGTCCTTGCCGAGCAATTTAGTCAACGGTATGGCCAGTTTGCTAAAATCTTTGATAAATCGTCGGTAAAATCTAACATGGCCCAAGAATGACCGGACTTGCTTGATATTTGTAGGTGGCTCAAGTTTTGAAATTACATCCACCTTGGCTGGGTCAACCTCCATGCCACGTTTCGAAACAACGTGACCCAGCACAATTCCTTCGGTCACCATGAAATTGCTCTTCTCCCATGAGAGCACAAGATTTACTTCGCAGCACCTCCGTAAGACTCGGTCTAGATAGTTCAGACATTGATCAAATGAATCCCCGTAGACCGAAAAATCGTCCATAAAGATCTCGAGAAAGCTTCCCACCATATCGGCAAAATCTGCAAGCATACACCTCTGAAATATGGCTGGGGCGTTGCAAAGCCCGAACGGCATCCGTCTGAAGGCATATGTGCCAAAAGGACAGGTGAACATGGTCTTCTCTTGGTCTTCAGGAGCAATGGCAACTTGATTATACCCAGAGTACCCATCCAAGAAACAGAAATATTCCTTCACCGCCAATCTCTCCAAGATCTGGTCGATGAAGGGTAGAGGAAAGTGGTCCTTCTTGGTGGCGAGGTTAAGTCTTCTGTAATCCACGCACACTCGCCAAGAAGTGGGTACTCTGGTGGCAATCTCCTCTCCTTTGTCATTCTTGACAATGGTGATCCCTGATTTCTTGGGCACAACATGCAGTGGGCTCACCCATTTGCTGTCGGAGATGGGATAGATAAATCCCGCATCGCACCATTTCTGGATCTCTTTCATAACAACCTCCCACAGGTTCGGATTCAATCTTCTCTGCAGTTCTCGAGAGGGCCTGCAATCTTCTTCCAGAAAGATGCGGTGTGAGCAAAGTGACGGATTGATCCCATGGAGATCAGAAGTTCGCCAGCCTATCGCCTTGCAGTTGCGTTCAAGAACCTTCATCAGACGAGATTCTTGGTCTTCGGTCAGATGGGCATTGATAATGACCGGGTGCATATTAGGTTCTCCCGCAAGGAAGGCATACTTCATGGTGGAGGGCAAAGGTTTTAGCTCCGGCGGGGTCTGAGCTGCTTCCGTGGTGACTTCAGCCATCAGTGTAGGTGGTGATTCATGCAACTGTTCGGAGTCCACCTTGTTCTGCTATGTTTCTTCTCTCAGATTCTGACAGAATTCCTCAATAATTTCTTCTTCATTCAAGGATTCTTCAGACTTCAGCTCTTGGTTCTGAAGGCACATTACTCCCACAGCAGTTTCTTGTAGTACGTCAGCAAGTTCCTCATCTTGATTGATACAGGGGAATTCGACTGCGGTCTCCACTTCCTCCTCTGGACAGAGGAGTTCATGGATTTCATTGTCATCCAGGAATAGGTTGGTATCTTGAATTTCTGCTAGGAAGTCGCAATCGTCAGCGTACTCGATCACTCTTGCACATGGAGTAGATGTTTGCACGGTTGGTGTTCCTTCAGACAGGGTCTCAACTCGGATAATTTCATTACCAGCTCCAAAAGTGATTTCTCCCGTCCCATAATTCACCACTGCGTTTGATGTCCGCAGAAATGGTCTTCCGAGTATGATTGGGGTAAGGAGCAACGGAGCTGGGACGTCCATATCTAAGACCACAAAATCGGCCGGGAATGACTTTCCCTGAACCGTGACGATTACGTCCTCCAACAGGCCCCTAGGCCGCATGACTGACTTGTCTGCAAACTGCAGAATCATCTTTGTAGGCTTGAGCGGTCCTAACTTGAACTCCGTGAGTAGTGAGGCTGGCATTAAATTGACAGATGACCCACTGTCGAGAAGTGTTCGCTCGAATTCCTGATCAAACATCTGGCAACGTACAAGAGGTGCTCCCATATCTGGCTTTTTAACCGGGAGGTTGCTGATGGCGTTAACTGTGGCCATTGTGAGAATGTGTTTTTCAGACTTGCCACCTTTGCTTCTGGAATTGTGGGGGTTTGGCCTGCGCTTGGTTGTACATGCCTCTTTAAGTCCTTTCTTCACGGCTGGCATATACTCAAGAGCTTTCATCAATAGCATATTCAATACCATGTTCTGAATGATTTCTATGATAGCAGGATCAGACAAAGCATTTTTCAAATATTTCATTTTTTTGTGTTTTTTCATTGCTTCAGGAAAAGGAATATTTACAAACTCTTCACCAATATCATTCAAAATAGTGTCCATATCATTGTTTACAGGTAGATGACAAAAAGGAATGGATTCATCTACAATTTGCGGACCAAAAATGACATGCTCGGCTTCACGTGCTGGCGTTGGACTTGCTGCAGGTGCGGTGCTCCTCCTGTCAGGAACTGGCTGAGATGCGGGTGCAGGCGGCTCCAATGCTGGCTGATTTCCACCGAGGTTGTTGCTATCTTTTTGTGTTTTTCGATTTTCTTCATTTTTTTGTGGTTTTCTGGATGCTGGTGCTGCTCCCAAAATACTAGCTGGCCCTGGTGTTGGCTGGACTGACGATTCCCCGTCAGATGCAATGTGCTTTCCCTTCGCCGTCGCTGATGGCTGAAGTGTCCTACCGCTCCTGAGAGTAACAGCGTTAGATAAAAAACAATTAATTTCACCTGATTCGGGTTGGACACTGCCGGCTACCTGCTCCTTGCGTCGGAAATTGTTAGGGTTAGCTTCGACCTGGGCTGGTATGACGGTTTTGGCTGCCGTCAGGTCGTCGATCTTCTGGTTCATCTCAGCCATATTCTTCATTAGTTGCTCTAAACAGGCCAGGGCCGAATTGACTGGCACAATCTCAGAGGAGTCCTCCTGCTGGGGTCTAGAATGTTGATAGGGTTGCTGAGATTGCGACTGATGACCTTGTGAAAATTGCTGAGGCGGAGGGTTTGAGGAGTACTGTGAGTTGTGCTGATTGTATTGAGCAGCCGGTTGCTGGTGATATCCCTGTCCGCGATATCCGGACTGCTGAGGACCGTGCTGGTAGTTCTGCCTCCACGTGTTCCCATATGATGGAGGCTGGTACTGGTAAGGCTGCTGGAAGGGTCTCCCACCCTGCTGCTGCTGCTGATAGGGCCTGTTGCCCATGTTCTGACCCTGAGAATGTCCCTGAGGATGGGTCAGATGCGCTTCATTGTTCCATACGCCATTTATTTCCTGAATCAGTGGCGGGGGTGGAGAGAACTGCTCGGGGTACGCTGACTGGGGCTCTGGTTGATATACAACCATCTGTGTCTGGGGCTGCAGGGGCTGCTCTGGGGTCTGCACGTAGTACACGTGCTGGACCGGTTGGGGCTGCTGTGGAGTCGGATGAGGATGTTGCTGCATGGTGGGCTCCTTCTTCTCAGCACTCGGCTCTGCAGAGGTAGACACAGAGTTGCACATGTTGGCGTTTAATGCTCGGACGATCTGCTCCAGCTGCTGGTAGATCTGGTCGAGCTTCTCCAGACCTTGGGTCCTCTTCTCTATGACTGCCAGTTTTTCGAGGTCTTGTGACCTCTTCTCGATGATATCCACTTTGGACAAGTGGCTCCTAATGATGCTCAGGTTGGAGCTCTCATCTTTGTCCTCGGTGTGAGAAGCCATGTTAACTGGCTTGCTGATGGCGGGTGGTGGCTTCATGTAGCTTCTGGACGAGGATTGGGCTGCTTCTCCCTCAGCCATTTCTTCGAAGACGTTCCATACTACGTCCTCGTCCTTGTTAAAATGTGAACCGCCGCAAGCTGCATCTACGAGCTTTTGGCTCTCGAATGATAGCCCCCCAAAGAAGTGTTGTACGAGACTGGTTTTTGGTATTTCATGGTGGGGGCACTTTTCCTGGAGATCTTTGAATCTCTCCCACGCTTCATGGATCGTCTCGTGGGGCTGCTGGCAGAAACTGGAGATCCGGGCGCGCATTAGATTTAATCTCCCAAGAGGATAGAATTTATGGAGAAAGGCAGACTTCAATCCCTCCCAAGTGGTGACGACCTTCCCAAGATGGTCAACCCAATAAAGGGCCTTGTCTTGAAGGCTGAAGGGAAACGCAGTCATCTTGACTACATCCAGAGGGATTCCGGGGTAATGAGCAGTGGAACAGATGCGACCAAACTTCTTGAGAAAAATGTATGGTTCTTAAGTGGTGTTCCCATGGAAAGTGGGAAGCAATGACAGATTTTGCGGCTTTAGCTCGAAGTGAGCATGCATACGTGGAATTTGAATCCACTCAGTGATGAGCCCTGCTCCTGGGTTGTATGTCTCCTTGAGTGTGGGCTTGGGTTGCGGTGGATCTTCTTCTGCTGCTTCATATTCAGGTCCCACTGAAAACTCATCATTGACTTCATGGAAATTGGGATCAAAGTTTGGGTCATCCTCTCGTCGGCCGTCTCTCGCATCGGCCCTCCTCCTCAAATCGTTCAGCATGTCCTAGAAGGCTGTCTGTGCTAGGGCCTGATTAGTCAACTGCTGCTGAATGGCTTGGATGGAAGCCAGCAGCTGACTGTTAACCTCTCCCTGCGTGGTATATTGTCCTTCCCCTGTATTGACCCCAGGTTCCTGCTGGGGTTGTGGTCCTTTTCCTCTCCCACCTGCCATCTCAGACTGTACTTGAATCTCTGACTCTTGATCGGGTGGAGGATCTGCATGACGGAGTAAACCCTGATCAGTATCTTCCTCAGCACCTACTGTTGAGATGAATCTGGGATTAAGGTCAATCCCAAAATGTTGTGAACGGAGCATATGATATTGACTGAAGTCGACCTCCATCCACAAGGGGTTATTTCAGGGACAAGAGTAATCCCGGTTTATTGGAAGGGGAAGAGCTAGTTCGGGTTGCAAGTCCATCCCGAATAGCGAATTGGAGAAAGGCAAGTATTAAAAGAGGCGAGAATAGGGGAGTCCAAGGAGACATTCGCAAGATCCGAATTAACTCTTCGGAGATCACCCCTCTTTATTGAAGATGTCGATGTCACAGAATCGATATGGGTGTCGGCAAGGTCCCGACTAAACCATCCGTGCGATGACATCTTGAGAAGATCAAGAGGAAAGGATGTTAGATGAAAGATACGGGGGTCAACAAGAAACAAATAGAATGCAAAACAGTAGAAGGCTCACAATGAGCAAGGGTCAACTGGAGGGAAGACAGAATTTGCGCAAAGGTGCGATATTTTTGATCTTTGACCTAAATGTGACTAGCAACCAAACACAAGACAAGGGAGTTCACCAACTCAACACATGAAGCCGTGAAGGTTCGGCTTTTATCTTTGTAATTTTTATCTTGATTTCAGGAATTTATCTTTCAACGAGTCCTTAGAGAGCTACGCCTATAGGAGCGAGAGTACTGCCGGAAAAGTATTCCCGTACTTGTCCTCCTCTTGTGTAACCTGTAACTTGTGCTTTTTAAGGTCCTTGTAACCCTTCCTGGATCCCTACTCAGCCAAAGAAATAGAGGGAGGAAGCCGATAGGCGAAACCGATAACCCGTGAGCGTGCAAGATCCTACTCGGACGCAGCCGGTGAGACAGACACCCCCGTGAAGGCGTGGCCTATGCTCGGTACTTCGGATAAGGTCGATGCTCACACAATAGTGAGTCACCAATGGCGACCAAGCCCTACTCGACTACGTACGATAGTAGCGCCAATACTTCAGAAATCCAGGCGATACACAAGGCAGCCACAAGTTGGGTTTTTGGCTCTAATCCTTACGAAGCGCTCACCTCACTTGGAAGGAGACCTTCCCATGCAACCTGAAGACAAGTGAGGGTGTTACTCTCCCCAATCAATGAGTCTAATTACCAATTTTATTTAGGTCAAAGTTTTCTTAGCAGTCCCTTTTTTAATTTTTTTGTGTTATCGCTTCTTTTGAGTAGATTCAAACAAGCGCCTAACGATTTGTATTTTCTTTATCCTAATTTATCCAAAATCAGAGGGAGAAAAGAGTCGGGAAAAGCCAATGCAAGTCGGCACCAGATGGAAATCTCACCTTTGTGCCTGAATGATGGATGCAAAGTAAGAAGACTTACAGCGAATCCCAGCTCTCTCCATGCGGGATGCAAGGCAGAAATTTATAAACCTAATCTATATGCCGGTATGCAATGCGGAAATCGTCCTAAGATAGGCAACTGCTAGCGTGAAGAACCACGAGTTACCCGCTAACTCCCAATCCTAGTGTCCGGTCTAGGCTCACTCCTCCTCTGCTCAACACATTTGAGTTAGGAGAAAGCGCTTGTGTGGAGTGAGCTCGCGGCGCGCAGATCGAGAGCCAATGATCAACTACTTAATTAATCTAAGTCCAAATACGAACTATAGGAGCATGCAAGAGTTATTAGGGTGTTTGGACCTAGTCTAATCGAATCAAGCAGGACCTAAATCTAAGAGCTCAATCCACAAAAGAAATGAAAAGGAAAACAAAATCGGAAAATGACAGTCGATAAAACACGAGAAAGCCGCGGTGAGCCCCCGGGTGAACAAACACCCGGAAATTAGGCCCGAAGTGTTCAAGTGTCCAAGTCCTGTATTATTACAAATTAGACAAATAACTCTCTCTCACAAAAAGAAAAGCAACTATATCTCTCTCTCTAGTTCTCCTGCTCTCTCCTGCCGGCTAGGGTAGAATAGCCGGCTCCTCCTCCCAAGGCTGCACAGGATCCCCTAGGCGATCCTCCTCGGTCAGCGGTCCCTCGCAAGAAAACAAAAGAGATGTCAGACAGTTCCAAATAAATGATGCACAAGAGACAAATAATAAAAAATGGCTAAGTAAATAAAAGACCCAAAAGGTACTCTACAAGCCGATGCTCCCCGGCAACGGCGCCATTTGAAAAGCGAAGATAGCGAGAGCCGCTAAATAGTGATCTGACAAGTCAGACTCACTGTCGTTGATGCGACTACTCAAGCCTCCTCGATCTTCAACAATTAACCCACACAATCAATCAAGGGATGAATAGCAAGGATTAAAATTTATTATACCCTACTAAAAATGTACAATGGCAAGCAAGTAGGGGTCGAACTCAGGAAGCAAGGGTGTAAAGCATAGATAAAAATCCAAACCTAGGTCTAATAAGCCACTTAGCCAATCTAGATTTTTTGTGGGTTTTTAATTTTTAAAATTTTTTATTTAATTTTTAATTTTTAATTTTATATTTTGATTTTTAATTTTCTAATTTTTATAATTTTATATTTATATATTTTTTCTTTTTGAATATTGGAAAATAAAAATAATGGAATAAAAGACAAGGTAAAATATTTATAAAAATAAGCAAAAATAACCAAAAATTCAGAAATAAAATGTTTTTGATATTTTTAGGATTTTTTACTGTTTTTGTGATTTTTGATTATTTTTCAAGGTGTTTTTGGTATTTTTAAATACTGAAATAACAGAAAACAGTGACAAAGTTGCTGGCTGGGGATAAAACTGGAATTAAAAATAGAAAATAGCCACAAAATTTGTCCACACTTTTTTTTAAATAAAGAGGATAAAATCTAAAGCAAATAGAAACTTAGTTTGTATTTTTTGGAGTTTTCTTTGATTTTATATATTTTTTTGAAGTTTTAGAGTGTTTTTAAATTTTTAGTGTTTTTTCGTTTGAGATTTTTATTGATTTTTGGACTAACACTAAAATATGATAAAATAAACTCTAGGGATTTTTTTTGGAATTTTTGGAGGTATTTTAATATTTTTTTGGCATTTTCTAAGCTAGACAGTAGAGAAAAAGCATGTTTTTGATTTTTAATAAATATAAAAATAAAATAAAATTAGACACTAAAAATATGGCGTAAAATAGAAGCAAACAGGAGCTTAAACCTATTTTTTGAGAATTTTTAGCAATTAAATGAGGGGTGAAATAAATAGTCTAAGCACACAAAAATCCTAAGCCTAGCAGGGGTATAAATGTAATTATAAAAAACATCCAGGGGCTTAGCAACAATTTTCGCCAAAGAAGCACGCGCAGAACACGTGAAACACCATTCACAGGAGCATAATTGCAAATCTCAAAAACCGGCAGGGCATGCATGCAATATTTCCGAAAACATATTATATTAACTACGCACAGGGATAAAATTGCAAATAACTAAAAGTTTTGGGCCGAACATGCAAAAATACCCAAAAGTCACGCGCCCCAGTCACGTGAGGTGACGTGGCATGGACTGAAGTGCAAATAGTGAAACTGTGAGGGCCTGAGTGCAAATATTACAAAACTTTTTAAACTCCAAACGAAAGTTTTCAGACTAAAAAGTAAATGCAAAAAGGCGTGGGTGAAAGATGCAAAATACCCACGGGCTTGATCGTGCGGTCGATGGCGTCCCACTAATCCACGTGGCGCGCATCTGACGGTGCGTACCCCTTCGTCCTGGGCGGCTGAGATTAGATCTTCAAGGATTAATCGGACGGCTGGAGATGCTTGATGATCGGACGGTGTAGATGGTGTCTGGAGGTGTCCTCTGATCCAACGGCAGGGGGAGGTTCACGAAGAACACCTCCCCGGCAAGCTTCGATCGGTGATTGCGGCCGACACATGGCCGCTCCGGCCCCCGGATCAAGGGCAAAAGGATCCTGGGGCCCTTCCGCGTCAGATGGTGGCCTCCGGCGAAGCGGAGGCGGCGTGAAGCGGCCGGACGAGGAAGGCGACCTGGGCGGAGGAGCCTGGGGTCGATGATGGTCGATGGAGCCTCTCTGGGGCTCGGACCTGGAGGGTTAAGTTCGCAAAAACCAGACGAGCAAAATGGGGGTCTCGGGTGATCCGATGGGGCGAAGAGTGGGTCGAGCGATGAGCTCCGGCGAACGGCGGAGAAGGGAGCTCGGTCGACTCGATCTGAGCGAGATCAAGATGAATGGAGGGTGCTGTGGGATGAAGGAGTGACGGGAAAGATAATGGAGGTGATCTTGGCGGCGGTAGGAGACTGGAGTGGCCGAAAATGGGAGGCGGAGCTCAGCTCCGCCGTGGCTTTGACCGAAGATTCACGGTGACTCACACGAAGGCGACGAATACTGCTACTAGGCTAAGCTACTCTACGCTAATGCTACCAGAAAACGAAAAGAAAAGAGAAGGAGACTCACCAGAGACGACGGCTGCGAGGAGCGGCGGAGCTCCGGCGAGGGAATGAATCACTTCGATTCTACACCAATCAGCTCGAACCCCAGGTCGATTCGACTCCTCCTGTCACGAGGAGCACGAAGAAGTAGGGGTTTTCGATCGAAAATGGTGGAAGAAGGATTAGATTCAAATTGAAGTCGGGGGGTTCTTTTTGTAGTGTTGACGATGGGCGTGGAAGACAAGGGCGAGAACGCCTCGATCAGTGGTCTTCAGCCCCAGATTTCACTAGGGCGTGAATCACCATTGATCGAGGAGCAAAAATGCAGAACGCATCCTAGTGGATTAGTGCAAGGTGGAGCCTAAGAAACGGCGAGAAGAAGAGACAAAACGTCTCTGACAAGGCTGGAGGAGAAGGTTAGACAGTTGACCTAGGTCAACTGTCAGACCAGCCAGGAAAAATCCTCAAAAAACATTTTCAAAAATCGAAATAAAATAGTAAATAGATGAATTTCAATTTGGTTAAAAAATAAAAATTATTTATTAATTTATGAAGTATTTTATTATGAATTTTATTTATTTTTATGAGGCTTATTTTTACAAGTTCACTTTTTACCCCTTTATAGGTATAATACCAATACATTTTAGCATTTCATTTTTATTCTATGTATTTTAATGCTATTATTCTTATTTAGTATTTTAAAAAATTATAAGATACTTTTATATACATAAATATATTTTTACTTTATTTTTCTGGTTTATTTTGTATATTTAATAAAATATAAGTATAAAAAGTATAGGTGTACATATAGGTATGATACCTGTATAACCTATATGTGTTTATTTTTATTTTAAGTTTTATTTAGGTTTTTATTCTAATTTTAGTGTACATAATGATTATAAGGAATATTTACAACATTATAAAAATAAAATATAAAAATAATGGACAAAGAATAAATTGAATATTTTATGCAGTACAAGTATACAATAGGGATCCAAAATTCAACTTTCAAACCGTATCTCCTCCAAATGCGAAACCACCACCATTAATTAGATTATTTTATGCTATATACAATTAAAGGTGAGTTTGCTATATTTGGAGTTGTCAGTCGTGAGATGCGGGTCTGGGAAGTTGGGATTCTGGATTTTTATTCAGACCATAACTTTTTATCTGAGTAACATTTTTCTGTGAAATCAATTTTGTATTTTTCTGTGAAGTTGGGATTCTGTGGATTCTGGATTCTGCATACAGATTTCGTTGGGGCGTTCCCTACTTGCGACGCGTTGCATCGCCCGAATGCAATGAAAAATTGGCAAGGGCCGCTACATCGCAGCCTGGATGTAGTTCAAAATTTGCAAGGGTTCTCGCATGAGGAACGCATGCGTGTAAATAATCTAGTTCCACTACATCACCGCCCGGATGCAGTCCAAAATTTACAAGGGTTCTCGCATAGTGGACGCATGCGAGTAAAGAAGTTAGTCCAAAAGAGATTGCAAAGGAAGTTACGGATTGGTAGTTGGAATATCGGTACTTTAACTGGAAAATTGATGGAGATAGTGGATACAATGGAAAGAAGGAAGATTCATATATTATGTCTTCAAGAGACTAAATGGGTTGGAGAGAAAGCAAGGGAGATCGAGAAGACAGGCTTTAAACTTTGGTATTCAGGTAAAGATAAGGGCATAAACGGTGTTGGAGTGGTTGTTCATAAAGATTTGAAGGATTGTGTGGTTGAGGTGCAAAGATTTGGGGATCGGATTATTTTGCTAAAGTTGGTGCTTGAAGAAGAAATTCTGAATATCATCTCAGTTTATGCACCACAAATTGGTTTAGATGAAAGGACTAAACAAGCTTTTTGGGAGGATCTGGATAAGATTTTACAAGTAATCCCACAAAAGGAGATGGTTTGCATAGGTGGAGATCTTAGTGGACATGTGGGAAAAGATGTTTCAGGGTATGCAAGTGTGCATGGAGGACATGGTTTTGGGGATAGAAACGAAGAGGGAAAAGTCATTCTGGATTTTGTAACTGCATATGATCTTTACATAGCAAACACTCTTTTCAAGAAGAGGGAGGAGCATTTAATTACTTATAAGAGTGGCACAACTAGAACACAAATCGATTACTTTGTGTTGAGGATAAGAGATCGGTTGTGTTGCAAAGATTGCAAAGTAATCCCTGGAGAGAGTTTGACAACCCAACATCGCTTGTTAGTCTTGGATTTACAAATAAAAGGGCTGGTGAAGAAAAGGAAGGTTCCTAAGATCACTAGAACTAGGTGGTGGAATCTTCCGCTGAAGCAATCAGCTTCAGGGAGAAGGTTTTAGAAGACTTATCTTGGGATTGTAGCGGTAGTGCAAACGAGATGTGGGAGGCAGTAGCATCTTGTATCCGAAAGGTAGCCAAAGAGATGCTAGGCGAGTCAAAAGGAGGAGCTCCGGGTCAAAAGGAGGCTTGGTGGTGGAGTGAAGGGGTGCAGGAGAAGCTAAAAATTAAAAGAGCTTGCTTTAAAGCTATGTCTAAGGATAGAACAGAGGAAACTGTCACAGACTATAAAATAGCGAAGAAGGAAGCAAAGAAGGCTGTAAGCGAAGCTAAGTCAAAAGCTTATGAGGTTTTGTATAAAAATGTCAACTCTAAGGAGGGCCAGAAGGATATATTCAGGTTGGCCAAAGCAAGAGAAAGAAAGACCAAATACCTTTCTCAAGTGAGATGTATTAAGGACGAGGAAGGTCACGTGCTTGTTCATCAGAAGGATATAGAGACTAGATGGGAGCAATACTTCCATAAACTTTTCATTGGAGAAGGAAATAGAGAGATCACTTTGGGTGATCTAGCTAGTAGTGAAAGTTACTTGAATCGTGCATGCTTTAGACGAATACAAAGAAAAGAAGTAGAGGAGGCTTTGAAGGTTATGAGACATGGGAAAGGTGTTGGACCGGATGACATCCCTGTAGAAGTTTGGAAAGTTTTAGGTGAGCGTGGTTTGACTTGGCTTACGAATCTATTCAATGTTATTTGGCGAAGCAAGAAAATGCCTGAAGATTGGAGGAGGAGTATTGTGGTGCCTCTTTATAAGAACAAAGGAGACATTCAAAATTGTTCAAATTACAGAGGTATCAAGCTGATGAGTCACACTATGAAAATTTGGGAACGTGTGATCGAAAGAAGGTTGAGGCAAGTTTCCCAAATAAAAGAAAATCAATTCAGATTCATGCCAGGTCGCTCAACTATTGAAGCCATCCATTTGCTGAGGAGAACAATGGAGATTTATAGAGATAAAAGGAAGAATCTCCATATGATCTTTATTGATTTGGAGAAGGCTTATGATTCCGTCCCACGAGAGATACTGTGGAGAGTTTTGGAGAAGAGACAAGTACCTGTCCTATACATTAATCTCATAAAGGATATGTATGATAGGGCTTTATCTTGTGTAAGGACCCCGACGGGGAAGACTGACTATTTTGATATCAACATTGGTTTACATCAAGGTTCAGCTTTGAGTCCATTTCTTTTTACTTTGATTATGGACGAGTTGACAAGTCACATTCAGGATGAGTTACCTTGGTGTATGTTATTTGCTGATGATATTGTGTTGATTGACGAGAGTATAGATGGAGTAAATGAGAAGCTTGAGGTTTGGAGACATGCATTGGAGACTAAAGGTTTTCGTATAAGTAGGGCTAAGACGGAATATATGGAATGCACCTTTGATGGAAGCAATGGTGAAGGAATCAAGGTGAAGATTGGTGACGATAACATCCAGAAGAGAGATTCTTTTAGATATCTGGGATCTATTTTGCAACATGATGGAGAAATTGATGGAGATGTTACTAATAGAATAAATGCAGGCTGGCTAAAGTGGAGAGGAGCCTCCGCTGTTCTCTGTGATAAGAAAGTGCCTTTAAAAATTAAAGGAAAGTTTTACAAAGCAGCCGTGAGACCTGCTATGCTTTATGGTTCTGAATGTTGGCCTGTGAACCATAGACATGTGCAGAGAATGGCTGTAGCAGAAATGAAAATGCTAAGATAAATGTGTGGACATACACGTAAAGATCGGATTCGGAATGATGCAATCAGAAAGAAAGTTGGTGTAGCTCCGATCAAGAATAAGATGCGAGAAAACCGCTTAAGATGGTTTGGTCATTTGCAAAGAAGGTCAACTGATGCACCGGTTAGGAGATGCGAGTGTTGGGATGTTGAGCCAGCTAAGAGAGGGCGAGGACGGCCCAAGAAGTTTTGGAAAGAGACTATACGAAGGGATCTTAGTTTGCTGGATATAAGTCCGAGATTGACCCAAGATAGATCTGAATGGAGGCGAAGAATCCATGTAGCCGACCCTACTTAATTGTGGGAAAAGGCTTTGTTGTTGTTGTTAATTATCTACAACTTTCATGTACAAAGTTTCTTTATTTGATGTATAAAAAGTGGAACCAAAAATAGGTCCCAAAATGAATAAAGAATGAATTAATAATTATAGATATTTGGCCCTTATCTCCCCCTACTTTATTCCTTGTCGACCTATTCATCAAGATGCCTAGGTCTCGGGGGTTTTGGGTCATAAAATATTTACAATATTTTATTCTTTTTCTTTTCTTTATTTATTCTATAATTTTGGCTTTAATTACAGTATTTTATACACTAATATGATGCACATGCATGGATGCTAAGATGATGATTTTAATGCTTTTTACAAGTATTTGCTTGGGTTTTTGGTGCCAAAATGATAGAATAAAGATGATGAAATGTGGATTCATCAATAGGCGATCTCTTAGGCTGACTGTTACGACACTACTTCCAAGGGCACTGCTGAGCCGCCCGAACAACTAAGGTAAAGTATAAATCACTAAGGTCATTGTGACCTTAGTCACTCGGGGCTCAAAGCTCAATCAAGAAAAATTCAGACCACCAAAGAAGCATAAAATCGATGAAAACTCAAACTAGCGGTCTCGCTATTGGATTAACCTGGTATAGCACCCAAGGTCGAACTCGGAGAGCACGTGATGGCCTTGCGGCCTACGAAGTAGTCAAAAATAAGGAAAAATATAAACAAATGGTTTTTGGTGGATTTTTAATATTTTATATTCTTTCTGGAATTTTTAAGTATAAAGAAAATAATAAAAACAATAAAACAAGCAACTTTCAACAATTATTTAACTACTCTAAAAAGCTCCAAAAAATCAAACAAAAATATTTTTAGAATTTTTGTATTTTTTACTATTTTTGGTGAATTTTTAATAATTTTCTGATTTTTATAGAATTTTTTAAAAATGTAACAAGGTAAAAACAGAAGAACAATGTCCAGTCAGATTTCAAGGGCCAAAATAAAATGTAAATGGCCTAACAAAACCTGAAGGTATTTTTCCTGTAAAGTAGAAGTAAAGAAGAAAACTCAGAAAAAAAGTTTATTAATTTTTGGTTTTTCTTTGATTTATTAGAATTTTTCTAAGTTTTTCAAGTTTTTTTCAATTTTTATATTTTTATAAATCCAAAAATGACCAAAATTTGTCAAAAAATCAAGCACACTAAAACAAACAAACAAATTCTTATTGTTTTAGAATTTCTGAGAAGGTTTTAATATTTTTGTGATTTCTATATCTGGACAGACAGAAAAAGAGAGGTTTTGGAATTTTTAAAAATAATAAAAGGGCTTCAAAAATTTCCCAAAAATTAGTGAAAATTCTACACTGTGGCAGGAGCCACGTGTCAAATTTTCACTTGATTTGGTTATAATTTGATATTTTATTTAAAGCAAACAAGAGCCCACTATCACAGGGACCTGTCTGCAATAAAACTATCTTCTGGGGGCCTAAAAGTAACAAACTCAGAAAGGTAGGGGGTCCAGGTGCAAAAAGACCACGTTCTCACGTGCAAAGCACGTGCACTGGGCACTCAGGGACCTATCTGCAAATAACTTAAGTCCCTGGACCTATTAGCAACAGGTGCTAAAAGTCCAGGGGCTATAGTGTAAAAAACCCACGATATTCAACACATGTGGAAATAAAAACACTCACAGGGGCATATGTGCAAATAACTAAAAGTATTTCTCATTCATTAACCAACAGAAACTACAGGCCCATACATGCAATTTCACCAGAATGCACGTAACGAAGCATGTGTCCCACAACGTACAGGGGTAGAAGTGCAAATATAAGAAACTAACAGGTCCTCTATGCAATTTTACCAAACTAAAATAAACCACGAAAATATTTACAGGACTATTTACTAAAAACAAAAAGGCAAAGGGCCTAAGGGTAAATTACTCTTTATTTGCAGATGGACGGGATGCACGCCACGTGGATGATCGTGCGTCTCTGGATGGGGCTCGCCTCTCCACTGCGTCAGACGGTGAAGATGGCGCCACGTGGTGATCGAACGGTGCTGGTGTGGGGCGCCTCTTCGTATCAGAGAACGGTCCATATTAAATCTGGGACTCCGGAGTCGAACGAACGGCGGAGGAGGTTCCTGGAAGAACTCCTTGCCGGCGGGATTCGCCGGAGGACTGTGAACGTGCTGGACCTCCTCGCGGGCTGCTGAAGATCGGAAAAGATTCGCCTGTGCCTCCCGCGTCTGAAGAACCCCTCCGATGGCGCCAAGGAGCTCCGAGGAGCCCAGGCGACAACGGCGGAGCTGGGCTCCTGTGCCTGAAAGTTGAGGTCCTCAGATGGACCTCCTCAGACCTACAAAGTAGCACAGAAGACTCCTGGGTCGAGGGAAAAGTGCCTTGACCCGGTTAGAAGCGAGGTGGGTGGTCGGTGCGTCGTGGTGGTCGAACTCCGGTGAAGCGACGGCGAAGGAGTTCGAAGATCCTGCTCCGGGGCGATTCAGGGGTGCGAGTGGGTGTAGAAGGTGCGTAGGAGGCTCGTGAGCGTGAGGGTCGATTCCGATGATCGAGAAGGTGATTGGTGTGGTCGGAATCAATGGTCATCGGCGGAGGATGAAATTGGGCGTAAACTGAAATTGGCGAAAGATAGGAAGAATCAAACGTACCAGATGGCTGAGATCAACTGTGGTTGAGCTGCTGAAGCTCTAGGTCCTTACCTCGAGGGCCGTCGATGCCTGAGGCTCGAGCACCATGCAAGGGGCGGCGCACGGCGGTGAAGACCTGCCGGATCGATGGCTGAGCACTCCCTCCTCACTGCAACACCACCCTCAGCTCGCTGTCACTCAGGCGAAGGCAATGGAGGTCCTGGGATGGAAAATGCGGAGCCAAAGATGCGTGAATCGTGCGGCGGAGCTGAGAATTTAAGTGGCTAGGGGTCCGGCTAGATGGGTGTCGGGCGACCAGATCGGAGCGTGGATCCCCAAAACCCACCCCGGGCGTGGATCTAGATCGATCAAGGACCAAATGGAGCCCGGGGTTTGTGGATTTGGCGATCGGGTTTAGTGAGGAAAAGTCAGAGAAATCGGGTCGGGCGCATCTAACGCGGCTCTGGTGGTCCTGGGGAGAGAGTTGACCGGGGGTCAACATCCCCCGTGGACCAATCAGAGCCCGCCAATTATTAAAATTTTGTAAAAATAATAATAATTAGAAATAGGTTGAATTTCGAAAAACTCAAAACATAAAAAATGTTTCTTTTATTTTAAATTAATTTTTGGTGAATTTTATTTATTTTTTTGAAATAAAAATAAAGTATGTACACTATAGTATAATATATAGGTATATACGCTATATATAATTTTTATTTTTGATTTTTAATTACTTATTTTTGTACATTTTTATTCCAATTTTATATTTTATTTATTTATAGAATAAAATTTGGAATAAAAGTTAATTTTTATTTTATTTTTATTATTTATTTACAAGGAGTAAATAAATAGGTTTATTTATATACATATATGGTATATATACAATGAAGGAAATTGATTTTATTTTTATTCCTTTTTATTTTATTTTTATCTTTGTAATTTTTATTTTTTTATTTACATTATGGATTATGGAATATATATACAGATTTTTCTGGAATTTTATTTGTTTATTTATAAGGAGAAATAAATAAATATGTGGTCTTATGTACATGATGAATATATACAAGGAAGGGTATTTTTATTTTCTTTTTAGTTTTTCCATTAGTTTGATTTAATATTTACAAATATACATATAAATACAACCCAATTTTTTTTATTTAGCGGAAAATATTTTAATTTATACACAGGTATATTTACACACATGAGCTTCCTTATCTCCCTCTACTTGGGTTTTTATGCGGTCAGGCCCTTGCTGAGCCCTCCCTTGGGATTAGGTCGATCAATATTTATTCTAAATATCTCCCTCTTTTTCTTTTGTTTCTTTATTCTTTTATTTATGCACAAAAATATGCTAATTATTTATTTGTACACAATGCATGCCAAATGCTAATTATTATTAATTACAAATATCTACATGTGTTTGGCAAAGGTTTTGTAGCTAAAATAAAAGAATAAAGAGTGATGAATGGGTATTCATCACCCCCCTATACTTAACTTTGCTAGTCCCTTAGCAAACACTTATTTGAAAAAGAAGTGAAAAAGAGAAAGAAAAAAAAGAAAATGAGGAGAATATACATGGATCAAGGTTGATTATTAAACTTGCCTTCATTAAATTGAAATATGGAGCTCGATCAGATCTTTGGATTATTAATGTGTCAGAACCTTATTTAGACTTAGGTTTAAAACTCAACAGCCTCTAAGATCCACTAATTTATAATTAAGACTCCTCAATAATCCAGATCAGAACAAGTCTACATATACAAACCCTGAAGACTATGAGTCTTTCCTTGTACTGTGTAAGTGGGGTAAGCTTTCCACCTCAGAAGTAGCAACTTGACAACCCTCCCCAACAAGGTAACTCTATGACCCTAGTCTGGCCCTCTTTCCTCGAGGAGCGGGGTATTCCCTTCTAAGTTCAAGTTCAACCGGCTCAAGGCCAGTGTAGCCATGTATCCTTGGGAGCTCAACCAGTGTAGCTAAGTCTCCCTGCTGCAAGCTACATAAGGTGAATCCATGAGTCTCAAGCTTTGCTTATTGCACTATATACATACTCCGGTGGGATTATCATTTTCTATCAGACCCACCACTTTTTTGGAGTTATTTTCTTTTTGCATTTTTTTTCAAGTGCATCTATACAACATATACATGTGCAGCATATATACATAAGGAGTTTTTCCTCTTGAGCCAGTAGACTATCCCTCTTTTGAAGCATTATTGCAACCCACAACTCCTGTGTTAGACCTCATGGCAACCAGACCAAGTTGAGACGCACTTCCTTCACTAAAAGAAGAAGAGAGGTTCCGCCTAGAAGTAATACCCTCATATGCTAACCCAAGTCAAGGAAGACTGCCTCCTCACCACCTCATCCGTAGAGAGCTCGGTGCAAAGTGCGGGTCCAAGTAAAGCCATTGTCTATATGAGTCATGTGTGTGTTGTTAAGTGCTCTACTTAGGCTCATTGAGATGACATGTAATCATAGCCTAGTGTACTCAAAGAATTAAGTCATCATGGACCTGAAAAGTCTTAACCCTAAGCCCTATAAAGTTCCTCTTAGAATTAGGTGGATTAAGATCTTAATTAAGCTCCATTTCCCAATTTAATTCCAGGCTAGTTTAAATGTCAACTATAATCTAGGAAAAACTATACAAATATGTACAAAGATGCTATTTACACAATTTTTACACACATGCAAAATTTTTGAAAAATGTTTTGAAATCAAGAATGAATGCATGAATGCAAGTTTTGCAAAATATTTACACAAATTTACACAAGGTTTTTGCAAACTTTTGATTTTCAAAACATTTTGGAAAAATTTTGTACTATATACATAATTTTGATATGAAAATATTTACACAAACTTTACACAAAAAGTTTTTGAAAACATTTTTACAAAAATAATTTTGTACAATAGCTATATATGTGCAATAAAAGAATGTTTATTTATAGGGAAAAATTTTCAATTTTTTGTGGATTTTGGGTTTTTAGCCATTTTTATTTATTAACACACTCACACAAAGTACGAGTTATGGCTAAAGTATATATGAAATATATACACACCCCCCTATACTTAGCTCGAACGATGTCCTCAGAGTCAAGAGCGATGAAGAAGACATAACTCGTGCTTAGTATAGGGAAGTGAAAAGGAAGGCTATATACAAAGACGAATGAATGAATATAACTCAAGAGAATCTCGGCATTTTCCCCCTATACTTAGGATCAAGTAATCCTAAGTATAGCAGGTTGTACACAAAGGGAAAACCGAGTGAAGAATGTACAGGGTCTACCCCCCTATACTTAGGGTAAAATGTCCCTAAGTATAGGCAGCAAAAACAGGGGTAGAGAATGGATCAAAAGAAATACCCGAGAGTCCTACATCCCCCCTATACTTGGGTAAAGTACACCCTAAGTATAGAATAATCAAAGAATGAGAAAAGAGATGTGGGACTGAAGAATGAAATGATATGGACATCTGGATCTATACAAGTCGGGAGAACAGTGATAATCAGGCGTGAGATGCAATAGATGTGAGTCAAGAGACCACATCTCACGCAAAATGAATAGGGGCAACATCAACGACCCGCGGCTCATGATCAAGATATGGCTTGAGCCGCTGGCCGTTCACTCGAAAGATACTCTCAGAAGACAACTCAGATATATCAATACTCCCATTGTCGTGTACCTTTCTCACTAGATAAGGTCCCTTCCATTTGCTCTGTAGCTTCCCTGGAAATAGACGAAGCCTAGCATCAAACAGCCATACTCTCTGTCCAGGCTCAAAATGCTTGTGGCTGATATGAGAATCATGCCACTCCTTCACTCTCTCCTTGTACTGTAGGCTGTTTGAGAAGGCGGTATCACGAAGCTCCTCCAAGGCTGCTAACTCTGCCCTCCTCTGGTCTCCTACACTATCTGGATCCAAAAGTATATCTGTAACTGCCCAACGTGACCTGTTTCTCAACTCAACAGGTAAATGGCACGGCTATCCATAAACGAGGCGAAAGGGAGATGTGCCCAAAGGTGTCTTGAAAGACATCCTATATGCCCACAAGACCGAGTCCAAAAGTTGTGACCAATCCTTTCGGTCAAGGCGGACGACTTTCTGCAATATAGTCTTGATCTCCATGTTCGACACCTCGGCTAGACCATTCGTCTGTGGATGGTATGGAGTGGCAACTCGATGGTCTATGTCAAATTCGCTAGCAAGGGCCTTCACCTGGTCGTTGATGAAATGAGACCCCCCGTCAGATATCAACACTCGAGGTACCCCGAACCGTGTAATGATATGCCTCCTCAAAAATATGCAAACAGTCCTGGCATCTGCGGTTCGGGCGGGGATGGCCTCAACCCAACGACTCACATAATTAACGGCCAACAGAATGTACTCGAATCCCTGACTCTTAGGGAATGGACCCATGAAATCGATGCCCCATGCGTCAAAAACCTCACAGAAGTGAATGGGTTGCATCGGCATCATATCACGTTGTCCACAAGTGCCCATCCTCTGACAGTCAGTACACCTCTTCACGAACTCATCAGAGTCCTTGAAGAGGGTAGGCCACCATAGGCCGGATTGGAGCACTTTCTGTTCCGTTCTCCTCCCAGAGTGATGTCCTCCTGCCTCAAGCTTGTGGCAGTAATTGAGGACGCTATGGTGCTCCTCCTGAGGAATGCACCTACGCCAGACGCTATCCCCTCCTTGTAAAGGATGGGATCCTCCCAGTGGTAGGACTTGGCCTTCGCGAAGAAGGTCTCAAGCCTCTGCCTGGGCCAATCTTGTGGAACTTTCTTAGCAACAAGAAAGTTCACAATATCGGCATACCACGGGAGAGAGGCGATAGCAAGGATCACCTCATCTGGGAAGGTCTCACAAATAGGATCAGTCTGCTCAGAATCCTCAAGATGCTCTAATCGGGAGAGATGATCCGCCACCACATTCTTGACTCCAGACTTATCCTTAATCTCTATGTCGAACTCCTGGAGTAGAAGGATCCATCTAGTTAATTTGGCCTTGGCATCCTTCTTTGCCATGAGATACCTGATGGCGGTATGATCAGTATACAAGGTCACTCTCGGTCCAATAATGTATGATCTGAACTTATCTAGGGTGAATACTACAGCTAGCATCTCCTTCTGAGTGACTGTGTAGTTCCGTTGCGCGGAATCCAATGTGTGGTTAGCGTAGTGAATGGCAAATGGAACTCCATCCCTCCTCTGTCCTAGCACGGCCCCCACGGCAAAATCGGAGGCATCTGTCATGATCTCGAATGGGAGAGACCAATCAGGCGGCTGGAGAATAGGAGCCTCAACAACACATCGCTTGAGAGTCTCAAACGACGAAAGACATTTGTCATCAACAAGGAACTCGGTGTCTTTCATCAGCAAGTCAGTCAACGGCCGGGCAATCCTATTGAAATCATGAATGAAGCGCCGGTAGAAACCGACGTGCCCCAGGAAAGACCGTAACTACCGCAAATTGGATGGCGGTGCGAGTTTTCTAATGACATCTACCTTGGCCGAATCAACCTCCATGCCCCTGTTGGAGATGATATGGCCAAGCACCGTCCCTTGAGTCACCATAAAGTGACTCTTCTCCCAAGATAGCACAAGGTGAACCTCTATACATCGCTGAAGGACTCGGTCTAGGCAGTCAAGACAGGAGTCGAATCCGTCATTGTAGATCGAGAAATCATCCATGAAGACCTCCAAGCACTCCCCCACCATGTCCGAAAAGATCGACAGCATGCATCTCTAAAAAGTCGCAGGGGCATTGCATAGCCCAAATGGCATGCGTCGGAAAGCGTATGTGCTGAAGGGACAGGTAAAGGTAGTCTTGTCCCGGTCCTCGAGAGCGATAGCCACCGGGTTGTAGCCGGAGTAACCATCCAGAAAACAATAATGGCTCTTCCCTGCCAGTCTCTCAATGATGTGATCTATAAAGGGCAGGGGGAAATGATCCTTCTTGGTGGCATGGTTGAGTCGTCTGTAATCCACGCAGACTCGCCAAGAAGTGGGTACCCGTGTAGCAATCTCCTCTCCAGACTCGCTGACTACTGTAGTGATGCCCGTCTTCTTGGGCACCACATGCAAAGGGCTGACCCACTTAGAGTCGAAGATGGGGTAGATAAAATCGGCGCACCACCATTTCGAAATCTCCTTCATGACAACCTCTCTCAGATTCGGGTTCAGCCGCCGCTGGAACTCACGCGACGGCTTCGCCTCATCCTCGAGATAGATATGGTGGGAGCACAGGGCCGGACTTATCCCCTGGAGATCTTCTACGATCCATCCTATCGCCTTGCGGTTCTTTTCAAGAACCCCCATCAAACGGGATTCCTTCTCTCCAGTCAAATCAGCGGAGATAATGACTAGGTACATCTCATGCTCACCCGCAAGGAACCTATACTTCAGCGACGTAGGGAGTGGCTTCAGCTCTGAACAACTGGGTGCTGGTGGATTTGGCCTCTGAAAACTCTGCGTGAAGGCTGCCAAATCCGCATCGGAGAACTGAAACTCTCTATCACACTCTGAAACTGGAGAAGGCTGCTCGGCTGGACTGTCTCTGCTCTGCTCGGCATCTACCTCCCCCCTAGCTGCAGGCTCAGTGGAAGTCAGATCTGGTATACAATCCTCAAACTTAGCCCAGTCAAAATCTGACTCCGAGGGATCTGTATCATCATTGGTGGTCTCAGTACTACCGTCATCACAAAATAATTCAGTATCGCGGTCGAGAACCGGCTCTGCTGCCTCTAAGGTATCCTGGACCAAGAATGTGCTCTCCAAGCTCTCCTCTGCTGGCGTCTCCGCATCAGCGAACTCTGAAGGTTAGAGGATGGCTTGTGCATCTGGATCTGCCCATACCACCTCATCATCTCTAATCACAAAGTCGTAGTCATGGTGGATGTCTGGCCCGGCATCTGTCATCTGCTCTGTATCGGAAGTAGTTTCTGAGCATGCTCTGTCTCTTGCTCTGTTGTCCTCGACCGTCTCTATTTGTACACTTTCGCCCTCGATGCGAAAGTATACCTTCCCGCTATCATGGTCGGTCACTACCATGGTCGTGGCCAAGAACGGGCGCCCGAGAATGATGGGGGTATCGGTCACTGACTCAGGGATCTCCATGTCCAACACTACGAAGTCCACGGGGAATTGCAGGCCCTGAATAGTGACGACAACGTCTCTAAGCAACCCCTTCGGCCTCTTGACAGATCGATCAGCAAACTGAAGGATTGTTCTGCTCTGTCGAAGAGTGCCCAACTCGAAGCGGTCGAGAAGGGCTGCCGGAAGTAGGTTGATCGACAAACCGCTATCTAAAAGAATACGGTCGAACCTCTGCTCTTTGATATGGCATCTAACATATGGGGCTCCTGAATCTGGCCTCTTAGCCGACAGATGGTTCTGGATCGCGAAACAAGTGGCTCTGGTCAGCACATGAATCTCTGAGTGGTGGTTCCTCCTCTTCCTCCTAACTATAGTCCTGTCTCTAAGCGAACGTTGGAGTAGAGGGATGTGCTGTAAAGCCTCCTGAAAAGTCAGCTGAATGTGAAAACGATCTATCATCTGCTGGCTGAACTCTTCCTGCTGTCTCTTTTTGGGATTTTCAATTTTCTTCCCCTTTCCCATCTGAAGAGCTCTAGGGAAGGGGATCACAGGGTCCTTCTCAGATGAAGGACTAGGAACGGGTTTGAGCTGCTCGACGGCAGGATCCGCACATACATCAAGCACCACAATGGGACCAGAAGAAAACAAACCCTTTCTTTTATTGCCAGAAATGTCTCGAGATACATCAACAGAAGGAAAAACTACAGGACTCTCAGAAGAACTGGTGGCATCAGCACCACCCTCAGTTGGAAGACTCACGGCCTCAGTACCGCGCTCTGGCTTGGCAACATGGGTGGCCTGAGTACCACTTCCTCCAACTGGTGAAACGGCGGCCTCAGTACCGTCGGTGGGATCAGCATCTGTGGTGGCATCAGTACCACCGTCATCATCTCTAGCGGCCTCAGCACCGCTCTCCTCCTCATCGGGCGCTCTAGAAGTATCCTCTGGGTGTCGCTCAGACGAGGCGCCGCCTGTTGGCATCCTACCTCTCCTAAGTGTGACAAAATCAGTATCAAATAAATATGCAGACATATCTCCAAATGTATCACTAGGAGTGGCATACTCAGTACAAACTACCTGCTCAGACTTCCTCTTGAGATTGTTCGGATTGGGCTCTATCTGGGCAGGGATGGCGGCCTTCCCACTCACGATGTTCCGCATCTCCTGGCGGAACTCATCCATCTCCCGTCGGAATGTAGCCTGCTGATCTGTGAGGAGGCGGGCTATGTCATCCAAGGCAGGTTTCTCATAGGATGGCCCATGAGAACCTGACGGGTAGCCTCTCTGGTAGTGAGGCTGTTGTTGCTGCTGTGGGTGAGAGGGGTATGACTATGGATGATGATGAGGCTGATGAGGCTGATCACGCCTCCAAGACGGTCCCTGCTGATAGGGACGAGGACCATACGACTGTGACTGCTGCTGCTTCTGGGTGTACACTGGGGGCTGCTGCTGCTGGTGATCCCTCTGATGGCTGTACTGGCCACCCTGTCCTGACGGCTGTTGCTGGGAGCTGGAACCTCCGGCCGCCCAATGGAATCCGGGATGGTCTCGTCGGATACCAGGCTGGGGGCAGTCATACCAAATCCCGTTGACATCCGTCAACGGCTCTAACTCGTACTGGGGTGGAGGGAGCACTGCCAGAGGCTGATCCGGCTGGTATACCACCATCTGCATGTCTGAGATGGTGGTGACTGGTAGGTGGGCTGCGGCTGCTGGTATAGCTCCGCTTGTACAAGATGGACATGTCTAGGCTGCTGGTGGCTGGAGCACTAGGACGAGCTGCCGGAGTTAGTCGGATCGCCTCGTGCCTGAAGACGGGGCTGGGAAGCCGTCTGTGCCTCCTGGAGACACATGAGTTGTGTCTTCAGGTCACTCAGAGTCTGTACCATCTGCTCCATCTGCGTGATGCCCTGGCACTGCTTCTTCTCAATGATCTCCATCTGGTCCAGCTTCTCGCTGATGATCCCCATGTCGGCGGATGTGGACTCGGCCTGTGCTGCTGCTGCTGACGAACTGGATGGACTGGCGTCAACCCGTGCTATCCTCTGGTACTGCACGGTCTGTGGATGGGGTCTCCCCTGAGTGTAGAGTCAGGTCTGGGACATCACCATATAGTTCTCTGCCATCTCCTCGTAGATGGCCCAGACCTGATCGTGGTCCTTGGTGTTGAACACGGATTTGCAGAGATCGTGTTGACTCACAAGGCAAATCAACAGTCGCTGATTTGACCTCCAACGAAATCCGATATTCAAACAACAATTAACCCACGACAAATAAATCAAGCAATGAAAATAAGTGTGCGGAGTTAAAATTTATTATAACTCTACAACAAAGATGTGTATAGCGTAAGTATTGTAGAGGTCGAACACAGGGAGCAGACAGGTAGAACGGGGCACAAGTGCACAAAAATGTGTGAATTGTGATCAAATGCCTATTATGCTATTTTTTGTGGGTTTTTAATTTTTAATTTTTTTTATTTAATTTTTAATTTTATAATTTTGTATTTTGATTTTTAATTTACTGATTTTATATTTTCTTTTTGTATTTTATATTTTTATATTTTCTTTTTCAATATTGGAAATTAAAGACAATGTAATAAAAGGGAAACTAAAGTATTTATAAAAATGGATAAAAACACTCAAAAATATGGAAATAAAGTCTTTTTGGTCTTTTTATACTTTTTTACTGTTTTTGTGATTTTTGTGTAATTTTTAGAATGTTTTTGGTATTTTTAATTATCAAAATAAAGAAAACAGTAGTAAAAAGCAAGGCTGAAACTTCAAATGGCGAAATAAAATAGAAATCAGTGGCAAAAATTCTCCAACTTAATTTTCAGTGAAAAATAATGAAACCAAGAAAATTTAGGAAAAGAAAACACTATTTTTGGATTTTTTATGGATTTTATAAATTTTTATGAAGGTTTTTTGAGTTTTGCAATTTTTTGGAGTTTGGTTTTATATTTTTTAATGATTTTTGGCTGGGAGTTAAAACAAAATAAAAGACACAAAATATATTTTTTTTGGGATTTTTCTGAGGACTTTTTTATATTTTTTAGTGATTTTCTAATGCTAACAGTGCTAAAAAGGGATGTTTTTGATTTTTAATAAATATAAAAATAAAATCAAAATCTAAATGGATGGCGTGGAAGCACAGGTACTCAGGAGCCTAAGTCCAAAATTTTAGAATTTTTGGAGAAGAAATGATGCCTCAAATAAATAGACAAAACAAGCACAAATTAAAGGAACTGGCCGGGGTATTTGCGTAATTAAACAAAACTCCAGGGACACTTGTGCAATTTTCCACAAAAGTTTGAACTGAATAATATATTCTGAGGACCAAACGCAAATTCAAATAGCCGCAAGGGTGGGCCTGCAAAAATGCCAAGGCCACGCGCTTTAGGCACGTGACTTGGCGAGGATATAACTGCAATAAATAAAAGGCCCAAGGGCTTAAAAGCTAAATGTCTACTACTTTTATACTGCGGTCAAAAAGTTAGGTACCGAACAGAAATACAAAGATCGCCTGGGGGTTTCCCGCAAAAACGCCAAGCTGCTCGTGCAAAGCACGCGTCTGGCAGGGCTACCGCGTAATATTCAAAAAGCTGGGGGCCTATTGATAAAGTTTACAAAAAACAATACTTCTGCCGAAGAAAGTTTGTGGAGTAATAAAGAAATAACAAAATCGCCGGGGCAAGTGTGCAGGTTACCCACACAAAGGCGCTGGCGGACGGTTCGATTTGTTCCACTTATGCCACGTGTCAGGTGCTGGGGGCCGATACCCTTTCGGGTTATGACGGCCACGATTAGACTGGATGGGGGTGATCAACGGCTGATGAGGCCCGATATCCGACGGATGATGGAAGGCCTGGACTAACAGGCCGAATCCGACGGCAACTGTAGCGCGCCCCTACCCACGTTCTTGTTTTGGACAGGCCCGCGCGGCGGCGGCGCGGCGTCGTCTCCGGCGAAGGCGAGGCGTCCTCCAGATGAGGCTCTCACGTATATACCTGCAAGAGGAGTTAGAGGTGGGTGCGGGCAAAATGCTGCAACCCACCAGGGGATGGAATGGTGCGGAAACGGTGAAGATGGAGCTCGCCGGAGCAAGCTCCGGCGAGATGGAGTGACGGGTGGCTGAATGGGTGCGAAATAGGACGGTTATGGGGAGTTAATCCTACGACTGCAAAGCAGTAAAAGAAAATGCAAACAAAATGATAAGAATAGGGACCTCAAGGCGCAGAAGCTCCTGAGATTGGACCTCGACGGCGGCCACGCCGGAGATGAAATGGAGCCACTCCCCGGCCCAGCAAGGTGCTTCCAGGTCGGCTGGAGGGTACCCTGTCACGATACCCGGTCCTGAGCACGAGAGGAGGAGCCAAGTTAGGTCAAAGGAGGGTTCAAAGAGGAATGGGGGAAATGAGGTTGGTTTTGAAACATGGTCCTGGAGCAACCTTCGAGGCAAGATCACGGGCGGCATGATGATCCAATCCCCGAGATGAAGGCTAGGCGTGATAGATCAGTCATAGGGCTACAAGTTTTGTGAAGAGGCCGACCTGATTCGATGAAAGGAACGGCCTCCAAAAATCCTCGAAGTCCAAGAAATATCATGTTCTGACATAGCCCAGGTGTTGGGCAGAGAGTTGACCGAGGTCAACTCTCCTAGCCCCCTGGTTGGTCCACGTGGACCAACCAGGAAAAACCTAGGGAAAAAGATTTGTAAAATCAAATTAAAATAGAAAACGATTTTATTAATTTTTTATTATAAAATAAAAAATGTTTATTATTTTATGAATTACTTTATGGAGATTTTTATTTATTTTTATGGAGTATATTTTTACAAGTTTGCATTTATACCCTTATAGGTATCTATATCTATGTATTTAAGTATTTTATTTTTATTTGTGTCTCTTTAATTTATTTATTTTTAATTCTTATTTTATAAAATTATAAAATACTTTTATCTACACAAATGTATTTTTATTTTATTTTTCTGATATATTTTATACACTTAATAAAATGAAAGTGTTATTTGTATAGGTATAGCTACATGTATTATACCTATGTTTTATAATATGTACAAGTATTTTTATTTGTATTTTATTTATGTTTTTATTCTGATTTAAATATACATAATTATTACAAGTATTATTTACAACATTATAAAAATATAACATTATAAAAATAATAAATAAATAATAAATTGAATATTTTAATATGTACAAGTATACAATAGGGGTCCAAAAGTCAACTTTCAAACCGTAGCTCCGCCAAATGCGAAACCACCACCATTAATTAGCTTATTTTCTTCTATATACAATTAAAGGTGAGTACGCTGCATTTGGAGTTTTTATTTGTGAGATACGGGTCTGGGAAGTTGGCATTCTGGATTTTTATTCAGACCATAACTTTTTATCTGTGTATTATTTTTGAGTGAAATAAATTTTGTATTTTTCTTTATTAAATTATCTACAACTTTCATGTACAAAGTTTCTTTATTTGATGTATAAAAAGTGGAACCAAAAATAGGTCCCAAAAATGAATAAAGAATGAATATAATGTATAGGTATTTTATCTGTATTTTGGCCCTTATCTCCCCCTACTTTATTCCTTGTCGACCTATTCATCAAGATGCCTAGGTCTCGGGGGTTTTGGGTCATAAAATATTTACAATATTTTATTCTTTTTCTTTTCTTTTCTTTATTCTATAATTTTGGCTTTAAAAACCGCAATTTATACAGTATTTACATACATATACATGAATGCTAAAATGCCTATATTACGCCTATTTACACGCATTTACTAGGGTTTTTGAGGCCAAAATGATAGAATAAAGATGATGAAACGTGGATTCATCACTTGGCGAAATAGGACCCGCCACAAGAAGCATTCACCAAGCCCTGAAGCTCTGGTGTCAGCCCGCTAAAGAAGCTCTGAACTAGGTTCGGCTTCGAGATGTCATGGTGCGGGCATCTGTCAATCAGCTCACGGAACCTCTCCCATGCCTCATGGAACTGCTCGTTGGGGAGCATGGAGAAGTTACTGATCAGGGCTCTAGCTGCATTCGTCCGCCCGAGTGGATAGTACTTGTGTAAGTACTCGGTGTGGAGCTGCTCCCAGGTGTAGACAAACTTCCCCAAGTGCTTCAGCCATGTGGCTGCTCTGTCTGCTAAGGAGAAGGGGAAGGCAATCATCCGTATGGTATCCTGGTCCACTTGATGGTCGTAGACTGTGCTGCAGATCATCAAGAACTCCTGAAGGTGGAGATGGGGCTCCTCTGTGGCGAGCCCATAGAACCGGGGGAGGAGCTGCAAAGTGTTCGGAGGGAACTTGAAGTCCCCCACGATGGCTGGAAGCACTACCCAGTGATGCATCAAAGTCGATATGGGGTTGTGTAACTCCCGCATCGGTCTCGGTGGATCTGTTGCTGCTGCGGCTGCTGCGGCGGCTGCGGCAGCTGCCGCATGGTTGGGTATCCTCGGCCCATCTCCTGGCTCACGCCGCTCGCGATCTACTCTCAACTACTCCATCTCGCACCTCATCTCGATCATAAACGTTCCCTGATCCCTCAACTGTTGTTGAACTGTCTCGAGGGAGGCGATTAGGGTGGAGTTGATCACACCCTGGTCCATAATGAATGTCTGATCATGCTGGGGACCTCTGGTGCGGTCGTCACTGCTGCCGGCCATGGTCTCTGCAAAAAAGCAAAAGACCCAAACTCAGGTGCCGATAAATCATCTGACAGTCTCTCCTCTGGCACTGGTATCTCGGACTCAGAAGAAGGGGGTCAAGGGGGAACAGAGTCGAACTCGGGTTCGGAGAGCGGGTCTCGGCTCTCGCGAACCAACCTAGATGAGCAGGTAGAAGTGTTGGGAAGCTGTGCAGTGATGAATCCACATTTCATCATCTTTATTCTATCATTTTGGCACCAAAAACCCTAGCAAATGCCTGTAAATAGCATTAAATACACCATCTTAGCATTCATGCATGTACCTATAAATAGTGTATAAAATACTGTAATTAAAGCCAAAATTATAGAATAAATAAAAGAAAAGAAAAAGAATAAAATATTGTAAATATTTTACGATCCAAACCCCGAGACCTAGGCATCTTGATGAATAGGTCGACAAGGAATAAAGTAAGGGGAGATAAGGGTTAAATACCTGTTCATTTTATCCATTCTTTATTCATTTTGGGACCTATTTTTGGTTCCACTTTTTATACATCAAATAAAGAAACTTTGTACATGAAATTTGTAGATAATTAAATAAAGAAAAATACAAAATTGATTTCACTTAAAAATAATGTACAGATAAAAAGTTATAGTCTAAATAAAAATCCAGATTCCCAACTTCCCAGACCTGTATCTCACAACTGAAAACTCCAAATGCAGCAAACTCGCCTTTAATTGTATATAGAATAAAATAAGCTATTTAATGGCGCTGGTTTCGCATTTGGCAGAGCTATGGTTTGAAAGTTGAGTTTTGGACCCTCATTGTTAACTTGTACATACTAAAATATTCCATTTATTATTTATTCATTATTTGTATATTTTTATATTTTTATAATTATGTAAATATTACTCATAATAAGTATGTACATTAAAACAGGAATAAAAACTTAAATAAAACTCAAAATAAAATACATGTAAATAAAATTCATAGGTATTACACCTATACTTATACCTACATAATACAGACTTATAATTTATTAATTATACAAAATAAATCAGAAAAATAAAACAAAAATATATTTATGTGTATGAAAGTATCCTATGATTTTATAAAATACTAAATAAAAAGAATAAAATGAAAAACACCAAATAAAAATAAAATACTAAAATATACAAGTAAAATACCTATATAGGCTATAAAAAGTAACGTGTAAAAATATACCTCATAAAAATAATTAAAAATAAGAATAAAATACTAAATAAAATAATAGACATTTTTTATTAAATAACTAAAATAATTAAATCATTTAATATTTTTAATTTAATTTACAAAACTTTTATTTGATTTTTGTCTTTTTGCGGATGACGTGGCCCAATCAGGCCACGCCATCCGTTGACCGGGGGTCAACTCCTTGACCCCAGGTCTGTGACCGCGGGATATGGCGAGGCACCCAACTTCTTGGATTTTTCGCAGGCTGGTCTTTCATCGAATCGCAGTAGGGTCTTCACGACTTTTGTTCCCTGATAGATGACCTTACACGCCATATGTTTACTTTGGGCTTTGAGCCATCGATCTTCCCGTTACGCCTCGATCAAGGAGCCCTCGTCGCCATTCTTCAAAACCGACCGCCATCGTTCCTCTTCCTCTTTGAACCAGTTCTGCGCGCAAAAAACCTCCAGGTGAGGGTCGAGGGTCAATCTCCGGTGACAGGGGAGTCCTCCCATATCTCAGGCGAGGTGCGGCGAAGCACCTAGAGCTGCGTTCCACCATCTACGGCCACCTCCTGGCCGTGAGGTTCCAACCTCGAGTCTACAGCCCTTGAGGTATGTTTTTCTTCTTTTTCTTGCTTGTCTTTAGTCCTGGTAGCAGTAGGATCCCCTAGGTACCCTCCATTTCGCCTGAGATTCACCCATTTGATTTCGCGTCCACCTCGCCGGAGCTCGCTCCGGCGAGCATCTCCCTCGCCACCTTCCACACCTTTCACCATCTAGAGGTGCGTGGCAATTTGCCCACACACCTCCTCATGTCCTTGCAGGATGCAGGTGTTCAACAGACCCTCCTGAGGGTCGTTTTTGCGGCCACAGAGCTTCCTGGAGCTGTTCCCCCTCCGCTCACACCGCGGTGGACTTCCGGCCCTCCCTGGGCCATTTTGACCCTGTCGTATATTCGAGAAGGACTCCAGGAGGCTTCGCGTTCATTCAGAAGGGACGAGGAGGCGCTCAGCATCGAGATTTCGCGGATTCAAAGTCGCCCGAGCCCTATTCTTCACACGTTCGTCCTCCTTGCTCGTGGGTCGTAGATCGCTCCTCTGTTCTTGCTGAGCCATAGCTGCCGTTGGATCTAGTCCATCCGTCACCGCTCGATCTTGCCGACAGATCTAATCGTAGCCGTTATAATCGAAGGGGTATGGAGCCACGGATCGCTGCCACGTGTCACGCGCACCCTCATCTGCCGTCCGCGCCCGTCTAAGCTGGGTATTTTGCGCAGTAGACCTAACTTATTTTTGTATTTATTAATCAGGACCAAAACTTTCATCTGCCGCTATTTATCTTTTGTGAAGTTTACATCTTGCCCCCTGTGGTTTTAGGACTTTACATTTAGGTCCGTGTCAGGTCACGTGCGCACAGACGTGCCCCTGGCAAATTTTGCAAAGAGACCTAGGGGATTTTTGTATATTTAAGTTTTGTGCCAAAACTTTCGTATGCAGTTATAGAATATCTGGACATTTTACAAATCAGCCCCCAACCTTTTGTGAGATTACATCCGTACCCCTGTCAGGCACGCATGTGACTCACGTGGGCCTGAGGACTTTTGCATTAAAGCCCTTGCGGCTTTTGGTATTGACGTTTAGTCTAGTTACTTTTTGTTTAAGTTCAAAACTTTTGTGAAAAAATTGCAGGCATGCCCCATACTTTTTGATATTTGTAGAAACGCCCTTGCTATGCCTTAATTCTTTTGTGTGCTTGTAGTATTTATTTGGAGCCTCATTATAATTCGAAAAATTCTCAAAAATTCAAGTTAAGCTCCTACGTGTTTGTTCTTTAATGCCATATTTTTAGTTTTTGATTTTATTGCATTTTCATATTTATTAAAAATCAAAAACTTGCTATTTGTCTACTGTTTAGCTTAGCAAAATACCAAAAAAATATTAAAATACTAAAAAAAATTCAAAAAAAATCCCTACTGTCTATTTTATCATATTTTATTGTCAGTCCAAAAACCACTAAAAATCTCAAAAGAAAAACTTTAAAAATTTGAAAATACCTAAAAACTTCAAAAAAATCTAGAAAATTATAGAAAACTTTAAAAAATGCAAACTCAACTCCTGTAGGTTCTATATTTTCTCCTCTTTATTTTAAAAATAGTTTGGAAAAATTTTGTGGATGTTTGATATTTTTAATTCCCATTTTACCCCCAGCCAGTAGCTAATTCCCTATTTTCCTTAATTTTGCTATTGAAAAATACCAAAAACATTTTGAAAAATACCCAAAAATCACAAAAACAGTAAAAAACATTAAAATACCAAAAAGATCTTATTTCTGAATTTTTGGCTATTTTTGCATATTTTTATAAATATTGTAGCACCTCTTTGATTACCTTGTTTGTATATTCCAATATTGAAAAAGAAAAAAAATAAATTATAAATTAGAAAAATTAGAAAATTAAAAATCAAAATAGAAAATTAAAAATTAAATAAAAAAATTTAAAACCCACAAAAATCTTTGCTTTGCATAGTGTAGATAACACTTCACACTCACTCACACACATTAGTTTGATCTACCCTGTTTGTTCCTTGTGTTCAAACTCTCTACGTACTTGCTTGCTATACACCATTTATGTTGAGTTAAAAATAAATTTTAACTTCACATTGCTTGTCATTGCTTGATATCTATAGTGTGGGTTAATTGTTGATTAATCACGGTTTATTATGGGTCGCCACAGCGACGTAGTAGTCCCGCCTTGTGTGGACTATTTAGACTCTCGATAAAACGTGGTTATCATGCAGCCAGAGGCTGCCTAAGAGACCTTCTACCCATCATCTTGATCTGGCGAGTTGGCGGATGAGATCTGGTAACAACTATGATCACAAGCAAACCCCTGATTCACCAACGCAATGCGAGCTGAAGACCGTAAAGGCTCGATCAATTATCTTGTCAATTTTATTAGGTAATCAGTCAGGATAGCAGAGCGATTAGCGTGAGCTGTTGGGTAATCCGATATTTTCTTAACTAATTGTCCCGTACAGAAAGAGCTGGTAATCAGTCGAGAAAGATATCGGATATGGCTCTACCTAGTGTGATGGTCACTCTCTCGCGCAAGCAAACCAGACAAGGAGGGGGTTGCTCTCCCCAAGCCAAATTTTTCGGTGAGCGTCTTTTAGGGTTAATAGAGTTAATCAGTCCTAATTTTATGGTTTCTCTTTTTTAGGTATTTTTCAAATAAAAAGAAATCGCCTAACGAATTTTTCGATTCTCCTGGTTATTAAGTCCAAAAATCAGGGGGGAGAAGTCGAAAAAGCCGATGCGCGATGAAATCAATGATGCATGCAGAGTAAGAGATGCGTACCTGACTCCAGCAGTCTACATGCAAATGATCCACGCAGAATTGAAAGACTGAAAATAAACTACCTAAATGGTGCAGGCAGAAAACCGAGTCCCTAAACAGCAATTCTACTCGAAAGAACGGCTAGTCGACCACCAGTCTCCAAGCCAAGAGTCCGGTCTCGGTCCACCCCTCCTCCTCCCGACAAATCGGGTTCAGGAGCAGCGCTTGGCAGGGTGGGCTACGGCACGTAGCTTGAAGGTAGTAATCGCCTATTTTATGAATATTTTTATTATAGGTCTAATTACCGAACTATAGGCACAAGCAGCTTTATTAGGGTGTTTGGATCCTAAGTATTACGTCACAATCAAGCAGAAAGTCCTAAGGCTAGGGGCTCGAAAATCCGCGAGAAACCGAATAAGCAGTAAAGAAATAAAAGCCGCGAAGAAAACCGCGTAAAAACCGAAAAAGCTGAGGGGTCCCCCGAGCACATCGATGCTCGACGAAACAGACCCCGAGAGTGTCTAAGTCTGAAAGAGAGTCCTGCTGAGTGTCCTGTATTATTACAATTATTCAAATGTTGCAGAAAATAAACCTAACTACTCTAAACTACTCCTCCCACACTCAGCTGCCTCCTAGCGCTCTCCTACGGCTCCGTGCAGAAGGGAGCCGCCTCCGATAACTGCGGTTGCCTCGGCTCCTCGAAAGTAGCCTCCTTCGTCCCTCGGGCCCTCGCAAGAAAACAGAAAAGTGTGTCAAGCCTCAATAGAGCAAATAAAGCTAAGAAAAGAAAACAGGGTATATATATGCAAAAATGGAAATAAAATAAACAAGCAAGACAAACAAAAACAAAAATAAAAGAAATAAAAATAAAATAATATAAAACAGAAATAAAAGAGAAATAAAAAGCCGTAAAATGCCGCGGAATCAGAAAAAGCCACGGAAAGCCGCGAAAAATAAAAACAAAAATAAAACAAAAATAAAACGACTATTAAGTCGTGCTCCCCGGCAACGGTGCCATTCTGCTGAGCCGCCCGAACAATAAGGTAAAGTATAAATCACTAAGGTCGTTGTGACCTTAGTCACTCGGGGCTCAGAGCTCAATCAAGAAAAATTCAGACCACCAAAGAAGGATAAAATCGATGAAAACTCAAACTAGCGGTCTCGCTATTGGATTAACCTAGTATAGCACCCAGGGTCGAACTCGAAGAGCACGTGATGGCCTTGCGGCCTATGAAGTACTCAAAAATAAGGAAAAAAATAAACAAATGATATTTGGTGGATTTTTAATATTTTTATATTTTTTTTGGAGTTTTTAAGTATAAAGAAAATAATAAAAACAATAAAATAAGCAACATTCAACAATTATTTAACTACTCTAAAAAGCTCCAAAAAATCAAAGAAAAAATTTTTTTAGAATTTTTGTTATTTTTTACTATTTTTGGTGAATTTGTGATAATTTTCTGATTTTTATAGAATTTTCTAAAAATAAAACAAGGTAAAAACAGAAGAACAATGTCCAGTCAGATTTCAAGGGCCAAAATAAAATGTAAAATGGCCCTAACAAAACCTAAAGATATTTTTCCTGTAAAGTAGAAGTAAAGAAGAAAAATCAGGAAAAAGGTTTATTAATTTTTGGTTTTTCTTTGATTAATTAGAATTTTTCTAAGTTTTTCAAGTTTTTTTCAATTTTTATATTTTCTATAAATCTAAAAATGACCAAAATTGGTCAGAAAATCAAGCACACTAAAACAAACAAATTCTGATTTTTTTAGAATTTTTGAGAAGGTTTTAATATTTTTTTGTGATTTTTATATCTGGACAGTTAGAAAAAGAGAGGTTTTGGAATTTTTAAAAATAATAAAAGGGCTCCAAAAATTTCCCAAAAATTAGTGAAAATTCTACACAGTGGCAAGAGCCAAGTATCAAATTTTCACTTGTTTTGGATATAATTTGGTGATTTATTTAAAGCAAACAAGAGCCCATTGTCACAGGGACATGTCTGCAATAAAACTATCTTCTGAGGGCCTAAAAGTAACAAACTCAGAAAGGTAGGGGGTCCAGGTGCAAAAAGACCACGTTCTCACGCACAAAGCACGTGCATTGGGCACTCAGGGACCTATCTGCAAATAACTTAAGTCATTGGACCTATTAGCAACAGGTGCTAAAAGTCCAGGGGCTAAAGTGTAAAAAACCTACGATATTCAACACATGTGGAAATAAAAACACTCACAGGGGCATATGTGCAAATAACTAAAAGTATTTCTCATTCATTAACCAACAGAAACTACTGGCCCATACATGCAATTTCACCAGAATGCACGTAACGAAGCACGTGTCCCACAACGTACAGGGGTAGAAGTGCAAATATAAGAAACTAACAGGTCCTCTATGCAATTTTACCAAACTAAAATAAACCACGAAAATATTTACAGGACTATTTACTAAAAACAAGAGGGTAAAGGGCTTAAAGGTAAATTACCCTTTATTTGCAGATGGACGGGATGCGCGCTACGTGGATGATCGTGCGTCTCTGGATGGGGCTCACCTCTCCTCTGCGTCAGACGGTGAAGATGGCACCACGTGGTGATCGAACGGTGCTGGTGCGGGGCGCCTCTTCGTATCAGAGAACGGTCTAGATTAAATCTGGGACTCCGGAGTCGAACGAACGGTGGAGGAGGTTCCTGGAAGAACTCCTCACCGGCGGGCTTCGCTGGAGGACTGTGAACGCGTTGGACCTCCTCGCGGGCTGCTGAAGATCGGAAAAGAGTCGCCGGAGCATCCCGCGTCTGAAGAACCCCTCTGATGGCGCCAAGGAGCTTCGAGGAGCCCAGGCGACAATGACGGAGCTGGGCTCTTGTGCTGAAAGTTGAGGTCCTTGGATGGACCTCCTCAGACCTTCAAAGTAGCACAGAAGACTCCCAGGTCAAGGGCAAAGTGCCTCGACCCGGTTAGAAGCGAGGTGGGTGGTCGGTGCGTCGTGGTGGTCGAACTCCGGTGAAGCGACGGCGAAGGAGTTCAAAGATCCTGCTCCAAGGCGAGTCAGGGGGTGCGAGTAGGTGTAGAAGGTGCGTAGGAGGCTCGTGAGTGTGAGGGTCGATTCCGATGATCAAGAAGGTGACTGGTGTGGTCGGAATCAATGGTCGTCAGCGGAGGATGAAATTGGGCGTAAACTGAAATTGGCGAAAGATAGGAAGAATCAAACGTACCAGATGGCTGAGGTCGACTGTGGTTGTGCTGCTGAAGCTCTAGGTCCTTACCTCGAGGGCCGTCGATGCCCGAGGCTCGAGCACCACACAAGGGGCGGCGCACGGCGGTGAAGACATGCCGGATCGATGGTTGAGCACTCCCTCCTCACTGCAACACCACCCTTAGCTCGCTGTCACTCAGGCAAAGGCAATGGAGGTCCTGGGATGGAAAATGCGGAGCCAAAGATGCGTGAATCGTGTGGCGGAGCTGAGAATTTAAGTGGCTAGGGGTCCGACTAGATGGGTGTCGGGCGACCTGATCGGAGCGCGGATCCCCAAAACCCACTCCGGGCGTGGATCTAGATCGATCAAGGAACAAATGGAGCCCGGAGTTTGCGGATTTGGCGATCGGGTTGAGCGAGGAAAAGTCGGAGAAATTGGATCGGGCGCGTCGAACCCAGCTCTGGTGGTCCTGGGGGGAGAGTTGACCGAGGGTCAACATCCCCCGTGGACCAATCAGAGCCCGCCAATTATTCAAATTTTATAAATTCAATAATAAATAGAAATAGGTTGAATTTCGAAAAACTCAAAACATAAAAAATGTTTTTTTTATTTTAAATTAATTTTTAGTGAATTTTATTTGTTTTTTGAAATAAAAATAAGGTATGTACACTATAGTATAATATATAGGTATATACACTATATATATTTTTTATTTTTTATTTTTAATTACTTATTTTTGTACATTTTTATTCCAATTTTATATTTTATTTATTTATAGGATAAAATTTGGAATAAAAGTATATTTTTATTTTATTTTTATTATTTATTTACAAGGAGTAAATAAATAGGTTTATTTATATACATATATGGTATATATACAATGAAGGAAATTGATTTTATTTTTATTCCTTTTTATTTTATTTTTATCTTTGTAATTTTTATTTTATTTATTTACAATATGGATTATGGAATATATGCAGATTTTTCTGGAATTTTATTTGTTTATTTATAAGGAGAAATAAATAAATATGTGGTCTTATGTACATGATGAATATATACAAGGAAGGGTATTTTTATTTTCTTTTTAATTTTTCCATGTTTATTTTGATTTAATATTTACAAATATATACATATAAATACAACCCAATTTTATTTTTATTTAGAGGAAAATATTTTTATTTATACACAGGTATATTTACACACATGAGCTTCCTTATCACCCTACACTTGGGTTTTTATGCGGTCAGGCCCATGCTGAGCCCTCCCTTGGGATTAGGTCGCTAAATATTTATTTTAAATATCTCCCTCTTTTTCTTTTGTTTCTTTATTCTTTTATTTATGCACAAAAACATGCTTATTTATTTTTACACAATGCATGCCAAATGCTAATTATTATTAATTACAAATATCTACATGTGTTTGGCAAAGGTTTTGTAGCTAAAGTAAAAGAATAAAGAGTGATGAATGGGTATTCATCAGGCACCTACCCATTCATCTAGGCCAGTTCGAGACAACTCGTGTTTCGAACCTGAGTTGAGTCCTCTGTCTTTCTCTGAGTGTGAATCCGACCTCAGTCTTCTCCTTTTGTTTCTCAAGTTTCTTCATTTTCTCTGTCTCTTTCTATCCCTCTCACTTCGTTTCCATAGAGTCAGCCTTCAGTTACACCAGTGACAGATGGGCAAATGTGTGAGACATGCGAGCCAGTTATATATCACATGAGAAATTTGGGTCCACAAGTTTCTAAGACTAGAGTGTGGATTGAGCAACCTGCTGCTTATTCGAGAGATGAGTGGGTTTCTACATCGAGTTTATCGACTTTTTTGATTGATAATCGAACTTCATGTCATTGCTATCGAAATTTCATGGAAAGCCACACGGGTAGCCCTATGAGCATATTTTTGCATTTGAGGAGATATGTAGAAGGAGATACTATTTAGACATTATACATGTCGATGCTATGAGGAAGACCTTTCCCTTGATGTGTAATGACGGAGCTATGAGATGGTTTCGAAGTTTGGGAGAGGAGCGAGCTAGTTGGGGTACACTCCGAGTTGCCTAACTTAGGAGAATCTACCCAATTAGCCGAGCCAATTTCACGTGATCGGCTACCAGAGATTTTTCACATGATCCCCTTGAGCTATTACAGGATAAGCGGCTTCATTTTCAAATTCTATTGAGGAGATTCCTAGATCACGGGATCCCCAAATCTAAGTTAGTTCAAATCTTCTATCAGGGGATGACCGCACAACAGCAAGCATTGGTTGATGTCTCGTCTGGCTGTTCACACCGTAGTCTCAACAAGGATTCACTTTGGACTTTTGTTGAAGAGATTTTTGACGTCAAGACAACACATGAGAGACAAGCGATACCACCTAGATGCGATCCACCTCATGATGATTTAGGGTTCGCACATCAGACAACTAATATGGACACCGATACAGTACATATGATGGACGTTGAGACATTTGTTGAGAGTTATACCCTTCGGTTACTAGTCCTTTATCCATTGGTTCTCTAGCCGGAGTTTGGACCAGTTCATCACTTTACATAGCAGGAGCCTACAATGTGTCAACAGTCTTCTCAGTTTATTTTGTTTCCATATCACGACCGGAGTCGCACGTAGTTTGCACCTCAAGAGCATACCTTCTCACACTCTTTCAGACAGACTTATCAATCTTAACAAACAGATTTTGATTTCCATACCTTCTCACATTCTTTCAAACAGACTTATCCATCTCAGCATACAGATTTTGACTTGGGACACCACTTTTATATGCCAGCTACAGACGATCCAATGATTGAGCATTTAGTCCATCTGATTCACAAGCAGAGTGCATATTGTAGGGAGCAGATGGATACATTCAGAGATTTGGTAGCCAGCTTTGTCACGGAGAGCAGATCATAGTCTACTTTTCAGCAGACTTCTAAGTTGTTGAGTATTCTACTCTTAGTTCCCATGATGTTCAGAGACAACCTTCAGTTGTTGAGACATTTAGGAGCGATAAGCACATAGTAGGCAACGACGTAGAGTTATAGATTCAGCATGATTATCCGTGTAGCAAAGGCACAAAATCACAAAAAATGAGAAAAAGAGAAAATCTAGAAATAAGAATAAAGACAAGACTTCAGTTTCATCTGCTAGTTCTCCTTCTACTTCACTTGATTTGCATAGAGCTAGTCCCAGTTTTGGAAATAGAATATCTTCTTATTTTTCTTATCCTTCGAGTTACATATGACTAAGGAGGATGTATAGATACCCTTCACATATGCTTTTAACCTAGAGAAGGGGGATAAATTAGAAAATCTCAAAAATACTCATCTTCAGAATTTCAGAAAGAGATGCTAGACAGAATAGAAATCAAGCTCACTCTTTCGGAGGCATTGGCACACATCTCTTCTCCAGAAGTGCTTGAAGCAGCATACCAATCCAAAAAGAAAGAAGAGGAGAAATCATTGCTCAGAGAAAACAAGTTGACCTTTGCCACATGTTATTCCATCCAACATACATCTCTTAAAAGAAAAAAGAAAGATATGGGAGTGTCATTTGTTAGATGTGATATTTAAGATCATGAGTTTAAGCATACCTTGTTAGACAGTAGGTCTTCAGTGAATATATTACCCTTCCATCTTATTGAGATACCTCATTTAGGACCTCTCAAGCAAGCCAGAATGATTCTTCAGTTTTCAGACAGATCGATCAAAAGGCCAAAGGGTATACTTCTGGATGTTGTCGTGATGGTACAAGGCACAAAAATTCACTGTGGATTTTGTTGTCTTAGATTCTAGCTCCAGTGCCTTCACAGAATGTTGTCATTATTCTTGGTCAACCTTTTCTGCATGTAGCCATGGCCATTATTGATTACGGGATAGATAGTGTCACTTTTCCTCCCAATAGCACAGTCTCGAGCCCCAAGTCGATAGAGACTCTTCCATCAGATGAGTATGTTACCATCCTGTCAAATACATAGGACTATGAGTTTCTAGATGAGATTACAGAGGAGTTGTTGACTTTGGTTGATATTAAGACCCATGAATTTCTCTCCAAAGAGGTGTACTGACTGTCAGAGGATGGGCACTTGTGGACAGCGTGATATGATGCCGATGCAGCCCATTCACTTCTATGAGGTTTTTGACGCATGGGGCATCGATTTCATGGGTCCATTCCCTAAGAGTCAGGGATTTGAGTACATTCTGTTGGCCGTTGACTATGTTAGTCGTTGGGTTGAGGCTATCCCCGCCCGAACCGCTGATGCCAAGACAGTTTGAAGATTTTTGAGGAAACACATCATCACGCGGTTCGGGGTACCTCGAGTATTGATTTCAGATGGGGGTCTCATTTCATCAACGACCAGGTGAAGGCCCTTGCTAGCGAGTTCGGCATAGACCATCGAGTTGCCACTCCATACCATCCACAGACGAATGGTCTAGCCGAGGTGTCGAACAGGGAGATCAAGACTATATTGCAGAAAGTCGTTCGCCCTGACGGAAAGGATTGGTCACAACTTTTGGACTCGGTCTTGTGGGCATATAGGACGTCTTTCAAGACGCCATTGGGCACATCTCCCTTTCGCCTCGTATATGGCAAGCCGTGCCATTTACCTGTTGAGCTGAGACACAGGTCACTTTGGGCAGTCACTGAGATACTTATGGATCCAGACAGCGTAGGAGACCAGAGAAGGGCAGAGTTAGCAGCCTTGGAGGAGCTTAGAGATACCGCCTTCTCAAACAGCCTACGGTATAAGGAGAGAGTGAAGGAGTGGCATGATTCTCACATCAGCCACAAGCATTTTGAGCTTGGACAGAGAGTATGGCTGTTTGATGCGAGGCTTCGTCTATTTCCAGGGAAGCTACAGAGCAAATGGAAGGGACCCTACTTGGTGAGAAAGGTACACGACAACGGTAGCATTGATATATCCGAGTTGTCTTCTGAGAGTACCTTTCGAGTGAACGACCAGCGGCTCAAGCCATTTCTAGATCATGAGCCGCGGGTCGTTGATGTTGCCCTGATTCATTTTGCGTGAGATGTGGTCTCTTGACTCACATCTATTGCATCTCACGCCTGATTATCACTGTTCTTCCGACCTGTATAGATCCAGATGTCCATATCATCACATTCTTTAGTCCCACATCCCTTTCTTCATCTTTTGCTTATGCTATACTTAGGGTGTACTTTACCCTAAGTATAGGGGGGATGTAGGACCTTTGGGTATTTCTTTTGATTCTATCTACCCTTGTTTTTGCTGCCTATACTTAGGGATATTTTACCCTAAGTATAGGGGGAGTAGACCCTGTACATTCTCCACTCGGTTTTCCCTTTGTGTACATCCTGCTATACTTAGGATTATTTGATCATAAGTATAGGGGGAAAAGCCGAGAGTCTCTTGATATTCCATTCATTCATTCGTCTTTGTATATAGCCTTTCTTTTCACTTCCCTATACTAAGCACGAGTTATGTCTTCTTCATCGCTCTTGACTCTGAGGACATCGTTCGAGCTAAGTATGGGGGGGTGTATATATTTCATATATACTTTAGCCATAACTCATACTTTGTGTGAGTGTGTTAATAAATAAAATGGCTAAAAACCCTAAAATTCACAAAAATTAAAAATTTTTCCTGTAAATAATCATTCTTTTCTTGCACATACATAGCTAGTGTACAAATTATTTTTGTAAAAATGTTTTCAAAAATCTTTTGTGTAAAGTTTGTGTAAATATTTTCATATCAAAATTATGTATATAGTACAAAATTTTTCCAAAATGTTTTGAAAATCCAAAGTTTGCAAAAATCTTGTGTAAATGTGTGTAAATACTTTTGCAAAACTTGCACTTCATGCATCCATCCATTCATGATTTCAAAACATTTTTCAAAAATTTTGAATGTGTATAAAAATTGTGTAAATAGCATCTTTGTATATATGTATATAGTTTTTCTGGATGATAGTTGACATTTAAACTAGCCTGGAATTAAATTGGGAAATGGAGCTTGATTAAGATCTTAATCCAGTTAATTCATAAGAGGAACCTTATAGGGCTTAGGGTTAAGGCTTTTCAGGTCCATGGTGACTTAATTCTTTGAGTCCACTAGGCTATGATCACATGTCATCTCAATGAGCCTAAGTAGAGCACTTAACAACAACACATGACTCATAGGGACAATGGCTTTACTTGGACACCAGCACTTTGCACCGAGCTCTCCACGGATGAGGTGGTGAGGAGGCAGTCTTCCTTGACTTGGGGTAGCATATGAGGGTAGTACTTCTAGGCGGAACCTCTCATCTTCTTTTAGTGAAGGAAGTGCGTCTCAACTTGGTCTGGTTGCCATGAGGTCTAACGACAGGAGTTGTGGGTTGCAATAAAGCTTCAAAAGAGGGATAGTCTACTGGCTCAAGAGGAAAAACTCCTTGTATAGATGTTGCACATGTATATGTTGTACAGATGCACTTGAAAAAAATAAAAAGAAAATAACTCCAAAAAAGTGGTGGGTCTGATAGAAAATGATAATCCCACCGGAGTATGCATATTGTGTGCAATAAGCAAAGTTTGAGATTCATGTCCCACCTTATGTAGCTTGCAGCAGGGAGACTTGGCTACACTGGTTGAGCTCCCAAGGATACATGGCTACACTGGCCATGATCCATTCTCTTCTTCCTCCTCTTCTTGAGCCGGTTGAACTTGAACTTAGAAGGGAATACCCCGCTCCTCGAGGAAAGAGTGGCCAGATTGTGGTCATAGAGTTACCTTGTTGGGGAGGGGTGTCAAGTTGCCATTTCTGAGGTGGAGAGCTTATACTTCACATCCACAGTACAAGGAAAGATTCATGGTCTTCAGGGTTTGTGTTTGTAGACTTGTTCTGACCGGGATTATTGAGGAGTCTTGATTAGAGATTAGTGGAACTTAAAGGCTGTTGAGTTTTAAGCTTAAGTCCAAATAAGGTTCCGACACATTAATAATCCAAAGATCTGATCGAGCTCAATAATTCAATTTAATGAAGGTAAGTTTAATATTCAACCTTGATCCATAAACATTCTCCTCTTTTTCTTTTTCTTTATCTTTTTCACTTCTTTTTTCAAATAAGTGTTTGCTAAGGGACTAGCAAAGTTAAGTATAGGGGGGTGATGAATACTCATTCATCGCTCTTTATTCTTATATTTTAGCTACAAAAACCTTTGCAAATGCATGTATATGTTTGTAAATACAAATAATTATCAAAAGCATGCATGGTGTAAAAACTAATAATTAGCATGTTTTTGTGCAAAAATAAAAGAATAAAGATTAAAAAGAAAAAGAGGGAAATATTTAGAATAAATATTGAGCAACCCAATCCCAAGGGAGGGCTCAGCATGGGCCTGACCGCATAAAAGCCAAAGTCGAGGGAGATAGGGGCTCATGTGTGTAAATATACTTGTAAATATAATAAAAATATTTTCCTCAAAAAAAATAGAATAAAATGGGCTTGTATATATTTGTATATATATTTATAAATACAAAACCAAAACAAAAACTGAAAAATTAAAAAGAAAACAAAAGGAGTCATTTGTATATATTCACCATGTACATACACCCACACCTATCTATTTATTTAACCTTGTAAATAAATAAATTAATTTCCATAAAATTTGTATATATTCTACTTTTTATGTTGTAAATAAATAAAATAAAAACAAAAACCAAAATAAAAAGAACAAAATTAAAAACCAAAAATAACATTGTATATATACCTTGTATATAGATGTACATATCTATTTATTTTACTCTTGTATATAAATAATAAAAATAAAAATACCCTTTTATTCCTAATTTTATGCTATAAATAAAATATAAAATGGGGATAATAATGTACAAAAATAACTAATTAAAAATCAAAAATTAAAAATCCATATTGTATATATACCTATATATAGCTCCATAGTGTAAATACCTAATTTTAATTTTGAAAAATTAATTAAAAATCACAAAAAATAGAAAAAAATAAAACAAACATTTTTCATGTTTTGAGTTTTTAATAATTCGGCCATTTAGTATTTTATTTTTAATTTACAAATATTTATTACGTGGCCTGCCCCCATTGGTCCACGGGGATGTTGACCCCCCGGTCAACTCCCCCCTGTGGACCACTTCCCATGGGTCGTGACGCCCGATCCGATTTCTCGATATTTTCACGTCACGACCCAATCACCTCACGCCCAAACCCAGGGTCCAAATCGTTCTTGCCAGATCCGACACCCTCGCCGGCATGCCCGCCTTGGGGTCCACGCTCTGAGCTGTCCTACCCGACCGATTTCAGCCGGACCCCTGGCTGTATAAATTCCGAGCTCCGCCTCCATTTCCTGGATCTTTGGTTCCCCAATCCTCCATCCCAGGACCTCCATTGCCATCCTCGAGGTGACAGCTCGTTGTTGGCCATGTCGTAGAGAGGAGAGGGTGCCCGGACCTAAGATCCGGCGTCTTAGCATCGCCGTGCTCCGCCTAAAGGTAGAGCTCGAGCCTCGAGCCTCGACGACCCGCGAGGCGACGACCCAGAGCTCCCTGAGCTCAAGCCCAGTCGACCCATCCGCCTAGGTATCTCTCTTTCCCTCTCTATTTCTCTAATTTTTAGTTTCGCCCAAATCGCCTTCTCGCCGTTCATCTTCGATTCCGACCATATCCGCCTTCGTCTCGCTCATCGGAGCACCCCATCACGATCGCCTTCTCCCCACGCACCTTTCCACCCCTCCATTCAACCCAGCTCGCACAGGAGCTGGGATTGGGGCTTCTTCGCTGTCGCATCGTCGGAGTCTCTACGCCCCGCCGCACCGACCACCTTAACCCCCACTCACAGGGTCGAGGCACTTTGCCCTCGACCCGCGAGTCTGCTGACGTGCTTTTCAGGTACATCCGACCCATCTGGGGGTCTCGACCATCTGGTGCAGCAGCTCGAGCTCCGCCGACCTCGGCTGAGTTCCCAGGTCCTCCGGCGAGCCATCGGAGGATTCCAGTAGATGCGGAAGGCCCCCACGCATTTTCTCCGATCATTCGTGGCCTCCGAGGAGGACTCCAGTGCCAGCACGAGCCCGGCGAAGTTCGCCGGCGATCAGTTTGTCCTCCATCCTCCGCAGCCGTCCGGTCGCTCTTCAGCTCCAGTTCGCATTGCAGCCGTCCAAGCCAGGAGCCGACACCACCGTTTGATCCTTGGAGGAGTGATCGTGACCGTTGATCGTCGAGGGTTAGCCCCAGCGCATCTGAGCCGATGGATCTACACGTGGCGCTCATCCGACGGCCGACGTAATAAAGGGTAAATTTCACTTTAGGCCCTTAGCTTCTTAGTAGTTCTGTTGTAGTCCCGTAAATATTTTAGATAGTTTATTTTAGTTTGGTAATTTACACTTTGGACCCTGTCGTTTTCTATATTTACATGTATGCCCCTGCCTGTAGTGGATCACGTGCATCGACACGTGTTTGTTTGGGTTATTTGCATGTATAGCCTTGTAGTTCTAGGGTGTTCTTGAATGCATTTATATTTTTGATATTTGCAGATATGCCCCTGTGAATGGTTTTAATGTGCATATGCGTTTATTAGTGGGTTATTTACATCAAAGCCCCTGGACTTGTAATACTTGTTATTAAATAGTCCAGGAACTTTGTTTCCTTGCAAATAGGTCCCTGTGTGCCCAGGTCACGCGCCTTGCGCATGCAACCTTGGAAATTTAGCACCGGACCTCCTGGAACTTTCACTATTTGCGTACAGGTCCCTGTGCACTATACCTTAGTTTTGATTTTTAATAAAATAGCAAATTAACTCCAAATTCAATGAAAATTGGACTCATGGCTCCTGCCATGTTGTAAAATTTTCTAGAATTTTTGGAGACATTTTTGATTTTATTTGATATTTTTAAAAATTCAAAAACAAGCTTTTTCTTTACTGTCTGACTTAAAAATTCACAAAAAATGTTAAAATACCTCTAAAAATTACAAAAAAAATTAGGTAGTGTTTATTTTACCTTGTTTGATTTTCTGACCAATTTTGGTCATTTTTGAATATATAAAACCCATAAAAATTGAAAACCCTTAAAATCTTATAAAAATTCTAAAAAATTATTTAAAATCCCAAAAATACTAATTTCTTCTCTGTAATTTTTCTTGTTGTTTGTATTTTCTATAAAAAATACCTCTAGGCTTTTTTGGGACTTTTAGATATTTTATCTATGTCCCCCATGCTTGGCTGGACATTGTTGTTGTCTTTTTGTATTGTTTTATTTTTAGAAAATTCAATAAACATCAGAAATTACCAAAAATTACCCAAAAATAGTAAAAAAATATAAAAGATATAAAAACATTTTTATTTGAATTTTTGAGTGATTTAATAATTGGTTGAATTGGATTGTTTATTGCCTTTCCATTTTCTTTATTAATTAAAAATCCAAAAAATATATAAAAATTAAAAATCCACCAAAAACACTTGTCTTTTATTTTATTTCTTTTTTAGACTACTTTGTAGGCTGTAAGGCCATCACGTGCTCCTTGTGTTCGACCCTGCTCGCTATACCAGGTTAATATAATAGCGAGACCGCTTCTTGAGCCTAATTGATTTTTATCCGATTTTGGTGGTCTATTTTTCTCGATTGATCACCCGAGTGATTGAGGTTGCAACGACCGCTTAAGATATACCTAATTTACCTCGCTCGCTCGGTTTTTGTGGTCTTCAGAATGGCGTCGTTGCCGGGGAGCACGACTTAGTAGTTTTTCTTTTTATTTTTCATATTCTTTTTGTTTTATTTTTCGCGGCTTTCCGCGGCTCTTTCTGAGTCCGCGACTTTTCACGGCTCTTTGTTTTTCATTTATTTTTGTTTTATTTTCTTTTCTTTTCTTTTATTTTATTTTTGCTTGTTTATTTTATTTGCCATTTTTTGCACATATACCCCTGTTTTGTTTTCTTGTCTATACTTGATTATTATTTTGGTCTATGACACTTGTCTTCTTTCTTACGAGGGCCCGAGACTCGGAGGCGGCTCCCTTCTGCACGGAGCCGCAGGAGAGAGCGAGAGAGGAGCTAAGTGAGAGAGGAGTAGTTTAGGTTTATTTTAGCATATTTCATTTGATTATTGTAATAATACAGGGACAGCAGCAGGACTTGGACTCTTTAGCGGGTCAGTTTCGCCGAGCACTGGTGTGCTCGGGGGACCCTTAGGTTTTTCGCGGCTTTTCTTCGCAGTTTTGTTTTTCGCTTCCTTTTATGATTTTACGCGGTTTTTCTCGAGCCCCTAGCTGTAGGACTTTCTGCTTGACTGTGTCGTAATTAGTACGATCCACACACTTAATTATCTGCCTGTTCCTATATATCTTTAATTGGACCTACTAATAAAACATTAATAAAAATAGCTGAATCATTTTCCTTCGAGCCTACGTGTCGCAGCATGCCCTGCCAAGCGCTGCTCCTGAACCTGATTTGTCGGGAGGAGGAGGGGTAGACCGAGACCGAACTCTCTGGATCGAAGATGAGTGACCAGCTAGACGGTTCTATCGAGTAGAAGTTGCCTGCTTAGGACTCGGCTTTTCCCGTTGCACCATATAGGTAGTTTAGTTTCTGTCTTTACATTATACGTGGATCATATTGCATGTAGAGTGCTGGAGTCAGGTACGCCTTTCTTACTTTGCATGCATCATTGATTTCATCGCGCATCGGCTTTTTCGTCTTCTCCCCCTATTTTTGACTTAATAACCAGGAGAACCGAAAAATTCGTTAGGCCTCTTTGTTTTTATTGAAAAAGATTAAAAAGAAAAACCATAAAATTGGGACTGCTAAAACTATTGATCACTAAAAGACACTTGATCTAAAAAATCTGTCTTGGGGAGAGCAACCCCCTCATTGCTTGATTTGATTGCGCGAGAGAGTGACCCGAACACTAGGTAGAGCCCTCCGGTACCATTCTCGACTGATTACCGACTCTTCTGTGCGGGACAGTCAGTTGGGAAGGTATCGGGTATCCCAGCAGGTCACGTAATCGCTCTGATATTTTGATTGTTCACCAAAATAAAATTTGACAAGATAATTTGACCGAGCCTTCACGGTCTTCAGCTCGCGTTGCGTTGGTGAACTTGGGGTTTGCTTGTGATCATAGTTTTTTCCAGATCTCATCCGCCTAACTCGCCACATCAAGATGATGGGCAGACGATCTCTTAGGCAGCCTCTAGCTGTACCGCTTTCGGGCGCGTCTACCCGTTCATCTAGGTTAGCTCACGAGATCCGAGACCCGCTCTCCGAGCCTGAGTATGATTCCACCTTGTTCCCCCTCGACCCCCTTTCTTTCGGTTCTGAGAGATCAGTGCCAAAGGAGAGATTAGCAGATTTATCAGCACCTGAGTTTGGATCATTTGATTTTGCAGACACCATGGCCGGCAGTTCTGATGATCGCTCTAGAGGTCCACAGCCCGAGCACTTTGTTTTGGACCAGGGTGCGATCAACTCCACCCTGATCGCCTCCCTCGAGACGGTACATCAGCAGTTGAGGGATCAGGGAGTGTTCATGCTAGATATGAGGAAAGAGATGGACCATATGAGAGCAGAGAGAGCAGCAGAGAGACAGGCCGAGAGTCCCAGATGCAGCAGCAGCCGCCGCCGCAGCGGCAGCCGCCGCGGCAGGAGCAGGAGACCCACCGAGACCGATGCGGGAATTACACAACCCCGGATCGACCCTGATGCATCATTGGTAGTTTTACCAGCCATCGTGGGGGACTTCAAGTTCCCCCCGAACACCTTGTAGCTTCTCCCCTGTTTCCATGGGCTCGCCACAGAGGAGCCCCATCTCCACCTCCAGGAGTTCCTTATGATCTACAGTACTGTCCACGATCGTCAGGTGGACCAGGATACCATCAGGATGATTGCCTTCCCCTTTTCCTTGGCAGACAGAGCAGCCACCTGGCTGAAACATCTGGGAAAGTTTGTCTACACTTGGGAGCAGCTTCGCACCGAGTACTTGCATAAGTACTATCCACTCAGGCGGACCAACGCCGTGAGAGCCCTAATTAGCAACTTCTCCATGCTCCCCAACGAGCAATTTCATGAGGCATGGGAGAGGTTCAGAGAGCTGACTGATAGATGCCCGCACCACGACATTTCCAAGCCGAACCTCGTGCAGAGCTTTTTCAGCGGTCTGACAGCAGAGCTTCAGGGCTTGGTGAATGCTTCTTGTGGTGGGTCTTACTTCGCCAAGGATCACGACCAGGTCTGGGCATCGATGAGGAGATGGCCGAGAACTACATGGTGATGTCCCAGATCCGGTTGTATACTCAAGGCAGACCCCAGCAGCCACAGACCGTGCAGTACCAGAGGATCACACGGGTCGACGTCGGTCCTTCCAGTTCGTCCGCAGTAGCAGCAGCACTGGCAGAGTCATCAGCTGCGGACATGGGCATCATTAGCGAGAAGTTGGATCGGCTGGAGTTGATAGAGAAGAAGCAGTGCCAGGGCATCACTCAGATGGAGCAGATGGCACAGACTCTGAGCGACATGAAGACCCAGCTCATGTGTCTCCAGGAGGCACAGACGGCTTCCTAGCCCCGTCATCAGTCGCGAGGCGATTCCGGCAGCAGCAGCAGCTCGTCCCAGCGCTCTAGCTCTCACCAGCAGCCTAGACAGGTTCATATTGTACAGGCGGAGCCGTACCAGCAGCTGCAGCCCACCTACCAGTCACCACCATCTCCAGACTTGCAGATGGTGGTATACCAGCCGGATCAGCCTCTGGCAGTACTCCCGCCACCCCAGTACGATGCAGAGCCATTGATGGATGTCAACGGGATTTGGTATGACCGCCCTCAGCCCGGTATCCAACGAGACCATCCCGGATTCCGTTGGGGGACCGGAGGTACCCAGCCCCAGCAGCAGCCGTCAGGACAGGGTGGTCAGTACGGCCAGCAGAGAGATCACCAGCCACAGCAGCAGCAGCCCCCAGGGTACCCACCACAGCAGCAGCAGCAGTCGTCGTATGGTCCTTGTCCCTATCAGCAGGGACAGTCTTGGAGGCGAGATCAGCCATACCCCTCTCAGCACCAGCAGCAGTTCCAGTAGCCTCATTACCTGAGAGGCTACCCGTCGGGCTCACACGAGATCCCCGCCTTGGATGATATAGCCCGCCTTCTCACTGATCAGCAGGCTACCTTCGACGGGAGATGGACGAGTTCCGCCAGGAGATGCGGGACATTGTGAGAGGGAAGGCCGCCATCCCTGCCCAGATCGAGGCGAACCCCAACAGCCTGAAGCGGAAATCTGAGCAGGTATCTTGTACTGAGTATACCACTCCTAGTGATGCATTTGGTGATATGACTGGATATCTTTTTGATACTGATTTTGTTACACTTAGGAGCGGTAGGATGCCAGCAGGCGGCGCCTCGTCTGAGCTACATCATGAGGACACACCCAGAGCGCCAGACGAGGAGGAGGAGAGCGGTACTGAGGCTGCTAGAGATGATGATGGTGGTACTGATGCCACCAAGGATGCTGATTCCACAGGCGGTGCTGAGGCCGCTGTTTCACCAGTTGGAGGAGGTGGTATTGAGGCCACCCACTATGTCGAGCTAGAGCGCGGTACTGAGGCCGTGAGTCTTCCAGTTGATCCTGCCGATGGTGGTGCTGAGGCCACCCATGCTTTTGTTGAGAGACCTGTTGTTTTTCCTACTTCTGATGTATCTCGGAACTCTGTTGTGAATAAAGGAAAAGGTTTGGTTTTTTCTGGTCCCACTGTGGTGCGTGATGTATGTGCGGATCCGGTCGTCGAGCCGTCTAGACCTTTTCCTAGTCCTTCATCTGAGAAGGACCCAGTGATCCCCTTCCTTAGAGCCCTTCAGATGGGTAAGGGGAAGAAAAAAGAAAACCCAAAAAAAGAGAGATCAGGAAGAGTTCAGCTAGCAGATGATAGATCGGTTTTACTTACAGCTGACTCTTCAGGAGGCTTTGCAGCACATTCCCCTTCTTCAGCGTTCACTGAGAGACAGGACCACAGTCAGGAGGAAGAGGAGGAACCACCACTCAGAGATCCATGTGCTGACGAAAGCCACGTGTTTCGCGATCCAGAACCGTCGGCCGACCAAGAGGCCAGATTCAGGAGCCCCTTATGTCAGATGCCACATTAGAGAGCAGAGGTTCGACCGTAATCTATTGGATAGCGGATCGTCTATCAACCTCCTTCCGGCAGCCCTTCTCGACCGCTTCGAGTTAGGCACTCTTAGACAGAGCAGGATAGTCCTTCAGTTTGCTGATCAATCTATCAAGAGGCTGAAGGGGTTGTTGTGAGATGTTGTCGTCACTATTCAGGGCCTGCAATTCCCCGCGGACTTCGTAGTATTAGACATGGAGATCCATGATTCAGTGATCGATACCCCCATCATTCTCGGTCGTCCAATCTTGTCCACAGCCAAGGCGGTGACTGACCATGATAGCGGGAAGGTATACTTTCACGTCGAGGGTGAAAGTGTACAAATAGAGACGGTCGAGGACAGCAGAGCCAGAGACAGATCATGCTCAGAGACCACTTCAGACACAGAGCAGATGACAGATGCCGGGCTAGACATCCACCAGGACTGTGACTTTTGTGATCACAGACGATGAGGTAGTTTGGGCAGACCCAGCAGCACAGGCCATCCTCTCATTTTCAGATTCCGCTGATGCAGAGATGACAGCAGAGGAGAGCCTGGAGAGCACATTCCTGGTCCAGGATACTTCAGAGGCAGCAGAGCCGGTTCTCGACTGCGACACAGATTTTTGTGATGATGGTGGTGTTGATGCCACCTTAGATGATGCAGATCCCTCGGAGTCAGAGTCTGATTGGGCAGATTGTGAGGATTACGTGCCAGACCAGATTTCCACTGAGCCTACAGCTGAGGAGGAGGTAGATGTCGAGCAGAGTAGAGACAGTCCATCAGGGCAGCCTTCTCCAGTTTTTGAGATTGATAGAGAGTTTCAGTTCTCCCATGCAGATTTGGCAGCGTTCACGCAGACTTTCCAGAGGACAGATCCACCAGCACCTAGCTGTCTAGAGCTGAAGCCGCTCCCTACTTCGCTGAAGTATCGATTCCTTGTGGGTGAGCCTGAGATGTACCTAGTCAACATCTCTGCTGATCTAACTGGAGAGCAAGAATCCCGTTTAATGGGGGTTCTTGAAAAGAACTGCAAGTTGATTGGATGGAGCGTAGCAGATCTCCAGGGGATAAGTCCGGCCCTGTGCTCCCACCATATCTATCTCGAGGATGAGGCGAAGCCGTCGCGTGAGTTCCAGTGGCGGCTGAACCCGGATCTGAGAGAGGTTGTCATGAAGGAGATATCTAAATGGTGGAGCACCGATTTTATCTACCCATCTCCGACTCCAAGTGGGTCATCCCTTTGCATGTGGTGCCTAAGAAGACGGGCATCACTACAGTGATTAGTGAGTCCGGAGAGGAGATTGCTACATGAGTACCCACTTCTTGGCGGGTCTGTATTGATTATAGGAGACTCAACCAGGCCACCAAGAAGGATCATTTCCCCCTGCCCTTTATTGATCAGATCATTGAGAGACTGGCAGGGAAGAGCCACTATTGTTTTCTAGGTGGGTACTCGTGCTACAACCAGGTGGCCATCGCTCCTGAGGACCAGGAGAAGACCACCTTTACCTGTCCCTTCGGCACATACGCCTTCCGACGCATGCCATTTTGGCTATGCAATGCCCCTGCGACCTATCAGAGATGCATGTTGTCGATCTTTTCGGACATGGTAGGGGAGTTCTTAGAGGTCTTCATGGATGATTTCTCGGTTTACGGCGACGGATTCGACTCATGTCTTGACTGCCTAGACCGAGTACTCCAGCGATGTATAGAGGTTCACTTGGTGCTATCTTGGGAGAAGAGTCACTTCATGGTGACTCAAGGGACGGTGCTTGGCCATATCATCTCCAACAAGGGCATGGAGGTTGATCCGGCCAAGGTTGATTTCATTAGAAAACTCGCACCACCGTCCAATTTGCGGCAGTTACGGTCATTCCTGGGGCACGTCGGTTTCTACCGACGATTTATTCATGATTTCAACCGGATTGCCCGACCGTTGACTGACCTGTTGATGAAAGACACCGAGTTCCTTGTCGATGACAAGTGTCTTTCGTCCTTTGAGACTCTCAAGCAGAGTGTTATAGAGGCTCCTGTTCTCCAGCCGCCTGATTGGTCTCTCCCATTCGAGATCATGACGGATGCCTCCGATTTTGCCGTGGGGGCAGTGTTGGGATAGAGGAGGGATGGAGTCCCCTTTGCTATCCACTACGCTAGCCGCACATTGGATTCCGCCCAGCGGAATTATATAGTCACGGAGAAGGAGATGCTAGCCGTAGTGTTCGCCCTAGATAAGTTCAGATCTTACATCATTGGATCTAGAGTGACCTTGTTTACTGACCACACCGCCATCCGATACCTCATGGCAAAGAAGGATGCCAAGGCCAGACTGACTAGATGGATCCTTCTACTCCAGGAGTTCGATATTGAGATCAAGGATAAGCTTGGAGTCAAGAATGTGGTGGCGTATCATCTCTCTCGTTTAGAGCAGCCTGAGGATTCCGAGCATATTGATCCCATTTGTGAGACCTTCCCAGATGAGGCGATCCTTGCTATCGCCTCACTCCCGTGGTATGCTGACATTGTGAGCTTTCTTGTTGCTAAGAAAGTCCCACAGGGTTGGCCCAGGCAGAGGCTTGAGACCTTCCTTGCGAAGGCCAAGTCCTACCATTGGGAGGATCCCATCCTTTACCACGAAGGAGGGGATAGCGTCTGGCGTAGGTGCATTCCTCAGGAGGAGCACCATAGCGTCCTCACTTACTGCCATAAGCTTGAGGCAGGAGGACATCATTCTGGGAGGAGAACGGCATAGAAAGTGCTCCAATCCGGCTTGTGGTGGCCTACCCTCTTCAAGGACTCTGATGAGTTCGTGAAGAGGTGTACTGACTGTCAGAGGATGGGCACTTGTGGACAGCGTGATATGATGCCGATGCAGCCCATTCACTTCTGTGAGGTTTTTGACGCATGGGCATCGATTTCATGGGTCCATTCCCTAAGAGTCAGGGATTTGAGTACATTCTGTTGGCCGTTGACTATGTTAGTCGTTGGGTTGAGGCTATCCCCGCCCGAACCGCTGATGCCAGGACAGTTTGCAGATTTTTGAGGAAACACATCATCACGCGGTTCGGGGTACCTCGAGTATTGATTTCAGATGGGGGGTCTCATTTCATCAACGACCAGGTGAAGGCCCTTGCTAGCAAGTTCGGCATAGACCATCGAGTTGCCACTCCATACCATCCACAGACGAATGGTCTAGTCGAGGTGTCGAACAGGGAGATCAAGACTATACTGCAGAAAGTCGTCCGCCCTGACCGAAAGGATTGGTCACAGCTTTTGGACTTGGTCTTGTGGGCATATAGGACGTCTTTCAAGATGCCATTGGGCACATCTCCCTTTCACCTCATATATGGAAAGCCGTGCCATTTACCTGTTGAGCTGAGACACAGGTCACTTTGGGCAGTCACTGAGATACTTATGGATCCAGACAGCGTAGGAGACCAGAGTAAGGCAAAGTTAGCAGCCTTGGAGGAGCTTAGAGATACCGCCATCTCAAACAGCCTACAGTATAAGGAGAGAGTGAAGGAATGGCATGATTCTCACATCAGCCACAAGCATTTTGAGCCTGGACAGAGAGTATGGCTGTTTGATGCGAGGCTTCGTTTATTTCCAGGGAAGCTACAGAGCAAATGGAAGGGACCCTACTTGGTGAGAAAGGTACACGACAACGGTAGCATTGATATATCCGAGTTGTCTTCTGAGAGTACCTTTCGAGTGAACGGCCAGCGGCTCAAGCCATTTCTAGATCATGAGCCGCGGGTCGTTGATGTTGCCCCGATTCATTTTGCGTGAGATGTGGTCTCTTGACTCACATCTATTGCATCTCACGCCTGATTATCACTGTTCTTCCGACCTGTATAGATCCAGATGTCCATATCATCACATTCTTTAGTCCCACATCACTTTCTTCATCTTTTGCTTATGCTATACTTAGGGTGTACTTTACCCTAAGTATAGGGGGGATGTAGGACCTTTGGGTATTTCTTTTGATTCTATCTACCCTTGTTTTTGTTGCCTATACTTAGGGATATTTTACCCTAAGTATAGGGGGAGTAGACCCTGTACATTCTCCACTCGGTTTTCCCTTTGTGTACATCCTGCTAAACTTAGGATTATTTGATCCTAAGTATAGGGGGAAAAGCCGAGAGTCTCTTGATATTCCATTCATTCATTCGTCTTTGTATATAGCCTTTCTTTTCACTTCCCTATACTAAGCACTAGTTATGTCTTCTTCATCGCTCTTGACTCTGAGGACATCGTTCGAGCTAAGTATAGGGGGTGTGTATATATTTCATATATACTTTAGTCATAACTCGTACTTTGTGTGAGTGTGTTAATAAATAAAATGGCTAAAAACCCTAAAATTCACAAAAATTAAAAATTTTTCCTGTAAATAATCATTCTTTTCTTGCACATACATAGCTAGTGTACAAATTATTTTTGTAAAAATGTTTTCAAAAATCTTTTGTGTAAAGTTTGTGTAAAGATTTTCATATCAAAATTATGTATATAGTACAAAATTTTTCCAAAATGTTTTGAAAATCCAAAGTTTGCAAAAATCTTGTGTAAATGTGTGTAAATACTTTTGCAAAACTTGCACTTCATGCATCCATCCATTCATGATTTCAAAACATTTTTCAAAAATTTTGCATGTGTGTAAAAATTGTGTAAATAGCATCTTTGTATATATATGTATATAGTTTTTCTAGATGATAGTTGACATTTAAACTAGCCTGGAATTAAATTGGGAAATGGAGCTTGATTAAGATCTTAATCCACCTAATTCATAAGAGGAACCTTATAGGGCTTAGGGTTAAGGCTTTTCAGGTCCATGGTGACTTAATTCTTTGAATCCACTAGGGTATGATCACATGTCATCTCAATGAGCCTAAGTAGAGCACTTAACAACAACACATGACTCATAGGGACAATGGCTTTACTTGGACACCAGTACTTTGCACCGAGCTCTCCACGGATGAGGTGGTGAGGAGGCAGTCTTCCTTGACTTGGGGTAGCATATGAGGGTAGTACTTCTAGGCGGAACCTCTCTTCTTCTTTTAGTGAAGGAAGTGCGTCTCAACTTGGTCTGGTTGCCATGAGGTCTAACGACAGGAGTTGTGGGTTGCAATAAAGCTTCAAAAGAGGGATAGTCTACTGGCTCAAGAGGAAAAACTCCTTGTATAGATGATGCACATGTATATGTTGTACAGATGCACTTGAAAAAAAATGCAAAAAGAAAATAACTCCAAAAAAGTGGTGGGTCTGATAGAAAATGATAATCCCACCGGAGTATGCATATAGAGTGCAATAAGCAAAGCTTGAGATTCATGTCCCACCTTATGTAGCTTGCAGCAGGGAGACTTGGCTACACTGGTTGAGCTCCCAAGGATACATGGCTACACTGGCCATGATCCATTCTCTTCTTCCTCCTCTTCTTGAGACGGTTGAACTTGAACTTAGAAGGGAATATCCCGCTCCTCGAGGAAAGAGTGGCCAGATTGTGGTCATAGAGTTACCTTGTTGGGGAGGGTTGTCAAGTTGCCATTTCTGAGGTGGAGAGCTTATACTTCACATCCACAGTACAAGGAAAGATTCATGGTCTTCAGGGTTTGTGTTTGTAGACTTGTTCTGACCTGGATTATTGAGGAGTCTTGATTAGAGATTAGTGGAACTTATAGACTGTTGAGTTTTAAGCTAAAGTCCAAATAAGGTTCCGACACATTAATAATCCAAAGATCTGATCGAGCTCAATAATTCAATTTAATGAAGGCAAGTTTAATATTCAACCTTGATCCATAAACATTCTCCTCTTTTTCTTTATCTTTTTCACTTCTTTTTCAAATAAGTGTTTGCTAAGGGACTAGCAAAGTTAAGTATAGGGGGGTGATGAATACTCATTCATCACTCTTTATTCTTATATTTTAGCTACAAAAACCTTTGCAAATGCATGTATATGTTTGTAAATACAAATAATTATCAAAAGCATGCATGGTGTAAAAACTAACAATTAACATGTTTTTGTGTAAAAATAAAAGAATAAAGATTAAAATTAAAAAGACAGAAATATTTAGAATAAATATTGAGCAACCCAATCCCAAGGGTGGGCTCAGCATGGGCCTGACCGCATAAAAGCCAAAGTAGAGGGAGATAGGGGCTCATGTGTGTAAATATACTTGTAAATATAATAAAAATATTTTTCTCAAAAAAAATAGAATAAAATGGGCTTGTATATATTTGTATATATATTTATAAATACAAAACCAAAACAAAAACCGAAATATTAAAAAGAAAACAAAAAGAGTCATTTGTACATATTCACCATGTACATACTCCCACACCTATCTATTTATTTAACCTTAAAAATAAATAAATTAATTTCCATAAAATTCGTATATATTCTACTTTTTATGTTGTAAATACATAAAATAAAAACAAAAACCAAAATAAAAAGAACAAAATTAAAAACCAAAAATAACATCGTATATATACCTTGTATATAGATGTACATATCTATTTATTTTACTCTTGTATATAAATAATAAAAATAAAATAAAAATACCCTTCTATTCCTAATTTTATGCTATAAATAAATAAAATATAAAATGGGGATAAAAATGTACAAAAATAACATATAAAAATCAAAAATTAAAAAGCCATATTGTATATATACCTATATATAGCTCCATAGTGTAAATACCTAATTTTAATTTTGAAAAATTAATTAAAAATCACAAAAAAATAGAAAAAAAATTAAAACAAACATTTTTCATGTTTTGAGTTTTTAATAATTCGGCCATTTAGTATTTTATTTTTAATTTACAAATATTTATTATGTGGCCTGCCCCCATTGATCCACGGGGATGTTGACCCCCAGGTCAACTCCCCCTGTGGACCACTTCCCACGGGTCGTGACGCCCGACCCGATTTCTCGACATTTTCGCGTCACGACCCGATCACCTCACGCCCAAACCCAGGGTCCAAATCGTTCTTGCCAGATCCGACACCCTCGCCGGCATGCCCGCCTCGAGGTTCGCGCTCTGAGCTGTCCTACCCGACCGATTCTAGCCAGACCCCTGGCTGTATAAATTCCGAGCTCCGCCTCCATTTCCTGGATCTTTGGTTCCCCAATCCTCCATCCCAGGACCTCCATTGCCATCCTCGAGGTGACAGCTTGCCGTTGGCCGTGTCGCAGAGAGGAGAGGGTGCCTGGACCTCAGATCCGGCGTCTTAGCGCTGCCGTGCTCCGCCTGAAGGTAGAGCTCGATCCTCGGGCCTCGACGAACTGCGAGGCGACGACCCAGAGCTCCCTGAGCTCAAGCCCAGTCGACCCCTCCGCCTAGGTAGATCTCTTTCCCTCTCTATTTCTCTAATTTTTAGTTTCGCCCAAATCGCCTTCTCATCGTTCATCTTCGATTCCAATCATCTCCGCCTTCGTCTCGCTCATCGGAGCACCCCATCACGATCGCCTTCTCCCCGCGCACCTTCTACACCCCTCCATCCAACCCAGCTCGCACAGGAGCTGGGATTGGGGCTTCTTCACCGTCGCATCGCCGAAGTCCCTACGCCCCGCCGCACCGACCACCTTCACCCCCACTCACAGGGTCGAGGCACTTTGCCCTCGACCCGCGAGTCTGCTGACGTGCTTTTCAGGTACATCCGACCCATCTGGGGGTCTCGACCATCTGGTGCAGCAGCTCGAGCTCCGTCGACCTCGCCTAAGTTCCCAGGACCTCCGGCGAGCCATCGGAGGATTCCACTAGATGCGGACGACCCCCACGCATCTTCTCCAATCATTCGTGGCTTCCGAGGAGGACTCCAGTGCCAGCACGAGCCCGGCGAAGTTCGCCGGCGATCAGTTCGTCCTCCATCCTCCGCAGTCGTTCGATCGCTCTTCAGCTCCAGTTCGCATCGCAGTCGTCCAAGCCAGGAGCCGACACCACCGTTCGATCCTTGGAGGAGTGATCGTGACCGTTGATCGTCGAGGGTTAGCCCCAGCGCATCTGAGCCGATGGATCTACACGTGGCGCTCGTCCGACGGCCGACGTAATAAAGGGTAAATTTCACTTTAGGCCCTTAGCTTCTTAGTAGTTCTGCTGTAGTCCTGTAAATATTTTAGATAGTTTATTTTAGTTTGGTAATTTGCACTTTGGACCCTGTCGTCTTCTGTATTTACATGTATGCCCCTGCCTGTAGTGGATCACGTGCATCGACACGTGTTTGTTTGGGTTATGTGCATGTATAGCCTTGCAGTTCTAGGATGTTCTTGAATGCATTTATATTTTTGATATTTGCAGATATGCTCCTGTGAATGGTTTTAATGTGCATGTGCGTTTATTAGTGGGTTATTTACATCGAAGCCCCTGGACTTTTAATACTTATTATTAAATAGTACAGGAACTTTGTTTCCTTGCAAATAGGTCCCTGTGTGCCCAGGTCATGCGCCTTACGCGTGCAACCTTGGAAAATTTGCACCGGACCCCCTGGAGCTTTCACTATTTGCGTACAGGTCCCTATACACTGTACCTTAGTTTTGATTTTTAATAAAATAGCACATTAACTCCAAATTCGATGAAAATTGGATACATGGATCCTGCCATTTTGTAAAATTTTCTAGAATTTTTGGAGACATTTTTTATTTTATTTGATATTTTAAAAATTCAAAAACAAGCTTTTTCTTTACTGTCTGACTTAAAAATTCACAAAAAAATATTAAAATACTCTAAAAATTACAAAAAAAATTAGGTAGTGTTTATTTTACCTTGTTTGATTTTCTGACCAATTTTGGTCATTTTTGGATATATAAAACCCATAAAAATTGAAAAACCCTTAAAATTTTATAAAAATTCTAAAAAAATTCTTTAAATCCCAAAAATACTAATTGCTTCTCTGTAATTTTGCTTGTGTTTGTATTTTCCATAAAAATTACCTTCAGGCTTTTTCGCTAAGTCCCCCAAGCTTGGCTGGACATTGTTGTTGTCTTTTTGCATTGTTTTATTTTTAGAAAATTCATAAACATCAGAAAATTTCGATGCACCACGTGGTTTAGCCACAGAGAGCCACGACCGAGGGTTAGCCAACGTTTGATCTGAGGAGGATAGATCTGGACCACCCGATGCTCGAGGGTTAGCCACAGAGAGCCACGACCGTCCGATGCACCACGAGGCTTAGCCCCAGCCGTCGGATCATTTCGAGGACCCCAGCCTTCCAGCGCCATCCGATCCCCACCGTTGATCACTCCACGTGGCGTCCATCCTGCGGTCTGCATTAATAAAGGGTAAACTACCCTTAGGCCCTTCTGTTTATTTCATTTCGCATTTAGTCCTGTAATTAGTTAGTATAGTTGTTTAGTTTTTGGGATATTTGCATAGAGACCCTTGTGCTTGCGTTTATTTGCTGATATGCCCCTGTGTATGGTCTGACACGTGCTTCGACACGTGAGTCTCTGGGCTTTTTACATTATCTACCCTGTAGTTCTGAATGTTAATGATTGAATGAAAGTTTGTGTTTATTTGCATTTATACCCCTGTGCGTGAAACATTTGAGCATGTGCGTGATTTTTTGGGTTATTTGCAGATAAGCCCCTGGGCTTTTGGTACCTGTTACCATATAGCCCTCGGGACTTATTTTCATTACATTTGGGTCCCTGAGTGCCCCAGGCACGTGCGTAGCACATGTTTTGCTGGGTTAATTGCACCAGACCCTCCAGACATCCGGGCATTTGCACTTTGGTACATGTGCACTATGCCCCCTCTTTATTTTTGAATAAAATAGCAAATTACCTCCAAATCCAACGAAAATTGGATACATGGCTCCTGCCATAGTGTAAAATTTTCGAGGATTTTTGAGGACATTTTTGTTTTAATTTGATATTTTTAAAAAATCAAAAACCTCCATTTTCATTATTGCCTAAGTTTAAAAATCACAAAAAAATATTAAATAGTGTTTAAAACTTCCAAAAAAATTGTATACTGTCTATTTTGTTGTGTTTGATTTTCTAGCCAATTGTGGCTATTTTTCATTACTGAAAACCACTAAAAATTGAAAAACACTTGAAAACTTATAAAAATTCTCATAATTAAACCAAAAATCCAAAAATAATAAATTAGGTGCCTAAATTTTCCTTGTTTTATTCTTGTTACAGGAAAATTACCTCCCAGCTAATTTGGGGCTTTAGATGTTTTATCTAGGCCTTTTAGCTCGGCTGGATAGTACCTATTGTTTTAGTCACTTTTTTATTTTTAGAAAATTAAATAAACATCAGAAAAATCCCAAAAATTCACCAAAAACATTAAAAATTATAAAACACATAAAAACATTTTTGTTAGAATTTTCGTTGATTTTTAGTGTATTTAATAATTTGTTGAAGTGTATAGTTCCTTAGCTTTTATTATTTTCTTAATACATTAAAAATCCAAAAAATATAAAATAATTAAAAACCACCAAAAACATTTTCTTATTTTATTTTATTTCCTTTTTGACTACTTCGTAGGCCGCAAGGCCAACCCGTGCTCCTTGTGTTCGACCCTGGTCGCTATACCAGGTTAAACTAATAGCAAGACCGCAAGCTTGTTTTTGATTGATTTTATTTATCTTGATGGTCTATTTTTCTTGATCGACACGATCGAGTGACCGAGGTCGCGACGACCATCGTAGAGATACCTGATTGCCTTAGTCGCTAGGTTTTTCGTGTCATCAGAACCCTTTGTATATATGTATATTATGGAAATAAAACTTCTTTATTTTCTATTTATTTATTCCTAATTCTGTTTAATTTAATTTTTTTTCTAAATTGTTTATAAAAATTAGTAGAAAAATATAAAAATATAATCTAAAATTAGTTACTAACAAATACCAATAAATCTAAAAACTAAAAAGTTGTAGGCCTCAACTTTCGAACCTCGTATCTCGGCCATATAAACTCCGAATTGGGGCATACTCATTAAAGTTTGTTTTATGAAATTATCTATCAAATAAAAGTCATTTCACTAAAATCAGAGTTAATATGTAAAAAGTAGGTTTTGGGATCCTATTAGCATACTTGTACAATGTATTTTAATTTTATTCTATTTAATTGTTATATTTATTATATTTTTGATACTTTATGTATGTTTTATTAATGTTATATTATTAATATAAAATACAAATGAAATTTATTAAAAAGTAAATTATTTAAATAATTAATTAGCTAATTATATAGGTATAATATACTTATATTATTTATATATCTATTTATTTAACTAATTAAATAATATTATTTAATTAATTAAAATTCATAAATAAATTATTTATAATTTCATTTATTAATTTGATTTGAGTTGGTTTAATTTAATTACTAATCAATTGATTATTTTATTTTTATTATTTTTTCCATCTCCTTCCTCGACGCTCATCTTCATCCTCCACTTCTTCTTTCATGTGTTGTTCTTCTCCCTCCTCCGCCTTTCCTCATCTTTCTCTTCTCCTCTAATGCCCCCAACAACTTGGTGGTCTTAGGTTGTTGTGTGGTCGTTCGTCCAACCACTTCTTCTTCTTCTCCGTCCAACCTCTTTCTCCTTCTCCTATATATAGAACCTGAGCTCCCTCACTTAGGGGTCGAGCTTCGCGAGGGTCTAAAAATTATCCACACTAAAAGAAAAGTGACGATAGGGTGTCGTTGAGATGACCGCTCTCGAAGCCCAGTTCAAACAACAAGTACCCACAATATATAATTAATCAATGAAGGGCAAAATGTGAAATACATTTATTATACTCTACAAACAAAGATATATAGCATGTAAGCATGTAGAGGTCAAACCATTGAGAGCAAAAGAGGTAGCCTAATGATTATTTCTAAAAAAATGAAATATGTACATAAGTGTCTTTTTATGTGGATTTTTGGTTTTTATAATTTATTTGGATTTTTTAAAAATATTATTTTTTTATGTTGTTATTTTTTTAATTATTTTTTTAATTTTTAGTTTTCTGATTTTAGTTCTTTTTTAGTTTAATAATATATAATATATATAGATATGTATATAAGGGTATATAAATATAAAATGTGATAGAATGTATATTCATACATTATATATAAATATAAAAATCAGAAAAATGTTAAAAAATATAGCCCATTTTATATTTTATATATTCTTTATTTTAAAGTATTTATAAGGTCATTATAACAATAATAAAACACATATATAGGTATATATAGATATATATTATAATATATTGTATTATAATTATAAACATAGCTAAAAATAAAAAAAATCTACAAAATGAAATGTTTTTGTGTTTTTCATATTTTTCTTATTTTTTTATTATTGAGAGTATTTTTACTAATTTTTAGGTATTTTTAAAGTAAAAATGTCCCAAAACAACGATTAAATAAATAGGTCAACTTGTTTTTAGAATAGTAAACAAAGTAAAAAAACTCAAAATTAATTTTCATATATAATAATATATAGAAATAAAATTACCAAATGGAAACAAAATGTTGGAGTTTTTTCCAGAATTTTTATATTTTTTAGGATTTTTGAGATTTTTAATTTCTTATCTGTTTCTTTTTCTATTTTTAGGGACTTTTTGGTCTGAAGCTATAATATACTATAATAGATAAAATATAATTTTTTTGAAATTTTTCAAAAAAAATATAATTTTTAGGTATTTTCTAAGTCAAACTGGAGCAAAATGGGTTCCTTTTGATTTATAAAATAGGCAAAGTGCATAAAATGTGAAACAAAAATACAGTGCGAAGAACATGCATCCATGTACATTGTCATATTTCTGCATGATTTTTGGAGCACGGATGATATTTATAAAAATTAAGCAAACATGCACAAAAATTGAATACTAGTAAGGACCTTTTTGCAAACATTAAAAAGTTTACATGCATTCAAGAACCCTAATACAAAATCCAGGGGCAAATATGCATTCTAACCATGAGTATTTAAATTAAAAGTGTCTGGCAGAGGTATAATTGTAATATACAAAAAGTCCAAGATCCTCTGTACAATTTTTCCACAAAAATTAACACGTAGTATACAAATTTCTGGACTAAATACAAATACAATAAAATCGTAGGGTAATTTGCAAAATACCCACCTCACGTAGGGGCCACGTGAGGTGAGCTAGCACAGATAACAATGCAAATACACAAAAAGGTGAGGGTGTCCATGCATAATATCCCTAATTATTTACACTTCTAATAGAAATTTGAATATTAAATAGAATATACAAACTACAGAGGATATATGTGAAATTTACCCTATACTTGCGCGCCAACGGACGGTTAGGATCGCATCACTTAAGCGATCAATGACCATGATCGGTCGATAACGCTTCGACGATGCTCGGTCAGGATCAGATCTGCAGTGTGATCAGCGGTTGGGACTTCACGCCATCGGACAGTGTTGGTGCAATCTAGAGCGTGGGCTTCGTTGGACGATTCTTGCGAGATGAGGAAGAACAGAGAAAAACACCTCCTTGTTCCTCCTTGGATCATGCACTTCTCTTCGTCCCGACCATCTGGAGGCTTTTGTTGGCGATCTCCTGAGCTTCCTGGAAGCTTCCCATGTTGAGTGGCACCATCAAGAAGGTCTGGGCCTCGTTGGGGAGAGACTTGGAGCTCGAGGAAGAACGGGGCAACTGGGAACCTCCTCCTATTGTGGAATCAGACCTGCAAAGGTACCTAGCATCGTATACCTGGAGGGGAACACTCAGGGGCTCGAGGCAAGTAGTCTCGAGTCAAAATGAAGCTATGGGTAAAGGGAATGAGCGAGATGGAGGAGCTCCGATGAGAGGTGGCAGAGAAGCTCTGATACGCTGATATACAAAGGACCAGGTTGGTTCGAGACGAGTAAAAGATGAAGCCGATGATGCAGAAGAGAATGAGCATGAAAATAGGTCGGAACTTGGCGGAGTCACGATGAGACATGGCCGGAGCAGTGAGCTCCGACGATCCAAATTTCAAGTTTACGTTAAACTAAAGATCTACATGTGAAATTAATAATAGGAATAAACTAACTAAGACTAAATCTACCTAAAAATATAGAAAACACATAGCTCACACTTGGGATTCCAAGGAGTAAGGACCATGTCGGAGATGGCTTTCTCGGCGATGGTGGACCACCACTCCTCCTCCTTTCTCCTCGCTGACATCTCGAAGGTACTCCTTCTATCACCAGGAAGACACTCACGTACAAGGATTAGAGTACATGGATAAACATGATGAGGAGGCTTATTACGGATCAAATTGAGGTTGATACGAAAGAGATTGATGGGATCTAAAGATCATGCATGAATCACGGAGATCCATATGCAACTTTTGTTCAAGGCTCAAGGTGATTATATCATTACATCACAAGGGGGAAAAGGGAAAAGTTGAGTGCTCAAGGTTCTGACAAGGGTCAGAGGCGCCAAAGGGGTAGTTAATCAGGGTTAATGAAAGAATGGTTCTTATTTGTCCATGTGGACCAACAAGAAAAATGCAAGGCAAAAATACATTGTAAATGAATAATAAATAGTAAATGAATTTATTCATTTTAGGTTATAAAATAAATGTTTGTTATTTTATGTAGTATTTTATTCCTATTTTTATTATTTTTTACGAGGTTATTTAGTATAAGTTATTATTGGCATGTATAGTTATAGGTATATACTCATGTGTGTGTGTGTGTTTTGTTTTTATTTTTATTTTTTATTTTAGATTTTATTTTTTTATACATAATTTATATAGTTATAACTTATTTAGATACACTTAAATATATTTTTATTGTATTTTTATGAGTTCATTTGTATACTTAAATAAATATAGGTATAAATTATATATGTATAAGTATAGGTAATTCATCTATATATTTCATATACTTATTTATTTAGGTTTATTTAATGGTTTTATTTTATTGTATTTATGTGCATATAATATAAATAATAGTTACAGAATGAGTAAAAGAAATTGTTCTGTGTAACAGCCAAGTTGTTTGTTACACGAAGCAATTTCCCTCCCCCCCCCCCTTTTATTTTTTTTCAAAAAATCCACCATGTATATTCATCAATATATCCCTCCTATATATCATTCGAATTTCATGAGAAACGGAGACTCCTATGCCCTCCATCTAGATCGGGTAAATTTTAACGGTCTGAAATTTGTTGTAATCTATCTGTTCTAGATGGAGGGCATAGGAGTCTCCGTTTCTCACGAAATTTGAATGACATGTAGGAGATATATATATATATATATATGAATATATATGGTGGAATTTTTGAAAAAAAAATAATTAGGGGGGAGATTGCTCCGTGTAACAACCAACTTGGCTGTTACACAGAACAGCTTCCCCGACCTCTTACAAAATTGCAAAAATATAAAATAATGAAATATATAAATAATAAATAAAATGAATATTTTGTTCATGTATATAGTACAATAGGGGTCCAAAACCTAACTTTTGCATCTTAAATCTAAATTAAATGAAACAACCTTCATTAAATAGCTAATAAAAAGTTATATACAATTAAAGTTGATTTGGTCCATTTTGAGTTTTATTGAGAAGATACGGGTCTGGGAAGTTTGGATTTTGACTTTTTATTCTGAGTGTAGAATGTGCAATTTGTATGATTTTTGTGTGAAATCAATTTTTTAATCTATGTATTTTTATCTACAGCTTTTATATACAAAGTTTATTGATTTGAGATATAAATAATAAAGAATAAAATAGATCCCAAAAATGAATTATTGAAGAGATAAAATTAGGGTTTTTAATGTGTATTTGATCCTTAACTCCCCCTACTTTATTCCTTGTCGACCCAGTCATCATGATGCCTAGGTCTCAGGGTGTAGGGTCATAAGATACCTTTGGCATTTTATCTCCTTTTCTTTTCTTTTTTTTCTTTATTTTTTTACTTTAGCTTTAAATAATCTATTTATACAATATTTATACAATAATAATGAATGTTAGTTGAAGCAAAATAATGATATTTACATGCATTTAACTGGGGAATGAAGGCCAAAATGAAAGAATAAAGGTGATGAAATGGAGATTCATCACCCACCTCCATAAATCCGCCATTTTCTCTTCCAACTTTTTTCGGTGAGCTCCCAGCGAGAGGTGACAGCTCCGATCTCGTTGAGAGGGAGAGAGAAGAAAAGCGAGATCTCCGCTTGTATGGAGCATAAATCCATCGTACGCCCAGCCTACTTGTTCTGTCGCAGGTCGAGGCAACTACCGAGCAGAGATCCGCCGACCTCGGTGCTTCGTAGGCATTCTCTTCCATCCACTTTCAGGTTAGGTTTTTATTTCCTCTTCCAATCCTTTCCCTTCTATTTTTCTTCTCAATCTGATCTTCTCTTCCCAATCCTTTTCGTATTCCTTTTATTTCTCTTCAAATCCAATATTGAAACCATTGAATTTATTCTGATTCACCCCATTTTGATCCTCTCTAGTTCTCCACATTTTCTCCAACAACGTATCCTCTCCTATTATGTTCGGTGGTCGGAGTTTGGACTCCAAATCCCCATCTTCACAGCAGTCCTTCATCCATCCCCAATTTGCTCTAATGATTAGTTGAGGCATTATCTTCGAGCGATATATTTCCATTGCAGATGTAGATATGGAAGCACACAAGGGAGCTTCATCTGGCCTCTGATCGTGAACGACCTGGAGATTGACTACGAGCAGCTTGCACACATGAGCCATCGATTGATTGCACCATTGACATTTGGAAACAGCTACAACTGATCATCAGAGATCTGACTTCTATTCGTCGGAGATCGAGAAGCAACGCCATCATCTGGAGGAGCACCGCGAGATCTAAATCGACGCAACATCTGATTTGAGAACCAGTCGCAGCACCTGGAGATCAGAAGGACAAAACCTCTATCGTCTCAAAGTATTATTGTTGCTTGTAGTTGAATAGGGGAAGAACATAGGGGCAACCCCAGATTCAACGTCTAAAAGCTACAATAGCCATCGATTAGCCAAGGATCGGAAGGTTGGCATCCAAGATCGCTTGTTGCTTAAGAATTGCATGTGTGATGCATGTGCGCGTGATATTTTTTAGGAAATTTGTTGTTAAACCCTCTCCTTTATCTCATATTGTGAACAAGACCTACTACAACAGCTTGCATGTTGTCAAACACGTGATCTTAGATTTTTATGCTGAACTCGTCAGGGTTTTTGTTATTACATGCAGGTTCTCTCCATGTTAGGATCTCATGAGCACGCACATGTTGGCTGGTGTTTTGTGTAGAATACCCCCTCTATTTCCCATATTTTCACTCGCGCCCTGATTTTCCAGAAATACAAAAAATCTAATAATAGTATATATATAAATAAATAGCGTATTAAATACATATTAAATAAAATATTATTAATAAAATATAATAAAGCACGTATAAATACTTAGTATTAACTATATACAATATTAAACCAGTTTTCAAAAATAAAAATATTTCATATTTTTAAATAAATCATTAAAATAACAAAACATACACATAATAATAATATCCGTAAAAAATATAAAAATATATCTTAAAATTCCCTAAAAAATCTATATAGTATATTTTGCTATATTTTTACATAGAAAACCAAAAATCATATAAAAATTAAATAATAAAATACATAAAGAAATAAAAAATTACAAAAAACTTTAAAATCATAACTAATTCAATAAAAATATGCATAACACATTGTTTTAAAGGTATTTTCATCTACTTTTCAATAAAAATAAAATAAATTTATTTTCTTACCATTTACTATTTTAAAAAAGAAAAAATGCTTCCCTATTTTCAATAAAAAACTAGTTTTTCACTTTAAAAATAATCCAAAACCCATAAAAAATTCTAAAAACCACTTAGAATACATAATAGCATGAATTAAATTTAAAAACATGAAAATCACAAGATAAAAATCAAATATAAAACATAAAATATAATATCTATATTTCTCTACTTATAGGTATATAAAACTACAAAAACAATAAAAAATCATAAAATCAAATAAAAATTCAAAAAAATCTCATAAAAATAAATAAAAATTCAAGAAACATCCTACCTTAATTTACTCTTCCTTTTTACCTTAGTTTCCACAGTTTGCCTCCTTAAATTCGACACTCCCGTACTTATTGCTATACACATTAGTTTAGAAGTATGAAAAATAATAAAATTTTCTGGTAATTTCAATCGGTTACCACAACGATAGTTGTCTATCCTTTTAGACAACCTGACCGATTGAACTTTTCCAACACCCAACTAGTTAATATTTGAAACTTCATATTTACACAGGCACAATCAATTCATGTGATAGAAAACATATTTTTTCAGGAGATCTACGCAGAATTTCCCATTTCATATAGTCTAACAATCTTATATCAATAATTATCAAATTTGAAAGTAGAACATTTCTATGGGTATAGTTAACAAAGCCTTTTAGTTCACAATAAATACTTATCTAGGGTGATAAGTTGGCCATGGAGTATTCGTAAAGTCTAAAGTAGAATAACATCTTCTTATCATCACAGACAAAGCCTTGTGATACATCATTAGTGATTTTAGCTTGCAACTCTTGTGATGACATGCTAGATGCCTAAGTGAGAGATTTCTAATCTAGGAGAGTTGTAAAAGTAAATATCCTGACCTTTATATTTCTTATCTAAGCATTGTAATTTCTCGCTAAAGTTCCTTTAGTGGTGTACCTTGTTCAATTCATTAAATGAACCCTAAATCATATAGATTTCATTGATAGGATTTGAAACATAATTTACAGTTTTTTGAACCTTGACTTGGCCTTAATTGGGTTGATAGATGGCACACATAGGAAGTTCGATACTTGTGTACTATTGCTCATTAATCAGTGAATGTATCTTGTTATGCTTAAACCACGAAGAATAAATAGGATGGGTCCACAGTGAACTTGTACACTTGATTCAAGAGCTAATGTGTGTTCTAGTAGCATTTCATAACATTTTGTAGCATTTAAACTTGCATTTAAAAACACCAAAAATACCACCCATACTTTCGAGTGAATTTTTTACAATTAACCGACTAAGTAACTTGGGAATGCATCAATTAGTTGTTGATTGATTCTTGCAGCTGACCCTGGAGATCGATCATATTAAAAATCTAATTGTTGCATTAGACACTTTGACATTTGTGTAATTCTGTAAAGCGTGCTCTCTGAATATCTTTGAGACTACAATGACAAGACATTAAAAGACATTACGAGCATGTTATCAGATGGTGTGTTATTAGGGACTACACCACTTCAAATATGCAGAAATAAAAAATTGTAAAAAATGAAAAATCCTAGACTCTAGGACTCTCTCTCTCTCTCACTAAACTCAAAAACTGCCAAAATTTTCCTTGTCTTCGCAATGGATTCGACTTGTGAATCGTCTGCCTCCGGCTTCTCAAAGGTTTGTCGGTTGTTAGAAACTACTCACGCCATCAAGACTTGTCCAAGAAGATAATTTGGATTCTATTCCAATAAAAATGATATGCAAAAATTAACATAAAAATGCAATTAAGACAAAAATAAAATTGTAAAATGGAAAAATAAATGGCACTCAAAAGTGAGAGATGAAACAAAAATCAAATCACACACAATGATCAAAATTCAAAGAATGTGTCAACTCCCAAGGGTCAACGTTCATGACTTGGTAGTACACATCATTTTAGGAGTATAAATATAAATAAAATTTGTTTGAATATGTGTTCATCAATTGCAACGACATCACTTTGTACAATAAGTTGACTGAGTTAAAGCGGGTTTCCACATAATTTGAGAATCAAGGATTCATCATCACCCTATACTTAAACTTGGTTAACACTCAGATATGGATCTAGTGAAGGGTTGATGATCCCTAATTCATCTCTTTTATTCTTTCATTTCTTCTAAATTCCAAAGTAAAATACATTTCATTATGCATTTAAATCCATTTCTTAACATATGAGTTCTCAAGAATAAAAGTGTGCATTTTGGCACTTACTTTCACAAAAAAGAATAAAGGAAGAAAAGAAAAAGAAATGTTGTTTGTATGTATGTACAAACTTGGCCCTTATCCCAAAGATCGAGGCCCTACGGGGTCGATCGACTAACATTAAAGTGGGGAAGATGGGGAAATTTCCAAGAAAATACCAAAAATAATTGATTTTTGTACCTAAAATAAGACTTAATTAACTAAATAATGTAACACTTAATTGACTTGGATATATTGTACAATATTCCACATTTTCCGTAAAATTTACACTAACTTCATTTGACTTAATTATTCTTCTAACATGTAAATAAAAATATAAAGAAAATTGTAAAAATAAATTCCATTTTGAATAAATGCATAAATATATTGAATTGAAAAAATCCGTAAAGTCCAACTTCCTAGCTGAACTCTCACTTTGCATGACCTCCAAATTAACCAAATTCACTTTCAAGTTCAAGTTAGTGGACACTGAACTCTCACTTTGCATGACCTCCAAATTAACCAAATTCACTTTCAAGTTCAAGTTAGTGGACATGATTTCAAATAAAACCAGAACTAACATGCAAAAGTTTTGGTTTGGGACCTAATTGTATAATGTACAAAATCAACTTTAACTTATTATTTTATATACATACTTATTTTTCTACTTTATATCTTTTTCGTTTCTCAATTTCATTTCATATTTTCACTAATCGCATAAAAATAAAAAATCAGAAAATCCAAGAAAATGACAAATTACGACTGTGTATATCCTGATGTATTCATATGTATATAGTCGACTTCTCTAATTTATTTCTATTTTTTCTCAGTTAGTAGAAATACAAAAAGCACGTTCATGTTTATTGATAATTTAGCATTTTAATTAATTTTATCATGCATTCGTCATTTGCATAATCTACAACTATCTTGTACTATATTCATCACCAGTAGTTTTTGCCATCCATACATGATGGAAATAAGATTAGATCATAAAATGCATGGTGTATTTTAAGATTTTGTCAACTATCTATCATTTTTTCTTTAACATAAAATTTTCATAATGTAATATTTATGAAAAGTAATTTATTATTAATAACTTTATGTATTACCTATAATTAATAAGCAATATAAAGATCAATCTTTTTCCAACTTTGGTGGCGCTAATAAATCCTTTTATCTATGTACTTCTTTTATATGATTACTTCTTTTATATGATTTTTTTTATGTTTAATTACTAGTCTCTTAAATGTAAGTGAAATTATCTAGTTTTTATATGACATTTTAATCTGCCACATCAGTAATTTTATTATATAACTTTAAAGAAAAGATCTTAAAAGAAAATTATCTATTTTTATAAGGTTGGGTTTTTCTTATAAATCACATATTCACAAGTGCAATTTTGCATTTATCTCTCCAATCGTAAAATCTTAACTTTTTCTGCAAATAAGGAAATCAAAGCTATAGTTTGCAATTAAATATTGCTCATTTAGTTTATCATCTTACATTTAATTGGAATTGTGTTGACCACATGACACCAATCATCCTCAATCTCAACAACTTCCCCCACAATTTGTGTTAAATTCTAACTCATCTCATCTAGTCTTAACTAACTGCATCAATTTCTGATTATAATTAAAAGTACCATAGATTAATATCTTTTTTTAATCAGATTCGATAACATCTTCGATACCATAACACGAACGTGATCCACAAAGTCTTCTTTTATTCAATGGACACCTTAATATCAAGGGCAAACTCTCTATAAAAGGAGTCATGCTTTTGATGTAGTAAATTTAACAGTAAGCTTCTTGATAATCATGTGACCAATTGGTGTGTTAACAACAATCAATCTTGTAATTATGTTTATTTATAAGTGATCATTAATACAATTCCATGATAGTAGTTAATTTATCTATAGAACTAATCATGGGAAAAAACACAAAGTTAATAAGCATATCTTGTATAGTTTGTCAAATCAACCACATATATACTCTAATCACATAAAATTTATTTAGCATGGAAAACATTCACATGAGGGATAAAATCGCTTGGTTGATCACAATCCAAAATCAAATAATATAACAAAAAACTTATATTTCATGTGTGATGTATACAAAGTCAACCCTCTTCACAATAGCATGAACGAAAAAATAGATAATTCAAGGCACATTTATCATTGGAATTGTTGACGACGCTTGAAGTCGTAAACATCCACGAATCTGGATGTACTATGATCTCAGAATCATGTATTGAAACGAGTCAATACTGAAGCAATGAGTAACTATTTCTTTTCTTGCTCTCTTCCATCTTTGGTTTCTCTCTTAAGTTGATGCTTTAGATGAAGGGCTAAAGGTCCTTATATATGCATGAACATAAGAGTATGTGGAATGTATGAAATTCTAAAACTCGTTCTAAAACTCGAAAAACTAGTGCACTCATATTGCACAAAGATAATTTTTTATATTCAGCTAATTAGGATTTTTGTTGATATTAGGATTGATCAATGTCCTATAAGAGTTCAGTTATCACACAGAGGAAAACCCACCCAACACCCATGATTTGCAAGCAAACTTAAGAACAAGTACACAGCATGAAACATGCATATACTCTTAAACCAATCAGATCATTTAGCGATGGTTGAAAAGTCGATTTAAAACAAAAAACATATTTGACCCCTAACAAAAATATAAAGATATTTTTACTGCACGATCCCTATAAACATTATCAATTACCTACTAACTCATGTATGCTTCATATTTACTTCGTGACCCCTACAAACTTTCTAAGTTTTATACCATAGCCTCTGCATTTAACTCCCATCTATTTGACCGGTTAAAATGAATAGAATCTATCGAAAGTATTTCATATTGCCTTACTATTTATCAGATTTACAAATAACTACACTAGTCCTCTGCACTATCATCCCCACTCCCAAAGCGTGGTGCAAGCTTGTCCAATTCCCTCAAGCCACCATCTCCTCCCGAATGTTCTTCAAGAACTATCGTCGCCCGTTGTCGGACAATCTACTCTCCTCGCCCACTCCCATCTCGTGTAGGGATATATGAGTATATCATTATACTTTCGCCGTCACCTTTGTTTTTAAGTTGACACACACACATATATGGAGTTGATGGGGCTGCCCCGTCCCTTTTTTTATCAATTTTTTTTTGAAAAATATCGCCACATATATTCATCCCTATATCCCTCCTATATGTTATTCGAATTTTATCAGAAACAGATATTCCTATGGCCTCCATCCTGACAGGGTTGATTTAAAAAATCCTACGACCGTTAAAAAAATGATGTCTGGATGGAGGTCGTAGGAGTCTCTGTTTATGACAAAATTCAAATGGCATATAGGAGGGATATAGGGATGATAATACATAGTGATATTTTTCCAAAAAATAAAAAAAAATTGCGAAAAATGAGGTGGGGGCAGCCATGTTGGCTGGCCCTAGGGGGCAGCCCCATTTTCCCTATATATTAGGAAAAAGGAAGCTACACCAGGGTTGCAGCCGACTAGCTACACCCGGCTATTTTTCTTATTGATTTTTTATTTTTTTAAGGAAACTTATGGAGATTTACTTAGTTTATTGTGTGTAATATGTGTTTCAAATTTCATGCAAAACAAACACTCCTAACATGCCCATCTAGATAGGGTCAATTTCAATAATTCTGAGACCGTTAAAATGTGATAGTCTTGATGGAGATGATAGAAGTGTCGAATTCAGTTGAAATTGGTATGTATTTCAAAAATACAAAAAATCAATGAAAAAAATAGCCGGCTGCAGCTATTTAGTTCACCCCCGGGTGCAGCTTCCCCAGCCCCATATATATATATATATATATATATATATATATATATATATATGAGAGCAGGGAGCTGATGAATACCCATTCATCACTCTTTATTCTTCTATTTTAGCTACAAAAACCCTTGCAAATACATGTAGATATGTGTAAATCCAAATAATTACCAAAAGCATGCATTGTGTAAAAAACCTATAATTAGCATGTTTTTGTGCAAAAATAAAAAGAATAAAGAGCAAAAAGAAAAAGAGGGAAATATTTAGAATAAATATTGAGCAACCTAACCCAAGGGAGGGCTCAGCATGGGCCTGACCGCATAAAAGCCAAAGTAGAGGGAGATAGGAGCTCATGTGTATATACTTCTGTAAATACATATTTTCCTCACCCAAAAATATGCTTGTACATATTGTGTGTATATTTTATTAAAGAAAACAAAATAAAAATTTAAAAATCAAAAATTCAAAAATGCCCTTTCACCATGTGTATAGACCATCATCCTTTATCTATTTAACCCTATAAATAAATAAAATTATTTTCTAAACTTTTTGTAAATATTCTATGTTACATATTGTAAATACATAAAATAACAAGAAACAAAACAAAAATCAAATAAAAATTACAAAATTAAAAATACAAAAATACATTGTATAGATACCATGTATATAAATGTATACAACTATTTATTTCACCCTTGTGTATAAATAATTAAAATAAAATAAAAATACCATTTTATTCCATATTTTATGATGTAAATAAATAAAATACAAAATGAGCATAAAAATACATAAAAATAACAAATAAAAAATCAAAAATTAAAATCTATATAGTGTACATATACCTATATATATATAACTACCCTATTTTTATTTCCAAAAATTAATTAAAAATCACCAAAAAAATAGAAAAAAATAAAAGAAAAACATTTCATGTTTTGAGTTTTCTTTAATTCGGCCTATTTCTACCTTAAAATAAATAAACAAAAATTAAATACACGTGGCAGCTTCTGATTGGTCCACGGGGGATTGTTGACCCCGGTCAACTCCCCCGCGGACTCCTTCCTTTTCTGGAAGATGCGTGCCGCCCCGCCTTCGCCGATTTTTCCACGCATCTCCAGGCTGTCTCCCACGCGAACCCCGTGCCCGGATTCTTCGCCGATCATCCCTCATCCTCGCCCGATCTTTCGCCATGAAATCAACGCCTTCCATCGCTGTCTCCACTCAACCCTAATCGCACCTGTCACCATATATATCCCGACCTCCGCCGCCTCCGCGCCTCATCTTTGGACCTTCTCCTTCTTCCCAGTGACCTCCATAGGCACCGCGAGAGTGACAGCAAGCGTTTGCCCTTGTTGCAGCGAGGCGAGGAGGTGAATCCACTGATCCGGCGTTCTTCGTCGCCGCTGCTCCGCCACCAGCGTCGAGCATCGAGCCTCGGGCCGAGACGACCCTCGAGGCTACGACCAGGAGCACCCCCTGCTCTTCCCCAGTCTCTCCGACCACCCAGGTAGAACCCTTAGGCCGTAGGATAGCTTAGATTTTGATTTTTCAGTTACTGTTAGCGTAGCTCCGCCGCCTTCGCCAGGCACCTCCGATCACCCATCTTCCATTCCGACACCGCCATCATCTCCGCCAGACCTCTCCGCACCTTCTTCACCCCTCCACACAACCCAGATCGCACAGGATCTGGGAACCGAGCTCCTTCGCCGACCACCCTCGCCGGAGCTCGCCATTCCGACTCACACTTCACCTTCACGCCGCCTAACCGGGTCGAGGTACTTTGCCCTCGACCCGCGAGTCTTCTGGTTCGTTTTTCAGGTCGAAACGAGGGCGTCTGAGGCCCTTCGCCATCCAGCCAGGAGACCCAGCTCCGCCGGCCTTGCTCGAGCTCCTCGGAGCTCGGATTGCCCGTCGGAGACCACCGGCAGACGCGGGAGCCTTCCGTGATTCTTCTCCGACCTTCAGGAGGCTCACCGGAGGACCCTAGCGCACGCACGAGCCTGGCGAGTCTCGCCGGGGACCTGTTCTTCGAGGACCCTCTATTGCCGTCCGATCGTCCTCATCGCTCCAGATCAGATCTTGGCCGTCCGATCGAGGAGTAGCTTCCACCGTCCGATCCGAGGAGACACCATCTGGAGCGCCCACCCTCTGCAGCCGTCCGATCTACACGTGGCGCGCATCCAACGACTCCATTTAATAAAGGGTAATTTACCCTTAGGCCCTTATCTTTGCTTTATTTCGTTTCAGTCCTGTAAGTTGTCGAGTCAGTTGTTTATTTTCTGGGATATTTGCATAGAGACCCTCGTGCTTATTTTTATTTGCATTTATACCCCTGCCAGTTGAGAGCCACGTGCTTCGTCACGTGTTATTTTGGGAATTTTGCATAATTAATCCTGTAGTTCTGGTTGTTATGAAATGAATAAAACTTTTTGAATAATTGCATATATACCCCTGTGAATGTTTTATTTGCACATGTGCGTTTTATTTTGGGTTATTTGCAGATAAGCCCCTGGACTTTTGGTACTTGTTACCAATAAGCCCTCGGAACTTATTTTTATTACCATTTGGTCCCTGTGTGCCCCAGGCACGTGCTTGGCACGTGTTTTGCTGGGTATTTTGCACCAGGACCCCAGAACTTTTGGGTATTTGCATTTAGGTCCCTGTGCACAGTGCCCCCTTGTTATTTTTGAATAAAATATCAAACGACCTCCAAATCCAATGAGATTTTGACACATGGCTCCTGCCATGGTGTAGGAATTTCTGTGATTTTTGAGGACATTTTTGATTTCATTTGCTATTTTTAAAAATTCAAAAACCCCTATTTTTGCCACTGTTTGACTTTAAAAATACCAAAAAATATAAAAACCCCACCAAAAATTCTAAAAAAAAATTAGATATTGTTGATTGCTTGTTGTTTGATTTTCCAGCCAATTTTGGCGATTTATCATTGAGTAAAAACCTTAAAAATTGAAAAACCCCTAAAAACCCATAAAAATTCTAATAAATAATTTAAAAATCCAAAAACAATAATTTAGGTGCCAAAATTTTCCTTATTCTTTCTAGATTACAGGAAAATTACCTTAAGGGCTTATTGAGATCCTTAAGTATTTTATTTTTGGGTTTCAAGCCTTGCTGGACAGTACCTCTTCTTTTTAGCCTTGTTTTATTTTTAGAAAATAAAATATACATTAGAAAAATCCGAAAAATTCACCAAAAACACTTAAAAACTTAAAAAACATAAAAACATCTTTTTTGAATTTTTGCTTGATTTTTAATGCTTTAAATAAATTGTTGAAGTTCATTATCTGTGTGCCTTCTTTAATTTTCTCATCATTTAAAAAAAAACCTAAAAAAATATAAAAACAAATAAAAACCACTAAAAAAGACTCTCTCGGATTTCTGACTACATCGTAGGCCGTAAGGTCAATCTGTGCTCCTTGTGTTCGACCCTGGGTGCTATACCAGGTAAATCTCATAGCGAGACCGCTTTCGCATTTTCGATTGATTTTATTTTTTGTAGTGGTCTATTTTTCTTGATATACGCATTCGAGTGACTAAGGTCGCAACGACCTCATTTCAGACCTTTACCTCAGTTGTTCGGGATTTTGCGTCGTCAGAATGGCGCCGTTGCCGGGGAGCACGGCTTTGTAGTCATTTTTTTCCATATTGTCTTTCTCTATATTATTATTGTTTTCTGACCTTCTCTCTTTGATTTTTGTGCGAGGTACTGCTTGGACGACTTGGAGTTTACTATTTAGAGGACCCGCGCAGGAGGAAGAGAGAGAGGAGAAGAAATTTTCTATTTAGAGAGAGAGAGAGAGAACAATATTGTTGTAATAACTTAGACTTTGAACTGTGGACACTCGTAACTTAGCGGGTCTGTTTCGCTGAGCACCGGTGTGCTCGGGGGACCCATTTGGATTTTCGCGGCTTTTTCTACGGTTTTGATAGTTAGCTGCCTTTTTTCGGTGTTTACGCGTTTTTTCTCGAGCCCCTAGATTTAGGAATTTCTCTTGCTTGTGACGTAAATTTCTAAGGCTCAACACCTAATAGAATATCTGTTCCTATAGAACGTAATTGGACCTTAATAAAATTCACTGAAAAAGTTAGTTTAATTGGATTTGAGACCACGTGCCGTGAGGAGTCACATACAGCGCTGGCAGGACCCGTTGTGGCGGGCACCGAGTGACTCCCAAGATCGGACTCCGGACTCAATTCGGTTAGCTAACTATTGTTCTTCACGATCAATAGAAGTTGCTTGTCTAAGGCCGGTTTTTCCCGTTGCACCATTTAGGTAGTTTTATTCTGTCTTTAAATTCTGCGCGGATCACTTGCATGTAGAGTGCTGGAGACAAGGTACGCATTTCTTTCTCTGCATGCATCATTGATTTCTTCGCGCATCGGCTTTTTCGTCTTCTCCCTCTGTTTTTGGCTTAATCATCAGGAGAATCGGAAAATTCGTTAGGCCGCTTGTATTTATTTTGAAAAAAAAAATTAAAAAGAAAAACAAAAAAATTGGGACTGGATAACATTATTGACCCTAAAAGACACTCACATTAAAAATTTGTCTTGGGGAGAGCAACCCCCTCCTTGTATGGTTTGGATGCGCGAGAGAGTGACCCGCACCCTAGGTAGAACCCTCCGGTGTATTTCTAGCTGACTACCGACTCTTCCGTGCGGGCCAGTCGGTTGGAGTAGCATCGGGTATCCTAACAGGTCACGTAAGCGCTCTGATATTTTGTGTGTTCACCAAATAAAATTGACAAGATAAATTGACCGAGCTTTCACGGTCTTCAGATTGTGTTGCGTTGGTGAACCGGGGGTTTGCTTTGCGATCATATTTTCTCCAGATCCCATCCGCCCAACTCGCCAAGATCAAGATGATGGGTAGACGATCTCTTAGGCAGCCTCTGGCTGCACCGCTTTCAGGCGCGTCTACTTCATCATCTAGGTTGGCCCGTGAGAGTCAAGACCAGCCCTCCGGGCCTGAGTACGATTCCACCCTGTTCCCCCTCGACCCCCTTTCTTTTGTTACTGAGAGACATGAGCCCGAGGAAAGACGAATTGATTTGACAGAACCTGAGTTGGGCTCATCTGATTTTGCAGACGTCGGTATGGCCGCCAGATCAGACGATTACCCCGGAGGTCAGCAGGAAGAGCAGCATGTCGTATTTGACCAGGGGGCGATCAACTCCACCCTGATCGCATCATTAGAGACAGTTCAGCAGCAGTTACACGATCAGGGGGCATTCATGATTGAGATGAGAAGGGAGTTGGAGCGACTCCGAAGAGAGCGAGACGAGCCGAGCGAGCCTGAGGACATTCCTGACGCTGATGCAGAGGCAGCAGCAGCAGCAGCTGCCGCAGCAGCAGCCGCGGCCGGAGCAGGACCACCGAGAACGATGCGGGAGTTACACAATCCCGGATCTACACTGATGCACCATTGGGTGGTGGTACCTGCTATCGTGGGGGATTTCAAGTTCCCTCCGAACACCCTGCAGATGCTTCCTCATTTTCACGGGCTTGCCACTGAGGAGCCCCATCTCCATCTCCAGGAGTTTTTGATGATCTGCAGCACCGTCCACGACCGTCATGTGGACCAAGATACGATTCGGATGATGGCCTTCCCTTTTTCACTGGCAGATAGAGCAGCCGCCTGGCTGAAACATCTAGGGAAGTTTGTTTACACCTGGGATCAGCTCCGCACCGAGTACTTAAACAAGTACTATCCACTCGGGCGGACGAATGCAGCGAGGGCCCTGATCAACAACTTCTCCATGCTCCCTAATGAGCAGTTTCACGAAGCATGGGAGAGGTTCAGAGAGCTTCTGGATAGATGCCCACACCACAACATTTCGAAGCCGAACCTAGTTCAAAGCTTCTTTAGTGGGATGACGCCAGAGCTTCAGGGTCTGGTGAATGCTTCTTGCGGCGGGTCCTACTTTGCCAAGGACCACAACCAAGTCTGGGCCATCTACGAAGAGATGGCAGAAAATTACATGGTGATGTCCCAGACTCGGTTGTACACACAGAGATCTCAGCAGCCGCCAGGACCCGTGCAGTATCAGCGGATAGCACGGGTTGATGCAGGTCCATCCAGTTCATCCACAGTTGCAGCCGCACAGGCAGAGTCGGCCGCTACGGACATGGGGATTATCAGCGAGAAGTTGGACCGCATGGAAATCATAGAGAAGAAGCAGTGCCAGGGCATAACTCAGATGGAGCAAATGGCACAAACTCTGAGCGATATGAAGACCCAGCTCTTGTGTCTTCAGGAGGCACAGACAGCTCCTCAGCCCCGTCTTCTGTCGCGAGGCGATTCCGGCGGCAGCCGCAGCTCGTCCCAGCGCTCCAGCTCCTTGCAGCAGCCTAGACAAGTTCACCTTGTACAGGCGGAGCCGTACCAGCAGCAGCAGCCCTCTTACCAGTCACCACCATCTCCAGACTTACAGATGGTGGTATATCAGCTGGATCAGCCTCTGGCAGCACTGCCGCCAGACCCCTTCGATGCTGAGCCGTTGATGGATGTCAACGGGATTTGGTATGACCGTCCCCAACCTGGAATCCGACGAGACCATCCCGGATTCAGGTGGGGGAATGGGGGTAACCAGACCCAACAACAGCCAGCCGGTCAGGGAGGGCAGTACTCCCAGCAGAGAGATCACCAGCAGCCCCCAGCATACCAACCACACCAGCCATCCTCCTTCGTACCTCGTCCCTACCAGCAGCAGGGACAGAATTGGAGACGTGAGCAGCAGGCTCACCAGCAGCAGCATCCTTCCTCTTACCCCTCTCAGCCACAGCAGCATCAGGCCCAGCAGCCTCATTATCAGAGAGGCAACCCGTCGGGTTCCCATGAGAGCCCCGCCATGGATGATCTAGCCCGCCTCTTCACAGAGCAGCAGGCTACATTTAGACGGGAGATGGACGAGTTCCGCCAGGAGATGCGGGACCTGATGAGAGGGAAGGCCGCCATCCCTGCACAGATCGAGCCGAATCCGAATAGCTTGAAGAGGAAATCTGAGCAGGTAGTTCACACTGAGCCTACCACTCCTAATAACTCATTTGATGATATGTCATCGGATCTATTTGATGCTGATTTTGTTACACTTAGGAGCGGTAGAAGACCAGCAGGCGGCGCCTCATCTGAGCGACAACACGAGGATCCATCTAGAGCGCCAGATGAGGAAGAGGAGAGCGGTACTGAAGCCGCACATCATGATGACGGTGGTACTGATGCCACCCGAGATGCTGATTCCACCGGCGGTACTGAGGCCGCCGTTTCACCACATCGAGGAGGTGGTACTGACGCCACCAGCAAAGCCGAGCCAGCCCGCGGTACTGAGACCGCAAGACGTCTAGTTGTAGAGCCAGCTAGAGGTGGTACTGAGGCCACCAACATTTATTCTGATAGAAATGTTGTCTTTCCTCGCATGAATGTATCTCAGAATTCTAATTTGAATAAAGGAAAAGGTTTAGTTTCTTCTGATCCCACTGTGGTGAATGATGTTTGTGAGGATCCGGTCATCGAACCGTCTAGGCCTATTCCTAGTCCTTCATCTGAGAAGGACCCTGTGATCCCCTTTCCTAGAGCCCTTGAGTTGGGGAAGGGGAAGAAAAAAGAAAAAGATCCAAAAAAGAGAGAGCAGGAGGAGTTCAGCCAGGGCATGATAGACCTATTTCACATCCAGCTGACCCTCAATGAGGCTTTGCAGCACATTCCTCTTCTTCAGCGATCCCTAAGAGATAGGACCACAGTCAGGAGGAAGAAGAGGAACAAGACCGCAGAAATTCATGTGCTAACAAAAGCCACGTGTTACGCGATCCAGAACCATCTGCCGACTAAGAGGCCAGATTTAGGGGCCCCGTATGTCAGATGTCAGATTAGTGAGCAGAGGTTCGACCGTACTCTCTTAGATAGCGGATCGTCGATCAACCTTCTTCCGGCAGCCCTTCTCGACCACTTAGAGTTGGGCACTCTTAGACAGAGCAGGACATACCTTCAGTTTGCTGATCGGTCTGTCAAGAGGCCAAAGGGGTTGTTGCGAGACGTTGTCGTCACGATTCAGGGTTTGCAATTCCCCGTGGATTTCGTCGTGCTGGACATGGAGACCCCTGACTCGTTGACCGATTCCCCCATCATCCTCGGTCGCCCGTTCTTGGCCACAGCCAAGGCAGTGACTGACCATGACAGTGGGAAGGTATTCTTTCGCGTCGAGGGCGAGAGTATACAAATAGAGACGGTTAAGGACCACAGAACCAGAGATAGATCCCGCTCACATGGCAGTACAGATTCAGAGCAGCTGACAGACGCAGAGCCAGACATCCACCAGGACTGTGATTTTGTGATCACAGATGATGAGGCAATTTGGGCAGATCCTGCAGCACAGACCATCCTCTCATATTCAGATACAGCTGATGCAGAGATGATAGCAGAGGATAGTCTGGAGAGCACAACCCTGGTTCAGGATACTATTGAGTCAGCAGAGTCGGACCTTGATCGCGACACGATTTTCAGTGATGGTGGTACTGAGGCCACCCTGCTCTACGGTGGTACTGATGCCACCGCAGTTGATACAGATCCCTCGGATTCAGAATCTGATTGGGCAGATTGTGATGATCAGATGCCATATCTGGATCCACCTGAGCCTATAGATGAGGAGGAGGTAGAGGCAGAGCAGAACAGAGACAATGTAGAGGACCCGCCTTCTCCAGATCCTGTTTGTGAAAGTTCTTTATCATTTTCCCAGGCAAATTTGGCAGAATTGTCCGCATACACACATCTTCTTCAGAAGCCAGATTTGCCAGCACCCAGCTGTCCAGAGCTAAAGCCGCTCCCTACTTCGCTGAAGTATAGATTCCTTGCGGGAGAGTCTGAGATGTACCCAGTCATCATCTCTGCCGATCTGACTGGAGAACAAGAATCCCGTCTGATGGAGGTTCTTGAAAAGAACCGTAAGGCAATTGGATGGAGCGTAGCAGATCTCCATGGGATTAGTCCCTCGTTGTGCTCCCACCATATCTATCTCGAGGAAGGGGCGAAGCCGTCGCGTGAGTTCCAGCGGCGACTGAACCCCAACCTAAGAGATGTTGTCATGAAGGAAATATCAAAATGGTGGAGTGCAGATTTTATTTATCCCATTTCCGACTCCAAGTGGGTTAGCCCCTTGCATGTGGTGCCCAAGAAGACGGGCATCACGACTGTGATCAGTGAGTCGGGAGAGGAGATTGCTACACGAGTACCCACCTCTTGGCGGGTCTGCGTTGACTACAGGAGACTCAACCAGGCCACCAAGAAGGACCATTTCCCCCTGCCTTTTATTGATCAGATCATAGAGAGACTGGCAGGGAAGAGCCATTACTGCTTCCTGGATGGGTACTCGGGCTACAACCAGGTGGCCATCGCTCCTGAGGACCAGGAGAAGACCACCTTTACCTGTCCCTTCGGTACATACGCTTTTCGACGCATGCCATTTGGGTTATGCAACGCCCCTGCGACTTTTCAGAGATGCATGTTGTCGATATTTTCGGACATGGTAGGGGAGTGTTTGGAGGTCTTCATGGACGACTTCTCGGTTTACGGCGACGGATTCGATTCCTGTCTTGACTGCCTAGACCGAGTGCTCCAGCGATGTATTGCTACCCGCTTGGTTCTGTCTTGGGAGAAGAGTCACTTCATGGTGACTCAAGGGACGGTGCTTGGCCACATCATCTCCAACAGGGGCATGGAGGTTGATCCGGCCAAGGTTGATGTCATTAAAAAACTCACCCCGCCGTCTAATTTGAAGCAGCTACGGTCATTTCTGGGGCACGTTGGTTTTTATAGGAGATTCATTCATGATTTCAGCAAGATTGCCCGACCGTTGACTGACCTCTTGACGAAAGACACCGAGTTCCTTGTCGATGACAAGTGTCTTTCGTCCTTTGAGACTCTCCAGCAGTGTGTTATTGAGGCTCCTGTCCTTCAGCCACCAGATTGGTCTCTCCCATTCGAGATCATGACGGACGCCTCTGATTTTGCCGTAGGGGCCGTGCTAGGACAGAGGAGGGATGGAGTTCCGTTTGTCATACACTATGCTAGCCACACATTGGATTCCGCCCAGCGGAATTATACGGTCACAGAGAAGGAGATGCTAGCAGTAGTGTTTGCCTTAGATAAATTCAGATCATATATCATTGGATCTAGAGTGACTTTGTATACTGACCACACCGCCATCAGGTACCTCATGTCAAAGAAGGATGCCAAGGCCAGACTTACTAGATGGATCCTTCTACTCCAGGAGTTCGACATTGAGATCAAGGATAAGCCTGGAGTCAAGAATGTAGTGGCGGATCATCTCTCCCGACTAGAGCAGCCTGAGGATTCTGAGCAGATTGATCCCATTTGTGATACCTTCCCAGACGAGGCGATCCTTGCTATCGCCTCACTCCCGTGGTATGCCGATATTGTGAACTTTCTCGTTGCTGGGAAAGTCCCACAAGATTGGCCCAGGCAGAAGCTTGAGACCTTCCTTGCGAAGGCCAAGTCCTACCACTGGGAGGATCCCATCCTTTACCACGAAGGAGGGGATAGCATCTGGCGTCGGTGTATTCCTCAGGAGGAGCATCATAGTGTCCTCACTTACTGCCACAAGCTTGAGGCAGGAGGACATCATTCTGGGAGGAGAACGGCACAGAAAGTGCTCCAATCCGGCTTGTGGTGGCCTACACTCTTCAAGGACTCTGATGAGTTCGTGAAGAGGTGTACTGACTGTCAGAGGATGGGCACTTGTGGACAACGTGATATGATGCCGATGCAGCCCATTCACTTCTGTGAGGTTTTTGACGCATGGGGCATCGATTTCATGGGTCCATTCCCTAAGAGTCAGGGATTTGAGTACATTCTGTTGGCCGTAGATTATGTTAGTCGTTGGGTTGAGGCTATCCCCGCCCGAGCCGCAGATGCGAAGACAGTTTGCAGATTTTTGAAGAAGCACATCATCATGCGGTTCGGGGTTCCACGAGTTCTGATTTCTGATGGGGGATCTCATTTCATCAACGACCGGGTAAAAGCCCTTGCTAGCGAGTTCAGTATAGACCATCGTGTTGCCACACCATACCATCCACAGACGAATGGTCTAGCTGAGGTGTCGAATAGGGAGATCAAGAATATTTTGCAGAAAGTCGTCCGCCCTGACCGAAAGAATTGGTCACAGCTTTTGGACTCGGTCTTGTGGGCATATAGGACGTCTTTCAAGACTCCATTGGGTACATCTCCCTTTCGCCTCGTTTATGGCAAGCCATGCCATCTACCTGTTGAGCTGAGGCACAAGTCACTTTGGGCAGTCACAGATATTCTTATGGATCCAGATGGTATAGGAGACCAGAGGAGGGCAGAGTTAGCCGCCTTGGAAGAGCTTAGAGATGCAGCTTTCTCAAGCAGCCTACATTATAAGGAGAAAGTCAAAGAGTGGCATGATTCTCATATCAGCCACAAGCATTTTGAGATTGGACAGAAAGTATGGTTGTTCGATGCGAGGCTTAGATTATTTCCAGGGAAGTTACAGAGCAAATGGAAGGGACCTTACTTGGTCAGAAAGGTACACGATAACGGTAGCATTGATATATCTGAGTTATCTTCTGAGAGTACCTTCCGAGTGAACGGCCAGCGGCTCAAACCATTTCTAGATCATGAGCCGCGGGACGTTATTATTGCCGCTATTCATTTTGCGTGAGATGTGGTCTTTTGACTCACATCTTTTGCATCTCACGCCTGATTTTCACTGTTCCTCCGCCTGTATAGATCCAGTTGTCTATATCATTCTATTCTTTAGTCCCACATCCCTTTTCTCATCCTGTGATTATGCTATACTTAGGGTGTACTTTACCCTAAGTATAGGGGGGATGTCGGACCCGCGAGTGTTCTTTTCATTCTTTCTGCTCTTGTTTTTGCTGCCTATACTTAGGGATATTTTACCCTAAGTATAGGGGGGGCAGATTCTGTATCTTCTTCACTCGACTTTCCCTTCATGTACAGCTTTCTATACTTAGGATTAGTTAATCCTAAGTATAGGGGGAGACCACCGAGTTCCTCTCATTCTATTCATTTATTAGCCATTCCTTTTCACTTCCCTTTTACTAAGCACGAGTTATGTCTTCTTCATCGCTCTTGATCACTCTGAGGACATCGTTCGAGCTAAGTATAGGGGGGGTGTGTATATATTTCATATATACTTTAGCCATAACTCGTACTTTGTGTGAATGTGTTAATAAATAAAATGGCTAAAAATCACAAAAATTTAAAAATTTTCAGGCACATAAACTTCTTTTATTCTTGCACATACATAGCTAGTGTATAAAGTATTTTTGTAAAAATGATTTCAAAAGTCTTTTATGTAAAGCTTGTGTAAATATTTTGTATCAAAATTATGTATATAGTACAAAATTTTTCCAAAATGTTTTGAAAATCAAAAGTTTGCAAAAATCTTGTGTAAAAGATTGTAAATATCATTTTGCAAAACTTGCACCTCATGCATCATTCATGATTTCAAAACATTTTTTTTTCAAAAATTTTGCATGATTGTAAAATATTTGTAAATAGCATCTTGTGTACATATATGTATGTAGTTTTTCCTGGATGAGAGTTGACATTTAAACTAAGCCTGGAATTAAATTGAGAAATGGAGCTTGAATAAGATCTTAATCCACTTAACTTCAAGAGGAACCTTGTAGGACTTAGGGTTAAGGCTTTTCAGGTCCATAAGGACTTAATTCTTTGAGTCTATTAGGCTATGAGCATATGTCATCTTGATGAGCTTAAGTAGAGCACTTAACAACACACGCATGACTCTCAGAGACAATGGCTGCACTTGCACCTGCACTCTACACATGGCTCTTCACGGATGAGGTGGTGAGGAGGCAGTTTCCTTTGGCTTGGGGTAGCATATGAGGGTAGTACTTCTAGGCGGAACCTCTCTTCTTCTTATAGTGAAGGAAGTGCACCTCAACTTGGTCTAGTAGTGTTGAAAGCTAAAGACAGAAGCTGTGGGTTGCAATAAAGCTTCAAAAGAGGGATAGTCTACTGGCTCAAGGGGAAATTTCTTATATATGCTGCACCATGTAGATATGTTGTACAGAAGTTCTTGAAAAAAAAAATGCAAAAATGCAACTCCAAAAAAATTGGTGGGTCGGATTGAAAATTTAATAACCCCACCGGAGTATAAAGCAAAAGCTTATGGTATCCATGTCACATCTCATGAAGCTTGCAGCGGGAGACTTAGCTACACTGGCTAAGCTTCCAAAACTCTATACTTCTACCCCCTCTTCTTGAGACGGTTGCACTTGAACTTAGAAGGGAATACCCCGCTTCTCGAGGAAAGAGTTGCTAGACTGAGGCATTAGAGTTACCAGGTTGAGGGAGGTTGTTTCTTTGTTACTTCTGAGGTGGGGAGCCACATATCACCTACACCGCAAGGAAAAAATTCATGGTCATTAGAGTTTGTGTATGTAGACTTGTTCTGATCTGGTTTATTGAGGAGTCTTTCCCATAGATTGGTGGAACTTGGAGGCTGTTGAGTTTTAAGCTTAAGTCCAAATAAGGTTCCGACACATTAATAATCCAAAGATCTGATCGAGCTCCATATTTCAATTTAATGAAGGAAAATTTAATAAGTCAACCTTGATCCATGTACATCCTCTTTTTCTTTTTCTTTTTCTTTCTTTTTCACTTCTTTTTCAAATAAGTGTTTGCTAAGGGACTAGCAAAGTTAAGCATAGGGGGGTGATGAATACCCATTCATCACTCTTTATTCTTCTATTTTAGCTACAAAAACCCTTGCAAATACATGTAGATATGTGTAAATCCAAATAATTACCAAAAGCATGCATTGTGTAAAAAACCTATAATTAGCATGTTTTTGTGCAAAAATAAAAAGAATAAAGAGCAAAAAGAAAAAGAGGGAAATATTTAGAATAAATATTGAGCAACCTAACCCAAGGGAGGGCTCAGCATGGGCCTGACCGCATAAAAGCCAAAGTAGAGGGAGATAGGAGCTCATGTGTATATACTTCTGTAAATACATATTTTCCTCACCCAAAAATATGCTTGTACATATTGTGTGTATATTTTATTAAAGAAAACAAAATAAAAATTTAAAAATCAAAAATTCAAAAATGCCCTTTCACCATGTGTATAGACCATCATCCTTTATCTATTTAACCCTATAAATAAATAAAATTATTTTCTAAACTTTTTGTAAATATTCTATGTTACATATTGTAAATACATAAAATAACAAGAAACAAAACAAAAATCAAATAAAAATTACAAAATTAAAAATACAAAAATACATTGTATAGATACCATGTATATAAATGTATACAACTATTTATTTCACCCTTGTGTATAAATAATTAAAATAAAATAAAAATACCATTTTATTCCATATTTTATGATGTAAATAAATAAAATACAAAATGAGCATAAAAATACATAAAAATAACAAATAAAAAATCAAAAATTAAAATCTATATAGTGTACATATACCTATATATATATAACTACCCTATTTTTATTTCCAAAAATTAATTAAAAATCACCAAAAAAATAGAAAAAAATAAAAGAAAAACATTTCATGTTTTGAGTTTTCTTTAATTCGGCCTATTTCTACCTTAAAATAAATAAACAAAAATTAAATACACGTGGCAGCTTCTGATTGGTCCACGGGGGATTGTTGACCCCGGTCAACTCCCCCGTGGACTCCTTCCTTTTCTGGAAGATGCGTGCCGCCCCGCCTTCGCCGATTTTTCCACGCATCTCCAGGCTGTCTCCCACGCGAACCCCGTGCCCGGATTCTTCGCCGATCATCCCTCATCCTCGCCCGATCTTTCGCCATGAAATCAACGCCTTCCATCGTTGTCTCCACTCAACCCTAATCGCACCTGTCACCATATATATCCCGACCTCCGCCGCCTCCGCGCCTCATCTTTGGACCTTCTCCTTCTTCCCAGTGACCTCCATAGGCACCGCGAGAGTGACAGCAAGCGTTTGCCCTTGTTGCAGCGAGGCGAGGAGGCGAATCCACTGATCCGGCGTTCTTCGCCGCCGCTGCTCCGCCACCAGCGTCGAGCATCGAGCCTCGGGCCGAGACGACCCTCGAGGCTACGACCAGGAGCACCCCCTGCTCTTCCCCAGTCTCTCCGACCACCCAGGTAGAACCCTTAGGCCGTAGGATAGCTTAGATTTTGATTTTTCAGTTACTGTTAGCGTAGCTCCGCCGCCTTCGCCAGGCACCTCCGATCACCCATCTTCCATTCCGACACCGCCATCATCTCCGCCAGACCTCTCCGCACCTTCTTCACCCCTCCACACAACCCAGATCGCACAGGATCTGGGAACCGAGCTCCTTCGCCGGAGCTCGCCATTCCGACTCACACTTCACCTTCACGCCGCCTAACCGGGTCGAGGTACTTTGCCCTCGACCCGCGAGTCTTCTGGTTCGTTTTTCAGGTCGAAACGAGGGCGTCTGAGGCCCTTCGCCATCCAGCCAGGAGACCCAGCTCCGCCGGCCTTGCTCGAGCTCCTCGGAGCTCGGATTGCCCGTCGGAGACCACCGGCAGACGCGGGAGCCTTCCGCGATTCTTCTCCGACCTTCAGGAGGCTCACCGGAGGACCCTAGCGCACGCACGAGCCCGGCGAGTCTCGCCGGGGACCTGTTCTTCGAGGACCCTCCATTGCCGTCCGATCGTCCTCATCGCTCCAGATCATATCTTGGCCGTCCGATCGAGGAGTAGCTTCCACCGTCCGATCCGAGGAGACACCATCTGGAGCGCCCACCCTCTGCAGCCGTCCGATCTACACGTGGCGCGCATCCAACGACTCCATTTAATAAAGGGTAATTTACCCTTAGGCCCTTATCTTTGCTTTATTTCGTTTCAGTCCTGTAAGTTGTCGAGTCAGTTGTTTATTTTCTGGGATATTTGCATAGAGACCCTCGTGCTTATTTTTATTTGCATTTATACCCCTGCCAGTTGAGAGCCACGTGCTTCGTCACGTGTTATTTTGGGAATTTTGCATAATTAATCCTGTAGTTCTGGTTGTTATGAAATGAATAAAACTTTTTGAATAATTGCATATATACCCCTGTGAATGTTTTATTTGCACATGTGCGTTTTATTTTGGGTTATTTGCAGATAAGCCCCTGGACTTTTGGTACTTGTTACCAATAAGCCCTCGGAACTTATTTTTATTACCATTTGGTCCCTGTGTGCCCCAGGCACGTGCTTGGCACGTGTTTTGCTGGGTATTTTGCACCAGGACCCCAGAACTTTTGGGTATTTGCATTTAGGTCCCTGTGCACAGTGCCCCCTTGTTATTTTTGAATAAAATATCAAACGACCTCCAAATCCAATGAGATTTTGACACATGGCTCCTGCCATGGTGTAGGAATTTCTGTGATTTTTTAGGACATTTTTGATTTCATTTGCTATTTTTAAAAATTCAAAACCCCCTATTTTTGCCACTGTTTGACTTTAAAAATACCAAAAAAATATAAAAACCCCACCAAAAATTCTAAAAAAAATAGATATTGTTGATTGCTTGTTGTTTGATTTTCCAGCCAATTTTGGCGATTTATCATTGAGTAAAAACCTTAAAAATTGAAAAACTCCTAAAAACCCATAAAAATTCTAATAAATAATTTAAAAATCCAAAAACAATAATTTAGGTGCCAAAATTTTCCTTATTCTTTCTAGATTACAGGAAAATTACCTTAAGGGCTTATTGAGATCCTTAAGTATTTTATTTTTGGGTTTCAAGCCTTGCTAGACAGTACCTCTTCTTTTTAGCCTTGTTTTATTTTTAGAAAATAAAATATACATTAGAAAAATCCCTAAAATTCACCAAAAACACTTAAAAACTTAAAAAACATAAAAACATCTTTTTTGAATTTTTGCTTGATTTTTAATGCTTTAAATAAATTGTTGAAGTTCATTATCTGTGTGCCTTCTTTAATTTTCTCATCATTTAAAAAAAAACCTAAAAAAATATAAAAACAAATAAAAACCACTAAAAAAGACTCTCTCGGATTTCTGACTACATCGTAGGCCGTAAGGTCAATCTGTGCTCCTTGTGTTCGACCCTGGGTGCTATACCAGGTAAATCTCATAGCGAGACCGCTTTTGCATTTTCGATTGATTTTATTTTTTGTAGTGGTCTATTTTTCTTGATACACGCATTCGAGTGACTGAGGTCGCAACGACCTCATTTCAGACCTTTACCTCAGTTGTTCGGGATTTTGCGTCGTCAGGAGCCTGCACCCAGTGGTGTAGGAAACTCCCTGCACTCACCCCATTTTCGCATTGTTTTTTTACTTTTTTTGAATTAAAAGTTGGGGAGATGTACTTAATATATTGAGGGGAATAAGTGTTTCAAATTTCATGTAAAATAAATATTCCTAGCATGTTCATCTAAAAGGTATCGATTTCAGCAATCTTGAGACGTTAAAATTTGGTAGTCTTGATGGAGATGATATAAGTGTCGAATTAAGTTGAATTTGGAATGACAACATGGTGATACATGGTGATCTAAATTTCCAAAGGTTTTATTTCAAAAAAATCAAAAAACAATGAAAAATTAGGCCGGGTGTAGGAAATTTCCTGCACCCGCCGGTGTAGGGTCCTTTTTCCCTATATATATATATATGGGTTAAATGGGACTGCCCCTAGGGGAGCTAACTTGGCTCCCCCCGCTATTTCGCCCGGTTTTTTTATTTTTTTTTGAAAATTTCTTTCGTGAATATTTATTACTATATCCCTATATTATGCTTTTAAAATTTCGTGCGAAACAAAGACTCGTACGGCCTCCATCTAGACAATCATTTTTTAACGGTAACAGAATTGCTAAAAACGACCCTTCTGGATGGAGGTCGTATGTGTCTCTGTTTCGTGTGAAATTTGAATGACATAATATAGGGATATATTGATGAAAATCCACATAAGAAATTTCAAAAAAAGGGCGAAATAGCGCGGGGGGGGGGGGGGGACAAGTTAGCTCCCCACATGGGGGCAGTCCCATTTTACCCTATATATAGGGTTAAATGGGGTTGCCCCCTAGGGAGAGCTAACTTGGCTCCCCCACGGTATTTCGCCCGCTTTTTATTTTTTTTTTTGAAAATTTCTTCTGTGAATATTTATCACTATATCCCTATATTATGTCATTCAAATTTCATGTGAAACAGAGACTACGGCCTTCATCCAGACAGGCATTTTTTAACGGTAACAGAATTGCTAAAACTGACCCTTCCAGATGGAGGTCGTAGGAGTCTCTGTTTCACGCGAAATTCGAATGACATAATATAGGGATATATTGATGAAAATCCACGGAAGAAATTTTCAAAAAAAATAAAAAAAAAAGCAAGCGGAATGGCGCGGGGAGAGCCAAGTTAGCTCCCCCCATGGGGGCAGCCCCATTTTACCCATATATATAGAGAGAGAGAGGAGTGATCCTATGAGATGAGATTTGGTGAGATGGTGAGATAGGAGATTCTCGACCACTAATTTCAACATTCTCTCTCCTGGTTTCTCTCTCCTGGCTGGAACTAGTGGACCAGAATCTCCCATCTCACCATCTCACAAAAATCTCATCTCATAGGATCGACCCCCCCTCTCTCTCTCTCTCTCTCTCTCTCTCTCTCTCTCTCTCTATATATATATATATATATATAATATATATATGGTTAAATGGAGCTGCCCCTTGGGGGAGCTAAGTTGGCTCCCCCCGCTATATTTCGTCCATTTTTTATTTTTTTTTGAAAATTTCTTCCGTGAATATTCATCACTATATTCATATATGATGTTATTCAAATTTCAGCGAAACAGAGACTCCTACGGCCTCCATCCAGACAGTCATTTTTTAATGGTAATAGAATTGCTAAAAAAGACCTTTCTAGATGGAGGTTGTAGGAATCTTTGTTTCGCGCAAAATTTGAATGACATAATATAGATATATATTGATGAAAATCCACGGAATAAAATTAAAAAAAAAAATAAAAAAACGGGCGAAATGGCGCGGGGGAGCCAAGTTAGCTCTCCCCATGGGGGCAGCCCCATTTTACCCATATACATATATAGGGGATTGCCTCCTCCTCATTTTCCCCATTTTTTTGGAAGAATAAATGCGTGGAAATTCATAATTATATCCTCATATTATGTCTTTCAAGTTTTGTGCGAAACAGAGACTCACATGGCTCTCATCCAGACAATCATTTTTTAACGGTCGTAGAGTTGTTGAAATCGACTCCGTCTTGATGGAGGCTCGTATGAGTCTCTGTTTCACACGAAATTTGAATGGCGTAATATCAAGATATAGTTATGAAAATCCACAGAAGTAATTTTCAAACAAAATAAAAAAATAAGAAAAATAGGGCAGGGGGAGTCAAGTTAGCTCCCTCCGAGGGGCAGCCCCATTTTTTCCCTACACACACAGGTTAAAGGAGTATGCTCCCTGGGATCATATAAGAGTATGCTCCCTGGGATCATATAAGAGTATGCTCCCACCTTTTTTTACACAATTTTTTTGTTTTTTAAATGGAACATGTGGAGATTTACTTAGAAATAAGTGGAATATGTATTTTAAATTTTGTGTAGACATTCCTAACATCTCCATATGGATGAGGTCAATTTCAGCAATTCTAAGACCGTTAAAATTGACAGTCTTGATGGAGGGGATAAAGGTCTCGAATTAAGTCGGATTTTGAATGACACCATAGCGATATATTATGATCTAAATTCCACAATGTTTTATTTCAGAAAAATAAAAAATGGGGAAAATGGTGGGAGCATGTAAGCTACATGCTCCCAGGAAGCATACTCCTTTCCCCTATGTATGTGTGAATTTTTTATTTTGGCAGATGAGTATACGCATAAGGATATGATTTTTCGTGGATGTAGATATGGATACACACTTTATTTTCATTTTTTTGAGAATACTGATATGGTAACATATTAATTAGTGGATAAGATGTGCATATATGTATTGATGAATCAGTATATATTATATACGCATATATCAATGTGTGTATAATATATCTAAAATATTATAAAGTCACATGTAATGTATTGCATCGAGAGTCATTTTCAAATGCGGGAAGAAAAATATAGATATTTATATTATTTATTTATTACATAAGCTATCTAATTTAACTTATTACTTTTTTCTTTTTTTGTTGTATTCATAGGTTATAAAATTTTGATTTAATCAGCTTTTAATTTCAACTTTACAAATATATTTCTCGAAAAAGAAATTTTTTTGCAAACATTTACTATCAATGGGATAATTTGTATCTGTTTGTTAAATTTTCACATCTGATTTTATAATTATTCATTTTTATATATGAATCCATATTTAACGATGCGATTTGCAATTGTTTTTGTATTCAAACCCAAAATTTAAAATGGACAAGGATATAGTAGTCGCTTCCTTGATCTCGTGCCAATGCCCCTCCCCCTTGTCATCTTCAATAGTGACAATCAGAAGCAGCCACCAGTGGTGCTTCCGGCTTTTCTTCGTCACATCATCGGCATTGATCATCTTCCCTTTTGACAACAACAATACATGATCACCGCTACTAATTGCAGATGCAAGCTCTAGACCCAAATTCCATTACTTAATGGAGGCGACAAGTACATTCACCGCTATCTTCGATGACAGTTTGTCAGCAGTATTCACCCTCTACCATTTTGACCTAAAGCGTCTGATGTCCCCATCTCCAAGTCCATTTGGGAAATTTTCCATCACCGTCCTTCAGCCTTATGCTTGCTCCTTCCACCTGACACATCCATTCCTCCTATGCGATACGATCACTAGAACCTCCCCGCTATAGTTCACTGTTGTGAGTGCTTCCCTATTCATACGACCACATCTCCTAAGCAACGATCACAATTGACACCTTACAGACAGACTCCTCCGTCCCTTCTCTCATGTGGGTGGCGGTTCTCACTATCGTTCTCCAGCAAGACATTCCATTTTAGGACCTCCTCGTCACCATCTATGGATGAAGGTTGTGGATTCTACGTGATTCAAGGACAGTGACATCCCACATATGCATCTCGCCTCCTTACTTCGACCAACCATCACATGTGATGACATCTTCTCCAAGCCAGCGATGAGGTCATTCATTTGTCTTTTAGTAATTGCCATCAGATTTAGATTGATCCCAATGTTATTATTTGTGGAATTTGCAAACTTGAGGCGTGGCAAAGAGGTAACAAGTGGCGGGTGAGGTGTTTCTTGATTTGAGGTAATGAAGTCTAGGAGCGAGATTTGGTCATAGGTAGGGGCCATTAGTGGAAGGGATAGGAAAAGAAGGCGGAGAGAAGAAGCAAGGTAAGAGGGGGGAAGTGTCCATCATGTCGGAGGTCTCAACGATGGACCGGTGGAGAGGAAGAGAAAGAAGAAAGGAGATGAGTTGAAGGAAAAAGAAAGGGGAACAAAGATCCACCATTTGATTGTTTTTATTTGATTAACTCAAAGATAACTCAAAAAGTTCACTCAATAAGAGTTAAATTGACGGTAGGGATCGTTGTATAAGACAGAGCAAGTGTGTAGGAGTTGGAGAGTAAATATGAAATATACATGTGTTATTGTGTAACTGGTGAAGTTTTCAAGGGTTATGGTGTAAAGATCCCAAAATAAACCTTATTACCCATTACCGATGATGCTTTCCCACATCTTCAAGAACATAGATTTAAGGGATTTTTTACATCCATAATCCTCTATACTTTGGTAATTACAAGTTGAACCTTTCATAATTCTGAATCACACGTGGAACTCAAACGATTGATCCATTTTACACATAGAACCCTGTCGTTACTTCGATCGTTAACTCAACCACTCTTGAAATTGATCAAACCCAACACATATCCAGTGACAATTTTTAAATTATTTTATTCACCCTTTTCTCCATCCTCTCTCTTCCCATTTCTGCCCCCTAGCACTATGTCGAACGAATACATGAGGTATTGTATCTAAAGTTATGTAAGTGGGTTTTAATTTGGTAAGCCTACGATATTATATTGGGTAACCAAAATCGATTTCAAGTGGGAATATTATTGGGTTGAAGAGAGAGTTAGGAATTCTCAAAATTGAAACAAGGTGTTTGGGTTGAGTTTTTAGTACCACATGGAGTAGTGCTAAAACTTTGATGGGCGTATATATGAGCCCTCATCTTAAGCTCTTGTAGAAATAGAAGAGATGATGAATGGAAGACCACATGCGCATGTGCTTTGCTTTGATCCGGAGAGTCAACTCAGATCTTGATACTTTTGTTGCGGGATTCATTTAACGGGTCAGAGAAATCAATCAGTCAGATTAATTTGAAATACTAATGTTGAGGGAATTCGAACCGACGTACCATATCTATTATTTTTAGATCTGAACAAATGCTCATTGAGTGGGCGATTACAGATCTCGAAGGGTCATGGTTAGATCAATAAGAAGCCACCCCTTGATGTGAATTGTAAATTCTTCACACACAAATTTCCCATTCTCTCTTTGTTCTTCCACTGCGAAGTTCCCATGTTTTCTTCTACTAAGCTCATGTTCCGTGAGGTGCATTCGAGGATGATTTTGTATGTGCACGCAGACGAAAACATGTGGCGTTATATCCTAAGAGTGGATCACTAAAGCTCTATGTGTTAGTATTGTTGGGTGATATCCTCTGTAAGGATGGCCCTTCATGGCCGCTTCGGTGATTTCTAAACTGATCTATATCGTTTTATGTTTGTCATAATTTATTTATTACTTTACTTTCGTGGATCTTTCCCTAAATCAGTGTATTATTATTTAAATCGATTCTTACTTTATATATGTAAAATTGGATTGTGAATTGAATATGCATGATTATATGTTTGGTGATCTGTGATCCTATTAAAATGATTCATGTTAATCTGAAAAATCACCGTTTAATATTTGCCATGTTGAACTGGATTAAACAAACTTAGAGAGGATATCGGGAATTGGTTTTAACGTTATGTCTGATACAACGTTCAAATCGAGGGTTGGTATGACCGGTAGGCCTGATAAATTTGGTGGTCATAACTTCAAGCGTTTGAGCAACGCATGAAGATCTGGTTACCACCATAGGATTAATCTCGATGCTTGAAATTGCATGTCCCACAGTGGATACAGAAAATCTCTCATCCGATAGCTAGAATGTGCATTCTTCATGAAAAGAAACCGACCATATATATCATGGTTTCATTTTGTTGCCTTTGTCCAAACACATTATTTGACATGTACAGTTCTTTTACACAGATGACAAAGGGGCTATGTGAAGAACTCAACATGAATAACACTGAATATCTCGGCTAATGAAACTTCCAGAGAAGTTTTAAGTCATGTGCGTCGTAGAAAATTCTCTACAAGTCATGGGAAAAACTTCGGTATGATCTAAAACAGAAAAGAGGATATTTATACGGATGACTAGATGATGGAAATCACCATAAAGGAGGAACACAAGAAACAAAAGCGTGTGGTTCCTCTTGATGTTCAGGTAAAGGCCAATTTCATGACCTGTAAGGCTAAAGATAAAAAGAAAAAGTGCAATAACAACATGGTTAAAATAAAATCAAAAGGTAAGATTCAGAAAAAGATAAAGAATGAACCATGTTGGCACTATAATCAAGTTGGTTATTACTAGAAGGACTCTTCGTCCTTAGAGGCTCAATCAATGACTGTAGATGGGAGTGCAAAAGTAAATATGATCACCACATGACTTGGAGATAGTGAGGGATATGTCTTGGTGAAACCTGAACTATACCATATCCATGATCCAAATGAGTGATTAGTGGATACATGAGCCAACGTACATATATGATCCAAGAGAACTTTGTTTTTTTCTTACCAGGCCTGTAGTGGCGGGACTGGGAAGATGAGGAATGCTTCTGCTGCCAAGATGCTAGGCTCGGGACAAGCCAGCTTGAGATTCTCCTTTAGGCATTTCTAGACTTTGCGTAGGGTGTTGCATGTCCCTGATGTGAAGAAGAATGTGTTATCTGATTCCATTCTAGTTTAAAATAGTTTCGTTGAAGTTTAAAAGTCATAACGTTGTTATTCTAAGACATGGTATTTTTTATGGAACATGCTATTTAAAATATTTTGATTTTTTTATTTAGTATTAGATGTGATTCAGTAAACATCATTTTTGTGAATGTTTTCAATTCTAAAAGTACATATTTCAGTTTATTATGTGATTAATAACTTAGATTCTTGTGATCTATAGCATGGTAGATTGCGACATGTGAACTTAAATTCAGTTAAAAGAATGATGAATTTAGAGTTGAACTATAAACATACTATTGATAAAACTCAAAAAATGTGAAATTTGTGTATAATATAAGACACCTAGAAAGTCTTTTCATTCGGTCTCTATATATTGAGATCTTTGATCTAGTGCACATGGACATCTGTGAGTTTAATGATGTGTTTACTAGAGGAAATAAGAAATACTTTATCTTTTATATATGATGGTTGTACATACTACTCTGTGTATCTAATGAAAACCAACGGTGAATCCTTAGAAAATTTCTTATATTTAAGAATGAGGCGAGATATACAAATAGGAAAAGTGCTTAAACACCTTAGGTCAAATATACGAGGTGAATATACGTCTAAATTATTTGATGAACAATGCAAATTGTTTGACATAGTTCATGGTTACTGCTTCATATTCACCACAATCAAATGGATAGTTGAACGAAAAAATAGAACCTTAACAGATATGATCAATGCTCTCCTATAGAGTTCTAAACGATCAACCTATATGTGGAGAGTGACCTTGAATACGACTTCTCATATTTTGAATGGGGTCCCTCCAAGACATATGGAAAAGTATCCTTTCAAAAATCGGAGAAATAGGAAAGCAAGCTTAAAGTGTCTCAAAGTGTGAGGCTATATCGCTAAGGTTTTGGTACCATAACACAAGTAAAAAAAGCTAGGTTCTAAAACTATTGATGTGGTCTTCCTGGTTTATTTGGAAATTAGCTATATAGATAGGTTCTTGGTAGTTAGATCTGAGATACCTTGCATAGATGTCAACACTATAATTGAACTCCATGATGCTACTTTCTTTGAAGATGTCTTCCCTATGAAGATTGGGACTCCTCAAAATATGAGCAACGATGTCGTCTCCACATCAGGATCTATTCCAGATTAGGTCAAAAGGATATCAAATGTGGGGTTTGAGACTCAACCTGAACCCAATAAACCTTTAGAAGAGATTGAGATAAGGAGGAGTAAACGACCAAGGATAACCAAGGATCTTGGCAATGACTTTGTTGTCTACTATATCGAGGGTGATCGAGAAAATTAAAATGGATCCATGGCTTCATCTGAAGCAAAACAATAATGGAATTCATCAAATTGAAGATGGATACCATTATGGCTAATGGAACTCAGAAACTGGTTTATTTACCCAAACAAGTGATCTAACATTGGGTGTAAGTAGATGTTTAAGAGAAACCTTAGACCTAGCAGATCGACTGAAAAGTATAAAGTCAAATTAGTTGGTAAGGGTTTTATGCAAAAGGAAGGTATCGACTATTTTGATACATATTCCTATGTGACCAAGACGACCATAATATGGATGCTTATAGCATTGGCATCTATTTGTATATGATCTCTCTATCCATCAGATTGATGTGAAGACCACCTTTTTGCATGGTGATCTTGAGGAAGAAGTCTATACTTGTGACACACTGGAATAAGGGAAAGGTTTGCAATCTTGTTAAATCCTTTTACATATTGAAACGAGCACCAAAGCAATGGCATGAAATTTTTAACAAAGCTATTTGGTCATGTGACTTTAATGTTCATGAATCCGACAAGTATGTTTATTCCAAGGTGGAAGGTGATGAGTATATGGTCTTGTGACTATATGTAGATGATATACTATTATTTGGATCATGCACGAGGATTTTTAATGAAACTAACGAGTTCTTAATTAGAAAATTTGAGATGAAGGATATGGATGGTGTTGATGTGATCTTGTGGGATTGTAGTTTTTCCATCTCATTACATTGAGAAGGTACTTGAGAATATTGAATAAAGTCGTAACCATTCCTTTTGTTCCATCCAAAATTCTTTACAAAAACAAGAGGTGACTACCTATAGCACAACTAAGGAATTCACAAGTAATATGAAGTTTAATTTATCTTGCAAATAAACATCTCATTCTCGGTTACACGGTCTAGTAGATATACTAGTTATCCTGACCGTACTCAGTGGGAGGCTCTAGGTCAAGTACTATGGTATTTGAATGAACTATTTTCCTTAGCATTATGGTAGACATCTTTCTGTACTAGAAGGATATAGTGATGCAAGCTCGATAGGGAAGATATAGGAAAATAGGAGTAATGGTGTCACAGGGTATGTTTTCACCCTTGGAAGCAATGTAGTCTCCTAGAGGTCTGTAAAACATGCCATTCTAGGTCAGTCTACTTTTGTGGTCTAGATGTGCGCTTTGTACACTACTACGGTTGAGATTGAATGGATAAGGAATCTTCTTTATGAAATTTCCATGGTAGGCCAGGCAGTTCCTGCAATCTCGTTACACTGTGATAACATGACCATACTTGCCAACATTAAGAGTTCAAAGTTCAATCAGAAAACAAGGAGACGCGCCCAAATAAGACTTAAGGCATTAAGGGATATGATGTCTCAAAGTGTGATGATTGTGGATTTCGTTGGATTTAAAGATAACACAGCAAATCCTTTGACCAAGAAACTTGATAGATTTCTAGTCCTAAAGTCAAGGCTTGGGATGGAACAAAGACCCGTTGGGAGTTCCTCAACAGTGGTCACTCAATCTATTTGAGTGGAGATCGCACAAAGTAGGTTCAATGTGGTAATAACATCATGTTAAAGAACTGGTTGGTACTTTTAATTTAATGCTTTTACATAAGTATCTTATCCCTAGAAGTTTGAGTACCATTTAAGTTGCAAGATCAGTAAGAGCATAGGCTCTGAATATGTTCAAGCCTTTGGGCAGGATGTCGGCAGTGCATCCTCACTGAACATCACATATGTGAATGTTACTGTGGGACAAACTTAAAAGAAGAGTGTTTTTCATGAATACACTCATGAAACAGGATAAAGATGCATGGTCTTTAAGAGCATCAACACCAAAGATTGTATCAAGAAAAACACTTTGTTCTTGCTACCATATACTTTAACACTAAGGTCTGAAGTTCAAGACCTACTTCACTTTGTCCATGTTAAGGTGGAAGTATTAAACTCGGGTAGATGTTCAAAATGGAAGACACATTTACTAAAAGCAAAGTGTGGCAGCCAAAAGTTGTCTTTTGCTTTTCTTTGAATTTTCTTTAAAATCGGTGAATTTGTGAGGTTTATTGTATCTGAAGTTATGTAAGTATGTTTTAATTTGGTAAACTATGATATTACATTGTTTAATCAAAATCAATTTCAAGTGGGAAGCTAGTTAGGTAAAAGGAAAGTTGGGAATTCCCAAATTTGAAACAAGGTGAGTTTGATTGGAATTTTTAGTACCACATGGAGTTTCTAACATTTTAGTGTATTTATATACGAGTCCTCATCTCAAGCTCTTGTAGCAAGAGTATAGAGGAGGAATGGAGGACCACACAAGCGCATGTGCATGCGCTTAACTTTGTATAATTTCTTGTTCAGGCTTGGGAGAATCAATTCGGATTCCAGATCTTGATACTTTCGTTGTGGTGTTCATTTAATAGGTCAGATAAATTAATATGTCATATTAATTTGAAAGTTGTTGAAATAATTTTAACCAAGGTTCTAGATCCACCATTTTTAGATTTGAATCAACGTCCATCGAGTGTCCAGATACAAATCTCGAAGGGTCGTGGTGAGATCAATAAGAAGCCACCCCCATACGTGAATTCTCCAAACACAATATTCTCATTCTCCTCAATTACTCTGGCGTGAAGTTCCTATGTTTTCTTGTATCCGGCTGTTATTCTATGAGGTACGTTCGAGGACGATTTTGTCTGTGTGCGTGGACGAATGCATGCCATCGTATCCTGGGAGTAGATCACTAGAACCCTACACTTTGATATTTGTAAGGGAAATATCCTCTTTGTATAAAAATTGTCCATTTGAATTATAAAAATTCTAGAAATGGTTCCTTTTATTTCATATTCAATCCTAGGCAATTGTTTCACTCTATGGCTCTTGGTCTTTCTGCCCATCACCAAGGAGGTGGCCATAGACATTGATGAATCTGTGATTCGTCACACTAATTAACTGAAAATAGAGCTTCATCCTGAGTAATCGGTGTATTCATATGTTTATATCGCATAATTAACATTCATGCACTTGTAAATAGTTTGCATAAATTAGCATTTCATTTTGTATTCGTATTCACTTGTAAATATTTCACCTAACTTCACTCATCTTTAATTAACTCATCCTAAATCCAAATGACATGAAGTTAACTCCATTGTGTACATATCATTAACACTAATGAATAAAAAAATCCTAAAACAATACTAACATGTATATATTGAGATAACCCCAAACCCTATTTCTAGGACAAAAGGCATAAAAGCTTATATCTCTCGCAAGCAATGTCCAATTTCACTCTACTCATTTTTCAACTGATGTACTAATTTGCAATCAAGACCAAACTCAAAAGAATCGGAGTTCATTTGTGAAATTTGGGTTTTGGGACCTACTTGTATATTTTGCATTTTTATTTATTTCTAACTTATTATTTCATGTACATATTTGACTCTTTTTATTTATTTCTTTTTAATTTCTTTGTTTCATCTCATGTTTACATAAAAATAAAAATACAAAAATAAAGAAATTTAAATTCTGACTTGAGTTCACTACCCTAATTCACATGTATATAATTCATATCATTCATTTATTCTAATTTTTCTTAACTTGTAGAAATCTAAAAAAACTGCATTTATGTCCAATACATTATTTTACATCCTGTTTGATTTTTTCATACAGTATTCATATACAAAAAACCAAATAAAAATGCAAATATAAAAAATGATTATTTTATATACATAAAATATCATATGAAATTCATAGCTTGCACACATGGGCTCATTTGCATTTGAATCCTTCATAATTGTTGCAGATCTTTTCGAGATGTTCAACTTTCATTTTATCTATTTTTACAATTGAGTTCATCTAGTATTTTAAAAATATTTTTCTTGTTATTACATGCATGGTCAAAGTTCTCCCGTCAACATTTGCACAAATGGTCTGCCCTCAGTGGGCCACCTCACCATCCAGGTCAAACCACCCCTTCAGTTGATCAACCACCTTTGTCTTCTTGCGTACCTAACATGGGTTGTTGGATCAATTTTGATCCAACATTTGTGATTCTTTGCGCCCTTTTCTCATCTCCTGCACATGCCAAACACTTACCACCGTCCAGTAGTTGGATCGAGTCGTGATCCAATGGCCCTCAGATCACCTCCTACCTCCAACCGATGCCACCCTCTTTGCTCTACCTCTCCTGACTCTACCTAGCCTCGACCACCACCTGCTCCGCTTCTTCCCACTGTCCGATCAACCTCTAGTTTCCCCCCTCTCTCCAATTATCTTCTCCAACCAAACCTAAACCCAAACACTTACGTCTCCTCTTATACTAACATCTCAACTCCATCGCCAGACCTCTCCAACAGCCATCCTCTCATTATCCTATCATTGTCAATACCTCTTTATTGCCTAATCATCTTCCAACCACCAATGAAGTCCCATCCTCTATGCTCTTCGATCGATAACCCAACCCCCGTAGCTCAAACCACCATTATCCCCACCAAGCGATGAACCCAACCGCATGCATCCCTAAATCTCCTCCATATTTAAACCCCCTCCTCTAGCCACCAAATCTTTACACATCATCATCGGTGCCATCTGAATCCGAGCGAGAAAGAAGAGCCAGAGAATAAGGGTGGTGACAACACCCCCATCCTCCCCGACATGATTCGTGATCCCCAAATCGCATAGCAATAGAACTTCATCGTTGTTGAGTCTCACATCACCACGGTGATTCGAGACGAAGACTAAAGCATGACCATGCTTCCTACCAGGCGATTTGTCCACCTCGCTTCTACGTATACCTTTCATCTCTGACTTCTATCATTCCTCCATCTTCTTTCACTTTTATTGAGTCCATCAGATTCCCCCAAGTCAACCTCTTCTTTGATCATCATAGTCAGCCACCGAGGCTCTTGCAAAGAGCCACACCATCAATCCACCTCCGATCATCCCGATAAACGTTGTCACCCTTCCAGCCCCTTCGCTTTCCCTTCTACCTCCACGCGACCTCCCCACACCAATAAGCTCCACCTCCAACTTCGCAAGATCCATCCATCCACCATTCTTCTTGTGCCCTAATGTTCGCAACCGAGCTGCATGCTCGAGAAGCACCCAATCACCTGTAAGAATATCTCGTGAGCATGAGTAACCTCCCCAATGTCCCCTTGTCGTATATCGACCACTGGAGGAAGAGGAAGATCCTCGGGCATCACTGTTTGGAGGGAGAGGGTCAACAAAGACTCCTAGGTGTTACAGGCACTGTCGATCGCTAACCTCCTTCACTTATCGAACGACTACAAGAAACCCAATCTTAGGATCTGAGCCTCGAGCCTTGGGTCGAATCCATAGTAGGAGAGACAACCACGTGGAGGGTCACCAGTGGAGCTGCACCCGTACCATGAGCCTAATCAAGTCATGATCTTGGTCTTTTAGTGACCAAGCCCTTAGCAATTCTTGGAACTTCACTGAGGCCCTCCCCTCACGTGGGCCACCTCATATGTATGGGAGATCTTTCATCCATACCCTTCTACTCCTTGGAAATCACAAGGAAACCCCCTATGATTGGTCAAATTACATACAAAGCCCCTTTAGGTTTCAGAAATTGCGACCCCAAAAGGGTAATTTTGAGAACAATTTAATTATTTTTGTTACATTTATGCCCTTGAACTTCATTCATCTGTATCTAGAGCATATGTGGTCCGATTTTTTAGTTCTTTATGTCATTTTAAAGATCTCTTAATACCCATTCACATAGAACACTTAATTATCCAGTCTCAGATATTTTAAATGTTAATTAATTGAGGAGTTTACTCAGTCATTCTTTGGGTTATTTGTCCTCTAATATTGGTTTTATTGCTCCTAAAGTTATGGAAAATTGAGGACTTAACTGGAAATTATTGTCAATGTTAATTAATTTATCATTGAGCTACGGGATTAAATTGAGATGAGGTTGATTGACTACATGCGTGCTTGCTCCTCCATGCATCATTCATTCATTATCATCATTCAAAATTCTAAGAAAAATAGGGTATTATTTATTTATTCTTCCCATTGCATTGCATTATTTTCTTGCATAAAAAACTTATAAAAAATCATGCATCATATTTTCTCTAATTAATTGCATCTTTCATTTAAAAATCCATAAAAATCTACAAAATTAAAGACTCATATAAATTCTCTTTTTTTAAAACCTAATACCATGATTGCTTGAAAATTAACTCTAGACTCTCACATTACCTCCCTGAGTTAGATCTTTGGACTTGACCAAGTAAAATAAACAATCACCACATTAGTATTAATTGCATAATTATTTTTAGTGTCATCATTTTTTTATTTCTGGTTCTTTATCACCTACCACAATCGACGTTAATTCTTTCTAATTCAGAGTGGTAAAGAGAAGTTCAATCAAATGGTGATGTTGCCAAGGAGGTATACGGTTTAGAGTTGATATTTAGGCAAGTTAGATTTTATGGTTTCCACCCCGGGTAGACTGATCCTTAGCTTTCTTGTGCATATATTTCTCTATATATTTTTCTTAGTATTCGTATTTATTTCGTGCATCTCTCTCTAATATTTATTTCTCTTTTTCGTGGGAAGGATCCAATGGACATGGATTGACTTTTTCGGGAGTCGACACAAGACCAGAGGCATGTGATTCTTTCGTTGTAGAGGGCTAAAGAAGCATTTTTTCTGAGAGAGTGCGATTTTTTTTATTTTTTCCCATATATTTATTTGTGTAAATAATTTGTAATAACTGTCTCATTTCCAGAGGTTCCCATTTGGATTCTAGATCTTATACCTAAACTAGGCACCCGGTCCATTGGGCCCATTATTTACGGTGCTTGATGTAGATCTAGGACTGCACAATGGCTATTAGAGTTACTGGGGTTTATTGGTTGGCCTCGTAGACCTAGGATCATACATTCACTGTTAATAAATGCACTAAAATGCTATACTTAGATAAAAAATGAGCATGCTCTTCACTCACTAATAGAACTATTTGTCTAGAAGCGGTTTTCTGGTGCATGCATTTAATGTAAATTTCAATTATGTTCAGCATCCTGCATGGAGATTATAAGGATCACTATAAGTATTTTTAATTGAGCACACATCATTGTTTTATCAATTTGCATCAACTTTTTTGACACCTCCCTCTGTGTTTTCTCACTTAGGAATAAAAGAAATAGGAATTGTTTGGTAGACGTGTTTGGTTATGGACTTCTAAGAATATGATCACTTAATAAAATTGGGACTATTAAATACTATTGGTTAATTAAAAACCAGATAAAAGTTAATATCACTATCTTGGGGGAGAGTAACCAAGATCCCTATATGCAGGTCACCTCCAGACTATTAGTGAGTGAGAACATAGCCTTAAGGATAGAGCCCAAAACCCTGGACCTACGTGCTAAGTCTCCAGATCCGACTCGTATGGATTTGGGAGCTACAAGCGCTCACCTCCGACCATAGACAGACATTTTGGGTGTGAAAGTCTACTATTTCCTTTGATGGTGTGATATAAACCGGCAGCCTGGCAGATCACTCCTTTAATTGAGGTATAGTAGAACCACATATCGGCATTAGGAGAGACACCAGCGTGTAACGGATTCAAAGATTGGACTGTCACCTAACTTAAAGCTGAAAACATAATCGGTTGGACCTTTGCAACATTCACTGTGTTAAGTTGGTAAACCTTGGGTTAGAATTGTGAATTGAATTGTGTGTGTGCAAAGACTAAGTATCACATGCCTTAAGTAATTCACTTCCTACAATTAACAATTAACTTTAATTAACAATTAACATGTTGTAAATAATCAACCCTAATTATTCACCATGTACATACACCCACACCTATCTATTTATTTAACCTTAAAAATAAATAAATTAATTTCCATAAAATTTGTATATATTCTACTTTTTATGTTGTAAATACATAAAATAAAAACAAAAACCAAAATAAAAAGAACAAAATTAAAAACCAAAAATAACATCGTATATATACCTTGTATAAAGATGTACATATCTATTTATTTTACTCTTGTATATAAATAATAAAAATAAAATAAAAATACCCATTTATTCCTAATTTTATGCTATAAATAAATAAAATATAAAATGGGGATAAAAATGTACAAAAATAACTAATTAAAAATCAAAAATTAAAAAGCCATATTGTATATATACCTATATATAACTCCATAGTGTAAATACCTAATTTTAATTTTGAAAAATTAATTAAAAATCACAAAAAATAGAAAAAAATTAAAACAAACATTTTTCATGTTTTGAGTTTTTAATAATTCGGCCATTTAGTATTTTATTTTTAATTTACAAATATTTATTATGTGGCCTGCCCCCATTGGTCCACAGGGATGTTGACCCCCCGGTCAACTCCCCCTGTAGACCACTTCCCACGGGTCGTGACGCCCGACCCGATTTCTCGACATTTTCGCGTCACGACCCGATCACCTCACGCCCAAACCCAGGGTCCAAATCGTTCTTGCTAGATCCGACACCCTCGCCGGCATGCCCGCCTCGAGGTCTGCGCTCTGAGCTGCCCTACCCGACCGATTCTAGCCGGACCCCTGGCTGTATAAATTCCGAGCTCTGCCTCCATTTCATGGATCATTGGTTCCCCAATCCTCCATCCCATGACCTCCATTGCCATCCTCGAGGTGAAAGCTCGCCGTTGGCCGTGTCGCAGAGAGGAGAGGGTGCCCGGACCTCAGAACCGGCGTCTTAGCGCCGCCGTGCTCCGCCTGAAGGTAGAGCTCGAGCCTCGGGCCTCGACGACCCGCGAGGCGACGACCTAGAGCTCCCTGAGCTCAAGCCCAGTCGACCCCTCCGCCTAGGTAGCTCTCTTTCCCTCTCTATTTCTCTAATTTTTAGTTTCGCCCAAATCGCCTTCTCGCCGTTCATCTTCGATTCCGACCATCTCCGCCTTCGTCTCGCTCATCGGAGCACCCCATCACGATCGCCTTCTCCCCACGCACCTTCTCCACCCCTCCATCCAACCCAGCTCGCACAGGAGCTGGGATTGGGGCTTCTTCACCGTTGCATCGCCGGAGTCCCTACGCCCTGCCGCACCGACCACCTTCACCCCCACTCACAGGGTCGAGGCACTTTGCCCTCGACCCGCGAGTCTGCTGACGTGTTTTTCAGGTACATCCAACCCATCTGGGGGTCTCGACCATCTGGTGCAGCAGCTCGAGCTCCGTCGACCTCGCCTGAGTTCCCAGGATCTCCGACGAGCCATCGGAGGATTCCAGTAGATGCAGACGGCCCCCACGCATCTTCTCCGATCATTCGTGGCCTCCGAGGAGGACTCCAGTGCCAGCACGAGCCCGGCGAAGTTCGTCGGCGATCAGTTCGTCCTCCATCCTCCGCAGCCGTCAGATCGCTCTTCAGATCCAGTTCGCATCGCAGTCGTCCAAGCCAGGAGCCGACACCACCGTTCGATCCTTGGAGGAGTGATCGTGACCGTTGATCGTCGAGGGTTAGCCCCAACGCATCTGAGCCGATGGATCTACACGTGGCGCTCGTCCGACGGCCGACGTAATAAAGGGTAAATTTCACTTTAGGCCCTTAGCTTCTTAGTAGTTCTGCTGTAGTCCTGTAAATATTTTAGATAGTTTATTTTAGTTTGGTAATTTGCACTTTAGACCCTGTCGTTTTCCGTATTTACATGTATGCCCCTGCCTGTAGTGGATCACGTGCATCGACACATGTTTGTTTGGGTTATTTGCATATATAGCCTTGTAGTTCTAGGATGTTCTTGAATGCATTTATATTTTTGATATTTGCAGATATGCCCATGTGAATGGTTTTAATGTGCATGTGCGTTTATTAGTGGGTTATTTACATCGAAGCCCCTGGACTTTTTATACTTATTATTAAATAGTACAGGAACTTTGTTTCCTTGCAAATAGGTCCCTGTGTGCCCAGGTCACGCGCCTTACGTGTGCAATCTTGGAAAATTTGCACCGGACCCCCTGGAACTTTCACTATTTGCGTACAGGTCCCTATACACTGTACCTTAGTTTTGATTTTTAATAAAATAGCACATTAACTCCAAATTCGATGAAAATTGGATACATGGATCCTGCCATTTTGTAAAATTTTCTAGAATTTTTGGAGACATTTTTGATTTTATTTGATATTTTTAAAACTTCAAAAACAAGCTTTTTCTTTACTGTCTGACTTAAAAATTCATAAAAAAATATTAAAATACTCTAAAAATTACAAAAAAAAATTAGGTAGTGTTTATTTTACCTTGTTTGATTTTCTGACCAATTTTGGTCATTTTTGGATATACAAAACCCATAAAAATTGAAAAACCCTTAAAATTTTATAAAAAATCTAAAAAATTCTTTAAAATCCCAAAAATACTAATTGCTTCTCTATAATTTTGCTTGTGTTTGTATTTTCCATAAAAATTACCTCCAGGCTTTTTTGCTAAGTCCCCCAAGCTTGGTTGGACATTGTTGTTGTCTTTTTGCATTGTTTTATTTTTAGAAAATTCATAATCATCAGAAAATTACCAAAAATTACCCAAAAATAGTAAAAAATATAAAAGATATAAAAACATTTTTATTTGGATTTTTGAGTGATTTAATAATTGGTTGAATTGGAATGTCTTATTGCCTTTCCATTTTCTTTTAATTAAAAATCCAAAAAATATATAAAAATTAAAAATCCACCAAAAACACTTGTCTTTTATTTTATTTCTTTTTTATACTACTTCGTAGGCCGTAAGGCCATCACGTGCTCCTTGTGTTCGACCCTGGTCGCTATACCAGGTTAATATAATAGCGAGACCGCTACTTGAGCCTAATTGATTTTTGTCTGATTTTGGTGGTTTATTTTTCTCAATTGATCACCCGAGTGATTGAGGTCGCAACGACCGCTTGAGATATACCTGATTTACCTCGCTCGCTCGGTTTTTGTGGTCTTCACCACTCTATACTTATCTCAAGTTATGTCTTCCTTTGTCACTTCTTTGTCACTATGAGGGCATAGTTCATGCTAAGTATAGGGGTTGTCGTATATACGCTATATATACTTTAGAAGCTATAACAAGTACTTTATTGTATTTTTAATAATCTGAATCTAAAAGTATGTCTGTATATTTTGGATTTTTAAAAGATGATAGAAACCTGTAAATATGAGTTATAAAAAAAGTGTTTTAAAAGATTTATATAAAATGTGTTGTAAAATACTTGTATATAAAATTCTTAATTACATAAAATTTGTAAATAAAATTATTTTGTAAACCACGTATAAAACTTGTATAAACTTGTATATACTTATGTATAAATTTGTTTGTGAAAATGTACATAATTCTTGTAAATTCTTATATGTGATTCAATTCACTAACTCTTAAAAATATTAAAAAAATTCAGTAAAAATTTGCAAAAATTTTTAAAAGTTACATAAAAAGTTTAATTTGAAAATTCATTTCATAAAAAAATGTTGCATTCATTAGCATTTTTTAGAACATGTTTGATTCTTGAATCGAATGGAGGTAAGTCTGAAGGATGGAACCTGGTTTAGGCCTTAATCCACTTAATTCTAAAGGGATTTATTAGGAACTGGAATCGAGACTCTTTAGGTCTGATTTAATTCTTTGGGTTCCATAAGACCGTGTTCAGAATTCAACTTAAGCTTGCCTAAGTAGGATACCTTGTGTCATCCGTATAGCTCTTCATCATTTGGACCAATTTTAACTCATGCACACTGCACTTAGCTCGACTTGCATGGAGTTGCGAAGGGAAGTCCATTTTAGTGGTGCATTCTCATCATTGTCTAGTGGCGCTGACGTCTAGTGATGGGAGTGTGGGTTTGAAATAAAGCTTTTGATGAGGGATGGATATGACGGCACAAATTTTCCAAGACCCCAAAAAATAGGACAAAAAAGATGTTATATCCGTCGGGGCAGAAAATATCAAAGCAGTGCAATAAATATTTTCTACCAAAAAGAAGCCAAATACCAAAAACATACATGACCACAATGGTCCAAGCTTCAGATATCATGCATATCTTGGTAGAGACTTGTCTAAACTAGTCAAGCTTCACAAGGAGATGTGACTACACCGGTCGCACTCCAATTCTCTTCTCATTCTTCTACTTCCTTTCCCCTTTCGATTGTGGACACATTGCAACCCTAAAATCATAAGGAAATACCCCCCCCCCTCCCCCAGAGGATCGAGTAGCTGGATGAGGAACCAATGGGAGTGTATTACTGCGGTGGGTGGTTTCTTCGCTTCTTTACACTGGAAGAGCTAACACGTTTCACACACAGTACAAATTGACTTCAAGGTTGAACAGTTTGCGAGATGAATGGGTGGATCTGAGATGGTTGTTGAGATGAACCTGGATAGGGATTTGTGGAACTTAAAGACTGTTAAGATTTAAATCCTAATTCTAATGAGGTCCCGACAAACTATTAATCCAAAAGCCTATTCCAAGTTCATGATTTTGGGTGAAGTGAAATTCGATTTAAAGAAACAATCATGTTCTAAGTTCTTTTTTTTCCTTTTTCCTTTTTTTCTTTCACGTATTCTTAGAATAAGTGTTTGCTAAGGGACTTACAAAGGTAAAGTATAGGGGAATGGTGAATCCATGATTCATCTCCTTTATTCTTTCATTTTGGCTAAAATCTTTCATAAAATACATGTAAATATTCACTATTTCTCACTAATTAACAAACTAATCTCATTTGTTAATATTATATATATATTTAATACTTATTTCATCAAAAAAATAATAAAGAGAAAGGGAAAAAATAAAAGAAAGAAAGATGTATATATGTAAATATCTACAAATTAATCCTAACCCTGGGATCAGATCAATATTGACTTGGTCGACAAACAAATAAGTAGGGGGTAAGGATCCTAATCTATAAAAATATCAGAAAATCAATATCATCAATGGAGTTAAACACATTTTCCACCTTGTATAAATGTTCGCCTATTTTATTTATCATCGAGATAAATCCAAATTAAAATATTTCCTTAATGAAAGTTGTTTATAATAATATATATTAATTTGTAAAAATATCATAAAAATATTTAGTGTATAAATAAATAACTACATTGGACCACAAAAGTCGTAAAAGCTGACTTTTTAGGTTCATAACTATTTATATAAAACTCCAAATTGACCAAACTCACTTTTAAACTTCATTCTATTATTAATACTATTTATTTAAAATACCAAAAAATATTATAATAAAATATGTGAGTTTTGGCGTTTGAAACCTGATGAATACTCATTCATCACTCTTTATTCTTATATTTTAGCTACAAAAACCTTTGCAAATGCATGTAGATATGTGTAAATACAAATAATTACCAAAAGCATGCATTGTGTAGAAACCTATATTTAGCATGTTTTTGTGCAAAATAAAAGAATAAAGATTAAAAAGAAAAAGAGGGAAATATTTAGAATAAATATTGAGCAACCTAACCCAAGGGAGGGCTCAGCATGGGCCTGACCGCATAAAAGCCAAAGTAGAGGGAGATAGGGGCTCATGTGTGTAAATACTTATGTAAATAAAATAAAATATTTTCCTCACAAAAATAGATGCAAATTGGCTTGTAAATATTTGTACATATTCCTAAATATAAAATCAAGATAAAAATTAAAAATTAAAAAGAAGACAAAAATATCATTCATGTGCATGATCACCTTGTATATAGTCCATCATCCCTATTTATTCAGCCTTATAAATAAATAAAATTAGTTTCCAAATTTTTTGTAAAGATTCTATATTATATAGTGTAAATAAACAAAATAAAAACAATTAAAACAAAAACAAAATAAAAATAACAAAATTAAAAACACAAAAATATATTGTAAATATACCATGTATATATAGGTACATATGTATTTATTTCACCTATGTATATAAATAATAAAAATGAAATAAAAATGTCTTTTTATTCCTCATTTTATAATATAAATAAATAAAATATAAAATGGGAATAAAATTGTATAAAAATAATAATGAAAAATCAAAAACTAAAAACCTATATATTGTATATATACCTATATAGGAACCTACTATGTAAATACACTATTTTTACTTTGAAAAATTAATTAAAAATCACTAAAAAATAGAAAAAAAATAAAATAAAAATATTTCATGTTTTAAGTTTTCACTAATTCGGCCATTTGCTACCTTTAAATTCATTTTCAAAATCCAGCCACGTGGCCTTCTCTCATTGGTCCTGGGGATTGTTGACCGCCCGGTCAACTTCCCCCCCAGGACCACTTCACAAGGGTTCTTAGCGGGTAACCCATCTTCTCGGATTTTTAGCGCTTAAACCCGATTCACTCCCACTCAAACCCCGGGTCCGATTTGATCTTGATATACCCGAGACCCTCGCCGGAGCTCCTGCATCGGGATCCGCGTGCTTCCACGCCCTACCCGCGCCTGTCTTCCCGGACTCTCCAGCATATAAAGCTCCAGCTCCGCCTCCTCATTTCTCATCTTTGGCCATTCGATTCCACCCCCAGTGAGCTCCAGTGTGTACGCGAGAGTGACAGCTCGCGTCCGGTGTTGTTGAAGCGAGGAGAGGGAGCGTGACCACTGATCCGGTGAAGCTTCACCGCCTTGCTCCGCCACCAGCTGGAGCTCGAGCCTCGGAGGGAGACGCTCCTCGAGGCGAAGACCCAATAATCAAATAAAATAAAATGAAACCTAATCTACACCTCTCCCACTCAGCTCTCTCTCGCTCTCTCCTGCAGCTCCGTACAGAAGGGAGCCGTCTCCAAGTCCTGTGGTTGCGTCGGCTCCTCGAAAGTCGCCTCCGCGGTCCTCGGGCCCTCGCAAGAAACAGAGACAAGTGGTCAGACCAAAATAATCAAATAATAGTGATAAGAAAAATAAATGAAAATGAAATGAAGGTATATATGCAAAAATGCAAAATAAAATAAACACTCAAAATAAAACAAAACAAAAATAAAAGAAAATAAGACAAAATAAAACAAAAATAAGATATAAACAAAAAGCCCCGAAAAGCCGCGAGCTCTGAAAGAGCCGCGAAAAGCCGCGAAAAACAAAAACGAAAATAAAATAAAAACTACTAAGCCGTGCTCCCCGGCAACGGCGCCATTCTGATGACACGAAAAACCTAGCGACTAAGGCAATCAGGTATCTCTACGATGGTCGTCGCGACCTCGATCACTCGATCGTGTCGATCAAGAAAAATAGACCACCAAGATAGATAAAATCAATCAAAAACAAGCCAACGGTCTTGCTATTAGTTTAACCTAGTATAGCGACCAGGGTCGAACACAAGGAGCACGGGTTGGCCTTGCGGCCTACGAAGTAGTCAAAAAGGAAATAAAATTAAATAAGAAAATATTTTTGGTGGTTTTTAATTATTTTATATTTTTTGGATTTTTAATGTATTAAGAAAATAATAAAAGCTAAGGAACTATACACTTCAATAAATTATTAAATACACTAAAAATCAACCAAAAATTCTAACAAAAATGTTTTTATGTGTTTTATAATTTTTAATGTTTTTGGTGAATATTTGGGATTTTTCTGATGTTTATTTAGTTTTCTAAAAATCAAAAAGTGACTAAAACAGTAGGTACTGTCCAGCCGAGCTAAAAGGGCCTAGATAAAATATCTAAAGGCCCCAAATTAGCTGGGAGGTAATTTTCCTATAACGAGAATAAAACAAGGAAAATTTAGGCACCTAGCCCAGTGCGTGCGATCCTGACCTCCCCTGCTGCGCCTGAAGATCGGAGAAGCTCCGGCGTGGTGCTGCGCAGCTGCTCGTGGCCTCCGATGGCCCAGCCGAGCTCTGGGGAGCTTCGGCGAGGTCGGCGGAGGCGAGGCTCCTGGCCCGAATGACCCAAGCCCTCAGATGGGCTGGGTAGTACCTGTAAAGACGTCCAGAAGACTCGCGGGTCGAGGGCAAACTGCCTCGACCCGATTAGGCGGGACGGTGAACGGAGGGTCGACGTGGGCGAGCTCCGGCGAAGGGGGGACGGTGGAGCTCGAATCCCAGCTCCTGTGCGAGCTGGGTTGGATGGGGATATGGAGAAGGTGCGCGGGAAGAAGGCGATGGCTATGGTGAAGCCCGATGATCGAATAGAGCTATGGAGTGGTCGGAATCGGTGTAACATGGCGGAGCGACGATTTGGGGGAAATGGAAAATCAAAGAAAAAGAAAGAACTAAGGGACTACCTGGGTGGCTGACGAGACTGGGATGAGCTACGAGACATGCATCTGTCATCTGCTCTGAATCTGAAGTCGGCTCTGAGCAGGCTGAATCTCTGGCTCTGATGTCCTTGGCCGTCTCTATTTGTACACTCTTGCCCTCGACGCGAAAGTATACCTTCCCGCTATCATGGTCGGTCACTGCCTTGGTTGTGGCCAAGAACGGACAACCTAGAATGATGGGGGTATCGGTTACAGACTCAGGGATCTCCATGTCCAACACAACGAAGTCCACAGGGAATTGCAGGCCCTGAATCGTGACGACAACGTCCCTCAGCAACCCCTTCGGCCTCTTGACAGATCGATCAGCAAACTGAAGGATTGTCCTGCTCTGTCATAGAGTGCCCAACTCGAAGCGGTCGAGAAGGGCTGCCGGAAGTAAGTTGATCGAAGAACCGCTGTCTAATAGAGTGTGGTCAAACCTCTGCTCACGGATATGGCATCTGACATACGGGGCTCCTGAATCTGGCCTCTTGGCCGGCAGACGGTTCTGAATCACGAAACACGTGGCCCGGGTAAGCACATAGATCTCAGACTGATGGTTCCTCCTCTTCTTCCTAACTGTGGTCCTGTCTCTGAGTGATCTCTAGAGTAGAGGGATGTGCTCCAGGGCCTCCTGGAGAGTCAGATGGATATGGAATTGATCGATCATCTGTTGGCTGAACTCTACTCGCTGGTTCTTTTTAGGATTTTCTTTTTTCTGCCCCTTACCCAGATGGAGTGCTCTAGGGAAGGGGACTACAGGGTCCTTCTCAGACGAAGGACTAGGAGAGTGTCTAGGCTGCTCAAGCACGGCAGAATCTACACATACATCATCATGCACCACAGGTGGATTAGAATAAATTAAACCCTTTCCTTTATTTCCAGAAGTGTCATGAGATACATGTACAGATGGAAATACTACAGGACTAGCAGAAGTAGAAATGGTGGCCTCAGCACCACCCTCGGCAGGTCGACTCGCATCATCAGCACCACACTCTGGCTCGGCAACTATGGTGGTGTCTGTACCACCTCCTCCAACTGGTGAAGTGACGGCATCAGTATCGTCGGTGGAATCAGCATCCATGGTGGCGTCAGCACCACCGTCATCATCTCTCGCAGCATCACAACCGCGCTCCTCCTCATCTGGCGCTCTGAAAGTGGCCTGGGATCGTCGCTCAGACGAGGCGCCGCCTGTTGGCATCCTACCACTCGTAAGTGTGACAAAATCAGTATCAAATAGATATGCAGACATATCACCAAACGAATCACTAGGAGTGGCATACTCTATGAAATCTACCTGCTCAGACTTCCTCTTCAAGTCGTTCGGGTTCGGTTCACTCTGGGCAGGGATGGCGGCCTTCCCTCTCACGATCTCCCGCATCTCCTGGCGGAACTCGTCCATCTCCCGTCTAAAGGTAGCCTGCTGCTCGGTCATGAGGCAGGCTAGATCGTCTAAGGAGGGGTTCTCATAGGATGGCCCATGAGAACCTGACGGGTGGCCTCGCTGGTAGTGAGGCTGCTACTGTGACTGGTGCGGGTGAGAGGGGTACTGCTGGGGATGATACTGCTGCTAAGGATGCTCTCGCCTCCAAGACTGTCCCTGTTGATAGGGACGAGGACCATACTGCTGGTGCTATGGATGGGATGACTGCTACTGTTGGTGTACTGGAGGCTGGGCTGTTGGTGATCTCGTTGATGGCCGTACTGGCCACCCTGAACTGGAGGCTGCTGCTGGGAACTGGCACCTCCGGCTGACCAACGGAATCCAGGATGGTCTCGTCGGATACCGGGTTGGGGTCGGTCGTACTAAATCTCGTTGACGTCCATCAACGGCTCCTACTCGTAGGTGGGTGGAGGGAGTACTACCAGGGGCTGATCCAGCTGGTAGACCACCATCTGAGTGTCTGGGGATGGCGGTGACTGGTAGTAAGGCTGCGGTTGCTGGTACGGCTCCGCCTGTACAAGGTGAACCTGTCTAGGCTGACTGGAGTGTTGGTACTGGCTGCCACTGCTACTTGGATCTCCTCGTGACTGAAGACGGGACTGAGAAGCCGTCTGTGCCTCCTGGAGACACATGAGCTGTGTCTTCAAGTCACTCAGCGTTTGTGCCATCTGATCCATCTGAGATATGCCCTGGCACTGCTTCTTCTCGATTAGCTCGATCCGATCCAGCTTCTCACTGATGATACCCATGTCTGCGGCTTTAGACTCAGACTGTGCGGCTACCGCGGACGAAGTAGAAGGACCGGCATCGACCCGTGCTATCCTCTGGTACTGCATGGACTGGGGCTGGGGGCGTCCCTAAATGTAGAGTCGGGTATTGGACATCACTGTATAGTTCTCGACCATCTCCTCATAGATGGCCCAGACCTGATCCTCATCCTTGGCGAAGTAGGAACCACCACATGAAGCTTTCACCAGGCCCTGCAGCTCTGGTGTCAACCCGCAAAAGAAGCTCTGAACTAGGTTCAGCTTCGTGATATCTTGGTGCGGGCATCTATCGGTAAGCTCTCTGAACCTCTCCCATGCCTCGTGAAATTGCTCGTTGGGGAGCATGGAGAAGTTGCTGATCAGGGCCCTCGTTGCGTTCGTCTGCCCGAGTGGATAGTACTTGTTCAAGTACTCGATGCAGAGCTGCTCCCAAGTGTACACAAACTTCCACAAATGCTTCAACCAGGTGGATGCTCTATCTGTCAGTGAAAAGGGGAAGGCAATCATGCGAATGGTGTCCTTGTCCACCTGACGGTCATGGACGGTGCTGCAGATCATCAAGAACTCCTAGAGATGTAGATGGGGCTCCTCAGTGGCGAGCCCATGGAACCGAGGTAGGAGCTGAAGTGTGTTCGGGGGGAACTTGAAGTCCCCCACGATAGCTGGTAGAACCACCCAACGGTGTGTCAATGTCGATCCGAGTTTGTGCAACTCTCGCAACGGTCTCGGCTGATCTGGTGCTGCGGCTGCTGCTGCATCCGACTCGTCGGGTCTCCTCGGTCCGTCTCCGGGCCCACGATGATTGCGGTCAGCTCTCATCTGCTCCATCTTTCTCCTCATCTCAATCATGAATGCACCCTGATCCCTCAGCTTCTGTTGCATCGTCTAGAGGGAGGTGATCAGGGTGATGTTGATCGCACCCTGGTCCAGGATAAATGTCTGCTCTGGTCGGGGACCTCCGGTGCGGTCGTCGCTGCTGCCGGCCATGGTCTTTGCAAAGGCAAAAGACCCAAACTCAGGTGCTGATAAATCAATCTGCTCTCTCTTCTGGCACTGGCATCTCAGGAATGGTAGAAGGGTGGTCGAGGGGAACAGAGCAGAATCGAACTCGGGTTCGGAGAGCGGGTCTGAGCTCTCACGAACTAACCTAGATGAGTGGGCTGGAGTACTGAAGAGCGGTGCAGCCAGAGGCTGCCTAAGGGACCTCCTGCCCATCATCTTAATCTGGCGAGTCAGGCGGATGGGATCTGGAAACAAACAAGATGAGAAAACAATACCCCGAGTTCACCTACTCAACACGAGCTGAAGACCGTAAGAGTTCGGTCAATTATCTTGTCAGTTTTTATTAGGTGATCAAGTCAGGATAGAAGAGCGGTTACATGACCTTTTGGTAATCCGATTCCCCCAAGAGATTGTCCCTATCCCGAACTAGATCTTTCCCAGCAAGTACAAGCCACGGACCGTTTACCGGCTACTCGATCGGCTCTCTCTGTTAAGGATATGGCGGCCCGCCTTACCGGAGACTGGAGCGATCCTCATTGGAGAACGACTAGCCCAGAAGCAGTAGTCTGAAAGGGGTTCAGATATGGCTCTATCCTAGAGTGCGGGTCACTCTCTCGCACATGCAAACCAGACAATGAGGGGGTTGCTCTCCCCAAGACAAATTTTTCAGGTGAGGTGTCTTTTAGGGTCAAGTTTGTTTAGCAGTCCCAATTTTATGGTTTTTAGTTTTTAGGTATTTTTCAAATCAAACAACGCCTAACGAATTTTTCGGTTCTCATGGTTATTTTAAGTCCAAAAATGGGGGGAGAAGACGAAAAAGCCGATGCGTGAGAATCAATTATGCATGCAGAGTAAGAGATGCGTACCTAACTCCAGCAGTCTACATGCAAAGTGATCCGTGCATAAAATAAAGACAGAAAGTAAACTACATATATGATGGACGGGAATCGGCTTTAAGTAGAGCAATTCTACATGAAAGAACCAATGGCTAAGTGGTCAACAGGAGGGGTCGGTGTCCGGTCTCGGATGCCGATCGGTGCCCGCCACAACGGGTCCTGCCAGCACTGTATACGACCTCTAGCAGTGCGGGACCCCTCAAGTGACCAAATAGTCTTTTTTATTAATTTTTATTTTGGTCTAAATTACGCTCTAATAGGAACAAGCAAGTTATTAGGTGTAGACCCTAGTTATTACGGCGCAATCAGAGAAAATCCTAAGCTAAGGCCAAAATCGTGAAAACCAAATAAGCAGTAAATAAACGATAGAAAACCACGAAAAAGCTGCGAAAAATCCGGTGGGGTCCCCCGAGCACACCGGTGCTCGGCGAAACAGACCTCGATAGTCTCCAAAGTCACTGTGTCTGGTCCCTGTATTATTACAATTAATAAATGCAATTAATAAATGTGCTTGAAAATAAAACTATGCTAAGCTAAGCTAATCCTGCACTCCTGCTAGTCTCATTGCGCTCTCCTGCAGCTCCGTACAGAAGGGAGCCGCCTCCGATTCCCGTGGTTGCGTCAGCTCTTCGAGAAGAGCTACCTCGGTCCTCGGGACCTCGCAAGTAAACAAACAGATGTGATCAGACTAGATTATTATGAAAATAAGGCAAGACAGATAAAATAAAACAGGATATAACAACAACAACAACAAAGCCTTTTCCCACAATTAAGTAGGGTCGGCTACATGGATTCTTCGCCTCCATTCAGATCTATCTTGGGTCAATCTCGGACTTATATCCAGCAAACTAAGATCCCTTCGTATAGTCTCTTTCCAACACTTCTTGGGCCGTCCTCGCCCTCTCTTAGCTGGCTCAACATCCCAACACTCGCATCTCCTAACCGGTGCATCAGTTGACCTTCTTTGCAAATGACCAAACCATCTTAAGCGGTTTTCTCGCATCTTATCCTCGATCGGAGCTACACCAACTTTCTTTCTGATTGCATCATTCCGAATCCGATCTTTACGTGTATGTCCACACATCCATCTTAGCATTTTCATTTCTGCTACAGCCATTCTCTGCACATGTCTATGGTTCACAGGCCAACATTCAGAACCATAAAGCATAGCAGGTCTCACGGCTGTTTTGTAAAATAAAACAGGATATATGCAAAAAAAATAAACACTCAAAATAAACAAAAACAGAAATAAAATAAAACAAAATAAAATAAAAAGAAAACAGAGACAAAACAAAAAGGCGCGGAAAGCCGCGGCAAACCAAAAAAGAAAGCCGCGGAAAATAAAAGAAAACAAAATCGAAGAAAAAGGGAAAATGACTACTAAGTCATGCTCCCCGGCAACGGCGCCATTCTGATGACCGAAAAAAATCCCGAATGACTAAGGCAGATAGATAACTAAGGTCGTTGCGACCTCAGTCACTCGGAGAATCGATCGATCAAGAAAAATGTATAACAGACCAACAAACAAAAAGGATAAAACAATCAAAACAGAAATAGCGGTCCTGGCTAAAAGATTAACCTGGTTTAGCACCCAGGGTCGGTCTCAGGGAGCACGAATTGGCCTCACGGCCTACGAAGTAGTCAGAGAAGATAAAAACAAGAATAAAATATTTTTTTGTAGATTTTAATTATTTTTATTTTTTTGATTTTTAATTATAAGGGAAAAGAAGTAAAAGGCAAAATCAAGCAAATACAACAAATTATAAAAAAAACTCAAAAATACATCCAAAAATTCAAATAAAAATATTTTTGTATTTTTTAGGTTTTTTTAGTGTTTTTGGTTAATTTTTAGAATTTTTCGATTTTTATATAATTTTCTAAAAATCAAGAAAGCCAAAAACAGTGTATCACTGTCCAGTCAGACTTGAAAAATCCATTTAAAATATAAAATGGATCTGTAACAATCTGGAGGTAATTTTTATGACAAATATAAATAAAAACTAAAATTCAGAAAAAGAGTTTATATTTTTTATTTTTCTTACAATTTTCTAGAATTTTTATAAGTTTTTTAGGGTTTTTAAATTTTTAAGGTTTTTGTATATCCAAAAATCACCAAAATTGCACAGAAATTCAAACACATCAAAACTAACTAATCTTATTTTTTTTAGAATTTTTAAACAAGTTTTTATATTTTTTATGATTTTCTAAATCAGACAGAAGCAAAAACAACTGTTTTTGAATTTTTAAAAATAGCAAAAAGCCTAAAAAATGTACCAAATTTTTAGGGAAATTTTTACACTGTGGCAGGAGTCACGTTTCCAAATTTCACGTAATTTGGATTTAATTTGTTATTTTATTTAAATAAAATAAAGGCTCACAGTGCACAGGGACCTAGATGCAAGAAAAAGTAGTTTCAGGACCAAACAGTAACACGCAGATAAAGTGCAGGGCTTGGAATACAAAAAGCCCACGATGCATGCGCAACACACGTGATCCAGACACAGAGGGGTATAAAAGTAATACCTATTTAAAAAGTATCAAACAATAACATGAAGGAACTACAGGATAAAAAGTGCAAATGTTCCAACCCTCACGTGTCGACGTACGTGGGTCACACACACAGGGACGAAATTGCAAATAAAGAAAACATGGAGGTCCTAACTGCAAATGTTCAAAAATAAAAACAACTGAACTAAATATTTACAGGACTAAGTAGTAAAAACAAAAGGAAAGGGGCCTACAAGAAATTTACCCCTTATTGAGATCTTCGGCTGGAGGCGCGCCATGTGTGGGATCGGACGGTGGAGATGTGATGATGCCTCTTTGAAGATGGATGGTCCAGATCGAGCCCTGATGAAGATCAGACGGCTGCTGACTCCTCGCAAGTAGACGATCGAGATTGGAACTGGGCGAGGGGGCACGATCGTACGGTGAAGGAAGATCCTCTAAGAACTCAACACCGGCGGACTTCGCCGGCCCAATGCACACACTGAGGACCTCCTCTGGAGCTGCTGCAATAGAGAAACGCTTCGCCGAGGTGCTCCGCAACTGATGGACTCCTCCGATGAAGCCAACTACCACCGGAGCGGCCCGGCGACGGCGGAGGAGGAAAGCTCTTGTGCTCAGATGACTCGACCCCCAGATGGGGTCCTTTGACCTACAATGTAGCACCAAAAGCTTCCTGGGTCGAGGGCAAATTGCCTCGACCCGTTTAGGGATGGAATGGTGGTTGGGCGAGTCGATATGGATGACCTCCGGTGAGGTGACGGCGGTGGAGGTCGAACCTTGGTTCCGAGGCGAACTAAGGGGAATGGATGGGCGAAGAACGTGAAGGGAAGTCTCACGAAGGTGACTGTCAAGTCGGATGAGCGATTGGGGGAGCATAGCGACGGAAACCGATCGGCGACGGTGAAGAGGATGATTTGGGCGTAATGGAAAATTAGGCTAAAATAAATGAAATCGAAGTTACCTAGTGGCTGGAGTCGACTAGGGATGAGCTCGCGGAGCTCTGGGTCTTCGCCTTGAAGGGTCGTCTGGTCCCGAGGCTCAGGCGCACCTCGCGGCGACGCACGACGAGAAGCTTCGCCGGATCGATGGCTGGAGGCTCCCTCTCCTCTCTTCGACACTCTCCTCACTCAGTTGTCACTCTGGGGAAGACAATGGAGGTCCTGGGATGTTAATAATACAGGTACTCAGACTTGGACTCTTTGGACTCTTTGACTTAGCGGGTCTGTTTCGCCGAGCACTGGTGTGCTCGGGGGACCCTTAGGTGTTTTTCGCGGCTTTTTCGCGGTTTTGTTTTCTGCCTTTTCCGGTGTTTATGCGGTTTTCATCGAGCCCCTAGACGTAGGATTTTATACTTGCATGTGTCGTAATTAGTAGGGTCCCTACACTTAATTATTTGCCTGTTCCTATAGTACGCTTAATTGGACCTACTAATAATCAATTAATAAAAATAACTGACTCATCTCCTTCGTAGCCTACGTGCCGCAGCCTGCCCCGTAAAGCGCTTTCTCCTACCCCCGATTTGTCGGGCAGAGGAGGGGTGGGCCAAGACCGGACCCTTTGGCTTGGAGGTCGGTGACCAGTTAGACGGTTCTGCGAGTAGAATTGCTCATCTAGGACTCGGTTTTTATCGCTGCATCATTTTGGGTAGTTTATTTTCAGTCTTTAAATTCTGCGCGGATCACTTGCATGTAGAGTGCTGGAGGCAAGGTACGCATTTCTATCTCAGCATGCATCATTGATTTCATCGCGCATCAGCTTTTTCATCTTCTCCCCCCTGTTTTGGATTAAATAACCAGGAGAACCGAAAAATTCGTTAGGCCTTTGTTTTTATTGAAAAAAATTAAAAAGAAAAACAATAAAATTGGGACTGCTAAGACTATTGACCCTAAAAGACACTCACCTTAAAAATTTGTCTTGGGGAGAGCAACCCCCTCATTGTTTGGTTTGCTTGCGCGAGAGAGTGACCCGCACACTAGGTAGAGCCCTCCGGTGCTATTTCTAGCTGACTATCGACTCTTCCGTGCGGGCCAGTCGGTTGGAGAGTAGCATCGGGTATCCCAACAGGTCACGTAAGCGCTCTGATAGACTGTTTGTTCACCTAATAAAAACTGACAAGATAATTTGACCGAGCCTTCACGGTCTTCAGCTCGTGTTGCGTTGGTGAACAGAGGGGTTTGCATTTTGATCATAGTTTTTCCAGATCTCATCCGCCCTACTCGACCAGATCATGATGATGGGTAGACGCTCTCTTAGGCAGCCTCTGGCTGCACCGCTTTCGGGCACGTCTACCCAATCATCTAGGTTGGCCCGTGAGAGCCGAGACCAGTTCTCCGAGCCCGAGTACGATTCCGCCCTGTTCCCCCTCGACCCCCTTTCTTTCGGTTCTGAGAGATATGAGCTAGAGGAGAGACTCACAGATTTGACAGCACCTGAGTTGGCTCGTTTGATTTTGCAGACGCCATGGCCGGCAGTTCTGAGGATCGCTCCCGTCAGCCTGAGCACTTCGTGTTGGATCAGGGAGCGATCAACGCCACCCTGATCGCCTCTTTAGAGACCGTCCAGCAGCAGCAGTCCCCAGCCTACCAGCCACACCAGCAGTCGTCCTTCGTTCCTCGTCCCTATCAGCAGCAGGGACAGTCTTGGAGACGTGAGCAGCCACACCAGCAGCAGCATCCTTCCTCCTACCCCTCTCAGCAGCAGCAGCACCAGTTCCAGCAGCCTCATTACCAGAGAGGCTACCCGTCGGGCTCCCATGAGAGCCCCGCCTTGTACGACATAGCCCACCTCCTCATGGACCAGCAGGCTACCTTTAGACGGGAGATGGACGAGTTCCGCTAGGAGATGCGGGATCTGATGAGAGGGAAGGCCGCCATCCCTGCACAGATAGAGCCAAATCCGAATAGCCTGAAGAGGAAATCTGAGCAGGTAGCTTACACTGAGCACGCCACTCCTAGTGATCCATTTGTTGATACATCTTCGGATCTATTTGATGCTGATTTTGTTGCACTTAGGAGCGGTAGGACACCAGCAGGCGGCGGCGCCTCGTCTGAGCTACACCACAAGGACACATCCGGGGCGCCAGATCAGGAGGAGGAGAGCGGTACTGAGGCCGCACACGATGATGATGGTGGTACTGATGCCACCAAGGATGCTGATTCCACCGGCGGTACTGAGGCCGCCGCTTCACCAGTTCGAGGAGGTGGTACTGACGCCACCAAAGTAGCCGAGCCAGCACGCGGTACTGAGGCCGCTAGACGTCTAGCAGAGCCAGCCCGTGGTAGTACTGAGGCCACCGGTGTTCATTTTTAGAGAGATGTTGTTTTTCCTTCTGTTGATGTATCTCAGAACACTGTTGTGAATAAAGGAAAAGGTTTAGTTTCTTCTGGTCCCACTGCGGTGATTGATGTATGTGCGGATCCGGCCGTCGAGCCGTCTAGACCTCTTCCTAGTCCTTCATCTGAGAAGGACCCTGTGATCCCCTTCCCTAGAGCCCTTCAGATGGGGAAGGGGAAGAAAAGAGAAGGACCCAAAAAAGAGAGAGCAGGAGGAGTTCAGCCAGAGCATGATCGACAGATTTCATATACAGCTGACCCTTCAGGAGGCTTTGCAGCACATCCCCCTTCTTCAGCGATCTTTGAGAGATAGGACCACAGTCAGGAGGAGGAGGAGGAACCATCATTCAGAGATACATGTGCTAACGAAAGCCACGTGCTTCGCGATCCAGAACCGTCTGCCGGCCAAGAGGCCAGATTGAGGAGCCCCGTTTGTCAGATGTCAGATTAGTGAGCAGAGGTTCGACCGGACTCTATTGGATAGAGGATCGTCTATCAACCTCCTTCCGGCAGCCCTTCTAGACCGCTTCGAGTTGGGCACTCTTCGAAAAAGCAGGACAGTCCTTCAGTTTGCTGATCGATCTGTCAAGAGGCCGAAGGGGTTGTTGCGAGACGTTATCGTCACTATTCAGGGTCTGCAATTCCTCGTGGACTTCGTAGTGTTGGACATGGAGATCCCTGATTCAGTGGCTGATACCCCCATCATCCTCGGTCGTACGTTCTTGGCCACAGCCAAGGCGGTGACTGATCATGATAGCAGGAAGGTATACTTTCACGTCGAGGGCGAGAGTGTACAAATAGAGACGGTCGAGGACTACAGAGCCAGAGAGAGAGCATGCTCAGAGACCAGCATAGATACAGAGCAGCTGACAGACGCCGGGTTAGACATCCACCAGGACTGTGATTTTGTGATCACAGATGATGAGGCAACATGGGCAGACCCTTCAGCACAGGCCATCCTCTCATTTCCAGACACCGCTGATGCCGAGATGACAGCAAGGGAGAGCTTGGAGAGCACAGCCCTGGTCCAGGATACTACAGAGGCAGCAGATCCGGTTCTTGACCGTGACACGGTTTCTAGTGATGGTGGTACTGAGGCCACCTTGTGTGACGGTGGTACTGATGCCACCTTATTTGATGCAGATCCCTCAGATTCAGAGTCTGATTGGGCAGATTGTGATGATCAGATGCCAGACCTGAGTCCACCGGAGCCTACAGATGAGGAGGAGGTAGAGGCAGAGCAGATCAGAGACAGCACAGTTGAGCAGCCTCCTCCAGATACAATTTGCGAGAGCTCATATTCTTTCTCCCAGGCAGATTTGGCAGACTTAGCAGCATTCACGCACCTTCTTCCGAGGCCAGATTTGCCAGCACCCAGCTGTCCAGAGCTGAAGCCGCTCCCTACTTCGCTGAAGTATCGGTTCCTTGCGGGCGAACCTGAGATGTAACCAGTCATCATCTCCGCCGATCTGACTGGAGAGCAAGAATCCCGTTTGATGGGGGTTCTTGAAAAGAACCGCAAGGCAATTGGATGGAGTGTAGCAGATCTCCATGGGATTAGTCCATCAGTGTGCTCCCACCATATCTATCTCGAGGAGGGGGCAAAGCCGTCGCGTGAGTTCCAGCGGCGACTGAACCCCAACCTGAGAGAGGTTGTGATGAAGGAAATATCAAAATGGTGGAGTGCAGATTTCATTTATCCCATTTCCGACTCCAAGTGGGTCAGCCCCTTGCATGTGGTGCCCAAGAAGACGGGCATCACGACTGTGATCAGTGAGTCGGGAGAGGAGATTGCTACACGAGTACCCACCTCTTGGAGGGTCTGTGTTGACTACAGGAGACTCAACCAGGCCACCAAGAAGGACCATTTCCCCCTGCCTTTTATTGACCAGATCATTGAGAGACTGGCAGGGAAGAGCCATTATTGCTTCCTGGATGGGTACTCGGGCTACAACCAGGTGGCCATCGCTCCTGAGGATCAGGAGAAGACCACCTTTACATGTCCCTTCGGTACATATGCCTTTCGACGCATGCCATTTGGGCTATGCAACGCCCCTGCGACTTTTCAGAGGTGCATGCTGTCGATCTTTTCGGACATGGTAGGGGAGTGTTTGGAGGTCTTCATGGACGATTTCTTGGTCTATGGCGACGGATTTGATTCCTGTCTTGACTGCCTCGACCGAGTACTACAGCGATGTATTGAGTACCATTTGGTTCTATCATGGGAGAAGAGTCACTTCATGGTGACTCAAGGGACGGTGCTTGGCCATATCATCTCTAACAGGGGCATGGAGGTTGATCCGGCCAAGGTTGTTGTCATTAGAAAACTCGCACCGCCGTCCAATTTGAGACAGTTACGGTCATTCCTGGGGCATGTTGGTTTTTGTCGGAGATTTATTCAGGATTTCAGTAGGATTGCCCGGCCGTTGACTGACCTCTTGACGAAAGACACCGAGTTCCTTGTCAATGACAGGTGTCTTTCGTCCTTTGTGACTCTCCAGCAGTGTGTTGTTGAGGCTCCTGTCCTCCAGCCGCCTGATTGGTCTCTTCCATTCGAGATCATGACGGATGCCTCCGATTTTGCCGTAGGGGCAGTGCTGGGACAGAGGAGGGATGGTGTTCCATTTGCTATACACTACGCTAGCTGCACATTGGATTCCGCACAGCGGAATTACACGGTCACAGAGAAGGAGATGCTAGCCGTAGTGTTTGCCCTAGATAAGTTTCGATCTTATATCATTGGATCTAGAGTGACCCTGTACACAGATCACACCGCCATCAGGTACCTCATGGCAAAGAAGTATGCCAAGGCCAGACTTACTAGATGGATCCTTCTACTCCAGGAGTTCGACATTGAGATCAAGGATAAGCCTGGAGTCAAGAATGTGGTGGCGGATCATCTCTCCCGTATAGAGCAGCCTGAGGAGTCTGAGCAGATAGATCCCATTTGTGAGACCTTCCCAAATGAGGCGATCCTTGCTATCGCCTCACTCCCGTGGTATGCCGATATTGTGAACTTTCTCGTTGTTGGGAAAGTCCCACAAGATTGGCCCAGACAGAGGCTTGAGACCTTCCTTGCGAAGGCCAAGTCCTACCACTGGGAGGATCCCATCCTTTACCACGAAGGAGGGGATAGCGTCTGGCGTCGGTGTATTCCTCAAGAGGAACACCATAGCATCCTCACTTACTGCCACAAGCTTGAGGCAGGAGGACATCATTCTGGGAGGAGAACGGCACAGAAAGTGCTCCAATCCGGCTTGTGGTGGCCTACCCTCTTCAAGGACTCTGATGAGTTCGTGAAGAGGTGTACTGACTGTCAGAGGATGGGCACTTGTGGACAGCGTGATATGATGCCGATGCAGCCCATTCACTTCTGTGAGGTTTTTAACGCATGGGGCATCAATTTCATGGGTCCATTCCCTAAGAGTCAGGGATTTGAGTACATTCTGTTGGCCGTGGATTATGTTAGTCGTTGGGTTGAGGCTATCCCCGCCCGAGCTGCTGATGCGAGGACAGTATGCAGATTTTTGAGGAAGCACATCATCACGCGGTTCGGGGTTCCACGAGTTCTGATTTCTGATGGGGGGTCTCATTTCATCAACGACCAGGTGAAGGCCCTTGCTAGCGAGTTCGGTATAGACCATCGTGTTGCTACACCTTACCATCCACAGACGAATGGTCTAGCCGAGGTGTCGAATAGGGAGATCAAGACTATATTGCAGAAAGTCGTCCGCCCTGACCGAAAGGATTGGTCACAGCTTTTGGACTCGGTCTTGTGGGCATATAGGACGTCTTTCAAGACACCATTGGGCACATCTCCCTTTCACCTCGTATATGGCAAGCCGTGCCATTTGCCTGTTGAGTTGAGGCACAGGTCACTATGGGCAGTTACTGATATTCTTATGGATCCAGATGGTGTAGGAGACTAGAGGAGGGCAGAGTTAGCAGCCCTGGAGGAGCTTAGAGATACAGCTTTCTCAAACAGCCTACAGTATAAGGAGAGAGTGAAGGAGTGGCATGATTCTCATATCAGCCACAAGCATTTTGAGATTGGACAGAGAGTATGGCTGTTTGATGCGAGGCTTCGTTTATTTCCAGGGAAGCTACAGAGCAAATGGAAGGGACCCTACTTGGTCAGGAAGGTACACGACAACGGTAGCATTGACATATATGAGTTGTCTTCTGAGAGTACCTTTCGAGTGAACGGCCAGCGGCTCAAGCCATTTCTAGATCATGAGTCGCGGGTCACTGATCTTGCCCCTATTCATTTTGCGTGAGATGTGGTCTTTGACTCACATCTAATGCATCTCACGCCTGAGTTTCACTGATCTTCCGCCTTGTATAGATCCAGATGTCCATATCATTACATTCTTTAGTCCCACATCCCTTTCTTCATCTTGTGATTATGCTATACTTAGGGTGTACTTTACCCTAAGTATAGGGGGATGTGAGACCTTCGGGTATTTCTTTTGTTTCTGTCTACCCCTGTTTTGCTGCCTATACTTAGGGATATTTCACCCTAAGTATAGGGGGGTAGACCCTGTACATTCTCCACTCGGTTTTTCCCTTAGTATACAGCCTGCTATACTTAGGATTACTTGATCCTAAGTATAGGGGGAAAACCCGAGACCCTCTTGACTTTATATTTTCATTTATTCATCTTTGTAGATAGCCTTCCTTTTCACTTCCCTATACCAAGCACGAGTTATGTCTTCTTCATCGCTCTTGACTCTGAGGACATCGTTCGAGCTAAGTATAGGGGGGTGTGTATATATTCCATATATACTTTAGCCATAACTCGTACTTTGTGTGAGTGTGTTAATAAATAAAATGGCTAAAAACCTCAAAAATTAAAAAATTTTCATGTACATAAACTTCTTTTATTTGCACATAAATAGCTAGTGTACAAATTATTTTTGTAAAAATGATTTCAAAAATCTTTTTTGTAAATATTTTCTTATCAAAATTATGTATATAGAACAATTTTTTTCCAAAATGTTTTGAAAATCAAAAGTTTGCAAAAATCTTGTGTAAATTTGCGTAAATATCTTTTTGCAAAACTTGCACTTCATGCATCATCCATTCATGATTTCAAAACATTTTTCAAAACTTTTGCATGTTTGTAAAAATTTGTGTAAATAGCATCTTATTGTACATATGTATATAGTTTTTCTGGATGATAGTTGACATTTAAACTAGCCTGGAATCAAATTGAGAAATGGAGCTTGATTAAGATCTTAATCTACCTAACTTCTAAGAGGAACCTTATAGGGATTAGGTTTAAGGCTTTTCAGGTCCATGGTGACTTAATTCTTTGAGTCCACTAGGCTATGATCACATGTCATCTCAATGAGCCTAAGTAGAGCACTTAACAACAACACATGACTCATATAGATTATGGCTTTACTTGGACACCAGCACTATGCACCGAGCTCTCTACGGATGAGGTGGTGAGGAGGCAGTCTTCCTTGACTTGGGGTAGCATATGAGGGTAGTACTTCTAGGCGGAACCTCTCTTCTTCTTCTAGTGAAGGAAGTGCATCTCAACTTGGTCTGGTTGCCATGAGGTCTAACGACGGGAGTTGTGGGTTGCAATAAAGCTTCAAAAGAGGGATAGTCTACTGGCTCAAGAGGAAAAACTCCTTGTATATATAATGCACATGTATATGTTGTATAGATGCACTTGAAAAAAAATGCAAAAAGAAAATAACTCCAAAAAAGTGGTGGGTCTGAGAGAAAATGATAATCCCACCGGAGTCTGTATATAGAGTGCAATAAGCAAAGCTTGGTTTCATGATCCACCTGATGTAGCTTGCAGCAGGGAGACTTGGCTACACTGATCAAGCTCCCAAGGGTACTTGGCTACACTGGCCTTGACCCATTCTCTTCTTCCTCCTCTTCTTGAGCTGGTTGAACTTGAACTTAGAAGGGAATACCCCGCTCTTCGAGGAAAGAGTGGCCAGATTGAGGTCATAGAGTTACCTTGTTGGGGAGGGTTGTCAAGTTGCCATTTCTGAGGTGGAGAGCTTAAACCTCACATTCACAGGACAAGAAAAGATTCATAGTCTTCAGGGTTTGTGATTGATGACTTGTTCTGATCTGGAGCATTGAGGAGTCTTGGTTATAGATTAGTGGAACTTAGAGGCTGTTGAGTTTTAGACTTAAGTCCAAATAAGGTTCATACACATTAATACTCCAAAGATCTGATCGAGCTCCATACCTTAATTTAATGAAGGCAAGTTAAATAATCGGCCTTGATCCATGTACATTCTCTTTTTCTTTTTCTTTATTTCTTTTTCACTTTTTTTCAAATAAGTGTTTGCTAAGGGACTAGAAAAGTTAAGTATAGGGGGGTGATGAATACTCATTCATCACTCTTTATTCTTATATTTTAGCTACAAAAACCTTTGCAAATGCATGTAGATATGTGTAAATACAAATAATTACCAAAAGCATGCATTGTGTAAAAACCTATAATTAGCATGTTTTTGTGCAAAAATAAAAGAATAAAGATTAAAAAGAAAAAGAGGGAAATATTTAGAATAAATATTGAGCAACCTAACCCAAGGGAGGGCTCAGCATGGGCCTGACCGCATAAAAGCCAAAGTAGAGGGAGATAGGGGCTCATGTGTGTAAATACTTATGTAAATAAAATAAAATATTTTCCTCACAAAAATAGATGCAAATTGGCTTGTAAATATTTGTACATATTCCTAAATATAAAATCAAGATAAAAATTAAAAATTAAAAAGAAGACAAAAATATCATTCATGTGCATGATCACCTTGTATATAGTCCATCATCCCTATATATTCAGCCTTATAAATAAATAAAATTAGTTTCCAAATTTTTTGTAAAGATTCTATATTATATAGTGTAAATAAACAAAATAAAAACAATTAAAACAAAAACAAAATAAAAATAACAAAATTAAAAACACAAAAATATATTGTAAATATACCATGTATATATAGGTACATATGTATTTATTTCACCTATGTATATAAATAATAAAAATGAAATAAAAATGTCTTTTTATTCCTCATTTTATAATATAAATAAATAAAATATAAAATGGGAATAAAATTGTATAAAAATAATAATTAAAAATCAAAAACTAAAAACCTATATATTGTATATATACCTATATAGGAACCTACTATGTAAATACACTATTTTTACTTTGAAAAATTAATTAAAAATCACTAAAAAATAGAAAAAAATAAAATAAAAATATTTCATGTTTTAAGTTTTCACTAATTCGGCCATTTGCTACCTTTAAATTCATTTTCAAAATCCAGCCACGTGGCCTTCTCTCATTGGTCCTGGGGATTGTTGACCGCCCGGTCAACTTCCCCCCCAGGACCACTTCACACGGGTTCTTAGCGGGTAACCCATCTTCTCGGATTTTTAGCGCTTAAACCCGATTCACTCCCACTCAAACCCTGGGTCCGATTTGATCTTGATATACCCGAGACCCTCGTCGGAGCTCCTGCATCGGGATCCGCGCGCTTCCACGCCCTACCCGTGCTTGTCTTCCCGGACTCTCCAGCATACAAAGCTCCTGCTCCGCCTCCTCATTTCTCATCTTTGGCCATTCGATTCCACCCCCAGTGAGCTCCAGTGTGTGCGCGAGAGTGACAGCTCGCGTCCGGTGCTGTTGAAGCGAGGAGAGGGAGCGTGACCACTGATCCGGCGAAGCTTCGCCGCCTTGCTCCGCCACCAGCTGGAGCTCGAGCCTCGGAGGGAGACGCTCCTCGAGGCGAAGACCCAGAGCAACCTTAGCTCATCCCCAGTCTCGTCAGCCACCCAGGTAGTCCCTTAGTTCTTTCTTTTTCTTTGATTTTCTATTTCCCCCAAATCGCCGCTCCGTCGTGTTACGCCGATTCCGACCACTCCATAGCTCTATTCGATCATCGGGCTTCACCATAGCCATCGCCTTCTTCCCGCGCACCTTCTCCATATCCCCATCCAACCTAGCTCGTACAGGAGATGGGATTCGAGCTCCACCGTCCCCCCTTCGTCGGAGCTCGCCCACGTCGACCCTTCGTTCACCGTCACCCCGCCTAACCGGGTCGAGGCAGTTTGCCCTCGACCCGCGAGTCTTCTGGACGTCTTTGCAGGTACTACCCAGCCCATCTGAGGGCTTGGGTCATTCGGGCCAGGAGCCTCGCCTCCGCCGACCTCGCCGAAGCTCCCCAGAGCTCGGTTGGGCCATCGGAGGCCACCAGCAGCTGCGCAGCACCACGCCGGAGCTTCTCCGATCTTCAGGCGCAGCAGGGGAGGTCAGGATCGCACGCACTGGGCTGGCGAACTTCGCCGGCCACCTGTTCTTCCTTGACCTTCAGATGTCGTCCGATCAGCCCTCCCGCTCCAGTTGTCATCTGGACCGTCCGTTCCAGGAGCCGCCTTCACCGTTTGATCTGAGGAGGATAGATCTGGACCACCCGATGCTCGAGGGTTAGCCACAGAGAGCCACGACCGTCCGATGCACCACGTGGCTTAACCCCAGCCGTCGGATCATTTCGAGGACCCCAGCCTTCCAGCGCCATCCGATCCCCACCGTTGATCACTCCACGTGGCGTCCATCCTGCGGTCCGCATTAATAAAGGGTAAACTACCCTTAGGCCCTTCTGTTTATTTCATTTCGCATTTAGTCCTGTAATTAGTTAGTATAGTTGTTTAGTTTTTGGGATATTTGCATAGAGACCCTTGTGCTTGCGTTTATTTGCTGATATGCCCCTGTGTATGGTTTGACACGTGCTTTGACACGTGAGTCTCTGGGCTTTTTACATTATCTACCCTGTAGTTCTAAATGGTAATGATTGAATGAAAGTTTGTGTTTATTTGCATTTATACCCCTGTGCGTGAAACATTTGAGCATGTGCGTGATTTTTTGGGTTATTTGCAGATAAGCCCCTGGGATTTTGGTACCTGTTACCAAATAACCCTCAGGACTTATTTTCATTACATTTGGGTCCCTGAGTGCCCCAGGCACGTGCGTAGCACGTGTTTTGCTGGGTTAATTGCACCAGACCCCCTGGACTTCTGGGTATTTGCACTTCGGTCCCTATGCACTGTGCCCCCTCTTTATTTTTGAATAAAATAGCAAATTAACTCCAAATCCAACGAAAATTGGATACATGGCTCCTGCCATAGTGTGAAATTTTCGAGGATTTTTTAGGACATTTTTGTTTTAATTTGATATTTTTAAAAAATCAAAAACCTCCATTTTTCGTTACTACCTAAGTTTAAAAATCACAAAAAAATATTAAATAGTGTTTAAAACTTCCAAAAAAATTGTCTGCTGTCTATTTTGTTGTGTTTGATTTTCTAGCCAATTTTGGTTATTTTTCATTACTGAAAACCACTAAAATTTGAAAAACACTTGAAAATTTATAAAAATTCTAATAATTAAACCAAAAATCCAAAAATAATAAATTAGGTGCCTAAATTTTCCTTGTTTTATTCTCGTTACAGGAAAATTACCTCCCAGCTAATTTGGGGCCTTTAGATGTTTTATCTAGGCCCTTTTAGCTCGGCTGGACAGTACCTACTATTTTAGTCACTTTTTTATTTTTAGAAAATTAAATAAACATCAGAAAAATCCCAAAAATTCACCAAAAACATTAAAAATTATAAAACACATAAAAACATTTTTGTTAGAATTTTCGGTTGATTTTTATTGTATTTAATAATTTGTTGAAGTGTATAGTTCCTTAGCTTTTATTATTTTCTTAATACATTAAAAATCCAAAAAATATAAAATAATTAAAAACCACCAAAAACATTTTCTTATTTTATTTTGTTTCCTTTTTGACTACTTCGTAGGCCGCAAGGCCAACCCGTGCTCCTTGTGTTCGACCCTGGTCGCTATACCAGGTTAAACTAATAGCAAGACCGCTGGCTTGTTTTTGATTGATTTTATCTATCTTGGTGGTCTATTTTTCTTGATCGACACGATCGAGTGACCGAGGTCGCGACGACCATCGTAGAGATACCTGATTGCCTTAGTCGCTAGGTTTTTCGTGTCATCAGAACCCTTTGTATATATGTATATTATGGAAATAAAACTTCTTTATTTTCTATTTATTTATTCCTAATTCTGTTTAATTTAATTTTTTTTCTAAATTGTTTATAAAAATTAGTAGAAAATATAAAAATATAATCTAAAATTAGTTACTAACAAATACCAATAAATCTAAAAACTAAAAAGTTGTAGGCCTCAACTTTCGAACCTCGTATCTCGGCCATATAAACTCTGAATTGGGGCGTACTCATTAAAGTTTTTTTATGAAATTATCTATCAGATAAAAGTCATTTCACTAAAATCGGAGTTAATATGTAAAAAGAAGGTTTTGGGATCCTATTAGTATACTTGTATAATGTATTTTAATTTTATTCTATTTAATTGTTATATTTCTTATATTTTTGATACTTTATGTATGGTTTATTAATGTTATTCTATTAATATAAAATACAAATGAAATTTATTAAAAAGTAAATTATTTAAATCATTAATTAGCTAATTATATAGGTATAATATACTTATATTATTTATATATCTATTTATTTAACTAATTAAATAATATTATTTAATTAATTAAAATTCATAAATAAATTACTTATTAAATTATTTATAATTTCATTTATTAATTTGATTTGAGTTGGTTCAATTTAATTACTAATCAATTGATTATTTTATTTTTATTATTTTTTCCATCTCCTTCCTCGACGCTCATCTTCATCCTCCACTTCTTCTTTCATGTGTTGTTCTTCTCCCTCCTCCGCCTTTCCTCATCTTTCTCTTCTCCTCTAATGCCCTCAACAACTTGGTGGTCTTAGGTTGTTGTGTGGTCGTTCGTCCAACCACTTCTTCTTCTTCTCCGTCCAACCTCTTTCTCCTTCTCCTATATATAGAACCTGAGCTCCCTCACTTAGGGGTCGAGCTTCGCGAGGGTCTAAAAATTATCCACACTAAAAGAAAAGAGACGATAGGGTGTCGTTGAGGTGACCGCTCTCGAAGCCCAGTTCAAACAACAAGTACCCACAATATATAATTAATCAATGAAGGGCAAAATGTGAAATACATTTATTATACTCTACAAACAAAGATATATAGCATGTAAGCATGTAGAGGTCAAACCATTGAGAGCAAAAGAGGTAGCCTAATGATTATTTCTAATAAAAAATGAAATATGTACATAAGTGTCTTTTTTATGTGGGTTTTTGGTTTTTATAATTTATTTGGATTTTTTAAAAATATTATTTTTTTATGTTGTTATTTTTTAATTATTTTTTTAATTTTTATTTTTCTGATTTTAGTTCTTTTTTTATTTTGAATAATATATAATATATATAGATATGTATATAAGGGTATATAAATATAAGATGTGATAGAATGTATATTCATACATTATATATAAATATAAAAATAAGAAAAATGTTAAAAAATATAGCACATTTTATATTTTATATATTCTTTATTTTAAAGTATTTATAAGGTCATTATAACAATAATAAAACACATATATATGTATATATAGATATATATTATAATATATTGTATTATAATTATAAACATAGCTAAAAATAAAAAAATCTGCAAAAAGAAATGTTTTTGTTTTTTACATATTTTTCTTATATTTTTTTGATATTGAGAGTATTTTTACTAATTTTTAGGTATTTTTAAAGTAAAAATGTCCCAAAACAACGATTAAATAAATTGGTCAACTTGTTTTTAGAATAGTAAACAAAGTAAAAAAACTCAAAATTAATTTTCATATATAATAATATATAGAAATAAAATTACCAAATGGAAACAAAATGTTGGAGTTTTTTCCAGAATTTTTATATTTTTTAGGATTTTTGAGATTTTTAATTTCTTATCTGTTTCTTTTTCTATTTTTAGGGACTTTTTGGTCTGAAGCTATAATATACTATAATAGATAAAAATATTTTTTTTGAAATTTTTCAAAAAAAAATATAATTTTTAGGTATTTTCTAAGTCAAACTGGAGCAAAATGGGTTCCTTTTGATTTATAAAATAGGCAAAGTGCATAAAATGTGAAACAAAAATACAGTGCAACGAACATGCATCCATGTACATTGTCATATTTTTGCATGATTTTTGGAGCACGGATGATATTTATAAAAATTAAGCAAACATGCACAAAAATTGAATACTAGTAAGGACCTTTTTGCAAACATTAAAAAGTTTACATGCATTCAAGAACCCTAATACAAAATCCAGGGGCAAATATGCATTCTAACCATGAGTATTTAAATTAAAAGCATCTGGCAGAGGTATAATTGTAATATACAAAAAGTCCAAGATCCTCTGTACAATTTTTCCAAAAAAAATAAAACGTAGTATACAAATTTCTGGACTAAATACAAATACAATAAGATCGTAGGGTAATTTGCAAAATACCCACCTCACGTAGGGGCCACGTGAGGTGAGCTAGCACAGATAACAATGCAAATACACAAAAAGGTGAGGGGTCCATGCATAATATCCCTAATTATTTACACTTCTAATAGAAATTTGAATATTAAATAGAATATACTAACTACAGAGGATATATGTGAAATTTACCCTATACTTGCGCGCCAACGGACGGTTAGGATCGCATCACTTAAGCGATCAATGACCATGATCGGTCGATAAAGCTTCGACGATGCTCGGTCAGGATCAGATCTGCGGTGTGATCAGCGGTTGGGACTTCACGCCATCGGACAATGTTGATGCAATCTAGAGCGTGGGCTTCGTTGGACGATTCTGGCGAGATGAGGAAGAACAGAGAAAAACACTTCCTTGTTCCTCCTTGGATCATGCACTTCTCTTCGTCCGGACCATCTGGAGGCTTTTGTTGGCGATCTCCTGAGCTTCCTGGAAGCTTCCCGTGTCGAGTGGCACCATCAAGAAGGTCTGGGCCTCGTTGGGGAGAGACTTGGAGCTCGAGGAAGAATGGGGCACCTGGGAACCTCCTCCTGTTGTGGAATCAGACCTGCAAAGGTACCTAGCATCGTATACCTGGAGGGGAACACTCAGGGGCTCGAGGCAAGTAGTCTCGAGTCAAAATGAAGCTATGGGTAAAGGGAATGAGCGAGATGGAGGAGCTCTGATGAGAGGTAGCAGAGAAGCTCTGATACGCTGATATACGAAGGACCAGGTTGGTTCGAGATGAGTAAAAGATGAAGCAGATGATGCAGAAGAGAATGAGCATGAAAACAGGTCGGAACTTGGCGGAGTCACGATGAGACATGGCCGGAGCAGTGAGCTCCAGCGATCCAAATTTCAAGTTTACGTTAAACTAAAGATCTACATGTGAAATTAATAATAGGAATAAACTAACTAAGACTAAATCTACCTAAAAATATAGAAAACACATAGCTCACACTTGGGATTCCAAGGAGTAAGGACCATGTCGGAGATGGCTTTCTCGGCGATGGTGGACCACCACTCCTCCTCCTTTCTCCTCGTTGACACCTCGAAGGTACTCCTTCTATCACCAGGAAGACACTCACGTACAAGGATTAGAGTGCATGGATAAACATGATGAGGAGACTTATTGCGGATCAAATTGAGGTTGATACGAAAGAGATTGATGGGATCTAAAGATCATGCATGAATCACGGAGATCCATATGCAACTTTTGTTCAAGGCTCAAGGTGATTCTATCATTACATCACAAGGGGAAAAAGGGAAAAGTTGAGTGCTCAAGGTTCTGACAAGGGTCAGAGGCGCCAAAGGGGTAGTTAATCAGGGTTAATGAAAGAATGGTTCTTATTTGTCCACGTGGACCAACAAGAAAAATGCAAGGCAAAAATACATTGTAAATGAATAATAAATAGTAAATGAATTTATTAATTTTAGGTTATAAAATAAATGTTTGTTATTTTATGTAGTATTTTATTCCTATTTTTATTATTTTTTACGAGGTTATTTAGTATAAGTTATTATTGACATGTATAGTTATAGGTATATACTCGTGTGTGTGTGTGTTGTTTTTATTTTTATTTTTTATTTTAGATTTTATTTTTTTATACATAATTTATATAGTTATAACTTATTTAGATACACTTAAATATATTTTTATTGTATTTTTATGAGTTCATTTGTATACTTAAATAAATATAGGTATAAATTATATATGTATAAGTATAGGTAAATCATCTATATATTTCATATACTTATTTATTTAGGTTTATTTAATGGTTTTATTTTATTGTATTTATGTGCATATAATATAAATAATAGTTACAGAATGAGTAAAAGAAATTGTTCTGTGCAACAGCCAAGTTGTTTGTTACACGAAGCAATTTCCCTCCCCACCTTTTATTTTTTTTCAAAAAATCCACCATGTATATTCATCAATATATCCCTCCTACATATCATTCGAATTTCATGAGAAACGGAGACTCCTATGCCCTCCATCTAGATCGGGTAAATTTTAACGGTCTGAAATTTGTTGTAATCTATCTGTTCTAGATGGAGGGCATAGGAGTCTCCGTTTCTCATGAAATTTGAATGACATGTAGGAGGGATATATAGATGAATATATATGGTGGAATTTTTGAAAAAAAATAAATAGGGGGGAGATTGCTCCGAGTAACAACCAACTTGGCTGTTACACAGAACAGCTTCCCCGACCTCTTACAAAATTGCAAAAATATAAAATAATGAAAAATATAAATAATAAATAAAATGAATATTTTGTTCATGTATATAGTACAATAGGGGTCCAAAACCTAACTTTTGCATCTTAAATCTAAATTAAATGAAACAACCTTTATTAAATAGCTAATAAAAAGTTATATACAATTAAAGTTGATTGGTCCATTTTGAGTTTTATTGAGAAGATACGGGTCTGGGAAGTTTGGATTTTGACTTTTTATTCTGAGTGTAGAATGTGCAATTTGTATGATTTTTGTGTGAAATCAATTTTTTAATCTATGTATTTTTATCTACAGCTTTTATGTACAAAGTTTGATTTGAGATATAAATAATAAAGAATAAAATAGATCCCAAAAATGAATTATTGAAGAGATAAAATTAGGGTTTTTAATGTGTATTTGATCCTTAACTCCCCCTACTTATTCCTTGTCGACCCAATCATCATGATGCCTAGGTCTCAGGGTGTAGGATCATAAGATACCTTTGGCATTTTATCTCCTTTTATTTTCTTTTCTTTTCTTTATTTTTTTACTTTAGCTTTAAATAATCTATTTATACAATATTTATACAATAATAATGAATGTTAGTTGAAGCAAAATAATGATATTTACATGCATTTAACTAGGGAATGAAGGCCAAAATGAAAGAATAAAGGTGATGAAATGGAGATTCATCACCCACCTCCATAAATCCGCCATTTTCTCTTCCAACTTTTTTCGGTGAGCTCCCAGCGAGAGGTGACAGCTCCGATCTCGTTGAGAGAGAGAGAGAGAAGAAAAGAGAGATCTCCGCTTGTATGGAGCATAAATCCACCGTACGCCCAGCCTACTTGTTCTGCCGCAGGTCGAGGCAATTACTGAGCGGAGATCCGCCGACCTCGGTGCTTCGTAGGCATTCTCCTCCATCCACTTTCAAGTTAGGTTTTTATTTCCTCTTCCAATCCTTTCCCTTCTATTTTTCTTCTCAATCTGATCTTCTCTTCCCAATCCTTTTCGTATTCCTTTTATTTCTCTTCAAATCCAATATTGAAACCATTGAATCTATTCTGATTCACCCCATTTTGATCCTCTCTAGTTCTCCACATTTTCTCCAACAACGTATCCTCTCCTATTATGTTCGGTGGTCGGAGTTTGGACTCCAAATCCCCATCTTCACAGCAGTCCTTCATCCATCCCCAATTTGCTCTAACGATTAGTTGAGGCATTGTCTTCGAGCGATATATTTCCATTGCAGATGTAGATATGGAAGCACACAAGGGGGCTTCATCTGGCCTCTGATCGTGAACGACCTGGAGATTGACTTCGAGCAGCCTGCACACATGAGCCATCGATTGATTGCACCATTGACATTTGGAAACAGCTACAACTGATCATCAGAGATCTGACTTCTATTCGTCAGAGATCGAGAAGCAACGCCATCATCTTGAGGAGCACCGCGAGACCTAAATCGACGCAACATCTGATTTGAGAACCAGTCGCAGCACCTGGAGATCAGAAGGACGAAACCTCTATCGTCTCAAAGTACTATTGTCGCTTGTAGTTGAATAGGGGAAGAACATAGGGGCAACCCCAGATTCAACGTCTAAAAGCTACAATAGCCATCGATTAGCCAAGGATCGGAAGGTTGGCATCCAAGATCGCTTGTTACTTAAGAATTGCATGTGTGATGCGTGTGCGTGTGATATTTTTTAGGAAATTTGTTGCTAAACCCTCTCCTTTATCTCATATTGTGAACAAGACCTACTACAACAGCTTGCATGTTGTCAAACACGTGATCTTAGATTTTTATGCTGAACTCGTCAGGGTTTTTGTTATTACATGCAGGTCCTCTCCATGTTAGGATCTCATGAGCACGCACATGTTGGCTGGTGTTTTGTGTAGAATACCCCCTCTATTTCCCATATTTTCACTCGCGCCCCGATTTTCCAGAAATACAAAAAATCTAATAATAGTATATATTAATAAATAGCGTATTAAATACATATTAAATAAAATATTATTAATAAAATATAATAAAACACGTATAAATACTTAGTATTAACTATATACAATATTAAACCAGTTTTCAAAATAAAAATATTTCATATTTTAAAATAAATCATTAAAATAACAAAACATACACATATTAATAATATCCGTGAAAAAATAAAAAAAATATCTAAAAAATCCCTAAAAAATCTATATAGTATATTTTGCTATATTTTTACATAGAAAACCAAAAATCATATAAAAATTAAATAATAAAATACATAAAGCAATAAAAAATTACAAAAAACTTTAAAATCATAACTAATTCAATAAAAATATGCATAACACATTGTTTTAAAGGTATTTTCATCTACTTTTCAATAAAAATAAAATAAATTTATTTTCTTACCATTTACTATTTTAAAAAAGAAAAAATGCTTCCCTATTTTCAATAAAAAACTTGTTTTTCACTTTAAAAATAATCCAAAACCCATAAAAAATTCTAAAAACCACTTAGATTACATAATAGCATGAATTAAATTTAAAAACATAAAAATCACAAAATAAAAATCAAATATAAAACATAAAATATAATATCTATATTTCTCTACTTATAGGTATATAAAACTACAAAAACAATAAAAAAATCATAAAATCAAATAAAAATTCAAAAAAATCTCATAAAAATAAATAAAAATTCAAGAAACATCCTACCTTAATTTACTCTTCCTTTTTACCTTAGTTTCCACAGTTTGCCTCCTTAAATTCGACACTCCCGTACTCATTGCTATACACATTAGTTTAGAAGTATAAAAAATAATAAAATTTTCTGGTAATTTCAATCGGTTACCACAACGATAGTTGTCTATCCTTTTAGACAACCTGACCGATTGAACTTTTCCAGCACCCAACTAGTTAATATTTGAAACTTCATATTTACACAGGCACAATCAATTCATGTGATAGAAAACATATTTTTTCAGGAGATCTACGCAGAATTACCCATTTCATATAGTCTAACAATCTTATATCAATAATTATCAAATTTGAAAGTTGAACATTTCTATGGGTATAGTTAACAAAGCCTTTTAGTTCACGATAAATACTTATCTAGGGTGATAAGTTGGCCATGGAGTATTCGTAAAGTCTAAAGTAGAATAACATCTTCTTATCATCACAGACAAAGCCTTGTGATACATCATTAGTGATTTTAGCTTGCAACTCTTGTGATGACATGCTAGATGCCTAAGTGAGAGATTTCTAATCTAGGAGAGTTGTAAAAGTAAATATCCTGACCTTTATATTTCTTATCTAAGCATTGTAATTTCTCGCTAAAGTTCCTTTAGTGGTGTACCTTGTTCAATTCATTAAATGAACCCTAAATCATATAGATTTCATTGATAGGATTTGAAACATAATTTACAGTTTTTTGAACCGTGACTTGGCCTTAATTGGGTTGATAGATGGCACACATAGGAAGTTCGATACTTGTGTACTATTGCTCATTAATCAGTGAATGTATCTTGTTATGCTTAAACCACGAAGAATAAATAGGATGGGTCTACAGTGAACTTGTACACTTGATTCAAGAGCTAATGTGTGTTTTTAGTAGCATTTCATAACATTTTGTAGCATTTAAACTTGCATTTAAAAACACCAAAAATACCACCCATACTTTCGAGAGAATTTTTTACAATTAACCGACTAAGTAAGTTGGGAATGCATCAATTAGGTGTTGATTGATTCTTGCAGCTGACCCTGGAGATCGATTCATATTAAAAATCTAATTGTTGCATTAGACACTTTGACATTTGTGTAATTCTGTAAAGCGTGCTCTCTGAACATCTTTGAGACTACAATGATAAGACATTAAAAGACACTACGAGCATGATATCAGATGGTGTGTTATTAGGGACTACACCACTTCAAATATGCAGAAATAAAAAATTGTAAAAAAATGAAAAATCCTAGACTCTAGGACTCTCTCTCTCTCACTAAACTCAAAAACTGTCAAAAATCCTCCTTGTCTTCGCAATGGATTCGACTTGTGAATCGTCTGCCTCCGGCTTCTCAAAGGTTTTTCGGTTGTTAGAAACTACTCACGCCCATCAAGACTTGTCCAAGAAGATAATTTGGATTCTATTCCAATAAAAATGATATGCAAAAATTAACATAAAAATGCAATTAAGACAAAAATAAAATTGTAAAATGAAAAAAATAAATGGCACTCAAAAGTGAGAGATGAAACAAAAATCAAATCACACACAATGATCAAAATTCAAAGAATGTGTCAACTCCCAAGGGTCAACGTTCATGACTTGGCAGTACACATCATTTTAGGAGTATAAATATAAATAAAATTTGTTTGAATACGTGTTCATCAATTGCAACAGCATCACTTTGTACAATAAGTTGACTGAGTTAAAGCGGATTTCCACATAATTTGAGAATCAAGGATTCATCATCACCCTATACTTAAACTTGGTTAACACTCAGATATGGATCTAGTGAAGGGTTGATGATCCCTAATTCATCTCTTTTATTCTTTCATTTCTTCTAAATTCCAAAGTAAAATACATTTCAATATGCATTTAAATCCATTTCTTAACATATGAGTTCTCAAGAATAAAAGTGTGCATTTTGGCACTTACTTTCACAAAAAAGAATAAAGGAAGAAAAGAAAAAGAAATATTATTTGTATGTATGTACAAACTTGGCCCTTATCCCAAAGATCGAGGCCCTACGGGGTCGATCGACTAACATTAAAGTGGGGAAGATGGGGAAATTTCCAAGAAAATACCAAAAATAATTGATTTTTGTACCTAAAATAACACTTAATTAACTAAATAATGTAACACTTAATTGACTTGGATATATTGTACAATATTCCACATTTTCCGTAAAATTTACACTAACTTCATTTGACTTAATTATTCTTCTAACATGTAAATAAAAATATAAAGAAAATTGTAAAAATAAATTCCATTTTGAATAAATGCATAAATATATTGAATTGAAAAATTCCGTAAAGTCCAACTTCCTAGCTGAACTCTCACTTTGCATGACCTCCAAATTAACCAAATTCACTTTCAAGTTCAAGTTAGTGGACACTGAACTCTCACTTTGCATGACCTCTAAATTAACCAAATTCACTTTCAAGTTCAAGTTAGTGGACATGATTTCAAATAAAACCAGAACTAACATGCAAAAGTTTTGGTTTGGGACCTAATTGTATAATGTACAAAATCAACTTTAACTTATTATTTTATATACATACTTATTTTTCTATTTTATATCTTTTTCGTTTCTCAATTTCATTTCATATTTTCACTAATCGCATAAAAATAAAAAATCAAAAAATCCAAGAAAATGACAAATTACGACTGTGTATATCCTGATGTATTCATATGTATATAGTCGACTTCTCTAATTTATTTCTATTTTTTCTCAGTTAGTAGAAATACAAAAAGCACGTTCATGTTTATTGATAATTTAGCATTTTAATTAATTTTATCATGCATTCGTCATTTGCATAATCTACAACTATCTTGTACTATATTCATCACCAGTAGTTTTTGCCATCCATACATGATGGAAATAAGATTAGATCATAAAATGCATGGTGTATTTTAAGAGTTTGTCAACTATCTATCATTTTTCTTTAACATAAAATTTTCATAATGTAATATTTATGAAAAGTAATTTATTATTAATAACTTTATGTATTACCTATAATTAATAAGCAATATAAAGATCAATCTTTTTCCAACTTTGGTGGCGCTAATAAATCCTTTTATCTATGTACTTCTTTTATATGATTACTTCTTTTATATGATTTTTTTATGTTTAATTACTAGTCTCTTAAATGTAAGTGAAATTATCTAGTTTTTATATGACATTTAATCTGCCACATAAGTAATTTTATTATATAACTCTAAAGAAAAGATCTTAAAAGAAAATTATCTATTTTTATAAGGTTGGGTTTTTCTCATAAATCACATATTCACAAGTGCAATTTTGCATTTATCTCTCCAATCGTAAAATCTTAACTTTTTCTGCAAATAAAGAAATCAAAGCTATAGTTTGCAATTAAATATTGCTCATTTAGTTTATCATCTTACATTTAATTGGAATTGTGTTGACCACATGACACCAATCATCCTCAATCTCAACAACTTCCCCCACAGTTTGTGTTAAATTCTAACTCATCTCATCTAGTCTTAAGTAACTGAATTAATTTCTGATTATAATTAAAAGTACCATAGATTAATATCTTTTTTTAATCAGATTCGATAACATCTTCGATACCATAACACGAACGTGATCCACAAAGTCTTCTTTTATTCAATGGACACCTTAATATCAAGGGCAAACTCTCTATAAAAGGAGTCATGCTTTTGATGTAGTAAATTTAACAGTAAGCTTCTTGATAATCATGTGACCAATTGGTGTGTTAACAACAATCAATCTCGTAATTATGTTTATTTATAAGTGATCATTAATACAATTCCATGATAGTAGTTAATTTATCTATAGAACTAATCATGGGAAAAACACAAAGTTAATAAGCATATCTTGTATAGTTTGTCAAATCAACAACATATATACTCTAATCACATAAAATTTATTTAGCATGGAAAACCTTCACATGAGGGATAAAATCGCTTGGTTGATCACCATCCAAAATCAAACAATATAACAAAAAACTTATATTTCATGTGTGATGTATACAAAGTCAACCCTCTTCACAATAGCATGAACGAAAAAATAGATAATTCAAGGCACATTTATCATTGGAATTGTTGACGACGCTTGAAGTCGTAAACATCCATGAATCTGGATGTACTATGATCTCAGAATCATGTACTGAAACGAGTCAATACTGAAGCAATGAGTAACTATTTCTTTTCTTGCTCTCTTCCATCTTTGGTTTCTCTCTTAAGTTGATGCTTTAGATGAAGGGCTAAAGGTCCTTATATATGCATGAGCATAAGAGTATGTGGAATGTATGAAATTCTAAAACTCGAAAAACTAGTGCACTCATATTGCACAAAGATAATTTTTTATATTCAGCTAATTAGGATTTTTGTTGATATTAGGATTGATCAATGTCCTATAAGAGTTCAGTTATCACACAGAGGAAAACCCACCCAACACCCATGATTTGCAAGCAAACTTAAGAACAAGTACACAGCATGAAACATGCATATACTCTTTAACCAATCAGATCATTTAGCGATGGTTGAAAAGTCGATTTAAAACAAAAAAAAATATTTGACCCCTAACAAAAATATAAAGATATTTTTACTGCACGATCCCTATAAACATTATCAATTACCTACTAACTCATGTATGCTTCATATTTACTTCGTGACCCCTACAAACTTTCTAAGTTTTATACCATAGCCTCTGCATTTAACTCCCATCTATTTGACCGGTTAAAAAGAATAGAATCTATCGAAAGTATTTCATATTGCCTTACTATTTATCAGATTTACAAATAACTACACTAGTCCTCTGCACTATCATCCCCACTCCCAAAGCGTGGTGCAAGCTTGTCCAACCCCCTCAAGCCACCATCTCCTCCCGAATGTTCTTCAAGAACTATCGTCGCCCGTTGTCGGACAATCTACTCTCCTCGCCCACTCCCATCTCGTGTAGGGATATATGAGTATATCATTATACTTTCGCCGTCACCTTTGTTTTTAAGTTGACACACACACATATATGGAGTTGATGGGGCTGCCCCGTCCCATTTTTTATCAGTTTTTTTGAAAAATATCACCATGTATATTCATCCCTATATCCCTCCTATATGTTATTCGAATTTTATCAGAAACAGATATTCCTATGGCCTCCATCCTGACAGGGTTGATTTAAAAAATCCTACGACCGTTAAAAAAATGACGTCTGGATGGAGGTCGTAGGAGTCTCTGTTTATGACGAAATTCAAATGGCATATAGGAGGGATATAGGGATGATAATACATAGTGATATTTTTCCAAAAAATAAAAAAATTGCGAAAAATGAGGTGGGGGCAGCCATGTTGGCTGGCCCTAGGGGGCAGCCCCATTTTCCCTATATATTAGGAAAAAGGAAGCTACACCAGGGTTGCAGCCGACTAGCTACACCCGGCTATTTTTCTTATTGATTTTTTTATTTTTTTAAGGAAACTTATGGAGATTTATTTAGTTTATTGTGTGGAATATGTGTTTCAAATTTCATGCAAAACAAACACTCCTAACATGCCCATCTAGATAGGGTCAATTTCAATAATTCTGAGACCGTTAAAATGTGATAGTCTTGATGGAGATGATAGAAGTGTCGAATTCAGTTGAAATTGGTATGTATTTCAAAAATACAAAAAATCAATAAAAAAAATAGCCGACTGCAGCTAGTTAGTTCACCCCCGGGTGCAGCTTCCCCAGCCCCATAATATATATATATATAGGAGAAACTTCAAATGAGGCGGGGTCTCACCACTTTTGTGGTGAGCCATCAATCACACCCTTTTGATTTTAATCGTGTGGCTATAATTAAACGTATATAATTAATTCTGATTTTATTGGGTGAAAACCCATTTTGGTCTTTTTGATCATTTCCCGTTTTAGCATTTGACGTTCCTATAATTTAGGAAACGCCAATTCATGTGGCTATAATTACGCAACCCTCCGATGTCTCCATCTCCACTACCGCGAGGCAGTCCCCAACCGTAGCCTCCGAACCTCCAGGCGGCTGCCGCGCGCCTCCCGCGCCCAGGCCCGAGCGCCGCCCGCGCCTTCCGTTCCACGGCCGACCTGCAGCGCACCTCCGTGCACAGGTCGCGCTCCACCGATGCTACCCATCGCCCTCCGCGGTTAGCGTCACCTCCATCACAACCTCCAGGCGGAGCACCGCCCGCGCACCTCTCCGACGCCGCGCTGTGCGGCCTCCCCCGCGCCGTACTGCCCTCTGCCGAGCTCCGCGTGCGGCCACGCACGACGCCCGCGTCCTCCATTCGCCACTGCGTGCCCGCGCGCACAGCGTACGCCCAGCCGCACGTGGAGCTCTTGTGATTTCCACGAACGATCACAATTATCATTTTCGCAGGATTTTATAGGATAGAAATAAATGTAATATTCCACCCCAGTTTTTGCAGGATCACCGTTTTCATTATTCAATGTTCCATGAAAGTACTGTGGAGCGACAGATCCGACCTCCGTGGGAAATTGAAGATACGGCAAGGGGTGGCGTTGCGCGGACTGAGGGGGATTTACATTGTGGTATAGTTATTTTACATATATCCTATTCATATTTACATTTTGATTCGTTTTTTTTACAAATCTCAATATTTGTTTTCTTATTTTGCAGAGTGCTACTTGAGTTTTACAAAGGAGTGAGATACAATTACAAAGGCTTACACAAATTTTACAAAATGAATACACATATTTAAAAAGGCAGAAGTTTACAAAGAGAAAAATTACTCCTACAAAAACTCGTTGGAGTTTACAAAATGAATATACTCATTTACAAAATGAACATGCACATTTACAAAACGAATAGACCCATCTACAAAAAGGAAATACACATATACAAAAACAAAAAAATGAAATTATTAATGAAATTACAAAGAGAATTTTACAAAAACTCGCTAGATTTTACAAAGCTACAGTTGAAAATTGAAAATTAATCAATAAAGGTATTATTGAAAATACCAAATTCAGAAAAGCTTAAAATGGTAGTTTGAATCTAATAAATGAAACTCGAATTTAATGAAATTGAGATGACAAAAACGCCCTTTTAGATGAGTTTTTTGATGCAACCGTTAGATCAAGATCTGACGAATCCCATTGATGGCTCACCACAATATTGGTGAGACCCCACCTCATTTGAAAGGGTCCCTATATATATATATATATGAGGATAGGGAGTATGCACCCAGGTGCATGTAATTCTACATGCACCCGGGCCTATAACTCCCAAATTTTTTTACTTTTCTGAAAAATACCGTCATGTATATTCATCTATATATCCCTCCTCTATGTCATTCCAATTTCGTCAGAAACAGAGACCCTATGTCCTCCATCCAGAATAGGTCGATTACAGCAACTCTAAGACTGTTAAAATAATGTGTTCTAGATAGAGGATGTAGGGGTCTCTATTTCTTATGAAATTGGAATGACATATAGGAGGAATATATAAATGAATATACATGACGGTATTTTTCGGAAAAGTAAAAAAAATTGGGAGTTATAGGCCCGGGTGTATGTAGAATTACATGCACCCGGGTGCATACTCCCTATCCTCTATATATATATATATAGGGAAAAGGGAGCCTGCACCCAGTGGTGTAGGAAACTCCCTGCACCCACCCCATTTTCGCATTATTTTTTTACTTTTTTTGAATTAAAAGTTGGGGAGATTTAATTAATATATTGAGGGGAATAGGTGTTTCAAATTTCATGTAAAATAAATATTCCTAACATGTTCATCTAAAAGGTATCGATTTCAGCAATCTTGAGACGTTAAAATTTGGTAGTCTTGATGGAGATGATAGAAGTGTCGAATTAAGTTGAATTTGGAATGACAACATGGTGATACATGGTGATCTAAATTTCCAAAGGTTTTATTTTAAAAAAATCAAAAAACAATGAAAAATTAGGCCGGGTGTAGGAAATTTCCTGCACCCGCCGGTGTAGGGTCCTTTTTCCCTATATATATATATATATATATATATATATATATATATATGGGTTAAATGGGACTGCCCCTAGGGGAGCTAACTTGGCTCCCCCCGCTATTTTGCCCGGTTTTTTTATTTTTTTTTGAAAATTTCTTTCGTGAATATTTATCACTATATCCCTATATTATGCTTTTAAAATTTCGTGCGAAACAGAGACTCGTACGGCCTCCATCTAGACAATCATTTTTTAACGGTAACAGAATTGCTAAAAACGACCCTTCTGGATGGAGGTCGTATGAGTCTCTGTTTCGTGTGAAATTTGAATGACATAATATAGGGATATATTGATGAAAATCCACAGAAGAAATTTCAAAAAAAAAGGGCGAAATAGCGCGGGGGGGGGGGGGGGGGGGACAAGTTAGCTCCCCACATGGGGGCAGCCCCATTTTACCCTATATATAGGGTTAAATGGGGTTGCCCCCTAGGGAGAGCTAACTTGGCTCCCCCGCGGTATTTCGCCCGCTTTTTATTTATTTATTTTTTAAATTTCTTCTGTGAATATTTATCACTATATCCCTATATTATGTCATTCAAATTTCGTGCGAAACAGAGACTACGGCCTTCATCCAGACATGCATTTTTTAACGGTAACAGAATTGCTAAAACTGACCCTTCCAGAGGGAGGTCATAGGAGTCTCTGTTTCACGTGAAATTTGAATGACATAATATAGGGATATATTGATGAAAATCCACGGAAGAAATTTTCAAAAAAAAAATAAAAAAAACAAGCAGAATGGCGCGGGGAGAGCCAAGTTAGCTCCCCCCATGGGGGCAGCCCCATTTTACCCATATATAGAGAGAGAGGAGTGATCCTATGAGATGAGATTTGGTGAGATGGTGAGATAGGAGATTCTCGACCACTAATTTCAACATTCTCTCTCCTGATTTCTCTCTCCTGGCTGAAACTAGTGGACCAGAATCTCCCATCTCACCATCTCACAAAAATCTCATCTCATAGGATCGACCCTCTATATATATATATATAATATATATAGGGTTAAATGGAGCTGCCCCTTGGGGGAGCTAAGTTAGCTCCCCCCGCGATATTTCGTCCATTTTTTATTTTATTTTTTTGAAAATTTCTTCCGTGAATATTCATCACTATATTCATATATGATGTTATTCAAATTTCAGCGAAACAGAGACTCCTACGGCCTCCATCCAGACAGTCATTTTTTAATGGTAATAGAATTGCTAAAAAAGACCTTTCTAGATGGAGGTTGTAGGAATCTTTGTTTCACGCAAAATTTGAATAACATAATATAGATATATATTGATGAAAATCCACGGAATAAAATTTAAAAAAAATAAAAAAACGGGCGAAATGGCGCGGGGGAGCCAAGTTAGCTCTCCCCATGGGGCAGCCCCATTTTACCCATATACATGTATAGGGGATTGCCTCCTCCTCATTTTCCCCATTTTTTTGGAAGAATAAATGCGTGGAAATTCATAATTATATCCTCATATTATGTCTTTCAAGTTTTGTGCGAAACAGAGACTCACATGGCTCTCATCCAGACAATCATTTTTTAACGGTCGTAGAGTTGTTGAAATCGACTCCGTCTTGATGGAGGCTCGTAGGAGTCTCTGTTTCACACGAAATTTGAATGGCGTAATATCAAGATATAGTTATGAAAATCCACAGAAGTAATTTTCAAACAAAATAAAAAAAAATAAGAAAAATAGGGCAGGGGGAGTCAAGTTAGCTCCCTCCGAGGGGCAGCCCCATTTTTTCCCTACACACACAGGTTAAAGGAGTATGCTCCATGGGATCATATAAGAGTATGCTCCCTGGGATCATATAAGAGTATGCTCCCACCTTTTTTTACACAATTTTTTTTGTTTTTTAAATGGAACATGTGGAGATTTACTTAGAAATAAGTGGAATATGTATTTTAAATTTTGTGTAGACATTCCTAACATCTCCATATGGATGGGGTCAATTTCAGCAATTCTAAGACCGTTAAAATTGACAGTCTTGATGGAGGGGATAAAGGTCTCGAATTAAGTCGGATTTTGAATGACACCATAGCGATATATTATGATCTAAATTCCACAATGTTTTATTTCAGAAAATAAAAAAATGGGGAAAATGGTGGGAGCATGTAAGCTACATGCTCCCAGGAAGCATACTCCTTTTCCCCTATGTATGTGTGAATTTTTTATTTTGGCAGATGAGTATACGGATAAGGATATGACTTTTCGTGGATGTAGATATGGATACATACTTTATTTTCATTTTTTTGAGAATACTGATATGGTAACATATTAATTAGTGGATAAGATGTGCATATATGTATTGATGAATCAGTATATATTATATACGCATATATCAATGTGTGAATAATATATCTAAAATATTATAAAGTCACATGTAATGTATTGCATCGAGAGTCATTTTCAAATGCGGGAAGAAAAATATAGATATTTATATTATTTATTTATTACATAAGCTATCTAATTTAACTTATTACTTTTTTCTTTTTTTTGTTGTATTCATAGGTTATAAAATTTTGATTTAATCAGCTTTTAATTTCAACTTTACAAATATATTTCTCGAAAAAGAAATTTTTTTTGCAAACATTTACTATCAATGGGATAATTTGTATCTGTTTGTTAAATTTTCACATCTGATTTTATAATTATTCATTTTTATATATGAATCCATATTTAACGATGCGATTTGCAATTGTTTTTGTATTCATAACCAAAATTTAAAATGGACAAGGATATAGTAGTCGCTTCCTTGATCTCGTGCCAATGCCCCTCCCCCTTGTCATCTTCAATAGTGACAATCGGAAGCAGCCACCAGTGGTGCTTCCGGCTTTTCTTCGTCACATCATCGGCATTGATCATCTTCCCTTTCGACAACAACAATACATGATACCGCTACTAATTACAGATGCAAGCTCTAGACCCAAATTCCATTACTTAATGGAGGCGACAAGTACATTCACCGCCATCTTCGATGACAGTTTGTCAGCAGTATTCACCCTCTACCATTTTGACCTAAAGCGTCTGATGTCCCCATCTCCAAGTCCACTTGGGAAATTTTCCATCACCGTCCTTCAGCCTTATGCTTGCTCCTTCCACCTTCCTCCTATGTGAGACACATCCATTCCTCCTATGCGATACGATCACTAAAATCTCCCCGCTATAGTTCATTGTTGTGAGTGCTTCCCTATTCATACGACCACATCTCCTAAGCAACGATCACAATTGACACCTTACGGACAGACTCCTCCGTCCCTTCTCTCATGTGGGTGGCGGTTCTCACTATCGTTCTCCAGCAAGACATACCATTTTAGGACCTCCTCGTCACCATCTATGGATGAAGGTTGTGGATTCTACGTGATTCAAGGACAGTGACATCCCACATATGCATCTCGCCTCCTTACTTCGACCAACCATCACATGTGATGACATCTTCTCCAAGCCAGCGATGAGGTCATTCATTTGTCTTTTAGTAATTGCCATCAGATTTAGATTGATCCCAATGTTATTATTTGTGGAATTTGCAAACTTGAGGCGTGGCAAAGAGGTAACAAGTGGCGGGTGAGGTGTTTCTTAATTTGAGGTAATGAAGTCTAGGAGCGAGATTTGGTCGTAGGTAGGGGCCATTAGTGGAAGGGATAGGAAAAGAAGGCGGAGAGAAGAAGCAAGGTAAGAGAGGGGAAGTGTCCATCATGTCGGAGGTCTCAACGATGGACCGGTGGAGAGGAAGAGAAAGAAGAAAGGAGATGAGTTGAAGGAAAAAGAAAGGAGAACAAAGATCCACCATTTGATTGTTTTTATTTGATTAACTCAAAGATAACTCAAAAAGTTCACTCAATAAGAGTTAAATTGACGGTAGGGATCGTTGTATAAGACAGAGCAAGTGTGTAGGAGTTGGAGAGTAAATATGAAATATACATGTGTTATTGTGTAACTGGTGAAGTTTTCAAGGGTTATGGTGTAAAGATCCCAAAATAAACCTTACTACCCATTACCGATGATGCTTTCCCACATCTTCAAGAACATAGATTTAAGGGATTTTTTACATCCATAATCCTCTATACTTTGGTAATTACAAGTTGAACCTTTCATAATTCTGAATTACACGTGGAACTCAAACGATTGATCCATTTTACACATAGAACCCTGTCGTTACTTCGATCGTTAACTCAACCACTCTTGAAATTGATCAAACCCAACACATATCCAGTGACAATTTTTAAATTATTTTATTCACCCTTTTCTCCATCCTCTCTCTTCCCATTTCTGCCCCCTAGCACTATGCCGAACGAATACATGAGGTATTGTATCTAAAGTTATGTAAGTGGGTTTTAATTTGGTAAGCCTACGATATTATATTGGGTAACCAAAATCGATTTCAAGTGGGAATATTATTGGGTTGAAGAGAGAGTTAGGAATTCTCAAAATTGAAACAAGGTGTTTGGGTTGAGTTTTTAGTACCACATGGAGTAGTGCTAAAACTTTGATGGACATATATATGAGCCCTCATCTTAAGCTCTCGTAGAAATAGAAGAGATGATGAATGGAAGATCACATGCGCATGTGCTTTGCTTTGATCCGGAGAGTCAACTCAGATCTTGATACTTTTGTTGCGGGATTCATTTAACGGGTCAGAGAAATTAATCAGTCAGATTAATTTGAAATACTAATGTTGAGGGAATTCGAACCGACATACCATATCTATTATTTTTAGATCTGAACAAATGCTCATTGAGTGGGCGATTACAGATCTCGAAGGGTCATGGTTAGATCAATAAGAAGCCACCCCTTGATGTGAATTGTAAATTCTTCACACACAAATTTCCCATTCTCTCTTTGTTCTTCCACTGCGAAGTTCCCATGTTTTCTTCTACTAAGCTCATGTTCCGTGAGGTGCATTCGAGGATGATTTTATATGTGCACGCAGACGAAAACATGTGGCGTTATATCCTAAGAGTGGATCACTAAAACTCTATGTGTTAGTATTGTTGGGTGATATCCTCTGTAAGGATGGTCCTTCATGGCCGCTTCGGTGATTTCTAAACTGATCTATATCGTTTTATGTTTGTCATAATTTATTTATTAATTTACTTTCGTGGATCTTTCCCTAAATCAGTGTATTATTATTTAAATCGATTCTTACTTTATATATGTAAAATTGGATTGTGAATTGAATATGCATGATTATATGTTTGGTGATCTGTGATCCTATTAAAATGATTCATGTTAATCTGAAAAATCACCGTTTAATATTTGCCATGTTGAACTGGATTAAACAAACTTAGAGAGGATATCGGGAATTGGTTTTAACGTTATGTCTGATACAACGTTCAAATCGAGGGTTGGTATGACCGGTAGGCCTGATAAATTTGGTGGTCATAACTTCAAGCGTTTGAGCAACGCATGAAGATCTGGTTACCACCATAGGATTAATCTCGATGCTTGAAATTGCATGTCCCACAGTGGATACAGAAAATCTCTCATCCAATAGCTAGAATGTGCATTCTTCATGAAAAGAAACCGACCATATATGTCATGGTTTCATTTTTTTGCCTTTGTCCAAACACATTATTTGACATGTACAGTTCTTTTACACAGATGACAAAGGGGCTATGTGAAGAACTCAACATGAATAACACTGAATATCTCGGCTAATGAAACTTCCAGAGAAGTTTTAAGTCATGTGCGTCGTAGAAAATTCTCTACAAGTCATGGGAAAAACTTCGGTATGATCTAAATCAGAAAAGAGGATATTTATACGGATGACTAGATGATGGAAATCACCATAAAGGAGGAACACAAGAAACAAAAGCGTGTGGTTCCTCTTGATGTTCAGGTAAAGGCCAATTTCATGACCTGTAAGGCTAAAGATAAAAAGAAAAAGTGCAATAACAACATGGTTAAAATAAAATCAAAAGGTAAGATTCAGAAAAAGATAAAGAATGAACCATGTTGGCACTATAATCAAGTTGGTTATTGCTAGAAGGACTCTTCATCCTTAGAGGCTCAATCAATGACTGTAGATGGGAGTGCAAAAGTAAATATGATCACCACATGACTTGGAGCTAGTGAGGGATATGTCTTGGTGAAACCTGAACTATACCATATCCATGATCCAAATGAGTGATTAGTGGATACATGAGCCAACGTACATATATGATCCAAGAGAACTTTGTTTTTTTCTTACCAGGCCTGTAGTGGCGGGTTTGGGAAGATGAGGAATGCTTCTGCCGCCAAGATGCTAGGCTCGGGACAAGCCAGCTTGAGATTTTCCTTTAGGCATTTCTAGACTTTGCGTAGGGTGTTGCATGTCCCTGATGTGAAGAAGAATGTGTTATCCGATTCCATTCTAGTTTAAAATAGTTTCGTTGAAGTTTAAAAGTCGTAACGTTGTTATTCTGAGACATGGTATTTTTTATGGAACATGCTATTTAAAATATTTTGATTTTTTATTTAATATTAGATGTGATTCAGTAAACATCATTTTTGTGAATGTTTTCAATTCTAAAAGTACAGATTTCAGTTCCTTATGTAATTAATAACTTAGATTCTTGTGATCTATAGCATGGTAGATTGCGACATGTGAACTTAAATTCAGTTAAAAGAATGATGAATTTAGAGTTGAACTATAAACATACTATTGATAAAACTCAAAAAATGTGAAATTTGTGTGTAATATAAGACACCTAGAAAGCCTTTTCATTCGGTCTCTAGATATATTGAGATCTTTGATCTAGTGCACATGGACATCTGTGAGTTTAACGGTGTGTTTACTAGAGGAAATAAGAAATACTTTATCTTTTATATATGGTGGTTGTACATACTACTCAGTGTATCTAATGAAAACCAATGGTGAATCCTTAGAAAAATTTCTTATATTTATGAATGAGGCGAGATATACAAATAGGAAAAGTACTTAAACACCTTAGGTCAAATATACGAGGTGAATATACGTCTAAATTATTTGATGAACAATGCAAATTGTTTGACATAGTTCATGGTTACTGCTTCATATTCACCACAATCAAATGGTTAGTTGAACGAAAAAATAGAACCTTAACAGATATGATCAATGCTCTCCTATAGAGTTCTAAACGATCAACCTATATGTGGAGAGTGACCTTGAATACGACTTCTCATATTTTGAATGGGGTCCCTCCAAGACATATGAAAAAAGTATCCTTTCAAAAATCGGAGAAATAGGAAAGCAAGCTTAAAGTGTCTCAAAGTGTGAGTCTATATCGCTAAGGTTTTGGTACCATAACACAAGTAAAAAAAGCTAGGTTCTAAAACTATTGATGTGGTCTTCCTGGTTTATTTGGAAATTAGCTATATAGATAGGTTCTTGGTAGTTAGATCTGAGATACCTTGCATAGATGTCAACACTATAATTGAACTCCATGATGCTACTTTCTTTGAAGATGTCTTCCCTATGAAGATTGGGACTCCTCAAAATATGAGCAATGATGTTGTCTCCACATCAGGATCTATTCCAGATTAAGTCAAAAGGATATCAAATGTGGGATTTGAGACTCAACCTGAACCCAATAAACCTTTAGAAGAGATTGAGATAAGGAGGAGTAAACGACCAAGGATAACCAAGGATCTTGGCAATGACTTTGTTGTCTACTAAATCGAGGGTGATCGAGAAAATTAAAATGGATCCATGGCTTCATCTGAAGCAAAACAATAATGGAATTCATCAAATTGAAGATGGATACCATTATGGCTAATGGAACTCAGAAACTGGTTTATTTACCCAAACAAGTGATCTAACATTGGGTGTAAGTAGATGTTTAAGAGAAACCTTAGACCTAGCAGATCTACTGAAAAGTATAAAGTCAAATTAGTTGGTAAGGGTTTTATGCAAAAGGAAGGTATCGACTATTTTGATACATATTCCTATGTGACCAAGACGACCATAATATGGATGCTTATAGCATTGGCATCTATTTGTATATGATCTCTCTATCCATCAGATTGATGTGAAGACCACCTTTTTGCATGGTGATCTTGAGGAAGAAGTCTATACTTGTGACACACTGGAATAAGGGAAAGATTTGCAATCTTGTTAAATCCTTTTACATATTGAAACGAGCACCAAAGCAATGGCATGAAATTTTTAACAAAGCTATTTGGTCATGTGACTTTAATGTTCATGAATCCGACAAGTATGTCTATTCCAAGGTGGAAGGTGATGAGTATATGGTCTTGTGACTATATGTAGATGATATACTATTATTTGGATCATGCACGAGGATTTTTAATGAAACTAACGAGTTCTTAATTAGAAAATTTGAGATGAAGGATATGGATGGTGTTGATGTGATCTTGTGGGATTGTAGTTTTTCCATCTCATTACATTGAGAAGGTACTTGAGAATATTGAATAAAGTCGTAACCATTCCTTTTGATCCATCCAAAATGCTTTACAAAAACAAGAGGTGACTACCTATAGCACAACTAAGGTATTCACAAGTAATATGAAGTTTAATTTATCTTGCAAATAAATATCTCATTCTCGGTTACACGGTCTAGTAGATATACTAGTTATCCTGACCGTACTCAGTGGGAGGCTCTAGGTCAAGTACTATGGTATTTGAATGAACTATTTTCCTTAGCATTATGGTAGACATCTTTCTATACTAGAAGGATATAGTGATGCAAGCTCGATAGGGAAGATATAGGAAAATAGGAGTAATGGTGTCACAGGGTATGTTTTCACCCTTGGAAGCAATGTAGTCTCCTAGAGGTCTGTAAAACATGACATTCTAGGTCAGTCTACTTTTGTGGTCTAGATGTGCGCTTTGTACACTACTACGGTTGAGATTGAATGGATAAGGAATCTTCTTTATGAAATTTCCATGGTAGGCCAGGCAGTTCCTGCAATCTCGTTACACTGTGATAACATGACCATACTTGCCAACATTAAGAGTTCAAAGTTCAATCAGAAAACAAGGAGACACGCCCAAATAAGACTTAAGGCATTAAGGGATATGATGTCTCAAAGTGTGATGATTGTGGATTTCGTTGGATCTAAAGATAACACAGAAAATCCTTTGACCAAGAAACTTGATAGATTTCTAGTCCTAAAGTCAAGGCTTGGGATGGAACAAAGACCCATTGGGAGTTCCTCAACAGCGGTCACTCAATCTATTTGAGTGGAGATCGCACAAAGTAGGTTCAATGTATTAATAACATCATGTTAAAGAACTGGTTGGTACTTTTAATTTAATGCTTTTACATAAGTATCTTATCCCTAGAAGTTTGAGTACCATTTAAGTTGCAAGATCAGTAAGAGCATAGGCTCTGAATATGTTCAAGCCTTTGGGTAGGATGTCGGCAGTGCATCCTCACTGAACATCACATATGTGAATGTTACTGTGGGACAAACTTAAAAGAAGAGCGTTTTTCATGAATACACACATGAAACAGGATAAAGATGCATGGTCTTTAAGAGCATCAACACCAAAGATTGTATCAAGAAAAACACTTTGTTCTTGCTACCATATACTTTAACACTAAGGTCTGAAGTTCAAGACCTACTTCACTTTGTCCATGTTAAGGTGGAAGTATTAAACTCGGGTAGATGTTCAAAATGGAAGACACATTTACTAAAAGCAAAGTGTGGCAGTGATAGCAGGCAGGTATCATGTGAGGGTCACCATTAATAATATGAAAGGTGTCGCTGAGGCGACCGCTCACAAAATACCCGTGTTGATCAGCAATTAACCCACAACCAAAGAATGCAACAATCAAGCTCAAAAATAAATGTGAATTAATCTTTATTTACTCTACCATAAAATGTACAGTGACAAGCATGTAGAGGTCGAACCACAGAGAGCAATCCAAAATGCAATAGCCTACATGTAAATCACAGTCATCCTTGTGTGGGTTTTTGATTTATTATTATTATTATTATTATTATTAATTTTTAATAATATAATTAGGTAATATGTATATATATAATATAAATAAAAATATATGTATACCCATAGAGGGTTAGTATATAGCTTATAATACATACAATATATATAGGTATATATAAATATAATAAAATAAATATATATAGTTTTCTTCTTTTTTTTATTTTTATATTAAGACTAATGAGAATACATATAAATAATTACATATATATATAATATTTTTTTTCTTCTTTTTTTTTAGGATATATAGATATATATACATAAAGGGGTATTATAATATTCACAAAAATACTCAAAAATAGTCAAAAATTCAGGAATAAAGTTGTTTTGGGATTTTCATGGTTTTTTACTATTTTTGTGATTTTTGGGCATTTTCGCAAACATTTTTAGTATTTTTAACTAGCTAAATAATAGCAAACAGTGGACTAGGTACTAGCTGTCACAAAAATAGATATTAAAAATAGCTAACAACCTCAAAAATTTTCCACACTAATTTTCTAATGACGGTAATAAAATATAGCATAAATAGGGCCTGAGTTTATATTTTTCTGATTTTTCTTTGGTTTTTAATATTTTTTTGAAGTTTTTAGGTATTTTTGAATTTTTAAGGTTTTCCTTTTGAGATTTTTAGGGATTTTTGGACTGACACTAATATAGGTCAAAATACACCATAGGTAATTTTTTTTGGAATTTTTCGAGGCATTTTCATATTTTTTGGGGTTTTATAAGTTAGACAGAGAATAAAAAACATGTTTTTGATTTTTAATAAATACAAAAATGCAATAAAATGTAAAACTAAAAATACGACGTGCAAGGGTACACTAACAGGAGCTTAAGTCTATTTTTGCAAGATTTTTCGATTTAATATGGAGCACAAAATAAATAGACAAAGCATTCAAAAATTAAATGGCCTGGCAGGGGTATTTTTGCAAATAAAATAGTTCACAGGGGCATACATGCAAAAATCATAATAAAAATACACTTTAACTTTTATTTTCAGGACCATTTAATAAATACAGAAACCCGGCGGGGTTTAGATGCAAAATTTCACACGCCTCACGTGATTGCTGCACGTGAGGCGCGGAAGGACTACAATGCAAATCTTAAAACATCGGGGGCTCTTCTGCAAAATATACATTTTATTTACAACTGAGACTTTTATTTTTGGCATTAAATAATAAATACAAAAAGTAGAGGGGCTTGATATGAAATTTACCCCTAAACAAAGCTTTTCATCCTGCGGCGCTAGAGGCGCCACTTATCCACGTGGCAGCCATCGGACGGTCGACGCCGATTCGTCGATGAAGGGTGTAGATTAGAAGCTTCTGGTTGATCTGACGGACGAGGCTGATCTTCATCGAATGGCTCTCCTTTGATCTGGGGCTCGCCTCCTGATCCAACGGTGCTGAAGCCCCCTGGAAGAACGGGGAAGAAGCTCGGGGCTGGCGAGCTTTGATCGAGGAGCTTGGGCTCCTCCAGGGTTCTCCGACGTGTCTGAGGTGTTCTGAAGGTGGCCGGAAGCGTCCCGCGTCGACTGATGGTGGTCTCATGGCTCCTGGGGGTCTGAAACGTCCGATCGAGGTCGATGAAGCAAATGACCCCCAGGGACCTCTTCCTGGTTCAATGCAAGCCCAGATGGGCTCTATTATTCGAGATACCTGCACAGGAAGAACCGCGGGCGAGAGAGCTTTCTCCTCGACCCGGGGTTTGAAGCTGCGATGCAAAAATGAAGGTGGGCGGAGGGGCTCCGGCGAACGGCGGAGGGGGAGCCCCGATTCGCCAAGACCTGGTGTCCTGGGTTGAACAAGTGTGTGCGATAGATGGAGAAGGTGACGAGGAACGAGATGGGATGCTTGGGGCGGTCGGATACAGTCGGGGATACGGTGGAGAAGTCGTCGGAGCCAAGCTCCGGCAAACTTCGAATTTTGATTTTTAAGCTAAGGGACTTAACTAACTACTAATCTAACTACTGGAATGAAAAACTAACATTAAAACGAACTAAAAATGCATAAAAGGGCAGCTCTTATACCTGGGGGCCTCCAGAGAGCAGGGCGGACGCCGGAGCTCCGCCACGACAAAAATCTCCTTCCTCTGGCCGAGTCAAGGAGCTGGGCTACTCCCCCTGTCACGAGGAACAATCCAAGAGCAAGATCTAGGCTTTAGGTTGGAATAAAAGTGGCCAAATTCGAGGAAGGAGGCGGAGCTTGTTATTTATAAACATTGGCGAGTAACCTTATTGACCGGCGATTATTGCATGATCTAAAGAGTATTAGGTTGATCCAAAGAATCGGCGGGCTTCAGTGATGATTAGAGAACAATTCTTGTGCAGGAAGCTTCTTCGATTGATGGATGGTATGCCCGGGAAAAATGGGAGAAGATGGGCGAAGAGACACGCAAAGTCACATCGGGCGGCTGGGGGAGCAGTTGACCGGAGGTCAACGAAGGCCGGCACGCGATTGGTCCACGCCAGCCGCTAGAAGACAAAACAGGGGATCTGAGTAGAAATTGAATTATTTGACCCTTTAAATGATTTTATTAATTTTTTCTTATAAAATAAAAAATGTGTATTATTTCGTCTAGTATTTATTTACGATTTTTATTGAATTTTTCGAGGTGTTTTATTATCGTTTTTTTTTAATAATGTGTATTTGTATGTATTTACTTGTTTTTTATGTATTTTTATTCTTACTTTGTTTATTTTCTTTTATTATTTCATTAGCTTATTTTATAAATTTATAATTTATTTTTGTGAGTATAAAGATATTTTTGTTTGATTTTTATGAGTTTATGTATATTTTAAAATAAATAGGTATAGATGTATGTAGGTATACTTATAGGTGTTTTATCTATGTATTTTATACACTTAATTTATTTAATATATTTTCTTGATTTTTATTTTGGTTTTGTATTTTTAATGAGTTATGTATAATGTATACATTATTATAAAAATATAAAAGAGCAAAAGAATCAAGGATTAAAACCCTTTTTATTTATAGATAGGTAGATAGCATAGGTATTTTGTCTATGAATTCGTAGACTGGTTTTATTTTACAAATTAATTTTGGTTTTCTTTAACTTCTCTTATGTGTATGCATTATGTACATTATTTACAAAATTCTAAAAATATGAATTTATACAAATAATGAATATTGAATAAAATGAATATTTTAATCAGTCCTATATACTAGGAGGGCCAAAAACCTAACTTCTGCATATGGACTCCAAAAATCATGAAACCAATTTTATTAAATAGTTTATGGAATGCTATATACAATTAAAGTGAGTTTGGGTGATTTGGAGTTTTTATTTGCAAGATATGGGTCTGTGAAGTTGAGATTTTGGCTTTTTATTCTGTGTATAAAATGTACACTGGGGATTATTTTTGTACAAACTCAATTTTGCATTTTTATTCATATTATTATCTACAACTTTCATGTACAAAGTTTCTTTATTTGATGAATAAATAATTATGTACAAAATAGGTATCAAAAATGCATAAATAAATGCATGAATAAATGAGGTATTTATTGTACACTGGCCCTTATCTCCCCCTACTTTATTCCTTGTCGACCAATACCATGTTGGCCTTGGTCTCGGGGTTTGGGTCATAAAATATTTACAATATTTTATTCCTTTTTCTTTTCTCCTCTTTATTCTATAATTTTGGCAGTAAAACCTTATTTAATGTAAAATAAATACAATGAATAATGAATGCTATTATGTACAATTTGATGTTATTTACATGCATTTGCTAGGGTTTTTGAGGCCAAAATGATAGAATAAAGGTGATGAAATGGAGATTCATCACCCCCCCTATACTTGCCTTTGCTAGTCCCTAGCAAACACTTATGCAATAAGTACAAAAAGAATAAAGAAAAGAAAAAGGAGAATAAAAGAAAGATAGAGTGAATAAGGGTGCTTTCAGTGCAATGCATGTCCTTACAAAATCTGAATTTGGAGCTCCTGTCAGACCTTGGGTGTGAATGTGTGTGGAACCTAGTCGGGAACCAGCTCTAAAATACAACAACCTTCGATAGTCACAGAACTCGGTTCAACCCACCTCAATAGCCGGGTCAGAACTAGTCTACATCATACACAAACCCTTATAACTATGAAGCCGACTTGTACGGTGTAAGTGATAGTGGCTCTCCCCAACTGAAATGACAAAGGAGCTGACTTCTCCAGAATAACAACCCAATGATTCCCCAATCCAACAGCTCTTTCCTCGAGGAGCAGGGTATTCCCTTCTAAGTTCAAGGCAATCAGCTCAAGAGGAGGGGGTGAAGAGAAGAATGGACAGTAGCCAGTGTAGCTACCTATCCCGGGATGCAAGACCAGTGTAGTCAAGTCATCCAGCTGCAGGCTAACATATTTGTCTTTGGAACTCAAGCTTGCTTATTGACTTTGTACATACTTTGCAGGCATTTTATTTTTGTACAGGCCTGACCTTTTTTTTTCAACATACTATTCACAGCAGCATTTACATAAGGAGTTTTTCCTCTTGAGCCAGTAGACTATCCCTCTTTTGAAGCTTTATCGCAACCCACATCTCTTGTCTTTAGACCTCATGGCTATTGAATCAGGTTGGGGTGCACTTCCCTCCCTAGACGAGGACGAATGTTTCCACCCGTGTGCGTCTCAGACTGGCAAATCCAAGCCACTCACCACTCCAACTGAGTTGAGCCAAGTGAAAGGTGCAAGTGTCCAAGTTAGGTCACGGTCGGTAAGAGTCATACATGTGCCTCGAAAAGTTCTAGTTAGTCCACTGAGGTGACTTGAACCCAGCCCTGATTTCTCAAAGAATTAAGTCTGCATAGACCTGAAGTACCTTAAACCTAGTTCCCATAAGGTTCCAGTGTAGTTAGGTGCGGTAAGGTCCAACCAAGCTCCAATTTGAGACTTTATTAGACTGATTCAATCATCAAGCTCACTCAAAAAGAACATGAATGGTATGCTTATGCTATGCACAATGAATGATGCACATTTTTTCACAAAAAGTTTGGAAAGAATCAAAGAATGTTTTTACACAAAGAATTTTTGCAAATAAACTAAGAACTGGACATACACAAAAAGTATATACAATTATTTACACGGGCGTGCTGCTTTACAAAACGTATGAATTTCTACAAACTTTACATGTTTGAATGGAGTAGTTTATTTAGAACTGTACAGAAAGAATTGTATGTGTCTTATTTATGATTTACAAGAGTTTGTAAGAGTGTTCTTATTAAGTTTTGAAAATACTTTTGCAGACTATAGTACACAATAAATTTCGCAATCATATACACACATTTGAAATCTATTTTTGCAAAGATTTGTCACACACTTTATGTATAATTTTCACAATAGTTTTGACAAGAATTTTTCAAAATATTTGCACATAGGTTTTTCAAATCCTTTCTTTCACACAAAGAAAAATTTTGCAATCAAAATGTTTTCACATATTTGAAATCATTTCACATCAAATTTTTCAAAACTGGTCACACTATTTTTCAAATCGTACTGTATAGGTATCTTATTTATTAATCAGAATGTACAAAAGAAGAAAAACAGTATTTGATGTATAATATGGTTTTGGTTCTTCTAGGCTTTGTTTGGGCTTATTTATTATTTACAAATGAGAGATTTTTGTGCGGACTCCTCGGACTTAATCGAGAACCATTTTCACAAGGATTTTGGAAACTATAGTCCAAAATAATTTTGCAGACATGTTCACGCATTTGAAAATCCTTTTACAAAGGTTTACACAGCCTAGATAGATTTTTCAAAACACTTTTGTCAATCAAATTTTTCACAATCATTTGCACACTGATTTTCATACATTTTTGGTTTCACTCAAAGAAAATAAATTTTACACACAAAACTAATTTTTCAAACATTGAATACTTGTACACACTATTTTCAAACAAATTTCACAAGATTTTTCAAAAGAGAATGTTTCGCACAAAATATTTTTCTGACTCAATAATCAGTATAATTACAAAGAGTCTGAGGAACTCACAATCATCTTTCATTATTATAGAGCTACTTTTTACATTTTATTTTATGATGAGGTGGTCTTTTATTTTTCAGTATGAGTTATGGCTTTTAGTATATACATGGTATATACGACCCCCCTATACTTAGCTTGAGCTATGTCCTCGTAGATCGAAAGGAAAAGTAAAGACATAACTCGTACTGAGTATAGACAAATCTAAAGAGAACTATGAATAAAATGAATGAATGAGAAGTTGACCGTCCCCCGTATACTTAAGATCAAATAATCCTAAGTATAGCAGACTGTACAAAAAGCAGGGAGGGTCAAGGGTGGGAATACACAGATCGTACTCAGATTGTCTCCCCCTATACTTAGTGTAAGATACTCCTAAGTATAGACAAGAAGAGGAGACAATGGAGAGGATCGGAACAAAATGAAAAACTCTAGGTGCACATCCCCCCTATACTTAGGACCAAGTACGTCCTAAGTATAGAAAACTGTCTACAAGGGCGGCACCTTTTGATACGAAAAAAGAAAATAGAAAATGAAAAGAAGAAAAGAAGAAAAGAAGAAAATCAGATAAACAGTGGTTGGATGGCATAGTCTGAATCTTTCGATGTCGCAGGTGCTGTGAAGGTGTCATCGTGGTGCATTAGCTGAATAGAGTCAACAACGGCCAAGAATGCATCTGGTTCGAGGTAAGGCTTCAGTAGTTGGTCGTTGACGACGAAGGGCTGTGCGTCAGGAGACAAATCTGATATAGCGATGCTGCCATTGTCACGCACCTCACAAACTCGGAATGGCCCTGTCCACTTACTCTTTAATTTGCCTGGAAATATCCGTAACTTTGCATCAAACAGCCACACTTTCTGTCCAACGTCGAAGGTCTTTCGTCTGATGTACCGGTCATGCCAGCGTTTCACCTTCTCCTTGTACATCAAGGTGTTATCGTATGCACAGTCTCGGAATTCCAAGAGCCTGTTCAAATCATCTTTTCTCTTCTGACCACTTCTTCGTGGGTCCAAGTTACAATTGCTGATGGCCCAAAGAGATTTGTGAATTAATTCCACCGGCAGATGGCATGGTTTCCCATATACAAGACGGTAGGGCGACATGCCCAAGGGAGACTTGTAGGCGGTTCTGTAAGCCCAAAGAGCTGAGTCCAAGAGTTGAGACCAGTCCTTTCTGCTTGGCCTAACAAGTTTCTGCAGTATAGTCTTGATTTCTCTGTTTGATAGCTCCGCTATGCCATTGGTCTGCGGATGATAAGGAGATGCGACACGGTGATCGATGTCGTATTCCTTCGTTAATTTCTTGACCTCTTTGTTGATGAAGTGACTACCCCCGTCTGAGATGAGAATCTTTGGTATCCCAAACCGCGAAATGATGTTCTTCTTCAGAAACTGGCAAACTGTTTTGCTGTCGGCGGCTCGGGCGGGAATAGCTTCAACCCAACGACTCACGTAATCTACGGCAAGAAGGATGTGCTCAAAACCTTGACTGTTAGGGAAAGGTCCCATGAAGTCAATGCCCCATGCATCGAAGACGTCTGTTATCTGAATGATTTTCAGGGGCATTGAATCTTTGGCAGTGAGTGTACCTTTCAGTCGCTGACAGTCAATACATCTTTTAACAAATTCTGCTGCATCCTTGAATAATGTGGGCCACCAGAAGCCACACTGCAATACTTTAGCTGTCGTATGATCTCCAGAATGGTGCCCACCAGATTCGAGCGAATGACAATGCTCGAGGACACTTGATTGCTCCGTCTGAGGGATGCACCGGCGCCAAATACAATCTGCTCCTTCTCTGAATAAAATAGGATCTTCCCACTGGTAGAAGCGGATGGTCGACATGAATTTTTTCTTCTGATTCTTCGTCCAATCCAAAGGTATTACCCCAGAGGCGAGGTAATTGACAATGTCAGCATACCAAGGGAGAGAATCCACTGCTAAGATAGCTTCGTCAGGGAAGGTTTCTGTGATAAGTGCATTGCTCAGAAGAGACTCATGCTGCTCTATTCTGGATAGATGGTCTGCTACCACATTCTGAACTCCAGGTTTGTCTTTGATTTCCAGATCGAATTCCTGGAGGAGAAGGATCCAACGAATCAGTCTTGGCTTGGCATCCTTCTTCTGTTGTAGGTACCGGATAGCAGAGTGGTCCGTGAAAATTGTGACCTTCGACCCCAACAAATAGGATCTGAACTTCTCTAAGGCGAAAACCACAGCCAGCAGTTCTTTCTCTGTCACTGTATAATTCCTTTGAGCTTCATCTAATGTTCTGCTGGCATAGTGAATGGCATAGGGCACCTTGTCTTTCCTCTGTCCAAGAACAGCTCCGACTGCAAAATCTGACGCATCGGTCATTATCTCAAATGGAAGAGTCCAGTCGGGAGGCTGTAAGATTGGAGCCTGAGTGATAAGCTCCTTCAACTGATTGAAAGCAAGGAGAACTGGCTGATCAACAATGAACTCGGTTTCCTTGCACAAAAGTTCCGTTAGAGGTCGGGCAATGCGGCTGAAGTCCTTGATAAATCGTCTGTAAAATCCCACATGCCCCAGGAATGACCTCACATTCTTTACTGACTGAGGTGGCTGAAGGTTTGAAATGACATCCACCTTGGCTGGGTCGACTTCCATGCCATGTTTGGAAACGACATGGCCCAGCACAATACCTTCTGTAACCATAAAGTGGCTCTTTCCCATGAGAGCACTAAATTAACTTCCCGGCATTTCTGAAGTACTCTGTCTAGGTGCTCAAGACAAGCATCGAAACAATCACCGTAGACGGAGAAATTGTCCATGAACACCTCGAGAAAACTGCCTACCATCTCGGCGAAGACTGCTAACATGCATCTTTGGAAAGTTGCCGGTGCATTGCATAATCCAAAGGGCATTCTCTTGAAGGCGTAGGTGCCGAACGGGCAAGTGAAGGTAGTCTTCTCTTGGTCTTCAGGGGTGATCGCCACTTGGTTGTACCCGGAGTACCCATCCAGGAAGCAGAAGAACTCCTTGCCTGCTAATCTCTCCAAAACTTGATCAATGAATGGCAAGGGAAAGTGGTCCTTCTTGGTTGCTGCATTGAGTCGACGGTAGTCAACACACACCCGCCATGATGTCGGTACCTGAGTTGAAATTTCCTCTCCTTTATCATTTGTAACCATGGTAAGCCCAGATTTCTTTGGAACTACATGCAGTGAGCTTACCCATTTGGAATCGGAGATGGGATAGATGAAGCCTGCGTCACACCATTTCGTGATTTCTTTCATAACGACGTCCCGAAGGTTAGGGTTTAGCCTTCTCTGAAATTCGCGGGACGGCTTAGCATCTTCTTCTAGATAGATATGGTGTGAGCACAGAGCTGGATTTATCCCTCGGAGATCTGATACGCTCCAGCCAAGTGCCTTGCGGTTCTTTTCTAGAACCTCGAGAAGTCGAGATTCCTGATCCGGATCCAGCCTGCTGCTGATGATGACCGGATACATTTGCTCTTCACCCGCAAGGAAAGCATACTTCAAGCCTGCAGGAAGTGGCTTGAGTTCTGCCTTTGATCTGTCCACTTTATCTGTCACTTCAGATACCATGATGGTGGTGGAATGCACTTTGAGGCTGCTACCATCCTCATCCTCCTGTTGAGATCCCGGAGATGCACCGAACGTTCTGCGCTAAGCGGATCATGTTCGGTATGGAGTGAATGCTCAAGAAGATGCGCCTGCATCTGAGAATCTGTCTCCCAAGAATCATCAGAGCATATGCTGACTGTGCTTTCCGAGTCCTCCTCAAGAGTGAGGATTTCTCGGGTCCATGGATCGTCCAATGATAACTCTGAATCTCTGATCTCTGCGATGAAATCACAGTCTGCTTCTGAGGCTGCCTGGCTCTCATCAGTTGTGGTATTCTGCGCTTTGTTCATGTTTATCGTGATTTGCTGGGTGTTCGAGCTGAAAGTGATCTTCCCAGACCCGTAATCAACCACGGCACCTGAAGTACGGAGGAATGGTCTGCCAAGGATGATAGGGGTCTGGAGCAGGGGTGCAGGTGAGTCCATATCTAGGACTACAAAGTCAGCTGGAAATCTCATCTCCTGCACAGTAACTATCACGTCTTCCAACAGACCTCGGGGCCGCTTGACGGATCGGTCAGCGAACTAAAGGATCATGCGTGTCTGCTTGAGCGGTCGCAGCCCGAATTCTTGTATTATGGATGAGGGCAGAAGGTTGATGGAAGAACCACTGTCAAGAAGAGTACGCTCGAAGACCTGGTCAAAAATCACACAACTGATCAGAGGTGCTCCTGTATCATGCTTTTTCTGGGGGAGGTTGCTGATAGCTGCAACTGTGGCCATGGATAGAACGTGCTTTTCTACTTCTCGGCGTCTGTTGTCTTACGCTGGGCGACGCTTGTTAGTACATGCCTCTTTCAGTCCTTTCTTTACAGCTGGCGTGTATTCCACGGCCTTCAACAAGGGAATCTCAACAGTCAATTTATCCAAAATATCCACAACACCTGGATCAGACAATGCCTTTTTTCGTTTTGCAATTTTTTTGGATTTTTGTATTGCATGCGGAAAAGGAATATTTACACCACTGGAAGGAAAATGAGAGTTCTTATTTACATCAAAATCATTGCCCACAGAATGTTGTACATCCGGACTACAAAAAGGAGTACAAGCTGAATCAGAACATGCTGGTGTTGCTGGGCGATCAAAAAGGGTAGCGTCGGCTCCATTGGTTGGCGAGGGATCGGCTGCTGCTGGCAGCTCCTCCAAGGTTGGCGCGGCTTCGCTTCTGCTACAAGCTTCTTTTTGGTGTTTTTGCTTTTGCTGATTTTTTTGTGTTTTTGGCTGGAGTTGCTGCTGACAAGGCACGACGGCTGGACTGGCTTCTCCTTCTTCTTCCTCCTCACCCGCCCCTGGAGCTGGCACGGCTGATGCGGAAGATGACGATCCACCTGTTTCTTTATTCACCCCACTGGTAGTAGCAGGCGGAGGCAAGGCCCTACCGCTCTTGAGAGTAACAGCATTAGAACAAACAGTAATATCATTATCAGACACGGACTGGACAGCACATTCTACCTGCTCTTTCTTCTTGAAATTGTTGGGGTTGGCTTCGACCTGCGCCGGAATAGTGGTTCGAGTGGCGGTCAGGTCATCAAGCCGCTTTGTCATATCCGCTAGCCCTTTGACAAGCTGGGCCAGACAATCCATAGCGGGGTTCACAGAGGGCATTTCAGAAGATTCAGCGTGCAGACCACGCTGATGTTGGTTAGATGGGTGGGGAGGCTGTTGTTGGTGGTGCTGCTGTGGTGGTGCAGGAAGTTGAAGCTGTTGGTACGACGGGGGAGGATACTGCTGATATTGTGGAGAGGGGGCAGCCGCGTACTGGTGATACGGCTGCGGATGGCGGTACTGCGGCTGCTGTTGATACGGAAAGTTCTACCTCCATTGCTGTGCAAACTGGGGAGGCTGCTGGTACTGCTGGTGCTGCTGGGAGGATTGACCAAAATGACCACCCTGAGGTTGGTAGTACTGTCGGTTGGCAAATTGCTGACCCTGGGGTTGTCCCTGAGGACGGGTCGGCAGTGTATCATTACTCCATACCCCATTGACTTCTTGGATCAAGGATGGTGGTGGGAAGACTGGATCAGGAATAGAAAGGAACTCTGGCTGGTATACGACCATCTGCTGCTGCGGCGGGCCCTAGTCGGGCGCCTGCACGTAGTACACGTGCTGGACTGCCGGTGGCTGCTGGCTCGGTTGAGGCTGATGCTGCGGTTACTGCTCGTCCTTCTTCTCAGCGGGAGCGTCTGATGGTGTAGCCGACTGGACAGAGTTGATCGTGCCGACCAACAGTTCGAGGTACTTGTTGATCTGATCTAGCTTATCCAGATTCTGGGTCCTCTTCTCGATCACAGCGAGTTTCTCGAGGTCCTATGATCGCTTCTCAATGATATCTACCTTAGAGAGATGGCCCCCGATGATGCTGAGGTTGGAGCTCTCATCTCTCTCTGCTTCCTTGGATGCAGCCATGTGAACTTGTTTCTGGAGGATCTGGGGCTGCTTCTGGTATGCCTTGGATGAAGAGAGGGCGGCCTCTCCTTCGGCCATTTCTTCAAAAATCTGCCAGACAACATCTTCATCCTTGTTAAAAATGGGAGCCCCCACATGCTGCGTCCACGAGCCTTTGGCTTTCAATGTTCAGTCCCCCAAAGAAATGCTGGACCAAGCTGGTCTTCGGGATATCATGATGGGGACACTTCTCCTGCAGATCAGTGAATCTCTCCCAAGCCTCGTGTACTGACTCATGTGCTCCTTGGGAGAAATTACTAATACGTGCTCGCATCTGGTTGAGCCGATCGAGAGGGTAGTATTTGTGCAGGAAGGCGGACTTCAACTCCTCCCAAGTCGTCACGACCTTTCCCATATGATTGACCCAATAGAGGGCCTTGTCCTGTAGACTGAAGGGGAAAGCCGTCATCTTTACAATGTCAGAGGGACATTGGGATAGTATGTGGTACGGCAAATGCGGGAGAATTGCTGCAGGTGAATGTATGGCTCTTCGTTCGTGTTTCCATGAAAGGCAGGGATAAGGGCTATGAACTGGGGCTTCAGCTCAAAGTGAGCGTGTACCGGTGGAATGAGAATCCACTCGGTCATCTGGCTGTCTCCCGGATTGTATGTTTCTTTTAGTGTCGACTTCGGTGGTGGTATTTCAAGGTCATCATCAGGAGGATCACCACCTCCACCTCCTCCTCCCCAGCCTCCTCTGCCTCTGCCTCCTCCTCCATCGTCACGGTTCATCATGCCATTCAACATATCCTGGAACGCGGTCTGTGTGAGGGCCTGCTCGGTCAGCTGCTGCTGTATGGCCTGGATAGATGCCAACAACTGTGCATTAACTTGATTTTGATCTGGCACCTGTCCCTCTGGTATGGGTGGCTGCTGACCCTTGCCCTTTCCTCCTGGCGCCATGTCAGGGTCTCAGCCGGACGAAATGAACTCCGAAGTAGTCTCCAGGGCTCGCACTGGCTTCTATCTGTAGAATGAGATAGTCCGAATCAGATCACTTGCAATGAACTTTCAGCTGCCGTGATTAAGCTGGAATTCAGGTCAACCCCAGCATGTTGTGAATGGAAAAGGGATGTAGACTGTAATCGACTCCCATTCACAACGGCGAAAGCGGGACAAAAGTGATCCCAATTTATTGGGTGGCCAAGAGAAAAGTAGAAAACGAGGAGTCTGGAGACCGATCCGCAAAGTCCGGATCGGGTTCTCGGGAATCGCCTCGAACTTATTGGCGGAGTTGAGTCTATGGAATCGGTGTAGGTGTCGGCATGGTCCCGACGACACCATCCATGGATCAACTTCGCGAAGCACAAGAGAGTGTCGGATGTTGGAAGAATGATACGATGGTCAACGAGGAATAAAAGGAGTGTAAAACAGTAGAAAGGCTCGGTTGAGCGGGGTGGTCAAAGGGAGAAACAACAAAACGTGCGCAAATGCACGGGACTTGATCTTTGAACCTTAATCTAGATTCATACAAACACAATACAAAAATTGGGTTCACCAACTCACGCCATGTGAAGCCGTGAAAGTTCGGCTATTTATTATCTTTTCATTTTTAGAGTTGTAATTTTCAGGCATATCTTATAACAAGTCCTTAGTACGCTACCCTATAGGAGAGAGAGTACTGCTGGAAGAGTATCCCGTACTTGTCCTCCTCCTGTGTAACCTGTAGTCTGTACTTTTTGGAGTCCTTGTAACCCTTCCTGGATCCCTACTCAGCCAAAGAAAAGAGAGAGGAAGCCGATAGGCGAAACCAATACTTCGATTCTCGCTCGCAACGGAATCACCTGTGAGCGTGCAAGAACCTACTCGGACGCAGGACGATGAGACAGACACCCCCGTGAAGGCGTGGCCTATGCTCAATACTTCGGACAGGGTCGATGCTCTCACAACAGAGAGTCACCATTGGTGACCAAGTCCTACTCGCCTACGTACGATAGAAGCGCCATTACTTCAGAAATCCAGGTGATACACAAGGCAGTTGCAGACTGGGTTTTGGGCTTTAATCCTTAGGGGTCGCACTCGCTCAAGGGAGTAGGGTTTTGGTCCCCCTCCAAGGTACCTGAAAACAATGAGGGCTTTATGAACCCGGTACAATGATAGTCCATTACAAATTTTAATTAAGGTCAAAGTTTATTTAGCAGTCCCCTTGTTTTAATTTTTTGGCTTTTCACTTTTTTTTGGATCTGTTTCATACCAACGCCTAACGTTTTTGTAGATTTTCATTTAAGTCCTAGGTGCTCAAAATCAGAGGGAGATAGCGGAAAAGCCGTGCAAGTGGTTCCATGATAAAAATCTCACCATTGAACCGAATGATGCATGCTGAGTTAGAAGACTTACAGTGCATCCCAGCTCTCTCCATGTGGTATGCAAAACAGAATTTTTAAACCTATCTACATGTCGGTATGCAAGGCGCAAAATCGTCCTAAACATAAGCTGCTATTAACGTGAAGAACCATAAGTCACTCATTCATCTCTAGCCCGAAGGGTCCGGTCTTGGCTTACCCCTCCTCTGTACTCAACACACTTGAGCTTAGGAGAAAGCGCTTTACAGGGCTCGCTGCGGCACAAGGGCTAAGAGACAAATTAACAACTTGTTTAAGTTTGACTAGATCCAAGCGAAGTAGACTATAGGAACATGCATTCTTATTAATGTTTGGACCTAGCTACCGAGTCAAGCAACCTATATCTAGGGGCTCCAAGCACACAAAACAAAGTAAAAGAAAGGCGGAAAGCTCAAAACTTCGGAAAACAAAATAAAAGAAGGCGATGAAAACTCAAAAAGCCGCGATGAGGCCCCCAGGTGAACAATCACCCGGGCACTGGACCTCATTGTGAAGAGTAGAGTCATGTTTATATACATGCCAAAATAGTCTCTCTCTCACCATAAATTACAAAATAAATACTCCTAAGTGTCTAGCCTATCTAATGCACATCTCCTTGCTTCTTTGGTGCACTCTCCAGATGGTCATGAGAAGAGAAGACCATCCTCCTCCAAGCTCGGCTGCCTTGGCCTCCTAAGAAGCCATCCTCGCGTGGCGGACCCTCGCATCAAAGTCACAAAAAAATTGCATTAGAATAGCTCAGTCAATCAAATAGAGCAGATAAAATAATCACAATGAATGAATAAATGGCGCATGGTGATTACTAGCAATAAAAATAGCTGCTCACAAAAATGCATGATGAATCAAGAATTTTTTTATACAAGAATGACAAAATAATTAGGCTATGCTCATTGCTCCCCGGCAACGGCGCCATCTGACAGCAGGCAGGTATCATGCGAGGGTCACCATTAATAATATGAAAGGTGTCGCTGAGGCGACCGCTCACAAAATACCCGTGTTGATCAGCAATTAACCCACAACCAAAGAATGCAACAATCAAGCTCAAAAATAAATGTGAATTAATCTTTATTTATTCTACCATAAAATGTACAGTGACAAGCATGTAGAGGTCGAACCACAGAGAGCAATCCAAAATGCAATAGCCTACATGTAAATCACAGTCATCCTTGTGTGGGTTTTTGATTTTATTATTATTATTATTATTATTAATTTTTAATAATATAATTAGGTAATATGTATATATAATATAAATAAAAATATATGTATACCCATAGAGGGTTAGTATATAGCTTATAATACATACAATATATATATAGGTATATATAAATATAATAAAACAAATATATTTTTTCCTTTTTTTTCTTTTTATATTAAGACTAATTAGAATACATATAAATAATTACATATATATATAATATTTTTTTTCTTCTTTTTTTAGGATATATAGATATATATACATAAAGGGGGTATTATAATATTCACAAAAATACTCATAAATAGTCAAAAATTCAAGAATAAAGTTGTTTTGGGATTTTCATGGTTTTTTACCGTTTTTGTGATTTTTGGGCATTTTTGCAAACATTTTTAGTATTTTTAACTAGCTAAATAATAGCAAACAGTGGACTAGGTACTGGCTGTCACAAAAATAGATATTAAAAATAGCTAACAGCCTCAAAAATTTTCCACACTAATTTTCTAATGACGATAATAAAATATAGCATAAATAGGGCCTGAGTTTATATTTTTCTTTGGTTTTTAATTTTTTTTGAAGTTTTTAGGTATTTTTGAATTTCTAAGGTTTTCCTTTTGAGATTTTTAGGGATTTTTGGGCTGACACTAATATAGGTCAAAATACACCATAGGTAATTTTTTTGGAATTATTCGAGGTATTTTCATATTTTTGGGGGTTTTATAAGTTAGACAGGGAATAAAAGACATGTTTTTGATTTTTAATAAATGCAAAAATGCAACAAAACGCAAAACTAAAAATACGACGTGCAAGGGTACACTAACAGGAGCTTAAGTCTATTTTTGCAAGATTTTTCGATTTAATATGGAGCACAAAATAAATAGACAAAGCATTCAAAAATTAAATGGACTGGCAGGGGTATTTTTGCAAATAAAATAGTTCACAGGGGCATACATGCAAAAATCATAATAAAAATACACTTTAACTTTTATTTTCAGGACCATTTAATAAATACAGAAACCCGGCGGGGTTTAGATGCAAAATTTCACGCGCCTCATGTGGTTGTTGCACGTGAGGTGCGGAAGGATTAAAATGCAAATCTTAAAACATCGGGGGCTCTTCTGCAAAATATACATTTTATTTACAACTGAGACTTTTATTTTTGGCATTAAATAATAAATACAAAAAGTAGAGGGGCTTGATATGAAATTTACCCCTAAACAAAGCTTTTCATCCTACGGTGCTGGAGGCGCCACTTATCCACGTGGCAGCCATCGGACGGTCGGCGCCGATTCGTCGATGAAGTAGAAGCTTCTGGTTGATCTGACAGACGAGGCTGATCTTCATCGAACGGCTCTCCTTTGATCTGGGGCTCGCCTCCTGATCCGACGGTGCTGAAGCCCCCTGGAAGAACGGGGAAGAAGCTCGGGGCTGGCAAGCTTTGATCGAGGAGCTTGGGCTCCTCCAAGGTTCTCCGGCATGTCTGAGGTGTTCTGAAGGTGGTTGGAAGCGTCCCGCGTCGACTGATGGTGGTCTCATGGCTCCTGGGGGTCTGAAACGTCCGATCGAGGTCGATGAAGCAAATGACCCCCAGGGACCTCTTCCTGGTTCAATGCAAGCCCAGATGGGCTCTATTCTTCGAGATACCTGCACAGGAAGAACCGCGGGCGAGAGAGCTTTCTCCTCGACCTGAGGTTTGAAGCTGCGATGCAAAAATGAAGGTGGGCGGAGGGGCTCCGGCGAACGGCGGAGGGGGAGCCCTGATTCGCCAAGACCTGGTGTCCTGGGTTGAACAAGTGTGTGCGATAGATGGAGAAGGCGACGAGGAACGAGATGGGATGCTTGGGGCGGTCGGATACAGTCAGGGATACGGTGGAGAAGTCACCGGAGCCAAGCTCCGGCGAACTTCGAATTTTGATTTTTAAGCTAAGGGACTTAACTAACTACTAATCTAACTACTGGAATGAAAAACTAACATTAAAAGCGAACTAAAAATGCATAAAAGCGCAGCTCTTATACCTGGGGGCCTCCAGGGAGCAGGGCGGACGCCGGAGCTCCGCCACGACAAAAATCTCCTTCCTCCGGCCGAGTCTAGGTGCTGGGCTACTCCCCCTGTCACGAGGAACAATCCATGAGCAAGATCTAGGCTTTAGGTTGGAATAAAAGTGGCCAAATTTGAGGAAGGAGGCGGAGCTTGTTATTTATAAACATTGGCGAGTAGCCTTATTGACCGGCGATTATTGCATGATCTAAAGAGTATTAGGTTGATCCAAAGAATCGGCGGGCTTCAGTGATGATTAGAGAACAATTCTTGTGCAGGAAGCTTCTTCGATTGATGGATGGTATGCCCGGGAAAAATGGGAGAAGATGGGCGAAGAGACACGCAAAGTCACATCAGGCGGCTGGGGGAGCAGTTGACCGGAGGTCAACGAAGGCCGGCACGCGATTGGTCCACGCCAGCCGCTAGAAGACAAAACAGGGGATCTGAGTAGAAATTGAATTATTTGACCCTTTAAATGATTTTATTAATTTTTTCTTATAAAATAAAAAATGTGTATTATTTCGTCTAGTATTTATTTACGATTTTTATTGAATTTTTCGAGGTGTTTTATTATCGTTTTTTTGAATAATGTGTATTTGTATGTATTTACATGTTTTTTATGTATTTTTATTCTTACTTTGTTTATTTTCTTTTATTATTTCATTAACTTATTTTATAAATTTATAATTTATTTTTGTGAGTATAAAGATATTTTTGTTTGATTTTTATGAGTTTATGTATATTTTAAAATAAATAGGTATAGATGTATGTAGGTATACTTATAGGTGTTTTATCTATGTATTTTATACACTTAATTTATTTAATATATTTTCTTGATTTTTATTTTGGTTTTGTATTTTTAATGAGTTATGTATAATGTATACATTATTATAAAAATATAAAAGAGCAAAAGAATCAAGGATTAAAACCCTTTTTATTTATAGATAGGTACATAGCATAGGTATTTTGTCTATGAATTCGTAGACTGATTTTATTTTACAAATTAATTTTGGTTTTCTTTAACTTCTCTCATGTGTATGCATTATGTACATTATTTACAAAATTCTAAAAATATGAATTTATACAAATAATGAATATTGAATAAAATGAATATTTTAATCAGTCCTATATACTAGGAGGGCCAAAAACCTAACTTCTGCATATGGACTCCAAAAATCATGAAACCAATTTTATTAAAAAGTTTTTGGAATGCTATATATAATTAAAGGTGAGTTTGGGTGATTTGGAGTTTTTATTTGCAAGATATGGGTATGTGAAGTTGAGATTTTGGCTTTTTATTCTGTGTATAAAATGTACACTGGGGATTATTTTTGTACAAACTCAATTTTGCATTTTTATTCTTATTATTATCTACAACTTTCATGTACAAAGTTTCTTTATTTGATGAATAAATAATTATGTACAAAATAGGTATCAAAAATGCATAAATAAATGCATGAATAAATGAGGTATTTATTGTACACTGGCCCTTATCTCCCCCTACTTTATTCCTTGTCGACCAATACCATGCTGGCCTTGGTCTCGGGGTTTGGGTCATAAAATATTTACAATATTTTATTCCTTTTTCTTTTCTCCTCTTTATTCTATAATTTTGGCAGTAAAACCTTATTTAATGTAAAATAAATACAATGAATAATGAATGCTATTATGTACAATTTGATGCTATTTACATGCATTTGCTGGGGGTTTTGAGGCCAAAATGATAGAATAAAGGTGATGAAATGGAGATACATCAGGCAGCCAAAAGTTGTCTTTTGGTTCTCTTTGAATTTTCTTTAAAATCGGTGAATTTGTGAGGATTATTGTATCTGAAGTTATGTAAGTAGGTTTTAATTTGGTAAACTATGATATTACATTGTTTAATCAAAATCAATTTCAAGTGGGAAGCTAGTTGGGTAAAAGGAAAGTTGGGAATTCCCAAATTTGAAACAAGGTGAGTTTGATTGGAATTTTTAGTACCACATGGAGTTTCTAACATTTTAGTGTATTTATATACGAGTCCTCATCTCAAGCTCTTGTAGCAAGAGTATAGAGGAGGAATGGAGGACCACACAAGCGCATGTGCATGCGCTTAACTTTGTTCTATTTCGCGTTCAGGCTTGGGAGAATCAATTCGGATTCCAGATCTTGATACTTTCGTTGTGGTGTTCATTTAATAGGTCAGATAAAGTAATATGTCATATTAATTTGAAAGTTGTTGAAATAATTTTAACCAAGGTTCTAGATCCACCATTTTTAGATTTGAATCAACGTCCATCGAGTGCCCAGATACAAATCTCGAAGGGTCGCGGTGAGATCAATAAGAAGCCACCCCCATACGTGAATTCTCCAAACACAATATTCTCATTCTCCTCAATTACTCTGGCGTGAAGTTCCTATTTTTTCTTCTATCCGGCTGTTATTCTATGAGGTACGTTCGAGGACGATTTTGTCTGTGTGCGTGGACGAATGCATGCCATCGTATCCTGGGAGTAGATCACTAGAACCCTACACTTTGATATTTGTGAGGGAAATGTCCTCTTTCTATAAAAATTGTCCATTTGAATTATAAAAATTCTAGAAATGGTTCCTTTTATTTCATATTCAATCCTAGGCAATTGTTTCACTCTATGGCTCTTGGTCTTTCTGCCCATCACCAAGGAGGTGGCCATAGACATTGATGAATCCGTGATTCGTCACACTGATTAACTGAAAATAGAGCTTCATCCTGAGTAATCGGTGTATTCATATGTTTATATCTCATAATTAACATTCATGCACATGTAAATAGTTTGCATAAATTAGCATTTCATTTTGTATTCGTATTCACTTGTAAATATTTCACCTAACTTCACTCATCTTTAATTAACTCATCCTAAATCCAAATGACATGAAGTTAACTCCATTGTGTACATATCATTAACATTAATGAATAAAAAATCCTAAAACAATACTAACATGTATATATTGAGATAACCCCAAACCCTAATTCTAGGACAAAAGGCATAAAAGCTTATATCTCTCGCAAGCAATGTCCAATTTCACTCTACTCATTTTTCAACTGATGTACATTCAATAATTTGCAATCAAGACCAAACTCAAAAGAATCGGAGTTCATTTGTGAAATTTGGGTTTTGGGACCTCCTTGTATATTTTGCATTTTTATTCATTTCTAACTTATTATTTCATGTACATATTTGACTCTTTTTATTTATTTCTTTTTAATTTCTTTGTTTCATCTCATGTTTACATAAAAATAAAAATACAAAAATAAAGAAAAATTTAAATTCTAACTTGAGTTCACTACCCTAATTCACATGTATATAATTCATATCATTCATTTATTCTGATTTTTCTTAACTTGTAGAAATCTAAAAAAACTGCATTTATGTCCAATACATTATTTTACATCATGTTTGATTTTTTCATACAGTATTCATATACAAAAAACCAAATAAAAATGCAAAAATAAAAAATGATTATTTTATATATAAAATATCATATGAAATTCATAGCTTGCACACATGGGCTCATTTGCATTTGAATCCTTCATAATTGTTGCAGATCTTTTCGAGATGTTCAACTTTCATTTTATCTATTTTTACAATTGAATTCATCTAGTATTTTAAAAATATTTTTATTGTTATTACATGCATGGTCAAAGTTCTCCCGTCAACATTTGCACAAATGGCCTGCCCTCAGTGGGCCACCTCACCATCCAGGTCAAACCACCCCTTCAGTTGATCAACCACCTTTGTCTTCTTGCGTACCTAACATGGGTTGTTGGATCAATTTTGATCCAACATTTGTGATTCTTTGCGCCCTTTTCTCATCTCCTGCACATGCCAAACACTTACCACCGTCCAGCCGTTGGATCGAGTCGTGATCCAATGGCCCTCAGATCACCTCCTACCTCCAACCGATGCCACCCTCTTTGCTCTGCCTCTCCTGACTCTACCTAGCCTCGACCACCACCTGCTCCGCTTCTTCCCACTGTCCGATCAACCTCTAGTTTCCCCCCTCTCTCCAATTATCTTCTCCAACCAAACCTAAACCCAAACACTTACGTCTCCTCTTATACTAACATCTCAACTCCATCGCCAGACCTCTCCAACGGCCATCCTCTCATTATCCTATCATTGTTGATACCTCTTTATTGCCTAATCATCTTCCAACCACCAATGAAGTCCCATCCTCTATGCTCTCCGATCGATAACCCAACCCCCGTAGCTCAAACCACCATTATCCCCACCAAGCGATGAACCCAACTGCGTGCATCCCTAAATCTCCTCCATATTTAAACCCCCTCCTCTAGCCACCAAATCTTTACACATCATCATCGGTGCCATCTGAATCCGAGCGAGAAAGAAGAGCCAGAGAATAAGGGTGGTGACAACACCCCCATCCTCCCCGACATGATTCGTGATCCCCAAATCGCATAGCAATAGAACTTCATCGCTGTTGAGTCTCACATCACCATGGTGATTCGAGACGAAGACTGAAGCATGACCATGCTTCCTACCAGGCGATTTGTCCACCTCGCTTCTAGGTATACCTTTCATCTCTGACTTCTATCATTCCTCCATCTTCTTTCACTTTTATTGAGTCCATCAGATTCCCCCAAGTCAACCTCTTCTTCGATCATCATAGTCAGCCACCGAGGCTCTTGCAAAGAGCCACACCATCAATCCACCTCCGATAATCCCGATAAATGTTGTCACCCTTCCAGCCCCTTCGCTTTCCCTTCTACCTCCACGCGACCTCCCCACACCAATAAGCTCCACCTCCAACTTCACAGGATCCATCCATCCACCATTCTTCTTGTGCCCTAATGTTTGCAACCGAGCTGCATGCTCGAGAAGCACCCAATCACCTGTAAGAATATCTCGTGAGCATGAGTAACCTCCCCAATGTCCCCTTGTCGTATATCGACCACTGGAGGAAGAGGAAGATCCTCGGGCATCACCGTTTGGAGGGAGAGGGTCAACAAAGACTCCCAGGTGTTACAGGCACTGTCGATCGCTAACCTCCTTCACTTATCGAACGACTACAAGAAACCCAATCTTAGGATCTGAGCCTCGAGCCTTGGGTCGAATCCATAGTAGGAGAGACAACCACGTGGAGGGTCACCAGTAGAGCTGCACCCGTACCATGAGCCTAATCAAGTCATGATCTTGGTCTTTTAGTGACCAAGCCCTTAGCAATTCTTGGAACTTCACTGAGGCCCTCCCCTCACGTGGGCCACCTCATATGTATGGGAGATCTTTCATCCATACCCTTCTACTCCTTGGAAATCACAAGGAAACCCCCTATGATTGGTCAAATTACATACAAAGCCCCTTTAGGTTTCAGAAATTACGACCCCAAAAGGGTAATTTTGAGAACAATTTAATTATTTTTGTTACATTTATGCCCTTGAACTTCATTCATCTGTATCTAGAGCATATGTGGTCCGATTTTTTAGTTCTTTATGTCATTTTAAAGATCTCTTAATACCCATTCACATAGAACACTTAATTATCCAGTCTGAGATATTTTAAATGTTAATTAATTAAGGAGTTTACTCAGTCATTCTTTGGGTTATTTGTCCTCTAATATTGGTTTTATTGCTCCTAAAGTTATGGAAAATTGAGGACTTAACTGGAAATTATTGTCAATGTTAATTAATTTATCATTGAGCTACGGGATTAAATTGAGATGAGGTTGATTGACTACATGTGTGCTTGCTCCTCCATGCATCATTCATTCATTATCATCATTCAAAATTCTAAGAAAATAGGGTATTATTTATTTATTCTTCCCATTGCATTGCATTATTTTCTTGCATAAAAAACTTATAAAAAATCATGCATCATATTTTCTCTAATTAATTGCATCTTTCATTTAAAAATCCATAAAAATCTACAAAATTAAAGACTCATATAAATTCTCTTTTTTTAAAACCTAATACCATGATTGCTTGAAAATTAACTCTAGACTCTCACATTACCTCCCTGGGTTAGATCTTTGGACTTGACCAAGTAAAATAAACAATCACCACATTAGTATTAATTGCATAATTATTTTTAGTGTCATCATTTTTTTATTTCTGGTTCTTTATCACCTACCACAATCGACGTTAATTCTTTCTAATTCAGAGTGGTAAACAGAAGTTCAATCAAATGGTGATGTTGCCAAGGAGGTATATGGTTTAGAGTTGATATTTAGGCAAGTTAGATTTTATGGTTTCCACCCTGGGTAGTCTGATCCTTAGCTTTCTTGTGCATATATTTCTCTATATATTTTTCTTAGTATTCGTATTTATTTCGTGCATCTCTCTCTAATATTTATTTCTCTTTTTCGTGGGAAGGATCCAATGGACTTGGATTGACTTTTTCGGGAGTCGACACACTTTGAGGAGACCAGAGGCATGTGATTCTTTCGTTGTATAGGGCTAAAGAAGCATTTTTTCTGAGAGAGTGCGATTTTTTTATTTTTTTTCCATATATTTATTTGTGTAAATAATTTGTAATAACTGTCTCATTTCCAGAGGTTCCCATTTGGATTCTAGATCTTATACCTAAACTAGGCACCCGATCCATTGGGCCCATTATTTATGGTGCTTGATGTAGATCTAGGACTGCACAATGGCTATTAGAGCTACTGGGGTTTATTGGTTGGCCTCGTAGACCTAGGATCATACATTCACTGTTAATAAATGCACTAAAATGCTATACTTAGATAAAAAATGAGCATGCTCTTCACTCACTAATAGAACTATTTGTCTAGAAGCGGTTTTCTGGTGCATGCATTTAGTGTAAATTTCAATTATGTTCAGCATCCTGCATGGAGATTATAAGGATCACTATAAGTATTTTTAATTGAGCACACATCATTGTTTTATCGATTTGCATCAACTTTTTTGACACCTCCCTCTGTGTTTTCTCACTTAGGAATAAAAGAAATAGGAATTGTTTGGTAGACGTGTTTGGTTATGGACTTCTAAGAATATAATCACTTAATAAAATTGGGACTATTAAATACTATTGGTTAATTAAAAACCAGATAAAAATTAATATCACTATCTTGGGGGAGAGTAACCAAGATCCCTATATGCAGGTCACCTCCAGACTATTAGTGAGTGAGAACATAGCCTTAAGGATAGAGCCCAAAACCCTGGACCTACGTGCTAAGTCTCCAGATCCGACTCGTATGGATTTGGGAGCTACAAGCGCTCACCTCCGACCATAGACAGACATTTTGGGTGTGAAAGTCTACTATTTCCTTTGATGGTGTGATATAACCCGGCAGCCTGGCAAATCACTCCTTTAATTGAGGTATAGTAGAACCACATATCGGCATTAGGAGAGACACCAGCGTGTAACGGATTCAAAGATTGGACTGTCACCTAACTTAAAGCTGAAAAGATAATAGGTTGGACCTTTGCAACCTTCATTGTGTTAAGTTGGTGAACCTTGGGTTAGAATTGTGAATTGATTGTGCAAAGACTAAGTATCACATGCCTTAAGTAATTCACTTCCTACAATTAACAATTAACTTTAATTAACAATTAACATGTTGTAAATAATCAACCCTAATTATTGTATATAAATATATATTATTATTATGCCTATATTTTATGTATTTCTTTATTTATAAAAATCAAAAAGTATTAATATATCATTATATATATAATATTTAACATTATTCACTAATTAAAAATACAAAAAATAACAAAAGAAAATAAAAAATGTATTTTTAATACTTTATAAATGTTTGCGAAAATATTAGTATGTATATGTCTTGTATTTTCACTTTGAGATTTACATGAAAGTTGTAGCTCTCGTCGAGATCTTCAACTTTCATGTTGAACATTTTTCTTAATATATCCTCTAATTATTTATTATCTATTTTACATTATTTCCATATTTTTGGATTTATTTCATTAGGCTACGTGGCTCACTCTCAGTGAGCCACATAGCCGGCCTTTTAATCCAACCCACGCACGGTCTGGTAGATGGCAAAGATTCCATCCTCAACACCCCATTGCCAGCCGCCTGATCGCATCGATCAAGCGCATCACAACCGCTGATGTGTGCCTCTTTACAGCCCTTAGATTATTCCATCAGACGGTTGGAGAATCGTCCCCAACCTCTTGCCCAATCCCTTCAAGGGTTGCAAAAGCAGCAACCACCCGAACTTTTTTGAATTTACTCAACCACTGCACACAACTTCCTCTATCAATTACACCACCATCCTCTTTGCCCAACATTCCTATTCAATGTCGGCCATCTAATTTCTAGCTCAGATCAACCTCCACCAATCTTTAGGCAATTAAAACTACCTAATAAACCACCCGGAACTGCTCGTCCTTCGTCTTCAAATACATTTTTGTCTCCACCATTAAAAATTGATCTGCAACTAGCGAGAAGCCTCTGAGCCACTATTCCTCCTTAGTGATAGAAAGAGAGAGAAAGGTTGAGCAAAGAAGGAGTTGTCTTCTTTGGCGAGATACGTGGTGTTTAGACATGTTGCAGCATCTTGCGATGGTGCTTGATCTTCAAACCTTAAATAAGTTTGTAAAGAGAGGACCGTGAATCCTTGATGCTCTGTATTAGTCCTAGATTCAACATGATTCCATACATTGATTGTTCTACTTCCAGGTAAAAGTTCCAATCATGATTTCTTTTCATAATTACTGAAATTTAATTCTAACGCGTATATCAATAAGTTATACTTATACATATCCGTTTATGTTCACCGCGACTCCGTTTTCCACGCATGAACTTAGTGAAACCTTTCTGATTCTCCATGACTGTGTCCACATCGATCTCTTCTTCATGCATGAAAGAGGAACTCAACTAAGGCTCTTCTCTCCCATCATTGTCTGAGCCTCCATTTCACTCTCCACACCTCGCGTGTGTGTTCGCTCTGGTCTGCTAACCTTGCAGGTGGCATATCTTTGCATTGATCGAAGGGACGTTCAATGCTCCGTTCTCAAGATTTCTTGTCGGAGATGCTTCACCGACTAAGCATGTCAGAGAGGATCTCTTCCTCTTAAACCCATGGGCTTCATCGCCAGAGTCTGACGAAGGTGTCGCCACCTTCACCGACAGTAGGGCATCAAGGAGGAGCGAGCAGCAGGACGTCGGAGCCCCAGCTTCGCTGCCACAAGTAGAGGAGGAAGGATTCGACCTTCAAGTAGCAGTAGCCATAGGATTAGATCCTAGGATCTAATCGAACGGCCTTGATTTAAAGCTGAAGCTCCACTCGAGCCATCGTTTCAGACCATAGGTTCGGAATTCTCAAGCCAACACTGACCAATCATGCAAAGCCACGTGGATCGAATCACCATCACCATCCAAGCCTAGCCTCATGTGATTCAGGTCATGTGTTTGGAGAAATTTTAGCACCTGGAACAGAGTTTTTCATATTTACATTTTAGTCTAGTGTATGCGAAGCACGTGAGGTTGGCAAAAATTGTAGAGACACCCCGCTGCTTTTCATAAATTATGATAAGTCCATGTGGGGTTTATTTATACTTTTATCTGAGTAGTTTTGCATTTACATTCTAGTCCCTACAAGGACCTTTTTGTAATTAAATAAAGTTGTTTTATTCTAGTTGTGCCCCTGTGTTATTTATTGAATAACTTGTAAACCACTTATCCAAATTTAATGAAATCAATAGCATTTTAAAGATAATTTTATGTTCTTTAATTCAATGCATTTTATTTACTTATTTGACTTATATCTCACGCGTTAAATTTTTAGAGTTCATAAATTGTCTTTTCAACCTTGTTATTAATTTGAAAAGTAATCATGTTGTGGCTTGTGAATTTATAGAAGGTCCTAATTTTTATTAAGTCTCTACTAAGTGCACAAGTGATTTGATTAAAAATTCAGGAACTTGTCTGTGTGTTATACTTTGTCATTAGTGTAGCATTGCATCATCTTATTATTCACTTGTTATATCTACATAAAAAAAGATCTGAAAATTCATTCATTACATTCGGCCTGCATAGATTAACATAGTTCATTGATTCATCGCTTAAATATATATATAACACATAGGATAAATCGTGTAATTATTTGTGTCCTTGTGTTCAATCCTGGATTTGCCCAAGATATAAATTAAGCCAAGTCCTCTTCGTGGAGATCTAATTGATTTGGTTATGATCGGTTGTTGATGGGCCATACTACAACGAGTGATAATTATCTTAGCCAACTAGTGTTTTATCATATGGCACCATTGTTGGGGACATGACAATCTAGTTGATTTATTTTAGGTTTAGATTTTTTATTTTTTAGTGTATTTAAGGTTAAGTTGTAGTGTTGTTTTCATTGAATGTTTTTGTTTTGTTTTGTGTATTCATCTATTAGATTGGCTTTGTATTTCTCTTAAGAATTCTCCAAACATCTTATTGTTTTGTGGAAGGGACTTCGAGGCCAATGAAGATCAAAGAACACAGATGGGAGGAACTTGCAGGTCTTGATAAAGAGTCCACACCACAAGTGAATTAGGAGAAAATTTAGCTTAATTGAGTAGTGGTCTGTGTTGTAATAATAATTGTAATAATTAGTTAATGCCCTATTACAACGGTTCTCATATGAGATCTCGCATTTGTAAACAAAGGCCTCTATTATTCTTTTATCTGTGTGGTTATGTCGAGAGTGGTTCTCGACTTGAGTAGAAAAAATAAGTTTTAAGAACACCTACTCAAATAGTTAAACTTAGGTCAGATTGCCTTGTGCCCTTTTCGTAATTTAGGCCACAACTGATCTCTTAAGATTCACTGTCATAAACGATTCAATAATAGACACACTTTAACAACGTTCTATTTAGTCAAATTTAACTGGATTTTTTCAGCGCTAATAGAACTCCTATTTAGGTGTGTCTTTTCGACTTGCATCATTAGTTAGATTTTATATTTTAGTCTAGCATCCACATGGAGAGTGTTGGGAAGCGTTGTGAGTATTTCTGAATGACTGCATGCATCGTTGATTTTTGTCTGCATTCTGTTTTCTATTTCCTTCCTCTTTTTATCGTTTAAGGATAAAGGAAAATGTATTGAATGTTGGGCATATTTTATGTGTTCACATTAATTCAAGCGACGACATAATGTTTAAAATGGGGACTGAATTATGCAAGTTGATTCAAATAAACTTGGAATAAAATTAATCTTGTATTATGGGAAGTAGTACCCTCATTGGACACATGTACTTACATTACACCCAGACGGAGTGGGCGAGGAAGGATCCCTAAGTTTAGAGCCCAAATTCCTAGGCATCCACCCTAATTCTCCAAGTCTGATTCTCACGGATTTTGAGAGTTATAAGTGGTTGCCTTTGACTTTAGAATTTTGTTTTGGTTGTCTGCACTTGTAAGTTTCTTTTAGGGTGTAATATTGAAATTGGTAGCCTGGGAAGATCACTCCATTGATTGAGAGCTCACAAGACTTCAACTGGATGTGGTAGGAGACTCTCTATGTGTAATGGTTGCAAATATTGTTCGAAGCACTAAATTAAAACTGACAAGATAATTCGACCGAACTCTTACGGCCTTCATGAGTTGAGTTGGTGAAATTATCAAAGGGGTTTGCTTTATGTTTTTCTTGTGTGAGTTGATTCCGCACATTCAAGTGTACCGTAATACTAGTTCTTTTTGGAATCTACCGTGCTCATTTTCGTATTCTCTTGAAATCAAAGATGTATAGTTGGCTGGAAATTTGTTTGGAATTTGAGAACTTGTCATTGAATCATCCAAACATCACATCTTCCTAGACCTTCCTGGATCTGAAATAACCCTTATTTCCATTCATGATTCCATGATTCATTCTTAGGGAGCAGTTGCATCGTGACCGATCCTTTTCTCTCTTCAATTCTCACCAAGAAAAACCATTCCCTTGGTGAGATCGACATGATTTCAACTACCTCATCACGATCTCACTTGAACCCTCTTTTTATGAAGGTACAGAAGATTCATGTACGATACCTCCAAAAAGACAAAACGGGGAGGAAGAGGAGCGTGAAGACCTGATGGAAATGGTCTTAGCTAGGTTGGCGGCCTCTAAACAGAATGCAACATTATTGAGAGCACAAATAGGCCAACTTAACCTGGGGGTAGATGCACCGAATGATGCAGCATACAATCCTGGGCAGTACAGAATGAGGAATTGGTTGAGCCCAATATACCCTGAAGTTGAATATGAATCCAAGCCAAAGTTTTTGAATCTTTTGTCTCACTTTAAAGGAAATGCACATGAGGAGCCATATGCATTCCTTAGGGACTTTGAGTTAGTCTGTGATAGGCTTAAGCATCCTAGGCTAGTCAAGACTATATAAGGCTGAAAGCCCTACCTTTTGCCTTGGGAGATAAGGAAGATTATTAGATGAAGAACTTGGGGGCATTTGTAACTACCTATAACCACTTCAAAGGACCTCTTTCTGAAGAAGTTCTACCCTTTAAGTAGAACTAACCTTATGCGATCTCACATCACGAGTTTCTCCCAACTACCGAATGAGCCATTTTGTGATACTTAGGAGAGATTCATTGATCTAGTACATAAGTTTTCTTGTCATGGACGTGAGCCTACCATCCTAGTTTAATCAATTTACAACGGTCTTAACCCTGAGGTGCATGGTTTGATTAGAGTTGCATGTGGAGAGAGTTATGAGCTACATGGTGTGGATACCATCTAGAAGGTATTCGAGAAAATGGCTAAGACGAGCCATGCATAGACTGCTAGCAGGGCATATACGGAGTCCCTCATCACACTCTCATCTAAAGGGAAAAGAAGGCTACAGTTGACCTCTCAGAGGATCTGATTCTCAGCATGGGAATTATAGCAGATAAATTGTCTGTTGTTGAGAGGAATGACAAGAAAATTACTAAGTTGGATGACAACTTATCATAACTTCTGAAGTAGATGACAGAGTTGACGGAGAAGGTATCTAGGATAAAGGTACATGTCGTGACTGCATCTACAACTCATGTTTACCACGTACATCATGTACAGAAGCAGCAGATGTCAGGACCACCCCAGCCTTGGGTAGAGGGCCAGTCTCTTTCCCATTCCTATCGGTAGTTAACTCCATCACCCGACAAAGTCATAGAGGTACCTTATGAGGTGTGGGGAGTGACGGTGTGTAGTACACAGGACCCTTCCAGGCAGGGAAGTATGGGGGATCGTTCACCTTACTGGCGTCCCTCTACTTTTTGTAACATCGCTTTCACTCATGCACCTCTTCCTTCACACAGAGCCCTGGAGCCTACCACTCCCAGCAACCGAGGCAGCAACGGTACGTTTGACAGTCGACGTACCATTCGAGCCATCAGGGCCTATCTTTTCATCAACGTTCTTACGAGCAGGTGGAATAGTCTCTCCCTTTACTTGGCATCTACGCTTAGGTCACCTCCCTCTTCAGCACCAGTTTCAAGGCCATCAGGGTTAGTCTTCACATTTTCCTTCTTCTTCCCAGTAGCAGCAGACATCTTCATATTGAATCGCAGATTTTCAGTGGTAGATACTCGAGGAGCTTCATTCCTATAGGAATAAAATACAGGATATGCAGTGTGAAATCAACCACTTATCCCATTGGCAAGACGAGCAGTCTGCACCTTCAACATACATTCTCGCCTATGTTTTGGCTAACCCCAACAACCTGAACAAGATACAGTAGCAAAAACAGTACGATCAGGTATATTACTCAAACTCATCTAAGGTCGAGCATGAGATTTTTCATTTTATTGTATCATATGTCATTCAGGAGCAGAAGGCTCGTGATTGTACCTGATTGGGCAAGGGATATGGACGAGGCCGTTTCTGAAGCTCTACTTGAGGAGTCTTCAGAAGATGAGGAGAACAGGCATCAGCATCTGCAACCCATTCTGAGAACGAAGATATCTTCCAAGGGCAGAGAGAAAAGGATGAGTATGAGAGCACATCCACAACATGGAGCAGATTCAGAGTCTACAGAGGACCTTGCACCTTCGGTTGAGGAGAATGTACTAGCAACAGACATTCTCCGGCCTTTAATGGACACTACTATTTTAAATTCCAAGTTTCATGTAAAAGATTCATGTATGAAGAACCTCGATTCTAGAAATAAAAAGAAACACGTTTCAATTTATGATTCAAGTTCTTCATCTTTTGTTGTTCAATCCCTTTTCTGTGCTCTAACGGTAGGAAATCACATCATTAACAAGATTTAAAAAGATAAATGGCATGATTTTGTAAATATAATATTATGGTTAAAGTGCCTTTTGATGAGTATGTAGCCACCCATCCTGCTTTCCAGAATTACGTGAAGGTGCATTGCACACCTACAAGGGTTAGAAGGAAGAAGATGAACAACTATGTAAAGACACACGTCTTATCAGTTTACACAACATATTGTCTCAAGAATCAATAGCTACCACGAAAGAAGATGGACATGGGAACACATTATGTGGTGAGCCATATTGATGCCACAACATTTGCATGCATGGATAATGGTTCATCAATTAATCTACTACCTTTAGCTTTGTATGAAAAACTGGAGTTGGGACCCTTACGCATATCAAAATCATTACTCCAGATTGCAGACAAGTCTATGAAGAAAGCTAATGGTGAAGTTAAGAACGTTATCATCAAAATTAAGGGACACGATTACATATTAGTCTTTACTGTACTTGATATGGATATCCCCAATCATTGGAGAGATTCACAAATCATCCTTGGGTGGCCTTTCCTTAGGACCGCTAGAGATTCCTTTGATTATCAGACATGGATGATGAAGTTCCGTTCTTTAGGTAGAGAAGTGGAACTTAAGATAAATCATACAAAATGGCAGCGACCTAACTCGGAATCTAGCACAAAGTTCTCTTCGTCATCAGAAGCAGATTGCAGAGTCGTGAGCATGGTCAGGATATGGAAATAGAATCCAATAGAACTAATCAAGTCCCTTTCATCTGAAGAGGAAAGTGTGCACGATACAGTTTGTGAGGTGTTGCCAGAGTTCTTGAGTTGTGGATCATCATCGTACTCCCTTGATGACTCAGAGGTCCTTCGGATTTGTTAGTTACTCCTTCAGGACAATCAAAGGATATAGATTACGAGTCAAACGTGACTTTGGCTGAATTATCATGATTCTTTGGCTATTCGACTTCTCATACAGCGGAGTTGGTGGCATGCACAACTGAGTTAGTTCCACCTTCTTACAGCATGGAACCAGATTCAGGGACGATTCAACCGGATCTAATTGATAATACTACTTTGCCAGAGCTGAAGTTGTTACTTCCAACACTAAAGTATTCTTTCCTTGTAGAACCCAAAGATAGATTCCATGTCATCATTAGTTCTAAGGTGATTATAGAATAGGAGTCTAGATTGTTAGAAGTTTTAAAGAAAAATTGCAAGGCTATAGTTTTGACTATACTGGATCCCGTGGGTATAAACCCTGCACTCTGTTCACACCACATTTACATTAAGGATAATGCCAGGCCTTCCCATGAGTTTCAAAGAAGATTAAATCCTAATCTACGAGTAATAGTTAAGAAAGAGATAGAGAAATGGTGTGGAGCGGGTTTTATTTACCCTGCCTCAGACTCCAAGTGGGTGCCCCCCCTACATGTTGTACCAAAGAAGTATGGCATTCATATGGTCACCAACAACGATGGTGTTGAGATCATGACACGAGTACCCAAGTCGTGGCAAGTATGTGTAGATTACAGACGTCTATGGCCAGGAAAGATCACTTTCCCTTGCCTTTTATTGATCAGATTTTGGAAAGACTAGCATGGAAAGAGTTCTTCTATTTTCTTGATGGGTACTCGGGCTACAATCAAGTAGCCATCGCTCTAGAAGATTAGAAAAAATCCACGTTTACATGTCCTTTCGGTACTTACATGTTCAAACGCATACCATTTGGGCTTTGCAATGCCCTGAGCACTTTTCAACGGTGCATGGTCATCGTATTTGCCGAAATGGTGGGGAATTTCTTGGAAGTCTTCATGGACGATTTCTCGGTCTATGGTGATTCATTTGATTCTTGTTTAGCACACTTGAACTGAGTACTTCAAAGGTGTAGGCATGTGAATCGGGTACTCTCATGGCAAAAGAGTCATTTTATGGTTAAGGAGGGTATCATGTTGGAGCACATCATCTCCAAGAAGGGAAAGAAGGTCGAACTTGCAAAGGTGGATGTGATCAAGAAACTTGATTCACCAATCAACATCAAGTCAGTTAGGTCATTTCTGGGTTATGTTGGATTTTATAGAAGATTTATTCAGGATTTCTCTAAGATTGCCCGACCACTGACTGAGCTCTTAGGAAAAGACACAGAATTTGTTGTAGATCATAGGTGTCTTTAGGCCTTTGAGCTCTTGAAAAGAAAGATTTGTGCCTCATTGATTTTGCAATCTCATGATTGGTCTCTTCCCTTTGAGATCATGACTGATGCATCAGATTTTACTATAGGAATTGTACTAGGTCAATGATGAGAAGGGATATTGTTTGTTATTCACTACACGAGAAAAGTTTTAGATCAAGCACGTAAAAATTATACAGTAACTAAAAAGGAAATGCTCATGGTAGTTTGGTCCCTTGAGAAGTTTAGGTCATATATTTTGGGCTCTAAGGTGACAATTTATATACATCATACATCCATTTGATATCTCATGGAAAAGAAGGATGTGAAGGCATGTCTTCTTTGGTGGATCTTGTTACTATGGGAATTTTATTTGGAAATTAAGGATAAACCAAGAGTTAAGAACGTAGTGGCTGATCATTTGTCTCGTTTGGAGTTGATGGATTCCCCTAACTCAGAACAGATCCGAGAAACCTTTCCAGATGAGTTAATTTGCATTATCGATACACTTCCATGGTATGCCAACATGGTGAACTATCTTGTCTCCAAGCAAGTTCTCCATGGTTGGACTAGGAGCAGTTTTGACCGATTGAAGTCGGATTCGAGGAAATACCATTGGGAGGATCGATTCCTTTTCTTTGAAGGACTGGATTGTGTCTAGAGAATGTGTATTCCTCAGGAGGAATACTATAGTATCCTCACACATTGTCTTTCATTAGAAGTTGGAGGACACCGTTCGGGAAAAAGAACCGCTCACAAGGTACTTCAATGTGGATTGTATCGGTCGACCTTGTTTAAAGATCCTATGAATTTTGTACGGTCGTACCCTATTTATCAAACGATGGGATCGATGTTGGATATAGAGATGAGATGCCCATGCAATCGGTGATTTTCTATGATGTTTTTGATGCATGGGGCATAAATTTCATGGGTTACTTTCCCAACAGCAATGGATTTGAGTACATCTTGTTAGTATTTGATTATTTGTCAACTTGGGTGGAGGCTATCCCAGCCCGAGCCGTAGACAGTAGGACTTTCTATAAATTCATAAAGGATCGTATTATTTCAATGTTAGGGGTTCCTAAAGTTTTGACTTATGATGGGGGTAGCCATTTTGTGAATAAAGAAATGAAATCTTTAGCTAAGGACTACAAGTTTAGCACATAGTTACTAGTCCTTACCACCCACAATCGAACAGTATGGCAGAGGTTTCAAATAGGGAGGTGAAGAGTATTTTTCACAAGTTAGTCCATCATGATAGGAAGAATTGGTCCCAGCTATTGGACCAAGGTCTATGGGCTTATAGGACGATCTACAAGACTCTGCTTGGTACTTCACCTTTTAGAATGGTTTATGGCGAGTCATGCCATTTGTCCACTGAATGGATTCGCAAGTCTTAATGGGCAATAAAGAAAATGAATTGGAATTGTCACCTAGGAAATTGTGTCGAGACTTGAACCTCAATGAGATAGTGGAAATCAGAAACAGAGTATATGATAACAGCTTGATCTATAAGGACAAAGTGAAGAAGTGGCATGACCTGCATATTAAACGCAAGAACTTCATCCCGAGATAAAAGATATGGTTGTTCAATGCTAAGTTAAATATTTTTCACGAGAAATTAAAGTCAAAATGGACAGGTCCCTATATAGTGAAGGAAGTGCACAATAATGGAAGTGTAGAGATTTTTTATCTCATAGATGGTACACGTTCTTTTCTGGTCAATAGGGATGAAAACGATCGGATACGGATACGAATAAAGGTATAATCATATCCTTATCCATTTCAAAATACAAATACGAATGCGTATACGAATATTGACGAATGTGAAAAATATGTTACCATATCCTTAAAAATGAATACGAATGTAAAACGAATATGAATCGGATACGAATAATAATAGAAATATTTTATCAACAATGGTGAATGCAATCATAAAAATTATTACACACATTTATAAATAAATCTATTATTATACTTTTATACGAAAACGAATATACGAATATGTATGTGAATGTTATTGAACATCAAAGTGATATCCATATCCGCATCCATTTTAAAACGAATACGAATACGAATGTCAAAATATGTATAAAACGAATACGATAGCGGATCGAATATGAATATATTCACATTCGTTTTCATCCCTACTGGTCAATGACCAATTGTTGAAGCACTTTATAGAATTAAAGAACGGTTGGTTCCAGTTGTGGTAATTGACCTCATGCCATTTGAGTCCCTTGCATATACTTCAGATACATCATGAAGCCACGGCTTGAAGATTCATATCTGACAGATTCAACATCTTGTAGATCCATCTATTCTTTTTATAACACTTGATCCATTCTTTTAGGGTTTGGTTTCTTTTTTTTAGCCTTTTACTCCTAACTTAGGCTATTTAGAGCCTAGGTATATGGGGGAACCCAACCCTAGTTCTGTATATTCTTTTAGGTTATTATTCGTCATCTCTTCGGCCCTTCTATCCTTCATTCAATTCTTTTTACTGAGGCTATTTTTAGCCTAAGTATAGGGAAGCCGAAATCCCATTCATCTTAATTGATCTATTTATATTTCTATTGCGTCCTTCAGCCCTACATTTAGGCTATTTAAAGCCTAAGTATATGAGGTCTATTCGTTTTCATATCCATGGTCTATTCTTCCTCTTTATGCTTAGTACGAGCTATGCCTTTCATTTCACTTTGTGCCATGAGGACATAGCACAAGCTAAGTATAGGGGGTGTGTCTATATTGCGTATATACTTTTATTCATAGCTCGTACTTTCACATGTTTTGTATATTTATTATGGGCTATGGGTACGAGGGTTCGAAAATATTTATAAAAATAGTTTGTAAAAAAAATTGAATATTTTTTATATCTATTTGAAATGGCTTGTAAATTTTTACAAGTTATTTTGGAAAGGGTACAATTTGTTTTGGCACTAGAGCACATCATTTTTATGTATATATTTACAAATTCTTTAAAAAAATAAAAAAAAGTAATAAAAAATGAAAATTGAAAAAAAAATATATCTTACCTCAGTTTCTCAATTGAGTTTTAAATTGCTGAAAGGATACCTTTGGAGTAACAGTTACTTTTTGAACCATTGGAGTCTTTAGGCTATAAAAGGTTGCATAGTTTTAGTCTCTTATAGAGTAAATCATGGAGTAGAGTTTGGATGTAACTCTATATTTTGGAAGATCAAGTTGGTAAAGAGTTCCTTATACTATGTTGTTGGAAGAGTTGGATATGGAGGAGCCTGCACCATTCTTTGAGGATATTCAAAAGCTTGAAGATCATGTCTCTTGTAAGTTAGGTCATCCTTATAAGTCCAGCTTTTCACTTTTAAGACAAGCCCATAGGTATGTTGCAGAAAATAAGGGTTGGATGCGTCTTCCTTTCATTTTAGAAAACTTCAAGTCTTCTCATGTTGATATGGATATTACTTTTGAGGAATAATGGCATCATTCGAGGTGCTTTATTTTTCAAGTCAATACAGATCTTTCCTATTCCGATTCTAAGGTCTACTTTGTGAGGAGGAAGCAAATGAAGCACAAGGTTGCATGTGATTTTAGACCCCGTAGATTCAATTTTGATGCTTGAGGTTGAGAATCTAAAGTTTGGTAGTGTTGTGTTGATACCCTTGTGATGTCCTTGTCGTGTTTATTAATGTTGTGTTCTGTCTGTTATGTATTTTTTCTCTTTGAAGTGTACATGTTATATAGTGTATATTAATAAAATTCTTCAAATAAAAGTCTCTAACTAATTAACATTTAACTAATAAATCAGTGTTCTCTGATACTTTCACATTTCACAACAAGGCTTGTTTAGATTCATAGCACTTGGTTTATGAGGTCTAGAAATTCTAAGTTAACTTGTCTTGATCATTAGGGGCTTATACTTAATAATTCATACTTCCCTAGTTAGAAAGATTTGTATGCTATATTACATGCTTAATATTATCCTTAAAGAATATGACCAACACTCACTTGCACAACTTCATTCATGATGAGGTGAGTTGAGGTTTCACCTTGAGGAACTGGAATTTATTATTTAAGTTTGGACCGGATCTTATGATGCCCGAGGATGGGATAAAAATTAATGAAGGCTTCATGAAACATGAGTGTCAACAATCTTAACCAGTATGAGAACTTGGTTCTTATACTAATATATTGATATTTACCTAAGTGCCAAGGTGTGATGATATTAAAATAAAATGTTGATCAGTGTGCACCAATTCTTGGTAAAAGCAGTGGAACTAGCCAAAAAGGAAAGAAAAATAAAGATAAAATCTCATGTATTACAAAGTCAAATCAAAGAGCTTACACCAATGGCGAGCGCTTCCAACCTTTTAAGTGTCCAATTGACCAAAATCTTATGCTTTTATGAATTGGGTCAATACCTCAAAAAGGGCTCTGCATTGTATAGTAATACAAGTCTGGGTGTCGAAGGTATAATAGATACTCAAAAGACACACACCTCGGTGCACTCCCGCGAACAAGTACAGACAACTTGACCACTTTTGACGGACACACTAATTAGCAACAAAAATATTAAGGCTGACAAACTAATGAGATGGTGATTTGAAGCAAGACTAGTTTTTTTTGCTAGTGTTGAGGATTAGATCCTCAGGAGAGTCTCTTGGACTGGAACCTTGGGTGACATCTTGACTTTACTCTTGTGAATGCAGTCAACACTAAAAGATCATACATCTTATATATATATATATATATATATATATATATATCAGAGAGCATACTGATTAAGAGGAGTTGAATTCCTTTTGATTAAGACTCGAATCATCTTAGAGTTTTAGGATCTCTAAAACCGAGTGTTCTAGATTGATTAAGCCTTGTCTCTACACATGCACACGTTAGGGAATTCACTAAGTCACTCATTAATTCTTTATTTAGTTGCTCGAGGATGACCATAGCTTGAGTATATGGGGGTGATAAAACCCAGATTTATCAAAATTATTATATATATACATTATCTCTCTAGCTTAAGTAATTCATTAACTACAATTAATAATTAACTTTAATTAACAATTAACAAGTTGTAAATAATTAACCCTAATCATTGTATATAAATATATTATTATGTTTATATTTTATGTGTTCCTTTATTTATAAAAATCAAATAAAAATTAGTTTTAAATTGTATATATTATATTTAACATTATTCATTAATTTAAAATCCAAAAAATAACAAAAGAAAATAAAATAAGTATTTGTAATACTTTATAAATATTTGCAAAAAAATATTACTATACATATGTTGTATTTTCACATTGAATTCTACATGAAAGTTGTATGTCTCATCGAGATCTACAACTTTCATGTTGAACGCTTTTCCTAATTCATCCTCTAATTATTTATTATCTATTTTACATTATTTTAATATTTTTGGATTTATTTCATTGCGCCACGTACTTCACTCTCAGTGAGCCACGTCGCCAGCCTTTTAATCCAATCCGCACACGATCTGGTATGTCTGATCATCTTGATGAGATGGCCAAGCTTCTATCCTCAGCACCCCGTTGCCAGCTACATGATCACATCGATTAAGCGAATCACAGCCGCTGATGCACATCACTTTTCCATCCCTTCCATTATCTAATTGGATGGTTGGGGAAGCATCCCAACCTCCTGCCCAATCCCTCCAAGGGTTGCGAAAGCAGTAGCCACCCAAAATTCCTTGAATTTCCTCAACCACTGAACGCAACTTCCTCCATCAATTACACAACCATCCTCTTCACCCAACATTCCTATTCAACGCCATGCATCTAACTTCCAGTTCAGATCAACCTCCACCAATCTTCAGGCATTTGAAACTACCTGATCAACCACTAGGAAATGTCCATCCTTCGTCTTCATATACACTTGTGTCTCCACCATTAACGGTTGATCCGCCACTAGCAAGAAGCCTCTGAGCCACTATTCCTCCTTAGAAACAGGAAGAGAGAGAAAGGTTGAGAGAAGAAGGAGTTGTCTTCTCCGACGAGATCCGTGGTGTTTAGCCATGTTGCAGCGTCCTGCGATGGTGCTTGAGCTTCGAACCCTAGTCTAGTTTGTAAAGCGAGGACCAGGAAGCCTTGGAACTTCGTATTAGGCCTAGATTCAACACAGTTCCATCATTGATCGTCCTACTTCCAAGTAAGAGTTCCAATTCTGATTTCTTTTCCAGATTATTCCAATTTAATTCTATCATGTATATCAGTAAGTTATACTTCTACATATCCATGTGTGTTTGCCATGACTCCATTTTCCATGAGCGAACTCTAGTGAAACCTTTCCGATTCTCCATAATTGTTTCCACCTCGATCTCTTCTTCTACCTGCAAGGAAGAGGAACTCAACTATGGCTCTTCTCTCCCATCATCGTATGAGCCTCCATTTCACTCTCCACACCTCGCCTTCCTGTTTGGTATGGTCTCTAACCTTGCAGGTGGCATATCTTTGCATTGATCAGAGGAATGTTCAACACTCCATTCTCAAGATTTCTTATCGTATATGCTTCATCGACTAAGTATCTCAGAAAGGATCTCTTCCTCTTAAACCCATGATCTTCATCTCTAGAGTCTGAGGAAGATGTCCCCACCTTCATCGATGTCAAGGCATCAAGGCGGAGCGAGCAGCAAGTCGTCGGAGCCTCGGCTTCGCCACCACAAGTGGAGGAGGAAGGAGTCAGCCTTTGAGTAGCAGTAGCCATAGGATTAGATCCTAGGATCTAATCAAACAACCCTTATTTAAAGCCGAAGCTCCACCCGAGTCACCGTTTCAGACCATCGTTTTGGGATTCTCGAGCCAACGCCGACCAGTCATGCAAAGCCACGTGGACTGAACCACCATGACCATACAATCCTAGCCTTACATGACTCAAGTCACGTGGGTGGAGAAATTTCAGCACCTGGAATAGAGATTTTCATATTTATATTTTAGTCTAAGGCATGCGAAGCATGCGAGGTTAGCAAAAATTATAGAGATACCCCACTGCTTTTCATAAATTGCATATAAGTCCCCATTGGGTATTATTTAAAGTTTTTACCAGGCAATTTTGCATATTTACATTCTAGACCCAATGAGGACCTTTTTGTAATTAAATAAATTTGTTTATTTAGGTGTCTCCTTGTGTTGTTTCTTGAATAACTTGTAAACCGCTTATCCAAATTTAATGAAATCAGTGGCGTTTTAAAGATAATTTTATGTTATTTACTTAATGCACTTTATTTATTGATTTGACCTATCTCTCATGCAATAAGTTTTTAGAGTACATATTTTTTCTTTTTAGCCTTGTTATTAATTTGAAAAGCAAACCTGTTGTGGCTTGTGAATTTATTGAATATTCTGATTTTTATCGAGTCTCTATTAAGTGCACAAGTGGTTTGATTACAAATCAGGAACTTGTCTGTGTTGAGCTTTGTCATTAGTGTAGCATTGCATCATCATATTGTTCACTTAATATAATTGCATAAAAATGATTTTAAAATTCATCCATTGCATTCAGTCTGCTTTGCTTGACCTATTTCACTGATTCTTCGCTTAAATAGATATATAACACCTAAGATAAATAGAGTAATTGTTTGTGTCCTTGTGTTTGACCATGGACTTGCCTAGGATATAAATTAAGCCAAGTCATCTTCATGGAGATCTAATTTATTTGGTTATGATCGATCTCTAATTGGCCATATTACAAGGAATGATAATTATCTTTGCCAACTAGCATTTCTTCACTCTTATCGTGCGGTTGCAGTCAACTTGCTCCACCACGATCTAGATGATGTCAGTGCTCCATGTGGTGTTACCTCGAGTAAAGATGTTGTGAATCAATGGTGTTGGCTCGAGGGTAATTCAGTGGCTCTGATGTGTTTAAGGTTTAGATCGGGCGGTTGGGGTTGAAGCACATCTCGATCGCTCAGATGAGTCATTGTCGGTGAATCGACAACTAGAGCTTTGTAAAACTCACAACCTTCCGATCGAGATCGGAGGATAACTGCTACACAGGCCTTCTTCTTCGATTAGGCCGAGGAGGAGGATTCCCGAGGACGATGCTGGTGAACAGGTGCAGCTACTCCTCTTGCTGCTAATCGGAGATAATGATGATATCGATACCTCTCTTTCTTCATTAGCAAAACCTGTTAGACCAAGATTTTGTCTAGATTCTTAGAGAATCAGACTCTCCAGTATATGCAAGAGAATCTTTGATGGAACCAACTGGTCTAAATTATCTAGATTAATTTTAGTATTTATCCAAATCGATGTTTTGTATAGTTATATGGCAAGTAGTTTGAAATGATGATATCAGGTTTGATGCCATTCTCGCTATAAATATTACATGTCACCTTTCTCCAAATCCACGTATGTTCAATTCTGTAGAGATATGAGGCCATGTTTGTTAGCATTAAAAAAAGTTGCAAGGATTCTCATCATGCCATCAAGTATGGACTTGAAACCTAGCCTCATAAATTCATGCTCCAAATACTCTAATCACTTACGACTATTAAAAAATAAATAGTAGACAAGTTCGTGTTGATAATGTTGCTCCAAGCAACAGGTTGCATCATCACATGTAGGGTGTTGGATTCGAAATCGAAGAAAGAAGACATGGGTCAAAATGAAAAATGCTAGTTCTATAACAAGGGACATGATGTCATTTGACCTGCAAATGAAGTCAGATTTGAGCTGAGAAGCTCGATCGTGATGTGAAAAATAAAGAGAGAGGGGGATGGAATGCTTCTGTGGGATGGGGGAATTGGAGTTGTAGCTCTGATTGGGTGTCAATCAGAGGTAGCTAAGGTTTTGGGTAGGTAGAGAAGCACATGGATAGATATAGATAAAAGTGGTATGTGTTGTCGGATTTGGTTTGACAGAGTCATAAAGATGAAGTGGGGGTGAGGGAATTATAGAAAATAAATGAAAAGAAGGTCTGTAGGAGGCAGATGAGAAAGAAAAAGGAAGGGTTGCAGAGGAGTTAGTTACCTAGTGGGTTTGTTCGTCGGGTTGAGGTCGATGAGAAGAAGCTCAACCAGTTCTCACCTTAAAGAGCCTTGACGGAGCAGCTCTGAAGCTCTGCAGCACACTGGAGTTGGGGATGCTACAAGGAAGAGACCTTAGTAAGCAACAGATTGCATCACCACAAGTAGGGTATTGGTTTTGAAATCAAAGAAAGTAGACATGGGGTCAAAATGAAAGATGCTAGTGTTGTAGCAGGGGACCTGATGTAGCTTGACCTACAAATAAAGTTAGATTTGAACTGAGAAGCTTGGTCGTGGCTTGAAAAAAGAGAGAGAGTGGGATGGAGGAATTTGAGTTGTAGCTCTGACTGGGTGTCAATCTGAGGTGGCTGGGGTTCTGGGTAGGTAGAGAAGCACGTGGATAGATATAGTATGAAGTAGTATGTGGTGTCGGATTTGGTTTGATGAATCATGAAGATGAAGTGGGGATGGGGGATATTATAGCAAAAAATGGAAAGAAGGCCTGGAGGAGGCAGATAAGAAAGAAAAGGGAATGGTTGCAGAGGAGTTAGTTACCTAGTGGGTTTGTTCGTCAGGTTGAGGTCGATGAGAAGAAGCTCGACTAGTTCTCATCTCAAAGAGCCTTGGCAGAGCATCTCTGAAGCTCTGCAGCACACTGGAGTTTCGGCTGCTACATGGAAGAGACCCTTGACAAAGCTAGGATTTAACAAAGCTAGGATTTAATCTCTGGGGGACTAAGATAAATTACATACATGAAAAATGATAGACTAAAAAATACTCATAACTCGATACGATCAAAGCACGCATTTTGACAATTTTATTGTACAAAAATAAAAACTAAATTTAAAAATTAGTATATCAATTATGTTATTTCTTTGATAATTCCATATTTCCACTAACAAATAATAAAATCACATCAAATCAATATCGAATTAAACAAAACTAAAGAAGGTTGTGTGTACCTAAATCTAAAATTTTTTAATTCATACAATGTAGTGACTTTAAATCAAATTCATCGAATTGATTCTATCAAGAACTTCTCTGCAATGTCTTTCTCAATGTAAGTTAATATAGAACTCCTCAGAAAATCATCTTCTATTATTTTACAAACCATGGTTTTTATTATCTTCATAGCTTAAATTGCTCTCTCCATTTTTGTAGTTGAGATAGTAAGTGTCAACATAATTCAATTCAATTTACTATATTTTTTGACAAAGGTCCATAAGATTTGAGATGCTTTTAAGAACATGATGTGTAGTGACATCATATTTGTAATGTATCAATTGTTTCTCTAATAATATCAGCTCGTGATCTGCGGAATCGAGAGGATAAAAGTCTTTTGCTAATTTGCATATATCCATACTATTGAATAGATTGTAATCATCTCTAGTGTCTAAATATGCACTTAGAGTAAGAAGAGTAGTAGCATCCTCACAAATCGATTGTTTAGTTCTAATAATTATGAGTCTATGGTAGCGTAAATATATTTGCTCGGAAGTGATGAAGCAATGTAACTTAATCTACCTGACAACAGAACCTTGTTCTACTTCAAGAATAATGAGACTTTATATTTGGAACATCAATATTTCATTTCCGGCAAAATAATGTAACCTTCTCAAATAATGAACACCAACTATCTTCCTGTGCTTTTTGAAGGAGCTCTTCTGTAGATGAGACAAGTCCAATGCATTCAAACTATCCAGATTCTTCTGTTACAAAACTTGACAAAAATCTTCTGTAATCCCCATGATGTATTTCATTATATGCATGATAAAAGTAAATTCAAAAGAGGTTATAGACTCATATGCTTCATCTGCCTCTCCACATTGTAAATAATTATCACCCTCATTTATAAGGAGGCGGATCATCTGTTGTAGCATGTAGTGCAGCAGATTCTGTTGCAACCGCGTGAGCCGCTCGATCTTGATCGAGCGGTTCGAACGAGCTTGCACTTTTTGTGGGCACGTATCATACAAGATCGTGTGAACCGCTTGATCAAGATCAAGCGGCTCGAACGGTTACAACAGACACAACACCACAGCAGAGGATCCTCTCTACATTTATAATTGTCAAAAACACTTTACACAGTGCACTATACATTTTGATAAAACTGCATATAGATCTATAATGAGAACTCGATCGAGTCTCACATGGACGTTGTAGAGTACCAATCTGGTCAAATCCAGTGCTCGATTGAACTTCATCAATAGAAAGTAGGTAGGCAACATACACTGCTTAAGCAGCTTGTAATTCAACATGACGTTCAGAAGATGCATTGACGATGACAATAACATTTAATTTACTAAAGAATTTGTGAGTAGGAATCACTTCTTTTGAAGTCGTAACAAGAGCTAGTTGGAGGCGATGAACCATGCAATGAATATAATATGTGTGTTTACTATATTTCATAACCAAAGCTTGTAATCCAATCCATTCACCATGCATGCTACTTGCTCCATCATAAACTTGATATCTTATTTTTCTATAATCAAGATTAATTTGCAAGAGAGTTTCAAAAAGATATCTTTTAATGTTTGAAGCTCTCATACCAAGTATATAAACTAGATCGGAAAATTTTCCATGCAAGAAATCATTTTGATCTACAAATCTAAGAACAATTGCCATGTGTTCTCGTTTTGATTCATGTCTTGCTTCATCAATTATCGCGTAAAATATTATAACTCCAATCTCTTCTACAATAGCATTTCTAACATTGTTGGTTATAATATAAAGAATTTCTTTTTGCACATCAAGAGATATGTATTTGGCATTTTTTGGTGCATTCTTCAAGATAACCTTATCCACCTCTTCACTATAAGTGCAACTAGTTTGTTTAACTCGGCACAATTTCCACGATTACCTGAACCAGGTCTTTCATCATTGCCTCTAAATGCACAAGCTTGAAATGTTAACCATAGAACAATATCAATTATAGTCTTTAGTCGCAATCGGTTTTCTCTTATCAACATGTCATCTTATTTTAGAAATAAAATTTCAATATATTGTGATTTATTTGCTAAATTTCTTCCATCACTAACCGTCTTCCAATTACTAAATCCATCAATAATAAAGGCATCTGTACCATGCTTGGAATTAACTTTACCACAAAAAAGATGACAAAAGAAACAAATGTTGCATCTTTTGAAGGAGGGTATTCTAACCATGAATAATTCTTAAACCATGAAATGCTTGAAATCATCGACATTGTTTCCCACTATTTTTATATGGATAATTTTCCATAACAAACTGATAAGGTCCCAAACCGATATAAGCACCAATTACATCTTCTCTCAGTTCTAAAGGATAATTCCTAATCATCTTACACAATGCAAGATCTCTTTATATCGATATAACATCAACATTTGAAATTTCTAACTGCGGAACTTTGTATTTTGGCTCATTATCTTTAAGATCACTAGAGTCACCTAAAAATTCTTGAGGAACACTTCCATTCATATTCTTAGAGAAATAGCTAATATTAATTCTCATTGACATTTTTAATATGAAAGCGGTAAGAAATAAAATATGATAAGGGAGATATATATTGTACATATGTCTAAACTAAACATGGCATATCGTTATCAATTAAAAACACTACATGTCTACATATTACAATTTTAGATAAGATAGATACTAATGTTAATTTAATCTATTGTAATTAATCGAGGTATAATAGTAGACTACTATGATTTACAGTATAACATTAGAGATGTTAATCTGAATAATAAAATTTGTTCATTTATTTGATATAAATGACATTATTTAATAATATTAGATGTTATCATGATGTAAGGAATCCGAAACGTATACAGCGAAGTAAATTTTGTTGTATTCTATTAAAGTTATAAAGTACGTTGATTTGATAAAAAATGAGGTTTGCATCAATAACTTAAAATCCATAAATCCTACGTATGAATGTTTTTAGAACAAAATTTTATAGTAATATATATACACACATTCTTACGAACGAAAAATAAGATATTACCGATCTGAAGTGTATCACAATTTGTAAGGCCGAGCACGGCACGGGCGCACCACGCACATCAGTAAGTAGCCTTACAGAAGTGTCGAGAGGGGCCAGAGGCAGAAGGTGTTGGAGATTACAACTGTGAGTCTGTGATGCTTACGCCCACAACCAATTCTCGATTTGATGGGACTGCAAGTCAGCAAGTACGAGTGCTTGATGAATATGTAATCATCACTCTAAAAGAGATTAATTAAGCTCAGTTCCTCAAAATTATGTGTTTTATCAATTATCTTGCATAATTAGCATTCAAGCATATGTAAATAATAATTATATGTTATCATGCATAATTGCATAAAATAAGAAGCCAAAAATCTCAGCCCAATTGACTTGTAAAATAAGCTATCTTCTCTGATTTTTAGTTAATTCATGCTAACTCCAAATCACCTGAAACCACCTCCATTCTGTACATATCACTAACAAGAATAAAGGAAAATTACAAAAAAAACACTAACAGAAATAAGCAGCTACAAACTGAAACTTAATTTCAGAAATTCCATACTAAAATGACGAAATCTATTTCATACAGTGTCCTATTTGATCCTACTCATGAACTAATATACATTCAATTACCTTCAAAACAAGACCAAGTTCAAGTAAATCGGAGCTCATATGTGAAATTTGGGTTTTGGGCCTCTTTTTTACATTGTGTATTTTACTCGATTATTTTACGTAAATATTTGACTCTTTCTCTTTTATTTATTTTTCATTTATTTCCTTTGACAAAAGTTTTATTAAAATGGACAAAAATCTACACCTAAAATAAAACCAAAATCAAAGAAATTGACTGAGTCTGAGTGTGCACTAACAATCTGTACAAAAGTCATCTTTATTTTACTTTATTTTATTTATCTATTTTCTTAATTAATAAAAATCCAAAAAATAGAGTAATGTTAAATATTTGTCTTTTATCTTATCGTATTTTTTTCTGATTTTTATCTTAGTAAAAAAATGATAAACAATTACAGAACCCCAAACTTAGGTATTTTATGTACACAGAGTATCACCAAAAATATCACTTTGTATAAATTACCTTTTTTGATTTTGGTATCTTCATGTAAGTTGTAGATCTCATCGAGATAAGCAACTTTTATGAATATAATTTTTCGATCCAAGGTCGTTTGTTATTTCTTTTCGATTTTTCTGGGAGTGACAAGTGGCAGCTCCTATAGCCACCACGTCACTCTTTTTTTCGTATTTATATTTCATTTATTTATTAAAAATATAAAATAATAAATAAATAAATAAATAATAAAAACACCACATGTCACCCATCTGGCCATCCGATATCAGCTGATTGGACAACCACCGCTCTTCGTCCTCTTCCAATCTCCGTCGCCCTGCCTTTTCGGTCGGCGCCTCCCCGCGAATCTCATCGTCGCCTACACCAAAGATCTCTTCCCATCTCCGATTACCTTCTAAATCAGCCATCGCACCACCTCACCCTTTCTTATTCCATCGGGTTGTCGCCCGATCACAATCTCCATTAGATCCGATCAGATCCCCATCACCTCCACCTTCCTTCTCCGCCACTCGCCTACTGCCCTTATCAAATCTCCTCCGTCGCACCTTGGTTCAGCATCGTACAATACAACAACAATGAGGTGACAGATCAGTTTGTCCTCAAGCTCGGTGCGATCCAAGGCCTGGTCTTGTTATGGCTCGATGTCTCACCGCCGTTGCTAGCTCCGGCACCTCCTCCTAACGCCGTTGAGCCGCTTTCACCTCTAAATGTAATCCCTTCCTCCCTTCACCTTCTCTTCCACTACTCTCTCTCTCTCCCACATCTCCTCCCTTCATCCTGCTTTGCGTGGTTGTCCGATCCATCTTCTCCACTTTTCCGATCTCGCTCCCACCACCACACAACCACCATCTTCCATCCTCCATTGAGCCCTCGTCCGCCACGTACACAATAGCACACCCTCCTCCTTAGTCGACGACTTCATCAAGCCACCGATGCCTTCCATTGTTCATCACCATCTCTAGCTAGCATCGTTGCATGCAGTTGCTTGCTCTGGTGTTCGGCCACCGTCAAGTCCTTCACCATCGACGACCCCAACCACCTATGCCTTACCTTCGACAATGAGCCAGGGGCTCCGCCACGTCCACAGCAGCATTTCACTGCCTCCAAGGAGGCCTAGCCTAGGTCCACCTACAAGACCTCTTCTATGATTCGCCTTCACCATCTCCAGACCGCTCCGCCACATCGACCGCCTGAGGTCGTTCATCAGATCTCCCTTACTCGCTCCTCCTCCATCGCCACCCGTAAGCGACTCTCCTCTGCCCACGCTCTGTCAGCCACCGGGCACGAAGCCTGAGACCCTCCACATGTGAGCTGCACATGCTGGTGGGAAACATTGTCACCGAAGCCCCTAAAGAGTCACCAAATCACCTCCAACTCCAGCCACCAGGGGCACGTGTTGCGCCCGTGCTCCTTGGTAATTTTGCATACCGACACCTCCTGGGTCTAGATATCCACATCCGTACCCTTGCATTATTTATTTTATTTCATACATTGTATTCTGGACCCCTATTTTTGGTTTGTAATTTGAACCTTATTTTCGTATCTTTTTATTATTCAAAAATTTGCATTTTGTAGTACAACTATTTCTCTACATTATGGCATTTATTTATAATTTTGTATTATGTGGTTATTTAATAATAATTATTCTTGTGGAACCTTGCGTATTTTATCTACTTTACGCTCTGAAATTCATAGATAATTAACCACTAATAAAAAATTATCAAAAATTCAATGATCATATATTTAGTTGTATTTTATATTATGCCCAAAAATCATTACATTTTCATGCATATTTTGCTCTGTAAAAATCATTTTGTGGATTTCAATATTTAATTTTTAATATGTGTTAAATCTCACATTTTTAGGGTTTAGGATTTTTGTGAATAGACTACTTAGTGATATTTCTTGGATAATTTTATTTTCTGAAAATAAGTAGGTTTAATATTTATTATAATTAATTATTTTGATTCACACCGTTTGCACTATTTAATTCATAAAATATCACTTGCATCCAAAAATTCCAAAAAAAAATACAGTGCATTCATTTCATCGTTATTCCCATCTCGGTCAAGTTTTGTAATTTTTGGACTCCGTTTAATTGGAAATTTTATTTTAGTTCTTAAAATTGGCTACATTCGCATCTGCAATCAAAAATTGCACTCAAAATACCTAAAAAATCCACTTCGAAAATCGCGTATCGAATTTGGTAGACTTAAACCTAGGTTGTTCCTTTGCCGCCTTGAGTTCAACCCCGGGACTTACTCGGGTTAAATAAACATAAAAACCACATCGCATTAATTGAATTAAGTAATTGTGATTTATTTCTTGATTGATCCATATTGCCCAACTACAACACAAACGACACATTTAATTCACGAGAATTAACAAGGGTGATTTCGGACTCATTGGTACCTGATAAAATCTCATAATCACCATGCTAAAAGCCACAAATTAAACCCTAGCTTAATCAATCCAATAAAAATCACCATTAATTCCTTATTATTATCTTGTAATATATTGTGTATAATTAACCCTTAAAAATACTTTTTATATAAATGACCTCTTTTGACTTTTTGTCCGCCATGAAACTTGTAGATCTCATCGAGATGAACAACTTTCATGTTTTGAGTTTTTCCTGATTTTGCCTCTAACTATTTCTTTTGTATTTTTCTTTGTATTTACCTTTTCGAATTTTCTGATTGGGCCACGTGGCGCCCTCTGGGCCGCCCACGTGGCCCGTCCTCCTTCCTCCATCCGTCACCACTCTTGACCGTCAGATCCCCTTCATCACGCCTCCATCTCGACCGTCCATCCATCGCTCGCTCCCAGCCATAGGATCTGATCTCAGATCAGATCCTAGCCGCTCTTCTCCGCATTTCTCTCAACCGCACGATTCTCCCCATCATCCAACGGTGCCCTACACTCCACGTCGCCCCTTCTCCATAATCGCTCGATCGCGTCTCATCCTACGCTTCACCGCTCGCCACATCATCCCTGCTATCCCGACCGTTGGATCTTCCCCTCCTCTCCATCTAAACCACCCATCAACGCCTTGATCTCCGCCGTTAGATCATATCCTAAGGATCTGATCCTAACCCGTCGAACGCGCCTCCATTCAAGCCGTTGGATCATTAGATCCAATGGTGCCCGATCATCGTCCTCCTCCAGCTCGTCTGTTACACTCTGCAAGTGAGCTGTCCCCTTCCATTTTTTGCCATCACCTCTGTCCATCTCTCCCTCTCATAACATCTCCCTTACGTAGCCCTTCGCTCCTTCTTCAGCGTGTAACCCCCATCGACCCTCTCCATCACTCCACGCAATCAATCCCACCGTTTTCAAAACCTTCACTCCCCACGCTGGTAACCGACCCCCCCATAAAACCGCCTCCTCTGCCACCTTCATTCGACGTCCACCATTCACGAGCCTAAGGCCTAGCTGCCAATCCCTCCTTGTGACAAGAGGAGGCACATTCGACTAGCGATTATGGCCGATGACCCAGGTGTCGACCCACGACCGCCATGGTCGTGTTGCGATGGCTCCGCCACCGCTGAGCACTTCGATGTAGTTGATTGTATCCAAGCAAAGACCCCGAAGCTCGTCTGAGCCTCGGCCCAAGCTGCCACCTCCACCGGGTTCCCCTCTCCGATGAGGTACCTTCCTCCCCTTCTTTTCCCTGTATTTCTTTTAATTTATCCTACCTCTTCATTCGCCGTCGCCACCATCTGACCACCTCTGCATCCCAACCAAATCACCACCATCCACGCCAACGCCTCCGCTCACCGTTCCTCGTTCTCCACAACCTCCTCCACTCCGACCCATTTCTTCCCCTGCTCCGCCGGAGAAGAGCTCCAGGGCCACCACCTCCCGACGCCCCACGACCCCCATTCACTCATCACTCATTCCCTCGCACGCACGACACGCTTCAGCTATGACTAACCCGTGCGGGATCTTGATTGGCCGGAGATAGCATCGGAGCTCCTTAGAGCTGGTCTCCTCCAACGAGGCTCCATCGAACTCAAGCCCTGATCAGCACCGGAGCCTCGCCACTCCTCTAGGACCTCCGCCAGCAGTTCAGTAAACTTCCTCAACCATCAGGCATGCCTTCAGTGCGCGGAGGAGCGAACAACAGGTTGCCGGAGACCTTCCTTCTTCAGTGGCCTGCGGAGGAGATGATGCTACAAGTGTCGTCCGATCATCTGAATCGGACGGCTGTGTTGATGACACATGGCGGACCGAGCCTCCCGCCGAACCTACAGGCTCGGGCTCACCGAACCTCACCCCTAGCCTCCATGAGCTGCCACGTTGCCTGAACCTAAGACGCCTCCCGAGCCTAAGCCCCCTCACGTGCGCTACACGTGAGGGCTTGGGTAATTTGCATGAAGACCCTGAAAGCTTTTGATATTTGCATAATGGTCCCCAAACACGTGCCTCACGTGCGTGCTTGAGTATTTACAGGGAGGCCCTCGCGAGTTTGCAAAATTACAAAAAGGTCCCTGCACACATGGAAAAATTTCATCAGGGCCCATGCGGTTTTTGGTATTTACATTTAGGTCCCTCCAGGGACCTAAATATAATATTTATCCCTTTATTTCTTGCATTTTATTTACAATTATACCCCTGCATTGTTTTTTCGTAACTTGAGCATCGTAGGTCCAAATTGCATGTATTTAGTGTCGTTTTGATCCTTGTTTCTTCCTCTATCTCATGACATGTCTAATTTTCTCATCTTATATACTTTTAAAAGAAGTGATTTTTAATGTTAAATGATGACCTTGCTCTACTTGTCATTGCTCTGATTTGATGACTGATCTTAATGTTGTGAACAAAATGACCCTGATTTCAATTCCTATTATGCTGTTCATTTTCAGTGATCTTTTTAGGGTATATTTGTAATCTTTTATTCTGCATATAAGTTCCCTTGCATTACTCTCATGCATCATCTTATAATCACATAAAAATCAACTAAAAAATACATGCATCATTTTATTGCATTGTAATCTGCATAGTGCATCATGCATTTTCATAGAAACCTGGAATCAAGAAATAATTCACACTAGTTCTTAATTAGTAAAAATTCGATAAAGAGATAGATTAGCTCATGTCCCTGTGTTCGACCTTGGTAGACTTGCAAAGTATAAATACTCCACAATATTCAAAGATTGTGGTTTTGATCCACCGATTCCTGCCTCCTATACTACAATTATCGATTATTAAAGAGGCGGATTTCACTTTCATCAGTACCGAAGTGCAATTATCAACCACAGCAATAGTTAAGAGTCACAGAGTTGTCCCAATTAACCAAGGATGGAGAGATTCGACTATGTTGATATCAATTGTCGACTAGCGAGTAATGCAAGATGAAAACATGATGGAGATCATATGGGAGCTTACACTTAACAAGGAATAGAGAATGAGTATTATGGGTACACTAATACAAAGGATGAGTGGATATATAGGAGTCAACCCAATCGGAGTTGGGGAAACCAAGCGTCGCATGTATACATTAAAAAGACACAACATTATCTCCATCTCCATTTATTACCTCACGGAATGCTATAATTACCGACTTTTAACTTTTCTTTGCCTTATGAAACATACATAGTATATGAAAATTTAATTGGGAAGGGGGTAGCCTTCATCTACCCCTATCTATATCCCTGAGAGAGCCCAGATACATTACAAAATTTAGCTTTAGACAACGACCCAATGAGAGGAATAACTGGAACTATAGTATCGAATTTCTTCTCCTTGGATCGCGCCTTGTCGGAGTCATCACAGCTATCGTCGCCTTCTAATATTGCTCTCGCATCTGTCAAAGGTGAGAGCTCCGAAGCATATTGGTCGAACCTCATGTTTGGCATATGAAGGTGGTACTGGGAATGGGTTAGGGATTTATAGATAGTAACTGCAACTTGGTATACAATAGGAGACAATTGTCTACATCCCCGTATATATACATGATTGTCCCATCTAGGGGTGTCCCATCAGTACGGATGGAACGACAAATGCGACCATCCCATTATACTTCTATGAAGGGAAGGTCGAAACCATCTCTTCTCATGATCACTAAAGACGACCAAAGATAATTGCATGGGACGGTCGTGACTATCCCATATAGTTCTTTGCGTCCATCCCAATGCAGATCTATTTAGATATGTGGCAGACCGAAGGGACGGTCATGACCGTCGCATCTGGTGTCTGATGGGATGGTTACGACTGTCCTAGCAAGTCCTATGTACCATGGTATCGTGGGGCTTAGATGGGACAATGACGATCGTCCCAATAGGTTCTTTCGATTGCTCCTTTTATGTGTTGCGACCTTTAGAGATGTGCACATAGGGCCTATGGGGACGACCACTACAGTCCCATTTGATCCATTCCAGGTAAAAGAATAATACGTTGTTCGTTGGGTTTCCCAACCTCTTATCTTTCTTCGTCACATCCTGTATTTATTCAAAAGAGCGATATATACATCCAACAATTAACGAAAGAATGCGATAAGAAACAATTATCCATACAGAAAATGTATCATCCAGAGCTAAAAATATTCATTAGATACTCATTACATAACATTAAGCTAAAAATATTTTTTAACCTAGATTAGCATATTTTTCTTACATCCTGCTCGTGATTCTTCGTCGTCGCTCTCATCATCCTTCTCATCGTCTTCATCATCCTCTTCCTCCTCTTTATGGGGTTGTGATGCTGGAACTTGTGGAGCAAGGTTACCTCCACCATGAAGTTGCTTGAAAGCATGAAATTAGTCGTCTCGTTATGCAACCTCATAATCTCATCTTCATATTAGTGCATCCAGTATCTTGGCTAGACACCCGCTCGTCTAGCTTCACCAGATTATTCTCTAACTCTCATTCCCTCATTGACTTTTTCGACGACGAGTTGCTGCTACCACCTTGATAATACGATCGAATGGTTACCCCACGAACCACCGCATCGTTCACGTCCAGAATGTTCCGGACCTGTCGCCTGGATGAATGCTTCGTCCGGAGTGATAAGTGGTATACTGGTCCGATTGTTGTCCAACGAGAGGGTGGTGGTGAGCCTCATCGTCTCATCCTAAAAGTCATGCATTGTTCATCTTTTAACTTATATCATATATACTGTAGAATGACAAAGTATAGATAAATAAATTTCCCTTACATGAATGGGTACATATGCTTCGTCTACCCACTCAATAATTCCAACCATGTCACGACTCTTGGATTGTGCAAAAACATCAATCTGAGTCAGCAACCGATCATGATCTTCAACCTAAATAGAATAACAAGAATAAGAATCCTATTTATATTCAAATAAATATAAATCAATATATAATAAAATATCACTTACAAAATCATGCTTCACTGATTTGTATTTTTTATATCCATCTTATTGGTAGCCTTGAATCCCTTCTTCATGTTATCGGTATTCCTCTTGGAAATCTCTTGTAATTCACAATGGTTACAAACTTATAGTGAGTAAAAATAAAGAATAATTGTAATTCCATATGTTCCTCTCCAGCCTAATGGGTGGGGTCAATACCTGATGTTACCCTTTGAAACAATTGCTCTGGTGGGAGTTGTAAATTGAAATACTGAAAAAACATGTATTAATACTACTATCATAATTTATATCAAAAGCATTAATCACATTATTCTTCAACCGGTCTCTAAAGCGTCAAAGCATTTCTCCATCATGACCCAAAATATAGGCATCAAACTCGAGACTATGATTCCATGAATAAGTAGCCTGCAAATATTACAAGTGATTTATGATTTACAATGATAATCATAATGGGAAATTTTATTAAAATTAAACAACTATCAACTATTTACCTCCATGCCACGTAGAATGGCATCCTTCACGGGCTGAGTAACCAATCTGAAATCAACCGAGCTGATTGGAACATGAGAATTGGACACATGTCCTAGATAACTATGGAACAATATAGAGTTCTCACCCATCGCATCACCACCACCAATCTCCACCCGTAAAGTTGTACCTGGAGGGACACGGTCTAACGTTCTAAGGATCCTCTCCGCCTAACAGAATCAAACTGTGGAGGGTCTGTCGGTGGAGGGGCTGAAGCTGGAGTCTCCCTAACACGTCTCTCACGCCTAGGCAGCATACCTATACAAAATGAAATTTATGATTATCTAAAACCCATACAAATGAATTATCGATTGTACCTTTTAGGCAATCATTGTATTATCACAAACTCTACGAGTTATTATGTTGACATCGTTATCTACAAATGTAGTCGAACTCTCAAAAGCATATTCTGATATGCATCATCAATATAGGGCATATCTTCATATTCAACAACATCAAGAGGTCTCTATGAATGGTTCATATGGGAATAATCTATCCATTGTGAGGGTTATCCCGAACATAAAAGACTTGCTCAACCTGGCTTGCCAGTCTTAATGGTTCATTTGTGTGTAATCGACCACTCTCTTTCAAAGAAATATTGCCATTTTTATCTTCACGACCAATATCAAACCATGGGCACTTGAACAGAACACATCACATATTATGTATGAAACTAATTTCTATAATATCAATAATCTGATCGTAGTAGCCATCAACTCCACCTTGAAGGTCTGTTTTTACAATAACACTTAACATCTATGTTGCTTTCATATCATCGATTGATTATTTCAAAAGGAAAATCATTAACAATGTATCTTGAATGAGAAATAACTTGTGAGTATGGACTTCGTGTAGGAATTTCAATATCTTTGGTGAGACGATTGTCCCTGTTACTCTTTAATGTCTCAACATATTCTTGGAACTTATCAATAAATTTGGATTTCTGGATATTAGGACCCGATATCACAATATATTCATCGAATAATCAGTCAACTTCATAAATATGCATAAGTTTGTAATATTGAATTATATCTCTTTCCGAGTTAGATATAGTTCTTTTGATCCTTTTCAATATTGGTCTACCACATTTCTGATATATCTATAATTTGTCTTTATCGTCTATATCTTCTAAATCACCAATGTCATTCTTTCAAATCTATCAAATCGTGTAATTCTCCCCTCCATGTACATATCACAAAAATAATGCACTCTTCATAGAGATATCCTTCTGCAATGCATCCTTCCGATTGGTCTTTATAAAAATCATATTCTTTAACTTTCTCAATTATCGTTCAATAGGATACATCCATCGGTATTGAACGAGTCCAACAATTCTGTCTTCAGTAGTTAAATGAATGACTAAATGCTCCATTATATCAACAAAATACGGGAAAAAATATTTGTTCAAGCTTGTATAATGTAACAATGATATCATTTTCTAGTCTGGTCAATGTAGATGGATCTAATACCTTCTAACATATAATCTTAAAAAATCAGCTTGATTCAATCGAAGGTTGAGTAACATTATCTTCAAGTACTCCTCGAATAAACAATGGGAAAAAGACTTGCATGTAGACATGACAGTCATGACTCTTCAACCCAATGATCTTTTGTTTTGCTTCATTAACACATTCCCTAATTGTGAAGAAAAACCATCAGAAACTTTAATATCTTTCAGGAAGGTGAATATTTTATTCCGTTCATCATTTGATTATGTATGCATCGCTCCAAGTATGGTTATGCGACCATTCTCCATCTTAATTGGATGCAAGTCTTTACATATATCTAACTTAACTAAATCATGCATGCTTCTTAATGTACCAGTAACATTTCCCGAAATGCTAAGAATTCCCATAATATTCTCCATCACGTTTTTTTTCGATATGCATAACATGAAAATTGTGACGAATATAAAAATCCTTCCAATAAGGTAACTCACAAGAAAATACCTTGTTTTCTACATCCATCAGGCATTTCTTCTCAAAAGCAATGTTTTTGAAACCGAACCGGACATCGAACCGGAAACCTTACCGAAATGGTCGGATCGGGTTGAACCATGTAATCAAATCAGTTCAACCGGATGATGACGTCATCATTATTTAAAACCGTAGTAAACTGAACCCGTGAAAAAAAGTGGTTGAACCGGCTAATCAAACTGAAATGAAATAAAATATATATAATATATACTTAAATATACTTGAAATATAAATAAAATACATAGATAATGTATATATTTCACACTATACATAAAATATTTTTCGTATAAATCATCAAATAGCATACATATCATATATATACACTATTTGGACTAGTTTCTCTATAACACAATAGTAGTTTAATTATATTTAAAACCAATACATGCAAAAAGTTTTGTTAGTGTAGTTGGTTAGAAGTTTGAAATAGGTAATCAAAGGTCATGGGTTCAATTCCCACCTTCAATAATATTTTTAAATAATTTAAAAATTAAATACGATTCAACTTCGGTTGAACCAAGTCAAAAAAATAGGTTGAACCGGGGTTAATTAAAATTTGAATATTTGAACCGAACCGGCATAAACCAGTTAATTGGACCGGGCACTGGCTGAGTCATCTGGGAAGGGAAATTTCTACATGGGACGATCTGAAGTCCACATTCCTGCGTAAGTATTTTCCTTTGGGGAGGACGAACATGATGAGGAGTCAGATCTCCAATTTCACGCAGCTTCCGAATGAATCTTTCCATAAGGCATGGGATATATTCAAAGATCTTATGGAGAGATGCCCGCATCATGAGATACCGATGAAGGTGCTAGTTCATAATTATTTCGGAGGACTCCAGCCTCCCACAAAAGTACTCCATCTGCTCTAGATAAAGATTTATGCCGATCAAAAGGTATTTTGCAAATTTTATATTGTATTCACACCTTTGCCATCGATGTTTCAGTGGCAAAAAAACAACGGTATGCTAGATAACAATATTTCATATTTGTTGTAAGTCAGGTAGAATGATCATCTTCTAAGCATACAGGACATGCAAATTTTCCCTTGATACTCTAATCATATAGATTCACATAAGCTGGAAAACCATTAATAGTCCACAGTAACGCCGCACGCATAATAAATGACTCACCTTTAAATGTGTCATAAGTTTTATTCCAATAATTCCACAAAAGCTTTAATAGTGGATCCATATAAACATCGATTGCATTTACCGAACTTTTTGGATCTGGTATTACTAACGACATCATGATGAATGACGAATTCACTGTCCCTTGATACTCCAATCATATAGATTCACATAAGCTGGAAAATCATTAATAGTCCACAGTAACGCCACACGCATAATAAATGACTCCCCTTTAAATGTGTCATAAGTTTTATTCCAATAATTCCACAAAAGCTTTAATTCGTCGAATAGTGGCTCCATATAAACATCGATTGCATTTCCTGAACTTTTCAGATCTGGTATTACTAACGACATCATGATGAATGACGAATTCACTGACAACCATGCAAAAAGATTGCGTGTTACAAGTAGAATTGCCAAATCGAATAACTCGTGCTCATATTATCGATTGGGATAAAACCATCAGTTGTAAGTCCGAATATGATGTTTCGAACTTCTTCTAGAAATTTGAGAAATCTTTCGTTTGAGGCAAACACATGATCCCTATGAGAAGCTCAAGATCGTTGGAGCGAGACGGGGAGACGAGAAGACGTGGAGGGAGGAAAAGCTGACGGTGATGGCATCAAAGAATGGGTTATGTTAATCTTTTGGGAGATTTTATCATTTCGACCAGAGGGGACGATCAATTTTACCGTCCCCTACTTGAGAATAAAGGATGGTCATAAGTAAGCCCATCCCATATACTGCGAAGCTCGCCTATTTTTCAGTGGGTGAGAATACGTATGGGACGGTCAAGCATTACCCGTCCCATATACCTACGCAGAGGGGATGGTTGTCGATCGTCCCTTAAAGGTTCAATGCTCTATTCACTCGACTTGCAAGAGACAACCAGAGAAAGCTTTATGGGATGGTGGTGACCATCCCATCAACCGTCAAAAAAATGTCTAGATTGGACGATCATATGGGATGTCCCCTAAATGGCCCCTAAAACCTAAAATTCTAGTGGAGGACGCGACAGTCACTGAGCGACCGTCCTATATGATGCTACCGGGTACGATCGACCTTGTTCATCGTCTCATGTGAGTATGGTGTATGGGATGGTCAAATGGTTCACATCCCATCTAGATATGAACGAAGCGGGCGTACAATGACCGTCACATATACCTATATACGAGATGGGTCTATCACGACCGTTCCTTGTGCCCGTCTCTAAAACTCTGCTCTGTTGTAGTGGTAGTATGAGGTGAAACATATGCCAAGGGGGATGACTGCTGACGGTTACATGCTGCATGGGTTGGGGGTTACATGCATCACGGATCCAAGGCGGAGTGTGAGGAGGAAACGGTCTGGAAGATGGGTTTTTCGTTGGTAAGGGCCAATGATGGGAGTGTTAACCCATATCTTAACTACGGAGAGGTTGGTTGAGTTTGATGAGGACAACTGTGAGTGTAAGTGAGCGAGTGGGTGTAAGCCACATGGCAATGATGATTTCTTGGCCAGATTCTAAAAGAGAAATAAGTAAAAAGAAATAGAGGATCGATGGACTCAAATGGAAAATTGGTCTTCATAAAAAAAATGTTGGCCTCAATGGGGTCTACATTGTTCATGAAGACCATGAAATGAAAAATGACTCATGTACTATGTACATTTTTTGCAATGTATTTTAACCTTTTTTTCAATATTTTGTATTTTCCTTTGATTTTAATAGAGTTATATACAAATGAAAATTAAATAAAGTATTATAAGTAAAAACAAACACTATCTATTTTTTGGGATTTCTAATAATTGAGAAACATGTTAAATAAAACCACCAAAGAGAAAATATATACATTATATACATGATCACAATACTTCAATTTCTCCTTGTTTTAACTTTTTTTGGATTTTATTTTATTTTTTACATTTAGTTAAAACAAAACTCTAAGAATATAAATGAAAAAGATTAAATTCAAAAGGTTAGTTTTATACATAAAATGAAATGTTAAAAAATGTTAATATCTACAATTTACAAGTCAGTCCCAAAATCTAAATTTCACATATGAATGCTGATTCCTATGATTTTAGTTTTGTTTTGTATATAATTAAGAATACATTAAATAAAAGATGAGTAGAGTTTCATATGAGATTATATTGATGAGATATTGAACTTTACGACTTTTTATCTCAACAATTAGGGCTTGGTTTTATTGGTCAATGCATTTTTATGATATTTTCCTTGATTTATGTTAGTAATGTGTACACAATGGAGTTGATTTTAATGAATTTGGAGTTAGTTTGAATTAATTAAAAATTAATGAAGTTTTGCTTATTTTTAGGAGAATATTTACATAGAGGAAAGGGAGCCTACTTTGTGAACATCCATTTTTCGCAAATTTTTTTTATTTTTTTTAAAATGACACTGTAGATTTTCATAATTATATACCTCTAATATGTCATTCAAATTTCGTCAGAAACAGAGTCTCCTACGACATCCATCCATAACATGTAAAATACAGCAAATTTGTGACCGTTAAAAAATGACTGTCTGGATGGAGGCTGTAAGAGTCTCTGTTTTTGATGAAATTTGAATGACATATTAGAGGGATATAGTTATAAAAAACCACGGTGGTATTTTTCAAAAAAAAAACTAAAAATGGATGTGAAGTAGGTAAGGTTACCTACTTCACAAAGTAGGCTCCCTTTCCTCATTTACATATACAAACTCCGAGTTTTGAAGTTAATTTTATGAAAGAATGTTAATTAGAGCATTTTATTTATATTACAAGAGATGTTAATTAGAGCATTTTATTTATATTACAAGAGATGTTAATTAGGGGTTTTGTTGTGTTTATTACTCGAGGATAAGAGCTAATATCAAGTATTTAGAGTAGATGAATCGCAGATTCATCACTAACCGATGTGATTGGGATTCAATTTCTAATTCTATATCCAGTTCCTGCTCATGCTTAGCCATTCGATCCTTGACTCCTTCATGCTCACACGTACAATTTCCCCGGAGTCACGATGTTGGAGATGGGGATGAGGTTGAAATTCCAGAATCTGTTTATTGTGAACCATATCCTACTTAATTTTCGACATAACACTATGCGTATACCAAGAGTGAATTGAGTTAGATTTAAAGAAATGCAGATTTAATGACTAATAAAAAAGGGGCATAATTTACACACAAAATATATAGGAACAATTCATCAAATTTAAAAGGATTCTGTCACATTTAATTGGCAAGAACGAAAGTTAACTTAAGGTCCATGTAATGGTTAGCAACCATTCAAAGTTTTACATGTAAACTTCAGTTATATGAAATGTTAAGCATACAATTATAAAAGTATAGAAAATTATAGGTATAAAAATCCCTTAATCAACTCATCAGGCTTTCAAGGAAATTTTACCCTCCCAGCAAAATACTCAACCAGAGGGGCGGGCCCCACCGAAAATCCAAAACCCCAGTTCTCACATCATCCCTTGCTCCCTCCCCATCTCTAGAACCAAACAAAGAAAAAACGAACCAGCATCCCTTCCCTCCCCCGTCCCCCTCCAGCAATGTCCCTCTATTTCTCCTTCCTCCCCACCACTTCCCCTCCTCCTACTTGTCCTCCCCCCATCCTCCGCTCCTCCACCCCCCTTCGCCTCGTCGCTTTCCCCTCTCCCACCAGATGGAACCACAGGCGAAACGGGGCCCGCCGCACGAGAGGCCTCTCTGTCTCGGCTGCCGCCGACTACTATTCCACGCTCGGCATCCCCAAAACCGCAACTACTAAGGATATCAAGGCTGCTTACCGGAAGCTTGCCCGCCAGGTATTCCCACCTAATGCCGCCGCTCCCTTGTCCTGTCCCGTCCGAACGGGCCGGATAGTTAAGTTCTGTAATTTGAGATGGAAGAGTTTTGACTAGTGGAGCTAGTCATCGGGTAGTATTTTTTATGGATTTCCTCATCTTATATATGGCGCGGTGGATGATGCAAATGAACTCGCTCTAGTTGACATTGAATGTGCACAGTAGTCTATGCCAATCGTGCATTAGAACCTCGCGAAAAAACCTGGCATTTGGCCTGTGCACGTCGCATGCAGATGCGACGTCGCGAGACTTCAGCTTATTTGGATGGTTCCGCTCAATAGTATTTTCCTACATGAAAAGTTAATTTTGTGACATGTAATCAACGGCCAGAGTAATTCTGATTTTTTTGGAGGCCGTTTCCCCATTTTTAGACAAAAATAATCAGAATAACATGTGCCTCACTCCTTTCCTGAGAATACATGGAGGTGAGGGAATCTCACATATCCTTTAGCTATGGACTTATGTAAGACCTCATGAAGAATGTCACGTGTAAGGATCTAGTATGTCATACCTTGTTTAGGGCATTGCTCTTCTTCTATGATGCATATTTTCCATCTTCTCTTTAGGATCTGACTACTTCAGTGCATATACTTTGTTATGATTCTCCATGGTGCTCATGAAGTGCATGAACCAAAACTCATAATTGATCTCATTCACTAGAATATCAGGCATGGTTGAAAGGAATGATTGACCTAGATTAGGAACTCCATCGTCCTTAGTGTCTGTCATTGAAGGAGTGGGAGTCGTAATTTTTTTGAGGGAAAAAAGGACGTGCACCCAAATTGGTACAAACCCCATTGAGAACCATATATTGGAAAAATTAGTTTTAAAATAGGGTATATTCAAACATATGGAGGGTTCATGGGTGCATATGAAGCGTCACAACACCTGTATGCCCCATATGAGAGTGCAAAAGAAGGCCCCATGTGATCTATAGGGTCAATTTACACATTAGAAAATAAAAGCAAGTGGTAATAATGAGTAAGGATGATGAACAACACTGGGGATTTTAAGGCAGGGGTTCAACTATATCGATCAAGAACAAGATGTGGTCAAGGACAGCTTAGAAAGCCACCATTGGCTTGGAGATAGTGGCTGTTAGCTAGGATGCTACCACTGTTGCTTGTTCTCGAGGTAACAGTGCCTCTGGCTACAACTATAGTCATTGGTTGTGATGATGACATTGATGGTGCATGGTTCAAATACAATAGGTTTAGGGTTTCAAGAGAGTAGCTCGGAGGAATTTTGAATGGGTGACGATAGGCGACGATAGGGTTGGGGTGATGGGAAGCTGATGACGATGGTTAGAAGGGGTTCAAAGGGAGAAGGCAAGGAGGTAGGGATGAACATTTTTTGGGCCGGCCCGGCTCAACCTGGTGCCCGGCCTGAAGAAGCCCGATCTAGGCCCGAGCTCGAACTATAAACGTGCGGGCTTGGGCTGGAATTTGGGTTGATTCACATTTCGGGCCGAGTTTGGGCTGCACTGGTCCCGAGCCCAAAACCTGTGGGTCGGCCCGGGTAAGGGCCTGACATGGCCTGGCCCCAACCCGAATCCCGAAGTCGTAGAGGAGCCTTTTACGAGTCCAACATAACCACACAAGAACGAGAGAGCAACCAAAATATATAATCAATAAGGGAAAAAACTTTCCATCCTCGTAGAAAGCTATATACATGTACATCATCCTTATCGGAATAAGCCTCCTGTATAGTATGGAATTTGACCTTGACTTCTTCCACAAAGTTGGAGTTGCCCGACGCATAACATCTGTCCGGATGCCATCTCTAGGCTCCTAAATCAAAAGGCGAATTAGATGTCAGATCCAGGAAATGCTCATGGTCTAATTTAACAGATGTTTAGATCTTTGATATATCCAGCAACCATAGATAGCATGGAGAAGTGTTGTCAAGTTTCAGGAGGGTGATGTGCATAACTAGCCAAAGCGAACTTCTTGTAGGCGCTCTAGAGCTTTGCATCGGTGCACTCCCTGTTGAGACCCAAGACTGCGTAGAAGTCTCCCTCAGCCTTCTCCTGCGCCATGCCAAAGTATAACAGAGAGCAGGAGAGGGCGAAGATGGGTGATTTTATGTTTCTACTCTATGCGCATAAGTGGAGATGCGCCAGTCTGCTGCCTCTTTTCCTCCACCGCGAAGGAGTGATACCAATTTTTTTAATATAGTAGGCCGGCCCGACCCATGCACTTGCGGGCTGGGCTCGAGCTTAGGTTGGGTTTTAAGCAAAATTGCAGGCTTGGGCCCGGCCTGCAGACCCACAGAATTATATCGGGCTCGATCTGGAATGGGTTGGGTCCGACCTGGCACAATGCTCGTCCCTATAGGGAGGACTTTGCGTTGGTGAGGGAGGTGGGGGTGGCGTGCTAGGCTTCAGGTGGTTGGGAAGTAAAGGCTAGGGCTTCGGTTGGAAGAGGTAGAAGCAACATGGGTAATGGTGCCTCTGGGGATGTTGGGAGCTCTAGTGTGAGGGGCAATGTGAGTTCTAGGGTTGGTGACTGCCTTGAAGACGAAGGAAAAAGGGGTGATGATGCTGTGGATGCGACATAGAAGTCTTAGGCAACTGGTGGTGGCAATGATGGTGTTTTTAGCGGAAGGTAAGAAGGTGTGATGAGTGATGGGGGTTTTGGTAGAAGGGAAGGGGTGGAGGTGATAGTTCATGCATAAGCATGCGTATTTTGATGATAACAAAATTTATGTATTTGACTTGAAGCTAGATCAAAAGTGGGAAAATTAAAGATCAAGAAGAAACTCAAGAAACAGAGCTCAACCCTCAAGATCACGTTCAAGAGAGAAACTTAAGCTCGAGACGATTTTTTGAAGACTTTTCTTTTATTGAGTCATGCATCTCGTAATTATCTTATTACTGCAAAGAACCTCAAATCATGCTTCTTGCATTCATGAAACCTTAAGCTGATCGATCAACCTTCTTGTACTGATCGATCATTCGTGATCGATCAACTCATGATTGGTTAAATCTCTTAACTGATTGATCAACTTTTCTTGATTGATCAGTTCACACCTGATCGATCAACTCCTTGACATGATTTATCCGTATTCAAATTCCGATGTTCAACATATATCATTTACTTACGATTGATCAACTTGGTTACCTGATTGATCAACTTTTGGAATAGGATTGATCAACAAGTTTAAAATGATTGATCACCTTTATCTCTAATTGATCAACTTTTGCCTCTCATCGATCAACTTCCATTTCAGGAAAAGATCTCTTTCCTGATTTCTCTCCAACGATTATGGAGGACCTAGATCTATAAATAGGAACCTAGATCTCATTATTCAATACAATACAATGAGTAATAAATCCTCTTCTCTCTGCTTCACTCTATTCCCTGAGAGATAAATCTAAAGCTGCTTTCCACTCCACGCTTCATGCTACTGCTTCGAAGATATGTGATTAGTCTTGCAAGTACACGTCTCGCTCGGTAAGATCTTTCTAGTTTTTGCCTCATACTTTGTTGCATATACATTTTGTTGTTGATGTTATAGGTTTTCTTTAACTGTAATACTGTTGTAAGTTGTCCGTGTAAACAAGTTGTAATACGGCTGGGTTGAACACCTAAGCAGTCCATGTTAGTGGAAAGATCCATCTGGGTTAGGTTGAAAGACCAAGCCATGGTTTTTTTAACAAGGAGGGTTTCCACATTAAATACCTGTGCCACTTATTGTTTGATTGACTGCTCTTTTATCTTATGGTTAAAAGTAACTACATAATGTTGTGGTTGTTTTTAGAATATTGTGTTTGCAGCTACTCCACCATATAGTCTGATCCGCTTGTACCCTCGAGAACCAACATGAGGAGGATTGGTAGTCGTCGAAGGTATGTAGGAGGTGGCACATTAAGGTGGAGCGATGAAGATGGTGCTGCCCGTGCTGCTGTAGTGTAAAGGACGGCAACGAGGAGATGTGTTTCAGGTGTGGTGTGGTAGGACATAAGAAGGTGGAGTGCAAGGCCAAAGGCATTTTGAGGAGGTAGGTGCTTGGGGAGAAGACACCCCTCGATGGTATTTTGATTGGTAAGGGCTGTGAGGAGGCAATCTTGGAGGCCTTGGCGTAACCTTGGACTGGTTTTATTGGCTGGTTTGATGTGCATGAGAGCTCTGGCTGGCGAGGAGGTTCAAAGGTTGCTTGGGGGATCGTTGGAAGGTTTGCCAGTTGGTGTCACTTGATGGACGCGTCTGTTGTTCTATTATAAGGCAACATTGACTGATCACTGCTTCCTTGTCTCTGTGAAGGGTCTCCCGATCCAATGTCGGGAATTCACGATGGTGAGGGAGGCCCTCTCCCTGTTGGGGGGAGGCGATAATGGTGGTTCGAGATGGTCTTCGGGTAGGGGAGTTGTTCGACCTTGTGGCAGAATGGAAAGAGCCTACTTAATAGGTCCATGTACCCATGGACTTCCAGGTTGGACATACTGTCTTTTCGTTGGAGGTAGTGGAGGCAATGGTTCCTTTTGGCACATATGCATGTAACAACAGTGGCAAAGATGACGATGGAGGCAATAGAGAAGACATGCGGGGAGAGACGAAGTCCTTGGGCTATGGAGCAGTCAGGGGCAGAGCATTCAAGAGTTATACTGAAGTTGAGAAGCCGACAATTGAACAATCATATAGTGGACAAGTAAGATGTGGGATTGTTTTTTAGTGCTATGGTCGGGGAGTGGATTGGATGTGAATCGAGCATCTCTTAGGGTTCTACCACATCGCTTTTTTCCTCCCACAAATGCTCATCTAGTGTATTTGGCAGCAAAGGGAAAGGCTGAGTTGGTAGGTTTTGTTCTGGGAGGGCATGCTGCGAAGGTGGTTCGGACTTTCTCGATGGTGCAAAAGGCATTAGTAAACATGCTTACTTGTGGATGCGGGTAAAATGAACAAGAGTTGGATGCCAGGAAGGGCAATGAGGTGTTTTACCATGGGCTCAAGAAGGGAGGAGGTGGTTGTGGAGATAGAACAGGAGAGGGCTCTCTAATAGTTCTAGTGAAAGAGACGTAGTATAGAGGATGAGGCTTGGGAGGTGAGGGGTTTGGCGATTGGTGATCGAGACTTGTGTGAAGGCGGGGATGTTGTGGTCCCTCTAAATGATCGGGTTGCAAAGTACGTGGAGGTTGTTAGTGGAGGGTGATCCCCATGGTTATGGGTTTAGAGTTGTTTCGTGGAATGTACGTGCCTTGGGCATCCGAACAAGAGGATGGTGGAAATCTTTGTGAGTGGCAGGCATACGTGGTTGTCCTGAAGGAGATGAAGTTGGATAATTTGGATTGTTTCATTTGGACATTGATGGACAACACACGACTTTTTAAGTTCCACGTTATCCCTTCCGTTGGGGCCCTGTAGGTCATTGCGTTGGGGTGGAATGGTGACCTTTTGAAGTTGGTTGATTTGGTGGATACGAGTCATTCATTGTCAGTGGTCCTCGATAGGCGAAGATATGGTTGGTGGTTTCTCTTCTCTGCAAGCCTCGGTTGTTGTGAACCTCGAGGATGAGTTACATGTGGTGCGGCCTGATTTATGAGATATGGTGGTTAATGGTGATGACTTCAACACCACACTATTTGCTGCCGTCCTGGGGAGAAGGGTGGAGCTGGTCCTAGCTCCCCCATATTTGCAGAGTTTGTGGAAATTTGTTGCCGAAGGTTTTGAATGCATCCAACTCCCACTACACTTGTTGGAATTCTTCATCGAGGTTGCGTTTGTACCATTTCCTTGGATTTGTTGATTTACTAGGGGCGTTTCCCTTGGCAAATGTGCTTTCTTTGCCGCGGTCACATTCTAACACATGCTTAATTTGTTGGGACTTTTGGATTAAAAAAAATTTGTTGGGACTTTGGTAAGGGTTCTTGTGTTGGTGAGATGTTTCACTTCGAGAAGTCTTGATTGTTAGAGGATGGCTTCAGGGAGTAGGTGACCCACTGGTGGGTGAACCTTTCAAAGACTGGGTTGGCTTCCAGGGTGTTGATGATGAAGCTGGACGTGATGCAGAAGATGTTGTGCGGTTCACGCATGAGTATGGAGATGAGGGATGAAGCTCATGAGGAGGAAACTCGGTGGGACGCTCTTGAGGACTTCAGGGAGTTTTGGGGAGTAGAAGATGGCTAGGATACATCACTAGATCTTGTTACATGAGGATAAGAAATTGGAGTTCGACTGGTGATAATGGTCTACGAATAGATGGTTGAAGGATGGAGATGCCGAGGGGTGGCTAATGAGAGGTTGGGTTGTAACTTGTAACATGATCCGCTCGATTGTGTTGGGTAGCGAGATAGATTAGGGTGATCATAACATTGGGGTTGTTGGCAGCCACTTTATTGAGCTGTCGAGGAGGATACGTAATGGGAAAAAGATAGGCTGGTCAGGATGCGTCGAGGCTATCTCAGAATCAAAGATCTGTCCCGGACCCCGGTGAGGCTGTTCACCATGGAGGAGGTTCGTAAGGCTGTGTTCGCCTTAGATGCTGATAATTTGCTTGGTCTGGATGACTTCCGATCTTCTTCTTTTGTGAGTTTTGGGACCTGGTTGGGTAGGGCATCGTCATGGCTGTTGAGGAGCTGCGATAGGAGAATTGGGCTTTAAGTGCATGAATTGCTCTATTCTCTTCCTTCTCCCTAAGAAGGAGATGGTTCATCACGTGGAGGATCTGCGGCCTATTGCTTTATTGAATGCAATCCACATTATTGTGGCGAAGGTCCTTGCTAATCGCCTCCTTGTGGTTGAATCCATTATTACTCCAGTTAGACGACATTTACATAACATGCATATGATGGATGGGATTGTGACGACTTCTGAGATGGTTGCAGATTGAAGAGGGGGAAGGTGAAAGGAGAGCATTGGATGGGTGACTTCTTTGAAGTGTATGTCTGTATGGATTGGCGTTTCATTTGGGCTTTGCTATTGCGTTGAGGAATCCTCGATGAAGTGGATTCTCTAGAATAAGAGGTGTACGACTACCATGTCTTATTTGGTGTTGGTGAATGGAAGACATGTAGGTGATTTTTCAGCTATAATGGGGGGGGGTACGACAATGGTGTTGATAGGCCATGCTACTATTTGTTATTGTGGTGGATACACTTTCTAGGATGGTCTCTCACACGATTATGGGATACACTTCTGTGCCACTACTTCAATATGTTGATGATACCATCTTTTTTTATGAAGGAAAGTATAAGGGCAACGAAGGGCATTGTTGCAGTCCTAGACTTATCTGATGTGGTGACATAACACTGGCATATATGTGTTTGTTCCCATTGGGATGAGGCAGAGATTGAGGCATGCGCCAGGGATCTTGGGACCCTGAAGGAGTTGTTGCCTATCACCTACTCGCATCGCCCTTTGGTGAGTAGGCGACTATGCTAGAATGACTGGGCGTTAGTTATTGAGAAGATGGGTGGAAGCTTGTGGGGTGGCATGCATCCTGGCCCTCACGAGGGGAGGGGGGTGGATGCCTCGTGTTTATGAAGGTAGTGTTTTCTGTGCTCCTGGTGTTTCTCTTATATACTTGCTTACTTCCCATTGGAGTTAGGAGGAGGTTGGAGCATTTGATGCATATGTTTCTAGTGGCAATTAATGGTGACAAGCATGGTATTCTTATGGCTAAGTGAAGGACAGTGATGCTGGAGAAGGAGGATAACGACCTTGTGGTGAGAGGTCTTAAAGAGATGAACAAAACCTTTCTAACTAAGTGGGTGTCCCGAATCTAGGGAGAGGTTTCAAATTTGTTGACCCAAACACTGTGCATATATCTGATGTCTTGACATATTTGTCCTAGCAAGAGGGGAGGGTGTATGCTCTATCGAATTTCAGGAAAGGCACATGCTCAGTGCTGCCTGCGATTGTATAGCTTTTCAAGTATGCCTTGGGAGATGAGAGAGGTTTCGCTTTTGGCTTGATGACTAGACTGAGCGTGATGTGCTCTCCGACCATTCACTCAACTTTTTGCCCCAGTGGCAGATAAAGAGATATTGGTGGATGTGATGGATTGGTGCCTACACGTTCGCTCCGAATTGTTGGGCCACATGATTGACGAGTTTTGGGTTCTTTTAGAGGCTCTCTTTGAGGAGGGGTGCCTTTCTTTTATGCAGGATCTTTGAGTCTAGGCAGATGGCGATTTTTTTTGATATGGAAGGCATATAAAGATTTGTATGTGATCATGGTCTTTGATCCTGATATTGTATCGATTGAGGTCAGGCGTATTGCTGCAAGATATTGCAAGACAATATATTCTTGTCGCTAATGTGGCAATATCGTTTTCTAGGGAATAGAGGGGTCTTGCCGGTAGTGCATGGGGATGCTTGAGGATGTAGATTACCTCAAGGCCTTAAATGTCGGTTTCGATCACCATTTCGGTATCGACCAAAACAGAATTTCGATGGAATTTCGGTGGAATTTCGACCGAAATTTCGGTCATTTTGGTCTTTTTTTGTACTAGGACCTCCATATTTCGGTCATTTCGATCATTTCGGTCGAATTTCGAATTCGTATGGATATCGATATTCGACATAAATTCGACTGAATTTCTCTGAAATTTGAGGCCATGGATTACCTATTGTTATATTACTTCCGGGGAGGCATGTGGGATGCAGATATGGACATGATTTTTAGAGTTATGTCATTGCTTTTTGGGACTCCTAGATCAATAATATGCGGGGATGGACACAATTAACATACAAGTTGCAGTCATTCTATGCGTTATGCAGGGATGAGCATGGGCCGGGTCCTGAAGGGTCCATGGCCAAGCCCATTTAAGATTTCTAGACTTGAGGTCGCGTTTTTTCTAGCCCAAGCCCGACCCAATTCTTATGGGCCTGTTTGGGGTCGAGCCGACCCATTTTGTCGAGTTTACATCAAGTAAATCACAACGCTAAGGGTATTCCAAATCCAATTTTGAGTACTTTTTAATATACAGGAATATACTTCCAATTTACATGATGCATCAATTGAAGTTTCATCCTAAGAATTGCCAAATTAAGCATGAGAAATGTAAATATATAATTAGTAACGAACTAAAAACTGTTTCTAACCAAATGAAGACATTTTAACAAGTGAAAAATCTTGGATAAGTAGATAACCTCAATTCTAATAACCTTCTATTACATTCATCAAGAAATGACAATTTTAAGGTAAAAAACATTCAAAAGAGACCTCCCCCTCACAGGAGAAAAGATCTATGCGTAAATTACATAAAGTAGACATAAGAAATAGAGAAATATAAAATAAGACGAAGAGATATATATATCTCAACACTCCCCCTCAAGCTGGAGCATATATATATATATATCATGCTTAGCTTGGAATAACAACGGAGAAAAGGACCCCTCGCAAGAGCTTTAGTAAACATATATGCAATCTGATCGCCTGAGGCAACATGAGAAGTGGAGATAAGTCCCTTCTGAATCAAGTCACGGGTGTAATGATAATCAACTTTAATGTGCTTTGTCCTTTCATGGAAGGTTGGATTATTAACTATGAATAGAGCTGCTTGATTATCACATTTGAGGTGCATAGGGAGAGGCACCCCAATAGCTAGGTCAATCAGGACAGACTTGACCCGCATCATTACTGTGCTCCCTTGGGCCATGGCCCTATACATAGATTCAACACTAGATCTAGCTACAACTATCTGTTTCTTACTTTTTCATGAAACTAGTTAGCTACCAACAAACACAATGAAACCTGAAGTGGACTTCCTATCCTTGGGACATCGGCGTAATCTGCATCTGCACAATCATTAATTGTGAGAGACATATCTTGTCTAAATAGAAGACCTGCACCTGGAGAAGACTTCAGATATTTCAAGATCTTGTTAACTGCATCCATGTGAAGCCTGCCTGGGTTGCTCCATAAACTGGCTAACTTTGCTAACAACAAATGATATATCACGCCTGGTAATAGTAACATACAACAACTTCCCTACTAGCTCTCTGTACCGTCTCTTATCCACCTCCTTGGAGTCATCATCATAGAGCCTAGCATTAGGATCCATGGGAGTAGTAGCGGGTCTGCATCCTATCATGCCTGTCTTAGACAAGAGATCAGTGACATACTTCCTTTGCGTCATTACCATACCATGCTGATTCCTTGCAAACACTAGGCCAAGAAAGTAACGCAGCTTGCCAAGGTGCTTGGTCACAAACTGTCGTCCAAGGAAATCCATTGCATGAATACCCCATTCATCGCTGTCAGTAACAATAATATCATCACCATAAACCATAATAGCAACGGTACCTCGCTGGGTTCTCCTAACAAAAAGAGAATGATCTGCTGTATATATGATGAACCCCTTTTGTTCAATCAACTCTGAGAGCTTCTGAAACCAAGCCCTTGGACTCTGTTTAAGGCCATATATGGCCTTATGAAGTCGGCATACCATACTGGACTCCCCCTGAGCAACAAACCCATGTGGCTGCTGCATGTAAACTTCCTCCTGCAGGTTTCCATACAAGAATGCATTTTTGTCATCAAATTGGAAAAGCGGCCAGTCACGTACCACAACAACATCAATAAGAATCTGTAGCATAAAGTGACGCGTAACTGGAGAGAAGGTATCCTGGTAATCCACCCCATAGGTTTGGGTAAACCAGGAGCAACTAATATGGCCTTGTATCTGTCCACAGTACCATCCGCTCGGTGCTTTACATTAAACACCCACTTGATGCCAACTACATATGCACCTAGAGGACAACACTCCACGTCTGACGAGACTATAAGGCTGCCATCTCCTCCTCTATCGTCATACACCATTGACTACTCTGCAATGCCTCCTGATAGGACCGTGGTATCTCCACAGCTGATAGTCCCACAACAAATCTCCAAAAATCCTCAGTAAGACATGCCAGGGAAACATAGGAAGCAAGATGATGCATAGTGCATGCACGCCTTACTTCCTAAGAGCAATAACTACATCCATGTCCTCAGCCTCCTCAAAAGATATATCATCCAAGACATCTTGCACCTCAGGATGCACATGCAAATCACTAGTGGCATCGGTAGAACTCAAATGCTCAGAACATACATTGGGCGGGCTGGATGAAGGAGGAGGCACATGAGCACGAGGTCAGCGCTGGTAAACAAGCGAAAAGAAAGTAGGCATGACTGGAGGTGGAGGAGGTAGTGGTGGTGACGGTGGAGGAGAAGGTGGTGGTGGTGGTGATGGAGATGATGGTGGTGTAGTGGATCCTGGAGGAGACGAAATCAGAGGTAGAGGCATATAGACCTCCTCATTATTCTCTGAAGGAATAAGCTTGTCACATGTAGGAGAGAAATGCATAATGGACTCAAAGAAGGTGACATTCGCACTAACGTAGTACCTTCATTGAATAGGGTCAAAGCAATGATATCCCTTTCGGGTCTTGGAATATCTAACAAATACACACTTGACAACTCTAGGAGAGAGCTTGTCAATACTTGGAGACGTGATAAACAAACACAACCGATTCGAAAACACAGGGCGTAAGTGAGAAAAGATCCATCTCGGGAAATGCAATCGAGAACAATATCTTCTCCCCCAGAACCGAAGAGGCATGCGATTTACCAGGTAACAAGCAGTTAGAACCACGCCCCCCAGTACGAATGAGGAACACAACTTTGAATCAAAAGGGTCCTGGTAACATCCAAAAGATGACGCTGTTTTCGTTCAGCTTCCCCATTCTGTTGAGAAGTATATGCACAAGATGTCTGGTGCACAATACCATAGGATCTAAGAAATTGGGAAAGTTTAGTACTGCAAAACTCTAGCGCATTATTTGAACGTATAAACTTGACATTCGCTGAAAATATATTCCTTATTTCACTAATAAAGGACTGAATAATATGACCAGCATCGGACTTGTTCTTAAGAAGAAAGACCCAAGACAATCTTGAATACTCATCAACTGCAACAAGATAAAACCTATGCCTATGATGATCTGGGACACGACTAGGACCCTAAATATCAAAGTGAATTAACTCAAATAGACTATGACTACTTCGACCCTAACGACTCTGGAATGTAGATCGATGATGCTTCCCAAGCTGGCAGGCCTCACACTGAAAGGTTGAACGAGGAGAAATCTGTAGAAGAATATGACACAACTTTTGTAGAGGAAGATGACCAAATCAAAGATGCCACATATAGGGAGAAACAGATCCAATGCGAAGAGAAGAGGCACCAATATAAGGAGATAGAACCACTCTGTAGAGACCTCCTTGCTCACGACCATATCCAATCACCCTGTCCATAAGAATGTCGTGAAACACAAGAGCAGAAGGGTCAACAATGGCACGACAATGTAAATCCTTGGTGATTTGACCAATTGATAGTAAATTCGTAGAAAATTCAGAAGCGTAAAGAACATTCTGCAGTTGCATTGCAGGAGTCAATTGCACCTCCCCCTGACCAGTAATGGGAGAGTGTGTCCCATCTGCTATCACTATTGATCGTCCTGACTGAGTCAGACTCTAAGTACTAAACTGTCCTCTGTCACCACAGAGATGATGAGATGCTCCTGAATCCACAATCCATTCTGACAAATCTGCCCTGTAACAGCTAGTAAAGGCATATGCTGTATCTGATGTGGACGCTGATGCTGAGGCAACAATCTCTGAGGATCCTGAAGGAGAGCTGGTTGACCCAGGAGAAAGCATAATCTCTCTGAGCTGTGCCACAAGTTCATCAAATCTCTGATCAGAAGCAGGTGATGGACTCCCAACCTGCTGAGTCTGCTCTGCAACTCGAGCTGAAGCAGGAAACCCATGCTTAGCGTAGCATGTCTCCTCAGAGTGCCCTGACTTGTGGCAGTAGGTGCATGACTGACGAAGTCGACTACCCCCTCCTCTACCACGGTTCGGGCCTCCCCACCACGATGTGGTGTAGAGCTCCCCCTACCATGATATGCGACCATAGCTGAAGATGTCTGAGAGCGGGGCTCCACTACCGGAGGATATGGAGAGCCTACTCAATCTCTGATATGCCTCCTCCATTGGAGGTATGGTGGCATCAGTAAGGATCTAGGCTTGTGCAGCATCGTACTCAGGATCAAGAGTTGCTAAGAAGACATCAGTAATCACATAGTCTCTGTATGCCTTGAGCTGCTATGGAGTAGCAGTCAAGGGAATGTAACCATGGGGCTTCTCAAACATAACCCTTAAAGAAGTGTAGAGGGTATGGAGGGGACGACCATTCTTCTTCAATGTGAAGATATCATGCTGGAGTTGTAGTATCTTCAACTCATTCTTTGCTGGAGAATATGTGGCGGCGAGAATGTCCCACATAGCCTTTGCAGTAGGCTGACTCAGTATATCATTAGCTATCTCTCTTGACACAGTCCCAGATAGCCACACACATGCGTATGCATCGTCTGCTTCCCATGAGGCATTTATCCCAGTCTTGTCACTTGGCTCGTTCGTTGTGAGGATGTGCTTCTTGCCATTGCACTGCATTATCATGAACTGCATGGCCCACAGTTTATAGTTTGTTCCATCTATCTAGACGATGGGCGTTGGACCTTTGAAGGCACCCATGGATGAAAAATCGGTTTTGTTGTCAGACATGATGACAACTATCTCCAAGACTAAGTCTGCAACAAGTAAGACCGACGTCTACAATGACATATGGGAAGATGGTTGTGGGTGTAGGCTCATACCACAACCTCTTCAATTCGTTGGTGGGTCCTTTAGGTAATTAGGGTGTTTTAGATGATCATGTCACACCCTAGAAGTCCAAGGACAGAACTAACCATGGATGTCAGCAAAGGCGGGCAGGGATGGCAGCAACAGTAGCAGCGCACGGCAGTGTGAGCGGTCGACGACGATTGGAGCAGCCGACGGCGGGCAGGGATGGCAGCGACTGGTAGCAGTCGCTACCGGCGGCCTGCTATTGTGCGACGACCCCCGACCACCCGAGCACTTGGCGGTGGCGGGGATACCCTGGAGATGGGCAGCGTGGATGCATGTTAGGGTTTTGGTGGGGCGGGGCTCTAGGGCACAGGCTTCGACTTAGACCGTCGCTCTGATACCATATGGAAAGTTGTGAAATGAAAAAGTATCATTCATCACAGCCCTAGAGCTCTCTTATATAGGCTATATGGGAAAATTACTTAAAGTAGACAGAAGAAATAGAGAAATATAAAATAAGACGAAGAGATATAAATATCTCACAGATATCAATCAAGCTCAGCTTGGAGCAGCATCGCTGGTAAAGCCCTCTATCTAAGACCTTAGTAAGTACATTTGCTGTTATGTGGATGTCATAATAAGTATGAAGCTGTGAAGCTTCTCGAATATGCCAGGAAGCGAGGAGTAAAATGTGTGCAGTGGACGCCCATTCTGCTTAGTCATATAAATGTCAAATTGAAGCTGAAGAATCTTGGCCTCATTCTTTGCATGGGCATAATTAGATGCTAAAATATCCCACATCGCCTTGGCAGCGGGTTGATCCACAATATCATTAGCTATCTCCATGGTGAGGGTCCCATAGAGCCAAATACGTGCTTACGCGACGTCTTGCTTCATGAAACATTGCCCCCAGTCTTATCCGTTGTCTTTGATTTCATCAGAATGTGCTCCTTATTGTTGTACTGCATAAGGATAAGAAACTGCATGGGTCACAACTCATAGTTGGTTCCATCCATCTTTGCGATGGGAGCCGGGCCCTTGAAGGCACCAGACGAAGAAAAGATATCACCCTTGTTCTCTGACATGATGGAAGAACGATCGAAAATGAAAGTCGACTGGGAAGTAGATCGATCTGAGCGAGTCTACACAATCATATGGAGGACTAGTTGTACGCGTAGACTCATATAACCATCCTTATCGATCCTTGGTGCGCACTAGGGCCGGAAAACGTTATTTATAGGTATGAAATCATGTTTTCCAGTCAAAATCAGATTGTTTTCAGATCAAATCAGACTGCTTGGCAGCGCACAGGAGTGCAAGGTGGCCCGACGATGTGAGATGAGATGCCACAGCAGGCTTGCAGTGGCTGTGGAGGCCCTGGCGGCGACCTGTGACACTGGAAGTGCCTCGAGGGGCCTAGCTGCAGCATACCGACTCCAACGATTGCCGCTGGCGGCTGGCGGAGGCTGGTTGTAGCCCTGTGGAGGTGAGAGGGGGTGCCTCAGCCCCTTGAGGGCGCCAAAGAGGCCCCGATGAGGGCCTGCGACCGTCCTGGAGGCTGGCGGCGCCGCACAAAGGGGTACGACGTGAGGCGGCGGTGTGAGTTGGGCTGGCGGTAGGGGCGTTGATTAGGTCCGGGTTCCGGTGTAGGACCTTCGCTCTGATACCATGTGGAGATGAAAGAGTGAATGTATAATTGATGAGGCCCTAGGATTCTCTTATATAGGAGAAAAACCTGTTGGGAAAATTACATAAAGAAGACAAAGAAAATAAAAAATTATATAAACAATATGAAAGATAACTAATAGCTCAATAGATATGCCCTCATCACCGGGCTTCTTTTCATCCTCTAGGACTGCATCAGTTAGGTCGTTAGGGATGGAGTGGTAACTGTGGTGGGTTAGGGCGAGTGGTGGATGGACAGAGCGGCGGAGCCGTGAAATGGTGGCGAAGATGGAGTGATGCCTGTGGCGGAGTGGTGGGAAATTGGGGACGGAGTGGTGTATTAGGGCGAGGCGAGTGGGCGAGGTGGAGGAGTGATGTGACGGAGTGGCGGAGAATGGCGATGGGTTAGACGTTGTGAGTCGTGACGGTGGGGCGGATTGGTGCTTGTCCTATCGCTTGTCGGTGGTGGGTTTGGGTAGGGCAAAAATGAGGAATGGTGGGAACTGGGAAGGGTCAAAAGGGGTTGGTTCGAGTGTGGGGAGACTTCATGTGGGAGTTTAGGGTTCTGTTCTCTTGTGGGCCGAAGGGGGTTGGTTTGGGTTGGGTGTGGGGTGTGTACCGTGTGGGGGTTCTGTGGGTCGGTTCGGGTAGGATGTGGGTTCATCCTCTTCGGACTTATTTGGGCTGGGCTCGTGGGCCAAGAAGTGGGCCCTTTATCAGGTCGGGCTCGTGGGCTTTGCAGGCTGGGTCGAGCCAAGCTCGAGATGGGCTACATTGGTCGGGCTTTGGGCGTGGCCGGCCCAGCCCAATGCTCGCCCCTAGCACCATGTGATTGGCTAAGACTGAGATGATCTCTTTCATGGTGAAAGATTGTATGTGGAGAATGTTATAGAGCATGTCAAGGTCCTAAGGTACTATTGGTCTTTGTAATTGTTATATGGTAACTTGTGAATATAGAGTTTTTGGGTGGGCGTCTTATCTTATCAGTGCAATGTTTTCATAAGGAAGCTCAATAAGGTGTAATATACTTTCTACAAATTGGAATTTGAGCGTAGAAGGATCGAATTGCCTCCAAAGAACAATGTAATACAAAAAAAGTTATAAGAGAGTTGTACATGCAATCAATCGTATGTGTCGTTTTCAGGAATTTGGAATAAAAGTTTACCCTTCCTCTTAAAAACGGGTTTTAAAAAAGTGCAAAACTATGATCTACCACCTGTGACGTAAAAAAATAAGATTTATGCCTTAAAAAGGGAGTCAATCTTATGGTCTCTTATATAATGGATATCATTGGCACACTTACAAAGAGCGCCAAGAAAGTACAACAATTAGAAAAATGCACATATGCTGCTATATAAATGTAAACAGGCTAGTAGTATTTTTTTAAATTAAATGATATGGGCATGATCCAACAAATAAAATGAAATTTTAAAAAGCATTACTCAAATATGGACCTAGATAGTCTCAAGTTAATCACGATTGCCAATCAGTTGGTGCTTTTTTTATATGTGAGTTGAAGTGTTTAGATTGATTTCTGAAGTAGTAACGGCTTTATGAATAGTACATTTTTTGAGTTTAGATATATTCAGTCAATAGATTTGCTTTTCTGATTACTGTCCTCAAGTCAATCCATCAAATATAACTTAATTTTAGACCGAAAATCTGTTAGAATTTTTTATTTTCGTTTGATACCGTTGTTAATGCAGTACCATCCTGATGTAAACAAGCAACCCGGGGCAACCGAAAAATTCAAAGAGATCAGCACTGCATATGAGGTACGCCATGTACTAGAAAGAAAGTGGTGGTAATTATAATGTCCTTCTATATTTTCACGTGTCCTAAAAGTATTCGTTCGGTCTTTTGGTGGGATTGAATGGAGTTGCCACTTGTAGAATTTATGCAGGATGGTTGAAATGGAGAAGACTTTCATGTGTTCTTTAGATAAGAAGATAACTTTGAAGATAAAAGGTAAATGTTATCGAGTTGTGAAGGATGATGGGTGCTCGAGAGTGGGGGATTGATCGCCAAAACCCTAGGGCGATTGATCAGCCCCCCCGTGGTGCTCAGGGGTTGGCGAGCGACGAGGTTGGTGTTTGGGGATATGGTAAAGGCACTCCTTTGCCTCGACAACATGAGGGTAGGTGCTTTAGCATGGAGTTGGGGTGGGGGGGGAGAGCGAGGGCCAAAGTACATAGGTGGTGCTTCGACAAGTGAGGAGAGTTGTCTCCCATCGTGGAAAGCGTGCTGTAGGGGAGGGTGTTTTGAGAGTGAGGGCCACCGGAGATTTTGATGCAGCGTGAAATTAATAAATAGGGCTTAATTTAATTATGTTTGTCGTTAATTAGAGTCCAATTTTATTATCGAGTTGTTGCAGTTTTTATTTGAATAAAAGAGATTGCATGTGATCTCAATTAGTAGTCAAATTAGGTAGTTAATCGATTAGAGTCAATTAGGATAAGTTAGAGTCAATTTTAAATTTTACATTTTAAATTTCTTTTCTAATTCTGTATTCCCATCCCTCCTATATAAAGGGGTGGTATTCTATTATTTTTAAATAGTTCAAGTTGCAGTTAAAATTGAGATTTATCTCATCTCTCTCTCGTCTCTCTCCACGCGATCTTCGCGATTCTTTCTCGATTCCCACGCAACCGGCACGCTTTCTCTTCTCCATCCCTCCAATTTCTTCTTCCACCAAATTTCCACTGTCAAATTCATTATTTTCCACCGTTGCGAATTTCAATTTGCATCAATTGGTATCAGATCATGGCATACAGATCGTCCTCACGATATGACGATCCATACAAAAGTTTGCGCATGCATGCAACGAGAGACTATCATTCGTCGGAACGTAAATGGCGAGCCGATGAAGCCTATAATCAGGAGATGATGTCCATATTGCTCGACTTCCAATCAAAACTACGGGTTTTGGTTGCTAATTTTGAGACCCTAAGTACCGCCGAATCAAAGTCGTCCACTGTCGAAGCCGCTGCCCTGATTTTCGATGAAGAAAAACGAGAAAAAAAGAGCGTCAACGACGAAATGTTTGCTGTTCAGCACATCACAGATCATATAACGCCTTCGGAATCAGTCGTTTCACCATCCCCGACCTTCCCGACACCTCCCTTGCCTTGCCAGGTAACCCTCCTACCTTCCCCACTACCTCCCCCATCCTTCAGTCCCTCGTCGGCAACACCTCCAACCCCCTCACACACCCCTACAGCCCTGCTGCAACCCCCTCCCACCCTCCAAACCGTATCTCTGTCACCACCCTTCCCTGCTGCTCCACCTCACCAGCGAACCCCCCTGCCCCATCGTCGCCAACACCCCCTCCTACTGCCCCTTCGCTCCCAGAGAAGCCCCCAGCCCCACCGACCTTCCTCCTTTCTTCCAGCTTCCGCTGGCGCCTCCCTCGAAACCCCCGACACCCTTCCTGTGCCGCCGTGCACCCCCTTCCTCGGTGTCATCACCCCTCGGCCGCCACCGTTCACGCTTGCCCCGATCCCGCTACAGGCCCCTCCTCCATCCTCCGTGCCGCAACCTCCTTCCGCGCCTAAAGCCACTACCCAAACAACCTCGACAACCCCCCCAACCGTGCTACAACCACCCCGCCCCTGGCCTCGCCGTCGCCAACACGACCAACCGCCAGCGCGTCCCGCGCGACACCCCACCATCGTGCTGCCACCGCAATTCCCAACCGTTGCTCGCTTGCGCGCCACCTATGCGCCGCCTCTTAGCTGCCGCCTCTTAGCTCGGAAGGGAAAACCCCTAGCGTGGGTTTCCTCCACAAGAGGAATCGGATCCCACGATAGTTGGGATTGGGATGTGATTTGAGATTTGAAATTAATTTGGAACAATTTCAGTGAAGCCCCTCCTCCCAAAAGTTGTTATCAAAAGGGCCAATTGGAGGATACACTATGTTATGGAATCTTTTTAAATGAAGGGTAGAAAATTGCAAGAACACCCTCCAATTGGGAAGAACTACAAACATAATGCTAAATTAAGGAGGAAAGGCTACGCAATTTGGAGCAAATTATTCAATGAATTCGAGAAGAATTCTTCGGCACCACACCTGAAGATCAAGCAATTCGTCGGGAGACGATTTTTTCAAGCGGAGGAGAACTGATGCAACAAGAAATTAATAAATATGGCTTAATTTATTTATGTCTATCGTTAATTAGTGCCCAATTTTATTACCAAGTTGTAGCAATTTTTATTTAAATAAAAGAGATCGCATGTGATCTCAATTAGTGGTCAAATTAGGTAGTTAATCGGTTAGAGTCAATTAGGATACGTTAGAGCCAAATTTGAATTTTAAATTTGAAATTTCTTTCTATTTCTGTAATCCCATCCCTCCCTCCTATATAAAGGGGTGATAGTCTATTATTTTTAAACAGTTCAAGTTGCAATTAAAATTGAGATTCATCTCATCTCTCTCCTCCTCCACGCGATCTTCGCAATTCTTTCTCGATTTCTATGCAACCGGCGCGCTTTCTCTTCTCCATCCCTCCAATTTTTTATTCCACCAAATTTCCACCGTCAAATTAATTATTTTCCACCATTGCGAATTTTGATTTGCATTAGATTTGGAGCATGAGGCTGAAGATGTCATGAAAACTGTAGAGATAGATATTATTATGATATGTACTTGGTTGTTATTTCTTTGTTTTCTCTGGACTACTTTGTACTTTACCCTTAAGGTCTCTCCCTATATAAGAGAGCCTAGGGTTTCTCTGAATAATCTATCTCGGTTTTCTCCCAACATGGTATCAGAGCAGCCCTAGGGCTCTCTCCCTCTCCCCACCCTCCGCCCTCTCTCCACTTGCTCGTCCCACCCGCGCCGCCGGCTCGGATCCCCGCCAAGCGCCCTCCAGCGTTTCCCAATCCAATCCCTCCCCGCCGCAAAACCCCCCAGCGGCCCTCGCCAATCCCGCCGTACCTCTACCCATGAGCCCCGTATCGATTATGCAGGATGCCCTAAGGATCGAAAATCAACCTCAGGATTCACAGTGTTTGTTGGAAGCTCTTTGGTTTCTTGGAAAAGCAAGAAACAAACTGTTGTGGCAAAATTAAGTGCTGAATCCGAATATAGGGCCATGGCACAAGCAAGCACGGAGATGATGTGGGTTCGATCTGTACTAGAGGATCTACATGTAGCCGTACCTCTACCCATGCAGCTTCAGTGTGACAATCAGGCAGCCTTGTTCATTGCCAACAATCCAGCTTTTCATGAAAGAACCAAGCATATAGAAGTTGACTGTCATTACACCAGAGACAATCCACTCTACAACTCATGTGAGCTCAGGGGATCAGACTGCAGATGTATTCACCAAGCCGTTGCTCAGAGGACCTTTTCAGAGATGTTCATCCAAGCTGAGCATGATAGACATCTATGCTCCACCTTGAGGGGGAGTGTAGAGATAGATATTATTATGATATGTACCTGATTGTTATTTCTTTGTTTTCTCTGGACTACTTTGTACTTTACCCTTAAGGTCTCTCCCTATATAAGAGAGCCTAGGGTTTCTCTGAATAATCTATCTCGGTTTTCTCCCAACAAAAACCATTAGCCACCGGAAGCCCGTGTGTCCAATTTCTATTTTGGGTGCGAATCAGTGCTCTTCTAGGACGTTCCTTGTTGCTTTGCCTGTGGTGATCTAGACCATAATTAGGCTGCAAACATGCAAGGGAGGAGGCCTGCGATGGCTAAGGACATGGAGGTTGCAATAGAGTCTACACTTTGATATTGCAAGGAGAAAGCTTTGGGTCTGAAAATGCTAAAATAACCAATGACACATGAGAATGCCGCTCGATCCTTCTTTGATGCGATTAAGGGCCTCCCAATGTTTGGAAAAACAACATTGCTGGCTAGTTCAATCTAGGAAGATGCATCCATTCAATGGAGACCCCCCTCGGATATGGCGATGAGGGAGGGGAAACCAACCATCATTTTGTCTTGAAACTCGTTGGGATTCCTTTACTTTTAAGGAATATCAATGTTTTGAATGGAGCACTTGGAAATTTGGGAGTGGTGATTGCTAGTCCATCGGATGCTTGTTGAGTTGTTGGGTAGGAACTGACATTAATTCAACTATTGTGGAGGTTGTGGGCTGACCCACATCAATGAATACAATGGAGTTCTCCTTGCATTTGGGAGGGGTTTGTTACCCTGTGAAGGCAACCGTCCTTACTTCTTCGCCTCCACTGACAGTGGTATTAACGTTGGATTGTTCAAGTTCTTTGGAGACTGAGCCAAAGGAGTAGCCATCGAGGTGCAGAATATTTTTTAGTCAACGAGTGAGTGCATTGCTATTGTGGATGTGTGATCATACACGAAAAGATCTGATTTGGAATGATGTGATTAGAAGGAAAGTTGGTGTAGCTCTGATTGAGGATAAGATAAGAGAGAATCGCTTAATGAGGTTTGTCCATTCACGAAGGAGGTCTACTAGTGCACCAGTTTGAAGATGCGAGATTTAGGATGTTGAGCCGACTAAGAGATGGCGAGGAAGGCACATAAAGTAATGGAAGGAGACTATCAGAAGGCATCTTGATTACTTGGATGTTAGGTCTAAGTCCAAGAATGCCCCAAAATAGTTATGAATGGAGGCAACGGATCCATGTAGCCGATCCTACTTGACATGGGAGACAACTTTGTTGTTGTTGTTGTTGTGAACATGTGAGGGCATAGTATTTTTGAGGTTCATAATTTTTTTGCTTCCTACATATGAGGGCTCACAACAGACCAATAAAAGGAAGGTCAGGCATCCTAGCCACCTAAAGTCACCCCTTATAGTGGAAGAGAAGATGGCTATGAGGATGTACATCCCTAAGAAGAACATGATGTCAGCTTGGCTCCCCTTTGAGGTTGCCATCTTGCATGGTGTTGGCTCTTCCATCTGATTCCCAATCTATCTGTTATCTCATTGCCGGAGATGGACACATGTTGTTTAATGTTTAAAATCCATGAAAGCATTATATCTACGAGATTGATTAATTAAGGTTCCATGGGACTATGGGCTACGAGTCAACATAAACCATATCACAAACGATTCAACATAAACCATACCACAAGCGTAATATTGCATGATCACAAAGTTAATTAAGTAATCATAAATGGACATATGTATTTTTACGAGAAAACCCTCGACATGAGTCATCCCAACACAGGATTTCAAGTCTCGACCAATCGAATAGCTTGGTTTTTTCCACTATCAAGCAACTTTAAACAAAAGAAACTCCTCCTTAATTGCACATTTACACCTTGCAACATTATAGTTGACTAGTTTCACACTTTTCTTATGAACAGGAGAGGGACTCTCACAACCTGAGCATCTTGATCAATAATTATTTTGAAAACCCACTGCTGCCATTTTTTGTTTTGTTGGTGGATGCCCTCTCCAGGATGGTCACTTGGGTAATAGATGATTTCTTCGCTGGTTATAGTGTTGGAATAATCTCTGTACCAGTTCTGTAATATGTTGATGGCACCATTTTCTTAATAGAGTGCGATGTTGGTTCGACGAAGGGGGTTTCCATGGTGTTCGAGCTATTTAACCTAGTGTTTGAGTTGTTGGTCAATCATGACAAGTCTGTTTTTGTTCCTTTCGGGATAAGTGAGCCAGAGATTGCTGAGTATGCTGCTGCGCTTCGGACTTAAATAGAGGCACTCCTGATCACGTACTTGGGGTTGCTTTGGGGGGGGGGGATAGAGTGGCTAGTTGCTTGTTGTGGAGAAGATGGATGAAAGAAAGGCGAGATGGTGGCCATCGTGTTCGTTGAGGGGGGTTCATTTAGTACTTTTCTAAGGCGGTATTATTGGATATTCCAGTTTTCTTCCTGTTGACTCGGCTCCTTTCGAAGAATGTTTGTGGACGGCTTTATACTTTGATGTGGATTTTTTTTGGAGCGACGTCTGGCGATGCTTGGGGATGTCGTTGGCTGGATGTAAGGTGGTAGTGCTCACTGAAGAGGATGGTGGGTTTGGGGTGCTGAGTTTAAATAAGATGAACAAGGCCTTGCGAGCCAAGTGGTGACTCGTATTTGGGGAGGTAGCTCGGACTTGTTGAATAGGGGGATGTAGAGCATCGGTGGGGTCATTTTGGAGTTCTTGGTGCGGATAAGTGCGATGCATGCATCATTAATACCCACAATCTCTCCTATTGTGAGGCCGATTTTGGGTGATAGTGGCCGTTTCCATTTTTGGTTGGAAGATTAGGCTTGTTGTTGGGTCTTGTATGATCGTGGCCCATGCCTGTTTGCTTTGGTGGAAGAAGAGGGCCGTTCTAGTGTGGAGGGTTGGGTGGTGATGGTTGGTTCCCATGGTTTTGTATGGATATGTTGGATTAGTGTATCGATGATCTCTTGGTGATGCTGAAATCTCTTTCCATATTTGAGGGGCCATTTATTGATAGAGATCATTGGATGCGAGCGGATGGACACTTCACGGATAGGAAGGCATACATAGGTTTCTATGTTCTTACGATCTTTGACCTTGGGATCATGTCATCACATACATGCAAATTTGGAATTGGAAGATCCTGCTACGAGCCAAGATCTTTATTTGGTTGATGGGGAGAGATCGACTGATTATTGGTGATCGTAAAGTTAGGTTCTTCCAGAGGGTGGATGGTGCTTGTCGACAATGCTCCACAGAGGTTAATGATGTTGATCATTTGTTCTTTGTGTGTGATAGCTCGATGGACATCTAGGTAGCGACAAGCTTGAGGATAATGGCGACGGGGTGCATAGAGGCTTTGTGGGCATGGATCGATGAGTTGAGTCATGATTCTAAGCTTAAAAAATTTGGATTGCAGCTATTATCTGGGCCCTGTGGCTGGCAAAGAATGGGGCTATCTTCCAAAAAATTTGGATTACGGCTATTATCTGGGCCCTGTGGCTGGCAAAGAATGGGGTTATCATCCAGGTTGAGAGAATGTACATGGAAAATGTATTGCAACATGCCAAGATCCTGACAAGTAAGTTTATTTTATTTCTGTCTATGGACCCCTCTTGAGAGACGAACTAGAGGAATGAGCTCTGGTGGTTGGGTGAGGGTCGAGGGAGGTAGGCGACGCGGACGGGGTTCACTTGCATCAGCGTGGGGGGATTCAGAGGGAGATGTCTTCGATGTGGTGGTTGGGGACATCGCGCGACGGATTGTCGTGATCCGATTCAATGCTTCGGTTGTAGCGGCGTCAATGTGCATCACATATTTCAATGCCCGAAGAGGTTTGCAGGAGGCCCTGCGAAGGACGAAACCCGGTGCGCGGTATGGGGAGAGATCGTTTGCTGGTTGGGGTTTGCCGGAGAGGAGGAAGCTGCCTCGTTGACGCGATGTAGGATATTGGCTGTGCGGTGGGGGTTGGCTTCGGAGGAGATGTGGTCAGACTCGAAGGCCCTGTGGTTTGCACCCGAGGTCTTTCCTCGGGGGAGGTTGAAATGCTGCTGGATGTCTCGCTCCGTGCTGCGAGAGAGTCCACTGGAGAACCTCTCCGCTGAGGGACGGGTGGAGCGACTTCCTTTGGAGACTTTTCTGTCAGAGGGCTTCCCCTACTGGGGCGGAAGCTTGAGGAGGTCCGCACGATGTTGGCGTTAGTGTTGAAGGTGGCGAGCATTGTTTCCGACGGTCTCCGACGAGGGTAGCGACTGTGTATGATTGTTAAGTGTACGGAGTTTGAGTGACCGATACCGGCTTACGTTGAGGCTTCCTTCAGGGGCTGCATCTTCTATCTGGAGGTGTGCGACGAGGAGCAGGGGGAGGCAGGTAGAGGTCGATGGCCGATGATGGAGAGCGGGGTCGCGACGTCGAAGTGGACGGAAGGTGATGGGTCACCTTTCGAAGATTTTCAAAAGGAGGTTCCTTTTTGGGAAGGTGGGTTTTCTTGCGGGCCAAGCCATGGCTCGATGCTCGAGCCGAGCGATTTTAGGAAATAAAGATCTTTTGCGGATGTCTTAGCCGGGTCATCGTCGAGGGTCGATTGTCTTAATCAGTCCGAGTATATTTATTTATTTATTTATTTTTATCAAAACTCTATTTCCTTAACCAACTTAAAGTTGACCGCATATGCGCCTCGAGCCTCAGATTTTGTGCGAAATATCTCATTTCGATCGTTTCAAAATAACGGTCAATATGGGTATAATATTGATATACTTTTGATCGGGTTTGGATGCCCGAACTTTTCGAGATACGGTTTTGGTTTAAGGTTAAATTTTGCGATTTAAAATATCAAATGACTTCTGATTGACGAACGATCGATTCCATTGGTCTTATTTCGTCGAATCAGATTTTATGACGATCTCAATTTGTTTTGTGATTTCCGAATTTATGTCGCAGCTTTTTCGGGCACGTATTACGATACGATCGATTTTTTGTCGATTTCGCCCGAACGAATTTTGATTCACGATCAACTGATTGATTTAGGTCATCTAATACCGACCGACAACTTTATTGGGTTAATCGGACCCTATTCGGTTCGGGTTCGATTTTAGTGGAATTCGGATGTTACAAATATAAAAACCACAAAGGGAGTCTCATCCCCGAGACTCGAGTCAAGGTCATTAGGTGTTCCATTTTGATTTCATAAGGCCATAAAAATCTTGAAGGGTTTTGAACCCATAAAAACCTTAAAGGGAAAACAAGCCACATTCTTATAATATGTAATAATTAAAAGGGCTTGTTTAATTATTACCAGAGAAGAGTTGCGGATATCGTGCCAGCATATCTGCTTCTATTTCCCATGTTGCCTCTTCGACGCCTTGTCGGTGCCACAACACCTTGACCAGTGGGATCTCCTTACTGCGAAGCTTCTTCACAACACTATCTAGTATCTGCACTGGCCTCTCCTTATATGTCAAGTCTGGCTCTACGTCAAGATTCTCGTAGCTAATGACGTGTCAAGGGTCATACACATACTTCCTCAAGTTGGATATGTGGAATACATCGTGTATCGCTGAAAGATGTGGAGGACGGGCAACCCGATAGACCCACCTTTCCTATACGAGCGAGAATCTCAAAAGGTCCAACATATCGCGGCGCCAGCTTGCGACGAACATCAAATTTCTGAATTCCCTTCATGGGAGATGCTCGGAGAGATACCCAATCTCCCACCTGTAATTTAGAGGAATGTCATTTATATGCGAGATTAGGTCGAATATATATATATATAAGTCATAATTGAATGGATGAAGAGAAGAGAGTTGGATTACTTGAAACTCTAAGTCTCTTCTTTGACGGTCTGCATAGCTTTTCTGGCGGCTTTGTACCGTCAGAAGCCTCCGTCTCACAAGATCAACAGCCTGGCGGTCTCCTCCAGGAGATCTACGGAGTAGAGAGCATGATCACCTACCTCACGCCAACTGAGAGGTGTGAGGCATCTCCGCCCGTATAGGGCTTCGAATGGTGCCATGCCGATACTGGAATGATAGCTGTTGTTGTACGTGAATTCTACTAATGGCAGATAGTCCTTACAGGACCCGTTCCACTCTAAAATGCATGTGCGAAGCAAATCTTCTAGTGTCTGTATGGTGCGCTCACTCTGTCCATCTATCTGTGGATGATAAGCAGAACTCATCTTCAACTCTGTCTGTAGTGCTGACATGAATTGGTGCCAATAATGAGAAGTAAATCTCGAGTCTCTGTCAGACACCACCTCTCGTGGTATACTATGTAGCATGATGATGTTCTGCACATATAGCTTGGCCAATCTGGATGGGGTATAAGTCGTGTTGATATGTATGAAATGGGATGACTTGGTCAACCTATCAAAAATGACCCAAATGGAATCATGGCCACCCGGTGTCTTCGACAGACCTGTGACAAAATCTATAGAGATGCTCTCCCATTTCCACTCAGGAATAGGGAGAGACTGCAACAATCTTGGTGGTCTCTTGTACTCAGCCTTGACCATCTGACATGTCATGCATCTGCTGACATGTTGCCACACATCGCGCTTCATCCCATCCCACCAGAAATGTCGACGCAGATCACGGTACATCTTTGTGCTGCCTCGATGGATCGATAACCGTGAACTGTGTGCCTCATCGAGAATGTCTCTGCGAAGCTGCTCATCATTGGGTACAAGACCCGACCTGGCTTCCATAAAATGGGTTCTGTCACCACAAAAATCGTCAACCTCGTCCTTGATGGCTCGCATGTATCTATCTCGGATCCAAGGATCTGTCTTCTGGCCCTCGACGATGCGATCCCACAAACTGCTGAATCGTGGAGGCACAACTGTAGAAATGGATACGCTCTCCTGAGGATGCCATTCGGTTAATGATGGAGCATATCCCACGTAGATAGCCAGTTTGCCGTACCTTCTGCATGTGCTCTCCTGCTCAGTGCATCAGCCACCACATTTCCCTTACCGGGATGGTAAGGGATCGTGCAATCGTCGTCCTTCAGTAGCTCGAGCCACCTGCGTTGTCTCATGTTCAGCTCTTTCTGATCAAAGATATACTTCAGGCTCTTGTGATCTGTGAAGATCTCGAAATTCTCCCTATATAGATAGTGGCGTCAGATCTTCAAGGCGAAGACAAATACCGCAAACTCCAAGTCATGGGTGGGGTAATTCCGCTCATGCAGTCTCGGCTGTCGTGATGCGTAAGCAATCACATGACCTCTCTGCATCAACACCGCTCCTAGACCTTCTCCAGATGCATCAGTGTAGACTCCATAATCCTGAGTGCCTGAAGGAAGAGCAAGAATGGGCGCTGTAGTCGATCTCTCCTTCAGTGTCCTGAAGGCATGCTCGCATGAATCGTCCCAAATGAATGGAACCCCCTTTTATGTCAATCGCGTCAAAGGACGAACACTGCGTAAAAATCCGCGGACGAAGCGTCTATAATAGCCCGCTAATCTAAGGAAGCTCCGAATCTGAGTAATTGTCTTAGGCTGTTCCCAAGACATAACTGCCTCAATCTTTGCATGATCAACTGCGATACCTGCTCCGAAAATGACATGCCCTAAAAATGAGACATGTGATAAACAAACTTCACACTTGCTCAACTTGGCATATAGCTTGTGCTTCCGCAATGTATCCAAGATAATTTATAGATCATTTGCATGATCCCATTCGTTCCGAGAATATATGAGCACATCGTCAATGACCACCACCACAAATTTGTCCAAAAATGGAAGGAAAATCCGGTTCATCATATCCATGAATGCTGCAGGTGCATTGGTGAGCCCAAACGGCATCACCACAAACTTGTAGTGTCCATAGCGAGTCCTGAAGGCTGTCTTCGGAATATCGGACTCTCGAATCCTCAGCTGATGATAGTCTGAACGAAGATCGATCTTCGAAAACACCGAAGATTCCTGGAGCTGATCGGATAAATCATCGATACGCGGCAATGGATAACGGTTTTTCACCGTTCTCTTGTTCAGTTGCCTGCAGTCGATGCATAACCTCATGGATCCATCCTTCTTCCGGACGAATAGAACCAGAGCACCCCAAGGTGAAGTGCTCGGCTTAACAAATCCCAAATCAAGTAACTCCTGCAATTGCACCTTCAGCTCTCTCAACTCAGCTGGTGCCATGCGATATGGTGCCATAGAGATCGGCTGTGTATCTGGTAGCAAAGTGATCTCGAACTCGATCTCTCTCTCAGGAGGTAATCCGGGTATCTCATCAGGAAACACATCTTGGTAATCCGATACTACTCGGATGTCCTGTGCCATAGGCTCATGATCAAATACCTCCCGAACGAATGCTAGGTATGAATCGCATCCCTGATCAACAAGTTGCTGAGCTCGCAACACTGAAATATATTCCATTTTGGAGTCATGTAAAGTACCCGCAAAAGTGAACTAGGGTAAATCTGGAATCCTGAAGACAACTGTCTTCCTAAAGCAATCAACAAGAGCATGCTGAGCTGATAACCAATCCGGTGCCTAGAATCAAGTCAAACTCATCAAGCTGTGGAAGTAGACAATCTGCGATCATCTCGTGACCGCCAATCAGTACTGGCAAATGCCTGACAATCAGGGAAATGATAAACAACTGGCCACCTGGCCCTCGGATGTGATATGGAGAAGATAGTCTCTGCGAGTCTTCCTAATGAAGCTAGCAATCTCAAAGCAAGGAAAGAATGTATCGCTCCAGAATCAAATAAAACATGGAAGGTCGGCCCAAGACTGAGACCATACCTTTCACCACAGTAGCTGCTGAACGGGCTTGCTCCTCGGTCACTGCGTGTAACTGACCCTGCCTGGCTGGTGCAGTACTGGAACCTGCTACACTCTGTGTCTGTCTCTGCTGCTGCCTCCGAAAGTTGGAGTTCCTGCCACGGAACACCCTGAACGCTGTGCCTGAGGCTGCGACTGTGAAGGCTGTGGCTGAGGCTCACCAGATCTCTAGGGACACTGATGCCGGTAATGTCCTCACTCATGACACAAGTAGCATCGGACTGGCCGAGTAGATGGAGTGGTCGTGTCTGCTCTCCGAGCCGGTCCTGCTGGGGGTCTGTCTGCTTGCTGCGATCCAGATGGTCGAGCGGAATCTGTGCCACGTCCAGCTAGTGCTCCTCCTAAAGTAGTCGATGGAGATGAGCGAGCACTGCCTGAGAATGCCGAACCTGTAGGTCGGAAACGCCTAGCTGACCTCTGCTGTTGAAATGGTCGAAGAATCGGCCCAAAGGATCGCTGCGGTCTAGGCGCTGCTCCAGACGAGCTCCCGAACATCTCTCTCTGATGTCCTCGAACTTCTCCGCTGCATCAGTAGCTTCGGAGATGGAAGTGATGTGCAATCCGACCAACTTCTTCTCCTGCAATCTGGCCAACTTTTCCAGATTCTCCTCTGGAAATGCAACAGCTGTTGGTGTATGTCGCGACAGCTCGGTGTATCTGAAGTAGTCTCTAGCTGTCATCCGTCCCTGACAAAGCTCTGCAAAAAGTCGACGCTGGGACTCCTTCTACTTCGCAGAAAAGAAGTGGGATCTGAATCGTGTCTCAAAATCGTCCCATGTAGGCTCTCGGCCCAACTCAGATACTACAACATCCCACCATCTCTCAGCAAAGTCTGTCAGTGAGCACTCCACGTGTCTTGTGGTACGCGTATCATCCTCAACACCTTCATCACCCTCTTGAGCCACTGCTCAGCAATATCTGATGTACCGGTGCCCTCGAACATGGGCACATTGTCTCGCTGGTAAGATGTGAATACGGACTAATGCCTGTGAATGGCAGAGTACTCGTGTGCATCCTCATATGCAAAGTCAACAAGGTCCTGCTCCCTGTCAAAGTCTCCATCCTCCTCAGCTCCATGCTCTGGTATCTCCTCAAGTGGATCATCGAAATGAGGCTGCTGTACCTCTACCGACTGTCGCTGGTCCTGGCATGTGCCGTCGTGAGATGGACGGTAGCTGGAATCTGACAGCTCCACAAATCTCATATCTATATCAGTCTGTCGGTCTGCAATCTCAGTCTGTTGTGCCTGTATCTGGTCCTGCTAACCTCTTATAGCATCTTGCTGCCAAGGCCTTAAATGTCGATTTCGGTTACCATTTCGGTATCGGCCAAAACAGAATTTCGATGGAATTTCAGTGGAATTTTGACTTAAATTTCGGTCATTTCGGTCATTTTTTGTACTAGGACCCCATATTTCGGTCATTTCGGTCGAATTTCGATTTTGACTGGATATCGATATTCGACAGAAATTCGACCGAATTTCGCTGAAATTTGAAGCCATGCTTGCTGCTGCTGAAGGTCGGAGAGCGATCAATATGCGTGCTAGCTGGTCAGTCGTCTCCTGGCCTGGTCGGGATGCCATGGCTCTGTATGAGAACCATTTTTAGTCGTAAAAAATGCCATTCACCGATACTTATCCTAAATGTTTTTTTTCCTTTTTTTGGGATTTAATATGAAAATAAATTAATGAAATTGGTGACATTTGTGGTTATTGAATTTGAATGTCATATTTCCCTTCTCGGACTCACGACAAATCGGAAGACTGTCGCTATCCGAGACTTAATGCGATCGGAATTGTAATACTGCAAATGTGCGTATCGGGGTACCGCGGCTCTGATAACTTAAGATACCTTAGGATCATGGATACTACATACATACGAACCTGGCGCGACTGCTCCATAAATTGGCTGATCTTGCATACTACAAAGGAGATTTCTGGTTTGGTGATAGTCACATATAGAAGCTTCCCAACGAGCTCCCTGTACCTCCTTTTGTCAACCTCATCTATATCAACATCATAAAGCTTCATGCTGGGATTCATAAGAGTCATGGCTGGTCTGCAATATGCTATCCTATTCCCTAGAAGGAAATCTGTAACGTACTTCCATTGAGTCATTACAAGTCCTCTATGATTCCTAGTAATTCAAACCCAAGGAGGTATCGCGGTTCATCAAGGCCTTTAGTGACAAACTGTGTAAGGAACTCCTTAGCCTCATTGATTCCTTGTAAATCAGCTCATGTCACAGTAATGTCATCAACATAAACCGTAATAACAACGATACCTCATGATGTCCTGTGTGAAAAAAAAACAAGTGATATGTAATTGATCTCTTAAAGCATTTTGTTGCTTTATCAGATCTGAGAGCTTCTGGAACCATGCTATGAGACTCTTCTTAAGATCATAAATAACCTTATGAAGTCTGCATATTTTCTAACACTCCTCATCAGCAACGAACCCAGGTGGCTGCCACATATCGACTTCCTCCTGCAAACCGCCGTACAAGAAGGTATTATTGATATCAAGTTGGGAGAGGAACCTGTCTCATACCACAACAAAAGAGAGGAAGATCCGAGAGTAGAATAACGAGCCACTGGAGAGAACGTGTCCGTATAATCCATCCTATATGTCTGAGTGCATCCACATGCCACAAGTCTAGCCTTATGGCAACCAACTCTGCCATATGGTCTCTGCTTCACTATAAAGACCCACTTGCAGCTAACCATAGAAGCCGCTTCTGGGACAGTAAACAATAGCCATGCGCCTCGTGACTAGAGTGCAACCATTTCTTCCTCCATAACAAGACACCATCGATTGTCCTACATAGCCTCCTGATATGTGCGTGGGATGGCTAATAGTCCCACTACAAACTTCTTGAAGCCTTTTGATGGATTGTCCTAGTGAAACATGTCCTGAGAGAGGGTACACATCACATGTATGCCTTCTCTTCCGAAGTGCAATAGACTGGTCAAGATCCTCTAAATGATCTGCCTCATGTAACATAATCTCATAAGAAGCTGCACTCTTACCCTGTAAAGTCTCGTGATGTAAAGAAATACTAACATTGCCATCAGTGATAACAAAATTCAGGATTTACTTGGGGCGTGGCGGATGATGGGGAAGGAACATGAGCTTGGGGTCTAGTAGTTGGCCTGTAAATGTACACATGAAGCAATGTCTGAGCCACAGGAGGCATGGAAGGGACTGAAGACGAAGGAGGAGGTGGAATGTACACCTCCTTACCAAACTCAGAAGAAGTCATCCTGCCACCTGTGGGAGACAAATACATAACCGACTCAAAAAATGGACGTCGACATTAACATAATACTTCCATCTGACATGATCAAAGCATTGGTACCTCTTCAGGGTCTGGGAGTAGATAACAAAGATGTACTTGACGGCTTCGATGAAGAGCTTGTTACGGTCAAGAGTGAGGTGATGAACAAAGGTCACATTACCAAAGACACGAGGTGTTAGAGGGAAAATGTCCTTTTCAGAAAATACAATCGAATAAGGAACCTTTTCTCCTAGCATGGAGGATGACATACGGTTGATGAGGTAGTAGGACGTGAGGACGATATCTCTAAGACGACAACTCCCTAGTAAGAGTGTGGAGCATGACTTTGTATAAGGAGAGTCTTGGTAAAATCAAGGAGATGACAGTGTTTGCGCTTGACAACACTGTTCTCTTGAGAAGTGTAAGCACACAAGGTCTAGTGGAGAATCCCAAGGGACTTGAAGAACTGAGAGAGCTGTGCAATATAAAACTCCAAGGTATTGCCAGAGCTAACATACTTAACAGTAGTAGAAAAAGATTCTTAATTTCATAATGTAAGTTATGCATAATAGAACTTGCCTAAGACTTGTTTTTCAAGAGAAAAGCCCAAGAAAGTCTAGATAAATCTCCAATAGCAACTAAATAGAACCTATAACCCTGGCGATCAGGAGCACGACTGAGACACCTAATATCTAAATGCAACAACTCAAATAAAAAACCGCTACGACTTTGACAACTAGGAAAACTGGTAGGATGATGCCTCCTAAGATATCAAGCATCAAATTGAAAAGTGGGTTGAGAGGGAATCTTTGGGAGGACTCTACACATCTTTTGCAGAGGAAGATGACCAAATCAAAGGTGACACAATTACTGAGAGATTGATCCGGTGGGAATAGAAGATCTTCATGTATAAGAGACTGGACCTATTTGTAGAAAAGTCAGGTACATGTAGCGCACTCTGTAGATGCATGGAACGTGTCAACTGAATCTCTCCTGGTCATGTAATAGGAGAATGCCTCCCATCAGCAATGAGAACATATCAACCTGGATAAACTGAACTGTAGGATGTGAAATGATCTCTGTCACTGCAGAGATGGTGAGATGCTCGGGAGTTCATGATCCATTCTTAAATATCTGTGGTGTGAATATTGGTAAATGCATAAGATGTACATGAGGTACTAATAGAGGCTGCAACGTCAGCTGAGGTTAGAGGAGCACTAGTAGAACCAGTGTTAGGAGCCATAATATCCCTCAGATGGGAGACAAGATCGTCATACTTCTGATTGGTAGAAGTACCATGAGCTCAAATCGCTCAACACCACGAGTGGACGCATGGTAGCCATCTACCTCCTGGGCCACGAACTCCACATCCTCTGAACAGCATGGAACCTCCTCTTCTGCGAGATATGTCCATCGTAGAGGGGGTCTAAGTGATAGCTGCAGGGGACATCGTGATCCTGCTCAGTTAGCCGTAAGCTTCCTCCATCAGAGGTATAGAAGCGTCATTGAGGAGTTAGGGGTAGCATCATACTTGGATCAAGAGCTGCAAGAAATACTCCCACCATTACGATGTTCCTGTACGCCATCTATTTTTCGATACTCGCATTCAGAGGCATGAAGTTATGGAGCTTCTCGAACATGCCCTTGAGCTAGGAGTAGATTGCATGGAGAGGACGACCATTCTGCTTCGTTGTGAAGATGCAGAATGTCTGACATTGCTTTGGGAGCTGGTTGATGTAGAATGTTGTTGCCTATCTCTATGGGAAGGATACTCGAGAGCGAAACACATGCCCACGCGTTGTCTTGCTTCCACAAAGCGTTTGCTTCTGTCTTGTCGGTCAGATCAGGTTGCGTCATGATATATTTTTTGTTGTTTCTTTCCATGATACTCATGAATTGCATAGCCCACAGTTCACAGTTGCTCCCATTCATCTTGATGATGGGTGCAGGGCCTGTGAAGGCCCCCGAGGAGGATATATTGACTATGTTTTTTGACATGACGAACGAAGGGGCTCGAGGATGACATGATTGGGGGTATAGAATGATCTGATTTTGTCTTCACAACCATGTAGGGAGCATGGTTTGTATTCAAACTTGGAACACAACCTTTCCCATCAACTCCGGATGTGCTCTAGGGCGGATTTAGATGCAAAAATCCATCACGAATTGCACCAAAATCAGTGAAGATGGACTTCGAGGGGGTCGTGGTCCATTGGTTATAATCGCCGCTTCGGGGCACAGTTCCCAAGGAAGGGCAGGATGTGCAATACCCTTATAGGCCACCAACGCGTGTCGCTTGTTGCGGATTTGAGGCACGATGCGGCTGTGAGCGACACTCGAGGGGGTGATGGCACTCAGCGAGACGTGGAGGTGGTGGTGACTCTCGGAGGAGGTGCACGGAGGGGATGGCGACGCTCGAAGAGTGATGTGCGAAGGAGAGAGAGGTATCCGGAGAGGGTCGACCGATGGGGGTAGATTTTCAAGGGTACCTCATACCATTTCGAAAAACAAATGAATGGGTTGTTTGTGGACATAGGCTCCTTTATATAGAGGATAAACCTTGAAGGGCAACAAGTCAATGTGGAAATCACAAAATAAGGAAATAAGTAATATATAAATCTTGATTTCTATAATAGTGTCAGAGCATAGGTTGTAAGTAGTTCTCCCATCTTAGCGATTTTACGAAATATTTCAAGAAAAAAAGAGGATTGAAAGGATGATTGGAGGTTTCGTGTCTTCCGATATCTATGTCTTAAGGGATTGTTATGCATTATGGTTCTTGATAGCATGAACTTGGTGAAAGGAACTTAAAGTCATCAAAGGAGACTTTAAGTCACCTAGGATTTGTTTCGGCACGATATCTGCGTCGCAGGTTCCGAGGGTTGCTGCGGTCCATGCCTGCAGGTTATTGAGGGGTCGCACCTGTTCGGCTTCCAAGAACGACATTGAGCAGAAGGGCGGGCCCCATTCTCTTCTTACGGATCCTCAGCCGGAGCTGCGATTCGACCCGAGAAGCAGTCGGGCTCGCGGACACTCAAAGGTTACCCGGGTTCTATTTTCGAAGACCGGATCTGACTAATGGTAGCGAGTGTCCGGCTAATGGTTTCAGGAGTCTGGACCATGCTGTGTTTGAGTCCGTGCCCTTGGACTCTCCTGCGGTTCAGGATGGTTCTGCCCAGCCTGATCCTATTGTGTACCGTCACTGGGGCTCTCCTGGCCGAAGTGGGTCGTCGGATATCACATCACTGAAGCCGCAGTCAGAGCGGGAATACTTCGGTGGGGCGGCTCTGATGGGTGTATCCGCTGCGCAGGGGGGGTGCTACTGAGGACGTCTCTAAGGGGAGTCCGTGGAGAAAGCTCAGGGGACATTGCCGAGGGTTCAGAAGAACCCGTGGAGAGAACCCTAAGACCGAAGACGACGATGGTCTCGCTGCCTCATGCCAGAATCGGGAAAGAAAAGCTTCGGGAAGAGGTTGCCAATGGGGAGATAGCTGCTGGGACGTCTAAAGCGAGGGCCGAAGATGTGGGGATCATGTGGGAACCAAGCGTCGAGGCCCCCAGGTTCGACTCCTCGTACATGCAGAGAGGGTCTCTTAGGGCGGAAAGGAGAAAGCGCAGGGCTGAGCTACTCTATTCGATGGAACACGCGGGGTCATCTTGCCGGTTGTCGCCAGGCCCCAACGGGCCGCCGAAGTTGCAGAACCGGTTTGAAGTGCTGGGTAGGTCTATTGCGGAGAAGTTTGGTGTGATCCCTCCAAAGATATTAAGACAGGGTGCCCCTTAATGAAGATGCTCTCATGGAACGTGAGGGGGTTGGGCCGCCCCGACAAACGGATGGGGGTTAGGAACTTAATAAGGGAGGCTGGTGTTGATATCTTTTTACTCCAGGAGATGAAGTTGTCAAGATGCAGGGACAAGATCTGGAGGGATCTCGGAGGTGGGGATCGGTTTGGGTTGGCTGAGCTAGAGGCCCAAGGTGCTGCGGGGGGTTTCCTTATCGAGTGGTCGAATGATAAGTTTGAAGAGTTGGGGGTTTCGAAGACCTCCTTCTGTCTTTCGGTGTCTTTGAGAAGGATGCTGATGGTTTGATGTTCTCAGTCACAAACGTCTACGACTCGACTGGGGCGGATGAGGGGTCTCTGGCGGCTGAACTGGAGGGTTTGGGAGCGGATCTCTCGATTAGGATCTGGATCGTTGGTGGTGATCTGAATGTTACTTTGCTTCCTGAGGACATACCTCATCTGGGGGGTAGACGAGGCCCTGGCTTGGAGGCCTTCAGAAGAGTGGTACATTCCTTGGGGCTTTCCATTATTGATGCGGTTGGCTGTTCTTACACATGGAGGAACGCGAGATCACGATCTAGACTCGACCGTTTCTTTCTATCTCCCGAGGGGTTGGAGTCATTTCCCCTGGCCCGGGCTTGGGCGCTGTCGCGGGCGTACTCGGACCACACTCCCATCCTGTGGTCGGCTGGAGAGGAGAGGAGTAGGAGGTTTCGCTTCCGCTGCGAGCGGAGCTGGCTTCTGAAGGATGGCTTCACAGAGATGGTGGCTGAGCTGTGGAGAAACTGGGCCCCAGTGGGCTCGGCGGTGTTAAGGTTCGCGGCAAAATTGAGATACCTCAAGTCCTCTCTTACTACATTCAAGGGCGAGGTCAGGACTCGGCGTAAGGCTAGGAGAGGGGCAGCACAGGCGGGGGTGGCGAGGTTGGATGGCCTGGATGACAAGAGGGGTTTGGATCAAGAGGAGGTGGTAGAGAGGCTGGGTTTGCTTGAGGAACTGATGTTGGAAGTCAGAAAGGAAGAGGTGGAGTGAAGACAAAGGTCGATGCAGAAGTGGCTGAAGGAAGGTGACGCCAACACGAGGTTTTTTTACGCCATGGCATCTGGACGGAGGAAAAGGAACTTCTTGCATGAGATGGATATCGGGGGCATGAGGGTGTTGGGGGAAGAGCAGATTGGCACTGCCTTATATGGCCACTTCGCAGAGTTCTCGCGTAGAAGGAAGAGGGAGGGGTGGGGGTGGCTAGGTGCGGGGGTGGAATCATTGAACGAAGGGTAGGTGGACGACCTAGTGGCTGATTTCTCTGAGGAGGAAGTGAGGAGGGTTGTTTGGGGCCTAAATGCGGACGAGGCTCCTGGACCTGATGGCTTCCCTATTTTGTTCTACTGTGAGTTTTGGGATCTGTTGAAGGCAAATGTTTTGGAGGTTTTTAATGAATTCAGGGTTGACAACAAGGGCTTCGAGAAAGTGAACCGGGTGCTGATATCCCTCCTCCCAAAGAAGGAGAATCCGTTGAGGGTAGATGACTTCAGGCCGATAGTGATTTCCAACACAATTTATCTTGTGGTGGTAAAGGTGCTCGCAAACATGCCCAGACTGGTTATGGATTCAGTGGTGCTACAAGGGAAGTCCGCTTTCATCCCGGGGCGTCAGATGGCGGAGGTTATGATTATGACGTCGGAGATCTGCCTCGAATGGAGGCAGTCGAGGATGAAGGGTGCGCTCTGGAAGATTGACTATGCAAAAGCTTATGACTGCATCGATTGGAGCTTCTTATGGACCTCTCTGCGGCGGAGGGGTTTCCCAGAGACTTGGGTTCATTGGATGAAGAGATGTGTCACTACATCCTCCTACTCAATTTTGGTGAACGGCAAGCCGGAGGGCAGTTTCGTGCAACCTCAACGAGGGGTCCGTCAGGGTTACCTGCTCACTCCCATGCTCTTCGTACTGGTGGCGGATTGTCTGGCGGTCTTGTTCAGGCATGCGGTGGAGGCTGATTGATGTGAGGGCTTCTGGCTGGGGAGCATATCTATCCCGTTGCTGTAGTATGCAGATGATACGATTCTTTTTCTTGGAACTCAGAAGAGCAGAACTGCAGTGCCGCGCTCCTTGTTGATATCTTTGGCAGGCTCTCTGGTCTTGAGATTAACATACACAAGTAGGTGGTCGTGGGCTTTGGGTGGATGGCGGCGAACGCAACAGACTCGCAGATTTGGTAGGTGCCCATTGGGGGACCTCCCTATTTCCTACCTTGGGGTTGCCACTGGTGGATGGTAAATTAAAAAATCGGTGGGATAGCGTGATACGCAAAATGGAGGAGAAATTGGCTAGTTGCAAGGCGGTGACTCTATCCAGGGGAGGGAAGTTGACCCTCCTTAAGCATGTTCTTGCTGCCATCCCCATTTTCTTCTACTCGACTCGGTTGATGCCGGTGGGGGTCAGGAAAAAGGTTGAGTCTCTGATGAAGACCTTCTTTTGGTCGGATGGTAGGCAATTGAGATCCGGGATGCATCTCGTGTGCTGGGACGATGTTACGAAGGGGCTTGATGATGGTGGCCTTGGAGTCCGGGATGTAGAGCTCATGAACAAAGCGTTGCTTGCCAAGTGGGTGATTCAGATTTGGGGCTCCTCAACCTCGATAGCTGCCAGATTGATGAGGACTATTTATGGAGTCAACAAGGAATTAAATGCCAGCAAAAAAAGATTAGAGTCGCCGCTCTGGGCCGGAATCCGCGTTGTTTTGCTATCTATTTCTCAATGGTTGCGGCCTAGGGTCGGGAACGGTCAGATGTTCAGATTCTGGAGAGATGACTGGACGGGTGAGGGCATCCTTGGGAGGCGGTTCCCTATATTGCTGGCTCTAGCGGCATCGAAAGATGCCCGTCTTGCTCAGGTGGCGGATGCGGGGTCGTGGGCACCTCTGTTCGTCTCGGATCTATCGGAGCAACGCATGGAAGATTTCTTGAGGTTGATGCCTGAGGTGCCTCCGATGGGGTTGCAATCTCTGGAGGAGGATCATTATGAATGGGAAGGGGGGATGTTCTCGGTAAAGAAGGCGTATGAGGCGATGAGGGGGTCGACAGGGGAACAAGAGCGGGACGCGGAGATGTGTCAGGACATGAAGGTTATCTGGGCGGCCATGATCCTTCACAGGGTGCAGATTTTCCTATGGTGTCTGAGAAGAAATCGTTTATGCGATAAAATGAGGAAGGGGAGGCTGTTTGGCTTGGAGGATACGCGATGTGACAGGTGTGAGGGCCCAGTTGAAGATACGTATCACCTTTTCTTCGGGTGCGCGACTTTGGCGCAAGTGTGGAGGGAGTCGGGGATCGCTTGGGTGGAGGCCACATGGTTAGAGCCATTTTGGAGGTCGATTCGTGCTGTGGGCATCATTGTTGTAAAAGTCGGCCGACTAGGCCGACTAGTCGAGTCGGGGGGGTAGCCGACTCGACTAGGCCTAGTCGGCCATTAGTCGGTCAACCCGACTACTCGGCCGACTTTTACATAGAGGTTTTTTTATCTTTTGCTTTTTTTTAAATCAAACCTATTCTAATATGCTTAATGTTATATTTAAAGTCAAGTACTCCTTTTGTTTCGTTATAATAGTATAGAAAATGTTCAAATCTATGCAAATATATAAGAATATATGCATAAAAAATGATTTGTATTGCAAATATATAAGAATATATGTATAAAAATGATTTATATATTAAAAATAAATCAAAAAATTCAAAACCGATTAATAGCCGACTAAATCCGATTAATCGCCCGACCGTCGATTAATCCTTAGTCAGTGACCCCACCGACCGAGTACCGACTACCGATTTCTGCAACCTTGGTGGGCATGGGTTCGACGGACGATTGCTCCAAGTCGTTTGCGGTGCTCTGGGCCATTTGGGCGAGGCGAAATGACATGAAATCAGAGGTTCTACTCCGATAATGTAGTGTCACATTGTAACGCGCTTTATAATTTTTGGGCTTCACTATAATGAATCCTATCTTTTTATAAATGAAATTTGGTTGAGGTGACTCCCGTCTCTGGAGTGCATCCTCTTTTTCATAAAAAAAGTCATCAAAGGAGAAACCATGCAGGCTAAAGACTTGCTTCGGTTCTATGAAGTATGAACTCCTTGCAACTTCAACTGTCTCTACAATTGCAAGCAGGTGAATAATCTCCACCGGAGCTACTGATATAATTGTTATCTGAAGATGTTGTTGCTTGCAAAAATTGTTGCTATAAGCCTCCATGCATCATTGATGTTGTTAAATTGACTATATTTATAATTGTCGCTATTGAAGCCAGTCATGACACCATCCCTTGAGCTGTCAATATCTTCAAGGAAAAAAACACGTGGAAGCTATTGGAACTGGATCGACAATTACCGTCCAATTTCATCCACTCGCCCTGTCTACAACCAACACCCGGGCCCCTGCACTAATATTGCAACAACACAATTGATTTACTTGATGACCTTTACTGGAAATCTAATGCTCATTCTCGTCACGAAACATTAATTTTGTCCGGTTCAGCATCAGGTGACAAGGTAATAGTATCCCTACATCCGACCACAACAAAAACCCTGCCCAACATCCCTTTACCAACTAGTTGTCAATACTAGGCTACGACCTACCACCTCACATCTTCTTTTCTTTTCCAGTGCAACCTCATACTTTTTTGTTCACACTGTCACTCATCTTTCGATCTCCCTTGTAGAGCTGCTGTCCCCGTTCTCTCTATTAAAAAACAACTATATTACCTTCTAGCATGTAGCTGATATATCCAATCGAAAAACAAAACAACTGGTTTGAAGTTGAGTTTTCCAAGATGGGTGAACTGATGCAGCATGATTCAGTGGTTACGATTTTATTTCTTGTATTTTTATTTTATTTACTTTTATAAATCCAAGGGATGCATCCTTTGGAGTTGTGTTTTAGGAGAGAGCAATGTTTTTTGTGTAGAGGCATGTCTCATAGATGGTAGTAACTTTCTATATAAAGCCACTATGTGTAATATAGGGAGAAAAAACAAATGATATGAATTTGATTTATCCTTTGGATTTGGCGTCTCTTTTCTCCATTGATTTCTTTCTCCTTTTAATTTTTAAATCCTTCAATGTGGTCCTTTTCCCCTTTCTTCTCCCCTCCTAGCACAGTTTGCAATCCTCTTTCCCTCATCTTGCGCATCTTTGCACATTCTTACCTAAATCCCATGCAATCAGCATGTTGCTCATTCTTCTTCTTACCCTTTCTCACCTTCCTTGTCCATATGCCTCTTTGATTATCCAGGCTATGTTTCCAGCCAGTTTGGTATCACTTCAAATCTCATGGGCTTTCATATAAGAAAACATACATAATTATTAATGGTAAAATGCTCATTTTATTTAAAAATCCAAAATTTTCATATAATATGACACTAATGCTAACTTAAGCAGAGGTGATTAGGCTGGGTGAATTGGAGGGGATGCATGGGAATTGACGGCTGAGTACAAGCTGGGAGCAGCATGATGTTATTATGGAAGACGATAGAAAGGAGTTGGAGTGGCGATGATAGTCATTACAAATGTTTTTTTTTGAAGTCTGGGTGAGGGGGAAACACGCGCGGTGTCCGCCCAAGATTTTATTAATCAAAAGTTAAAACAATTACAAAGCTAAGTTTTTTTTTGAATAAGGGGCAGGTGACACCCCATTTTTGGGGTTCACCGTGAAAAGAATATCATTGATTTAGAAAAAGATTAGAGGAGAGCAGGTCCTAATGCAAAAGCCAGAAGTTTTTTTTGAATAAGAAAGACGGGGGTGCCCTCCCAAGGCGGGAATCACCACACCAACGCATTCATTGATAAGCAAAATGGTACATCGGTTGGATATCCAGAAATTGTATAAGGCATTACATTTAGCTAGCACATTTTCAAAGTAAAACCGCTATCCCTTGAAGATTGTATCATTCCTGCCAAGCCAAATAGCCCAGAGCGCGACAAATGGCTTGGAGACATTGCCGGATGACCCAAGACCAATCGCCCGAATAGATCTCCAAAAATGCTCCGCATCGGATGCCCGGACCCACGGGAGCCCCAACGACTCTCACACACTTGCCGAAGACCTACATCCAAAGAAGATGTGGTTCGCATCCTCCTCGCCGTCCTCGCATCTGTCACACCTTGTATCCGTCGCACCCAGCAGTCTGCCTCGTCTCACTTTGTTACATATCCTGTCTCTTCTTAGACACCAAAGAAAGACCTTAACCCGAGTAGGAATCTTAACCGCCCAAATCACCTTCAAGTCAGCACATAGGTCTTCGTCTCGCTCCACCACCCCAACACTCAGCTTCCTGTATGCTTTCTTCGTCAAGAACTTACCGTCTTCCCACACAAATTGATCGGGGTCACCCGACATCTCCTCGACAGGGGGAATCTCCGATAGCATCCGCAAAAACTCGTCCATCCTCTGATCCGAGAGAACAGTAAGGAACCTCGGCGCCCACGACCCTGAGTCAGCCACCTCTGCCACCCGCGCCCCCTGTCAACAGCTAATGCCATCAACCTAGGAAAGCGGTAGGCCAACGCCCCCTCCCCCGTCCAGTCATCCTGCCAGAAACGGAAACGGAGACCATTCCCCAACTTTGACCGAAGAAAAGACCTGAGCCCTGGAATCACGGCACGGATCCCACTCCACAACGAGGACTCGTGACGCTTCCTCCCAGCCACCAACTCCCATGTGACACCATAAATCTCCCTCAGCAACCGCAACACCGGCGAGTCGGATGGACCCCAGATGCATACTACCCACTTGGCTAATAAGGCTTTGTTCATTGTATCCACATCCCTTATACCGAGGCCCCCCTCCGAAACAGGCACCGCGATATCCTTCCAGGCCACCAGGTGCAATCCCCTTGTTGTCTGCCTTCCATCTGACCAGAAAAGGATCTCATCAAAGATTCCACCTTCCTTCTAACACCAGCTGGCATTCTCCTCGACGTCTTCGTTGAGAAGAAGAAGATCGGAATGGCTGAAAGAACATGCTTCAACAATGCGAGCTTCCCACCCTTGGACAGAGTGGTTGCCTTCCACGGTTCCACCCTTCCAACCGCTCCTCCATTCTCCGCAAAACACAGTCCCAAATTCCCAATCGGACTTCCTCAGCCTACCTTCAACCAGTGGTAACCCCAGATATGTTATCGGTAACCTCCCTAAAGGCTAACCAGCCCACCCCGCTAACCTGTTGCTTTCCTCGCCATCCATCCCCATAGGAACTAGGACCGACTTCTGCCTGTTAATCTGCAAGCTAGAGAGGCAGCCAAACACATCCACCAAAATAGCCGCATTGTGATTCTGTTCCTCGGTCCCCCCAGGAAGATCAGCGTGTCATCTGCATATTGCAAAACCGGGACGGAGATGTCCCCCATCTTGAAGCCCTCACAACAGCTCTCCTCAACCGCCCGCTGAAACAAGACCGCAAGACAATCCGTAACCAACACAAAAAGCAGGGGGGCTAGGGGGCAGCCTCACCGTACCCCTCTCTGTGGTTGAAACCAACCGCCCTCCGGCCTCCCGTTGACCAACATAGAGCAGGAGCTAGTGGTTACACATCTCTTAACCCATGCAACCCATTCCTCCGGAAATCCCCTCTTCTGCAACGCTGACCACTTGAATCTCCAGCTGACACAGTCGTAGGCCTTGGCGTAGTTAATCTTCCAAACGATCCCTTTCTTTGCAGACCTCTTCCACTCACGACAGATCTCCGAGGCGGTCACAATGCCATCCGCCATACACCGGCCTGGGATGAACGCAGATTGAGCCGGTAAGACCACTGAGCCCAAGACAACCCTAAGCCTGCTCGCCAACACCTTGGCGACAATGAGATAAATGCCATTGGAAATAGAAATCGGCCTGTAGTCCCCAACCCCAACCGGGGTCTCCTTCTTTGGCAGTAAAAATACCAAGGCCCTGTTAATCTTCTCAAAACCCCCGTTGCCGCTCCTGAATTCAGTTAGAACCTCCAAACTGTCACCCTTCAACAGATCCCAGAACTCCCTGTAAAAGGACACTGAGAAGCCATCCGGGCCAGGAGCCCCATCCGCATTCAGGTCCCAAACCGTCTTGCGCACCTCTTCCTCCGTGAAATCGGCCAGTAACGAATCCACCTGGGATCCGCTCAACGACTTCACCCCCCGGCCCGTCCAACCCCACCCAATCTCCCCCCTCTCCTAGATGCCCTCACAAAGTGTTCCCGAAGGACGACCCCAATGTTCCTCTCGCCCGACACCCTTTGCCCCCCACCCCCACCTCATGCAAGAAACTTCGCCTCCTTTTACCAGACGCCACAAACGCGTGTTGGCGTCTCCCTCCCTTAGCCACTTCTGCGTGGATCTCTGTCGCTAATGAACCTCTTCCTTCCTGTCCTCCCGAAGCACCACCTCTAGCCACGCAGCCCTCTCCTCCACCTCCTCCGAAGTCAGTCCCCAGTCATCATCTAGTCCATTCAACCTGCTTATCCCAACCTCAGCCTCTGTTCTGACTGCCCGCCGCTTCCCGGCAGAAGTTGAAAAGCGCATTACATTGCGCCTCCACATTTTCATAATAAAACCTTTGGGATTTGAATATCTGATCATTCCGACCCAACCAGATGGCCCACAGAGCAGCGAAGGCCTTAGAGCAATCGTCCGTAGAGTTTGCACCGAGCGACCTGATGGATGCCCAAAACGACGTTGAACCTTCGCCGGCCTCCACTTGAGCCATATTTAATTCTCCCCAAACTTGTACCGACTCCAGGCAGGAGAAGAAAATATGGTCCGAGTCCTCCTCCGCCTCGCATCTATCACACCGGGTGTCCTCCACACCGAATAAACGACCCCTCCACACTTTGTCACATAAACGACCACTTCGTAGGCACCATAGAAACACTGAAACACTCCCTCCACTTCATAATTACAAAGCTAAGTTATTACAAAATCCAGGACTCCACAAGGCCCCTTGATTGTACGCATACATTTTCCCTATAAAACCTTTGGCCAGAGAAAAGAAGGGCATTCCTCGCCAACCAGATCGCCCACAGAAGGGCCAACGGACGAAACAATACTCTCCTGGGACGCTGCCGTGCCATCAGAAGGGAGCTCCAGAAAGAGGCAAGGTTCCTCACACATACCCAATCTAGGTCAGGATTGGACCAGATAGGCACCGTACACTGGCAGTTGAAAAAAAGATGTTCCACTGATTCAATCCCTGATCCACAAAGAATGCAAGTGTCCGAAATCACCACAAAGATTCTGACGTAACGATCTCTCGTCATAACTCTCTTCTGCCTTAGCATCCAGAGGAAGAAACACCCTCTCTGTGAGGCCGAGCTCCCAGATAAAGCTGCAATATCTGATCAGGTCCTTCGAGCTAGAAGGGGGCGGTCTGCAAATGGCCCTGTAAACCTTCTTTACTGCGAAAGAGCCGCCTCTCTACACCCAATGATCACGCTCCGCTGATGGACACCAAGAACCCCGTAAAGAGTCAAGCAAAAGGAGAAACTCTTTAAGGCGTTGATACGAAAAGTTGGCCCAAAAAGCGACATTCAGTTTCCGTCACACCAACAGTCAGCCACCCGTGCCTCTTTGTCACTAGCCAAAGCGAAAAGTCGAGGATAGTGGCTCCCGAGTGAGCTGTCGCCCGACAATCATCCATCCAAAAGGCAAAGGAGATCCCATTACCCAAAACAAGCTGAAAAAGTTCGTGGAAGCGTGGAAGAACCGTAAGTATTCCCTTCCAGAAGGGAGAGGGCAAAACCCCCGGGGTAGCGGACAATGGGGACGAGCAAGAGATGGAATAGATCCGGCAAACTAGAGTACAACAGACATCGTCTTAGCACCCCCATAGTCTGCTAACCCACTTCAGCAACAAGGCCACATTCATCGCATCCAAACGCCTAATATCAAGGCTGTCCTTCGCCTTTTGGAGAGTGACAGTCTCCCAATCAACAAGGTGCATACCTGCTGCGTCATGTCCGCTACGGCCCCACATGAATCTCTGCATAATTCTCTCAAGGCGCTTCCTAATCCCCATGGGCATCGGGCGAGTAGACATGAAGAACACCGGAATGGCAGACAGAACCGCCTTTAACAGCACCAGACACCACCCTTAGAGAGGATAGTAGATTTCCAGCCTGAAAGCTTCTTCTCGAGCTTCTCCACCATTGGTAACCAATCCGCCAGCCTGACACGACCAACAATCAGTGGAAGACCCAAATACCGTAGAGGGAGGGAACCACATTCCGTGCACGACACTGAACCACCGATGCGTACCTCAACCTCAGAAAAAGCAAAAGGAACAAAAGTAGATTTGTCCCGGTTCAGGAACAGACCGGATATCTCCCCAAACAGCTCTAGCGTCGTCGTCATACCACCAGCCTCCTTGCCACCCTCAAAGAAGAAGATGGTGTCGTCGGCGTACTGAAGAAGAGGGATATGCAACCCTTCCCTCGAATATCCTCTTGTGAGCCCTCCGTTCTGGGAGATGATGGTTGCTGTGGTGAAGCCCTCTCGTGAGTCATTACAAATGTTCATGAAGGAAGATGCTGTTGAGGTTGTTGTGGTTGACCATTTTCGTATGTGGAGACAATGGTCATGACAAATGTTGCCGAAGGAGTTGGAGTGAATACGATAATCACGACATGAGTTTGATCCACTTATATCTATGATGAAGGAGCTACATGGAATGGGATGTTAGGGTTGCTATGACTGACCATTTTCATATGATTAATTGTAGGGTCAACTCGAATAGTGTGAGTTGGTTGGGTGGAGATGTCAACATGTTGTCTTAAAACTCTCAGGTGGCTGTTTTGGTTTATGAGTTTAGCTTGGCTGAGGTTCGTGTAGTGGTTTTTTATCTGAATGCTGAGGGCTCTCCTTGCCAGGATGGATTCTCACCATTTTTTTGAAAGAAAAAAGGACCTCCACCGTATAGGTGTATGCCCAAATTCTTAGAATGTTTGTTTTAGGATTTTTAGGACGTTGTGGATTTTGATGTCATGGTTGTGATTGAGGAGTTCGGATAAAGCATATGAGGTTTTAACCGGTTGAACCTTTCCTTATTTTCTTTCTTTTAAATAAAAAGGTGGCGTTGAGAGTTGATGACTTTCACTCGATTGTATTATTCAATGCTATCTTATTGTGGTGAAGTTGCTTACCAACTGATTCATCGGGATCTTGTACTCCATCATTTCCGTTTCTTTTCCCCTTCTGGATCATTCTTTGAGTTTGTTGGACATGCTTGAGAGCAGACTGGCGGGCTGGAAAGCTTCGATGTTGTCTAGGGGTGGGAAGTTGGTGCTCATTAAGCACGTCTTATCAACTATCCCCATTTTCTTTTGTTCCACACGACAACTCCTCGTGGGAATCTGGGCACGTATTGAAGGACTCATGATAAGGTTTTTTGGTCAGATGGAAAACAAAACAAGCGTGGTATTCATTTGGTCGGATGGGACATAATGACGAGATCACAGAAGCATGGTGGTTTGGGAATTCTTCGCATGGGAGAGAGATGAATAAGGCATTTATGGCGAAATGGGTGGTGCGGATTTGGGGAGACTCTACTGACATGGTCTGCAAGCTGATGAGGAGTCTATATGGCGTGCGAATGGCTTTGGAGGAGGATCATTGTCGTTGGCCCTCTACTCTTTGGAAGGGGATCGTCGAGGTGTTGCCGGACATTGCGGCAAAGATGCGACCGATGCTTGGGGATGGCGCTTCCTTCCTCTTCTGGATTGATGATTGGTCCGGCGAAGGAACTTTGGGTGAGCTCTTTCCACGGTTATATCATCTTGCTGCTAACAGAATGTTGACGGTGCAACAGATGTGGGTCCATGGAGCGTGGGCACCGGTATTTACTTCCAATCCGTCGGACCAGAGGGTGCACGATTTTCTTGACTTACAGACGTACTTGGCACGAATAGAGGGGCCCACGTTCGGAAAGGATCACTTTGTTTGGGGCGATGGGAGATTCTCTGTGAAGAAAGCGTATCGCTTTCTGATGGAGGACGGAGAAGATATGGAGAGCGAGATGGTGATTGATGCAAAGTTAATTTGGAAGAGCGGGATCCCAAACCTCATAAAGATCTTTCTTCGGCTCTTTAGACAGAGCGGCTCCTCACATAGGTGCGTCATGGAGAATTGTTGGGGGTCGAGGTTGGAGTGTGTTCTAGATGTGGTGTGGCAACTGAGGATGTGGGGCACTTATTCTTCTGTTCAGGCTTGGGAGATTGCCGACATTCCTTGGATTCAAAGACAGGGGGTCACCGACTTTTGGAGGAGCATCCGAGTGGTTTGTGGACAAGGACACGAGGATTGCATGTGTTCTTTTGCCATTCCGTGGTCGATTTGGTGCACGAGAAATAGCACCATTTTTGAGGGACATACTTGTTACACAGAAAACATTGTAGAACATAGCAGGACATTGTGTATACTGTGGAGCTCGTGATATGATATTATCTTACATGTAACCTTTCTTTTAATTTATATTTAATACAATTGGAGGTGGTTCCCATTCCCTCAGAGGCCACCCGTTTCACTTCTCAAAAAAAAATTCTTGGGTTATCCTTATTGTATATCTTATTCTATAGACAAAAAGATGCAAAGTATGAACTATTATGTACCAATTGAACCAATGACTATTCGTGATGTCATATTGAATCGAATTCTATACGGATTCAAAATTTGAGGAAAGTTATGGTAAAACTTCGTTTGAAACGATGTGGTAGAAAGCAATGTGCGACTTGAAGGACATTACCATATGTGGATTCTTACATCCATCATTTTCTATAGGAATGAATGCTCTTGGCTCGACATAGTTTGTTCTGTCTCGCAGTACCTTAATTTGTTTTGGATTGTAAGTAAATAGTACATCATGGAGCTCGAGCAAAAAGCATTGATTCTTTTATGAATTAGGAGGAAGAATCTAGGATTAGTGCCAATCAATAAATTGGAACAACTTTGTAAATATATTTTCTATATTGTATATAAAATATAGAAATCAAATTCTAAACAATTTGCAAGTTTGAATTAAAAAGTCAAATTTGTCTGAAGCAAAATTAGTATGTCATAGTTGACATTCATTCTATCTATCATTTGATTGATAATGTGGTGATGGTTTCAAAGATCATCGTAGATTGTAAGAGACAGAGGATGAAGGGTTTGCATTGGAAGTTGATTTTTCCAGGGCTTATGTCTGTGTTGATTGGAGGTTCATTAAGCCTATCTATCGTACGGTTTTTCTAAGGCCTGAATTCATGGCTTTAAAAAACACACCTCGAGGTGCCAAGGTGTAAGTCTTGAGTCGGTTTTACATGAAAAACGCCTCGGCACTATAACCTCAATATGGAAATCCAATGTGTAAGCCTCACAAACCTGAGGCGATCGAGGCAATGAGGCGGTACCGAAGTGCTGCCTCGATTTGCTATGCATTTTTTCGATAAATAAATAATAAACTATATAAATCTATACTTTTACAATAGTATTAAAGCTATAAAGCATATATTAGTAGGAACATACAAGTCATAATCACAATATATAATACTATTGGCCATATCTCTAGTAAGAAACCTCGTATATTGAACGAAACCTATTAGTCAAGTAGTACATTTCCTTGTATATATATGTCATTAGACTCAAAAGCTGTGTTATAGTATCATTTTAATTTTTTTTTGAAATCTATTATTTCATAAATAAATATTATACATTTATATTACAATCATTGCATCAAAGAAATTATGCAAGTGTATAGTGATTGTTTCTAATTAATATAAACCTATTTTATATCAACAAATTATATTCAAGTGCTTGTTTATTATGAATATGGTATTAGTTCAAGAAACTGTAGATTTCTGCTAGAATATTAGGAATTCACATGTTTACAATATGAGGGCAAGGAATATGTGCCTATGGGCGTACACAACATTCTGTGTCCACTAAGTTTTAAATACCAAAGTCCTAGTGTGAACACAATCCGACATTAATAAACAATCAACGACTCTAGTGAAATGAATCCATCATCACTTGATGGATGGGCTCCATAACTCTAAATGACCTGAAATTTTAATAGAATATGTATTTTATAGTATGGATCAAGATCAATGACTTTGATTTATATTTTAATTTTAAGATATCTAGTTTATAGCTGTAAGAACACACACTTGTATGTGCCCGTTGGCACATTTTCCTTTTTATCTTACAATAATAATATTACATAATCACAAATTCTAACTCGCATATATGATTAGTATGGTACATGCATTTATCCATCCAATGTGGAAATATAATGAAATTTAGGATTTATGATAATATATTTTGTGAATATTTGAAGTTTAGGACATTATGACAATATAATTATGTTTAAGAATAGTTTTTACATGTATTTTCTCCACAAGTTGAGTCTTACGTCTCGACCGCCTCGAAGCTTATGCCTCGCCTCAATAACGGAAAATCCCCTCGATCCACCTCGCGTTTTTTAAAGCCTTGTCTGAATTCATTAGATGAAGAGATGCATTCCCCAAACATCGTTCTTGGCGTTGGTAAATAATCATCAAGAGGGGGATTTTTTAGCCACAACGTGGTGTTAGGAAAATGTGTCCCCTGGTGCCACTGTCGTTCATGATTGTGGGTGATGCATCAACTATTGTGGAGCAGCTGTTCGTGGGGAGATCTGTACGGGATATAGTTGTGGGGGGGGGTCCTATCCTGGTTTTGCCATATGCTGGATACAATTGTGTATAATGTAATTGGGGGTGGGGATGATATGCATGGGGATTTTATTTGTGGAGGAATGACCGTATGATGCAAAAGGGATTTTAATGGTTTCGAATTGTTTGGAGATATCTCGGTCTCTAGGTTAATGATGACAAATCTGCCTACAATGGCTATATGCATGTATGTGAGCCTGCTTTGGGCACTTCGAGGGATGGTTTGTTTATTTCCTATTTGGGCTCGCTGTTGGTGTATGGGAGGCTTCGATATGCTACGTGGTTGCAATAGATGGGAAATCGGGAAAAAATGTTAGTTGGCTAATGGGCTTCATGTTTATCTTAGGGAGGTCATCTTGTGCCCCTCACGATGGTGCTCTTTGCAATCCCAATTTTTCCCTCTCATCCTGCTTTCTTTACTTTGGGATCAGAAGCCGTCTTGAATCTTTGATAAACAGGTTTTTTTGGTCGATCTTTTTTTTGAGTAAAAGCACGGGGGAGCCCTCCGAGGCGGGAGTCACCACACCAAAGCATTCATTAATAAAGTAAAGAGTACATCAGTGTGGTACCCAGAAATTGTACAAAGCATTATAGTTGGCTACAACATTTTCAGACTAAAACTGCTGTCCCTTGAAGATTGTATCATTCCTACCCATCCAAATAGCCCACAGCGCGGCGAAAGGCTTGGAGACATCATCGGAAGACCCATGGCCGACCCGACGAACCGACCGCCAAAACTGATCAGCATCAGAAGCCTGGACCCACGTGAGCCCCAATGACCCCCAAACCTCTGCGGAAGACCTGCAACCAAAGAAGATGTGGTCCACATCCTCCAACTCGTCCTCGCATCTGTCACACCTTAGATCCGTCCCACCCAGCAGTCTGCCTCTTCTCACCTTGTCACAGATACGACCTCTCCTCATACACCAAAGGAAAACCTTAACCCGCGTAGGAATCTTAGCTGCCCAAATCACCTTCACGTCAGCACACAGGTCTTCATCACGCTCCACCAAAGCCGCAACAACCTTCCGATAGGCTGCCTTCACCGAGAACCTACCACCAGTCCACTCAAAATGGTTCGGGTTCCCCGACAGCTCCCCCGCAGGGGGAAGCTCAGACAACATCCTCAAAAACTCCTCCAACCTCTGATCCGATAGGTCGACAAGGAACCTCGGCGCCCACTTCCCGCCATCAACGACCTCCGCCACCCGCGCTCCCCGATCAACGACCAACGCCATCAACCGAGAGAAGCGGGAGGCCAGGGCCCCATCCCCTGTCCAGTCATCCAACCAAAATCGGAAACGGAGCCCATCCCCCAAAACCGGCCTAAGAAGCGGCCGAAGCACCGGAAGCACGGCACGGATCCCACTCCACAAGGAAGATTCATGCCGCTTCCTCTCTACCACCAACTCCCCAGTAACACCATACATCTTTCTCAGCAGCTGCAAGACCGGCGAATCGGACGAACCCCAGATGCGCACCACCCGCTTGGCTAACAGAGCTTTGTTCATAGATTCCACGTCCCTAACGCCAAGGCCCCCCTCTGCAACAGGAATAGCCAGGTCCTTCCAAGCCACCAGGTGCAACCCCCTCTTTGCCTGTCTTCCATCAGACCAGAAAAAGGATCTCATCAAGGTCTCAATCCTCCTTCTAACACCAACATGCATTAACCTCGTCGAAAAGAAAAAAGTCGGGATGGCCGAAAGAACGTGCTTCAGCAATGTAAGCTTCCCACCCTTGGACAGAGTCACAGCCTTCCAACCTTCCAGCCGCTCCTTCATTCTGCGCAGCACACAATCCCAATCGGACTTCCTCAGCCTCCCCTCAACCAGAGGCAAACCCAGGTAGGTGATCGGTAGTCTCCCCAAGGGGCATCCTACCCACTCCGCCAGCCTGATGCTCTCCTCGCCACTCAAACCCATCGGAACAAGGACCGACTTCTGCCTGTTAATCTGCAACCCGGAGAGGCACCCAAAGACATCCACCAGCACAACTGCATTGCGGTTCTGCTCCTCCGTCCCTCCCAGGAATACCAACGTGTCATCCGCATATTGCAACAGCGGGACTGAGATGTCCCCCATTCGAAAGCCCTCGCACCAGTTTTCTTCCACTGCCTGCTCAAACAAAACCGCAAGACAATCTGCAACCAACACAGAAAGCAGGGGAGCAAGTGGGCAGCCCTGACGCACCCACCTCTGGGGCTGGAACCAACCGCCCTCAGGCCTCCCATTAACCAGCACCGAGTATGAGCTAGTGGTGACACATCTCTTAACCCAAGCAATCCAATCTTCCGGGAAATCCCTTTTCTGCATAGCTAACTAAAGGAATCTCCAACTGACACAGTCATAAGCCTTGGCGTAGTCAATCTTCCAAACTGCCCCCTTTTTTTGAGATCTCTTCCACTCACGGCAAATCTCTGAAGCGGTCACGATTCCATCCGCCATAGACCGACCCGGAATGAAGGCGGATTGGGCCGACAGAACCACAGAGGAAAGGACCCCTCTAAATCTGCTTGCCAACACCTTGGCGACAATAAGATAAATACCATTGGAGATAGATATCGGCCTGTAGTCCCCCACCCCTACTGGGGTATCTTTCTTCGGCAACAAAAAAATCAAAGCCCTGTTAACTTTCTCAAAACCCAAGTTGCCTCCCCTGAACTCAGTCATAACCTCTAAGATGTCCCCCTTCAGCAGATCCCAGAACCAAGGTTTGAAAAAACGAAAGGCGGAACGAGGCGTTTTCCCTAGAGACGAGGCGAGGCGTAGCCTCGAGGCGGTCGAGGCGTAAGCCTCAGTTTGTATAGGAAAATACTTATAAAAAGTATAATAAATATATTTATTGATGGAATTATCTTAATTGAAATATATATAATATATAACATTGCAATATATGATGAACCTATGAAGACAAGAACGTGAAATAAAGGATATGTAAATTTCATAAACCTATCTGCTAAATTTCTACCCAATCAAAAATAGAATCATTAGCTATAACTGTCATTAAAATTTCAAAGACAATATATTTTTCGTTAAAAATATTGAGGTGCATAAAAAATTATGATTAGATATATGGTTAATATATAAAATATGACAACATTGACATACCTTGAATCTGATCTTGCTTTTTTCTAGTTGGTATATTACATTGTTCATTATGTCACCTCTCTTAACACTAGCTTTTCTTTAAGCTTTATGGATTATGTATTTAAAAGTACAATATTAAGAATTTCTTGAAAAAATTAGACGAGTTTAATGCTTAATTTGAATATGAACAAACTTAAAATTCCAAGCATTCATCTTGTAAATATATATCCTAGACAACTGTACATTTATAAGCATCTAAAACTACCAATAAGACAATTTAAATCCTTAAAAAATGCTTTAAATTCCAGAAAACGCCTCACAGACCGCCTCGCCTCGCCTCGACTGCCTCACCGCCTCGGACCGCCTCGACCTTCTGAGGCGTACGCCTCATCAATTCCATCTGAGGCATACGCCTCGAGGCTAAAAACCACCGCCTCGTTCCGCCTCGACCGCCTCGAGGCTAGCCTTTTAATACCATGCCCAGAACTCCCTGTATAAAGAAATGGAGAAGCCATCCGGACCCGGAGTCCCATCTGGATTCAGCTCCTAAACCGCCTTGCGCACCTCAACCTCCGTGAATTCGGCCAGTAATGAATCAGCCTGTGCTCCACTCAAGGGCCTCACACCCCGACCCAACCAACCCCAGACATCTTCCACCGGCACCCTCCTTGAGGCACTCACAAAGTGACCCCGCAAGGCGATCCCAATCTCCCTTTCGCCGGAAACTCTTCGGCCCCCTACCTCCATCTCATGCAAGAAGCTCTTTCTCCTCCTCCCGGAAGCCACAGAATGAAAGAACCGCGTGTTGGCATCCCCTTCCCTTAGCCACCTCTGCCTGGCCCTCTGCCGCCAATGAACCTCCTCTTTTCTGTCCTCCCGAAGCACAGTCTCTAGCCAAGCTGCCCTCTCCTCCACCTCCTCCGACGACAGGCCCCGATCATCATCCAGGTCGTCTAACCTGCTGATCCCAGCCTCTGCCTCTGCCCTGACGGCTCGACGCCTCCTGGTGACATCCTTCCCATAACTCAACAGCAACCACCTCAGAGACTCGAGCTTGGCCGCAAACCGCGACACTGCCGAGCCCGCCACTGCCACACTCCGCCAATGATCGTGCACCATGCCCCGGAAACCATCCTCCAACAGCCACTTCTTCTCAAAGCGAAAAGAGAACCGAGCCAAGCGCTCCTCCCCAGAAAACCATAGAACAGGAGTGTGATCCGATATAGTCCTTGAAAGAGCCCAAGCCCTCGCCAACGGGAAGACCTCCCCTGCCTCAACCGACATCAGGAACCTGTCGAGTCTGGACCTCGCCCTCACGTTCCTCCAAGTGTACTTGCACCCAGCCGCATCCACAACAGACAACCCCAGAGACCGAACCACCTGCCTCAGATCTGTTGATCCAGGATCAGACCCTCCGCTCCCCCCCGGCCTGTCGTCCGTTAGCAACGTGACATTGAAGTCGCCACCGATGATCCAAATACCGTCGCCAGCCTCAGGCCCAGCACTCTCCAGATCCCCAGCCAAGCTACCATCCTGCCGCCGACACGGGCCATAGACATTAGTAACACACAGACAGATCCCATCCACCCTCCACCGCAGCCGAACAGACAAAGTGAACTGGGAGGCGGACATCCCCAACAATTCGAAAGAGTCAGATCGCCACCCGGAGAGCAACCCCCCTGAAGCCCCATCAGCCCCCTTGTCCGCCAACGAGAACAATCCCCCCTACTCATCTCCCGCCGCAACTGGTCATCCAAAGACTGCAACTTAGACTCCTGAAGCAAGAAAATATCTGCACCAGCCTCTCTCAGCAGATTCTGCACCCCGAGCCTCTTTTCGGGCCGACCCAGGCCCCTCACGTTCAATGATAACAGATTCATCTGGCGACCAAAGCTTCCCTCTTCCTCGGGGGAATCACCCCAAGCGTCGCGCCATGTCCCTGTCAAGAGCCGCAAAACGGTTTCGCACCACCAACGGGCTAGCCGCCCTCACGCTCACCACCTCAGCATCTGCCCCCGAAGCCAGAGATGCCCTTAGAGCAGCCCTCGCCTCCTTCTCTGCCCTCCTCCGCTTCCCTCTCCCCCTTTCATACGCCACACCAAAACGCCGCGGCAACTCCCCGCCCAAAAGCAGCAAAGATCCTCCCTCATGCCCCACCCTAGCCGGATCAGCCCCGCCCCCAGCTGGAACCTCCCCACCCAACGCACCCTCAGGCGATCCAGCCACCCCATCCACAACAACCACACCTTCCAGATGAAAATCCCGCCCCCTGGAACAACAACCCACTCCTCCAAAGATACATCCACCCGCGGGGAGTTCACGGCTCCCCCCCTCTCCGAAGCGGCGCCCAAAGCAACCCCCTCCACACCTCGGGCCAAAACCCCCTCCTCAACCTCCTCCACCAGACGAACTGCCGAAGCTGACCGAGCCCCACCCCCTCCCAGAGCCTCCCCACCGCCACCAGACCGTGCCGAAGCCGCCAGAAACCAAGGCAAAGAAACAACTGGCAACCTCGGAAAATCCACTGCCGAAAATGAGCCGAATCGAAGACCCTCCCCCGGGGCGCGGGTCACGCTCGGAAGGCGCCCCTCCACCAAAAGCCGTCCCTCTTCTCGCCGCCAAGCCCCCACCTTCCCAACAGATCGCAACTCCACCTCACCACCCACCACCGCCACCTCGGCCACCGGGAACTTCTCACGTCACCCAGCTGCCAAAATAGCCGCCCACACATCTGCAGCCACCAGCTCCAGAAGAAGCCGCCTACCGGCCAGCCGAACTTCCCACCAACCCAACTTCTCGACACCAACCGGCCTCACCCGAATGAACACCTCCAACGGCTGCCCGGGTTGACACCCCAAACTCTCGACTGAGACAACCACGAGAACGCCTCGCAGCAGCTCAGAGATGCGCTCCCTCGTCCTCACCTCCAACGGAAGCCCCCTGACAACGACCCTCTCCACGCTGCCAGGCTGCACAGCAACATCACAGGCCCTCGGCCTCCGCCACCTCATCTGCAAGATCCCAGACACCAACCCATGCAACAACCTCCGGCTCTCGAACTCGCTGAGGCCCCTCGCCAACGCCCTCCACGGAGAGAGCCGAGCCACGTCCCCCTTAAAGGAAGCCTTGGACACGAGGCCCACGTCCGAAGTCGCCAAAAACAACACCCCGTCTCCCCCACCCTCGGCAACCAACACCTCTGCACCCGCAACGCCTTCGGGCAACACCTCCTAGAATGACCGAAACCCCGGCAAGAGAAGCAACGCACCGGCTCCCGACACGCCTTCACCCAATGATCCAGCCAACCGCATCGAAAACGGCCACGCCCGAAGGGTGAGACCTTCGGCGTCCCGTGCCTACTCCCAGAAGCAGCACATCTCCCCCTACGCCGACCAACCACCAGCTGCCAACCCTGGGACGCACCACATGCCTCGCTGCCACCCTTGTTCGAAAACCAGCCACCAGCACTTCCCCCCAACTTCTGCTCCCTTCCGCTGACGAGCCAGCCATGCACGGAAGCTCCGACCCTTTTGCTGGCACCCTGAATCGGATCAGCGAGGCCCCTCCATGTTGCTCGCGCCCCAGCCCCCCCGCTGCACGCGCCCAGAGAGGAGCCTCGCCGCCCGAAGTCGCCGCCCCTCCATGTTGCATCGCATCGCCCTAGGTCGCCTCGCGGAGGGAATGAAGAAACACGTCTCCCGAAGGCGCCGCGCGGAGCGAAGTAAGATGCGTGACTGAAGGAAGGACCGCGCCGCGCGAAGGAAGAAGCACGTCCGAAGGAAGAGGCGCGCCCGAAGGAGGAACCGTGCCCGAAGGAAGGATCTCGTCGCCCAACCTCGCGCTGCGTGAAGGAAGAACCGCGCCGCTCGCCGTCGTCGCGATGGGGAGCGCGTCGCACGCGCGTTCGCCCTAACATCCGGTCCTTCTTTTGGTCGATCTTGGGATGCCTCTTATGGACTAGAAGGTTGTCAAAGGAGATTCGAGGATGGTGGCTTAGGGGTCAATAACGCGATGGATATGAACAAAGCTATGATTACTAAGTGGATCTTGGCGGGTGAGAGTTTATATTTGAATACATGCTTGTGCATAATAACTATGGTGTCAATACTAGTTTGCCTGCGACGACTGGGGCTATTCATTCGACCTTCCCTCTCTGGAAGGGGATTTGCATGGTTCTCTCGAAGGTCTTATCTTTCTTGTGGTTGATCTTGGGAGATGGCGGTGGTTTAAGCTTTTGGTAGGGTGATTGGACGAATAAGGGATCCTTTTGTGTTCAGTTCCTCATTTATTTACTTTGATTGCATGTTATGATCTACATGTGAAGGATCCATGGACAAGTAATACTTGGTCCCTTGCCCTACGTTCGGAGCTTGATTATTAGACGTGGACATAAAGGAGTTTCTTGGTCAAGAAGGCCTATAAAAAACTTGCGTACCTCGATGGTGTTTGATCCTAGGATAACTTCCTTGGATTGCAAAAGATGAAGCTGGAAGGACCCATTAAAGGCACATATTTTTCATGGCTTACAAAATTGGATGTTTTGATGTTTGGGGCCCAAGGGGGCTAGGGATTTTTAATGGGTGGATGGGACATGCCAACAATGTTATGAAGGGGTGGAGGATTTAAATCTCATTTTCACTCCTTGGATTGCAAAATAGGTTGAAGTTGAAAGGTCCTTTTAAAAACATTTTTCTATGGCTTATAAAGTTGGATGGAGTGATGTTTGGGGGGCTAAGATTTTTTAGTTGGTGGATGGGGCATACCAACGATGCTTTGAAGGGGTGGCGGATGTAGATTCTTAGATTTAGTTTTATTTTATTTGAGTTGTGATCCTTTGAGATCCTTTTATGTAATTTCCTGATTATGAGTGCTCTAGGGTTTTAGGCTATATAAGAACCCTTAGACCTCTTGAATAAAGTATCTCATTGTGTTTTCTCTTCTTTTTCTACATAGTATCAAAGCAACAGTCCTAGATCAGTGTTCTGACTTGATCCCACCGCCACCTCCAGCCCCTCGTCTCTCTCCCTTCAGAAAGCCCTTGCTCGAGCTCCTTTCAGCATCTAGGGCCCCGCTCAAGGGGATTCACACCCCCATCGAGTCCCTACGCGCCTCCCGAGCCTCCGACTGGGCCATCTATGCCCATGCGTAGGCCTTCTCGATGCTGTGCACCCTCTGCGATGCCACCTTAGCCGCCTCCGCCTTCGCTCGAGGCTTCGCCAAGGCCTTCTACGCCTATCTCGGTGCCGCCTGGGCTGATTGAGTCTGCCCAAGGCTCCCTCTAGCTGCCTGCACATCTTCCTGGGCTACCAAAGCCTCCACAACTGCTCCCTTGCATTGTTTAACCTCCTTACGCCTCTGTAGCAAGCCCCTAGAGCCTCTGCAGAAAACCCCTGGAGCCTCCTGCACCTCCTTGTACCACCCATCAAGCTCCCGAAGCCTCCCTTTGTCCGCTTAGTCTGAAAAAGGTGACCTAGGCCAGGTTTTTTCCTCTTTCCAGATGGCAAATATTTCTCAAAACAGATAGTTATGTGTGAAGAGAGGGGACGATAATGGCTCAGGAGCGAAAGTGAGGAAAGGGGGCCTTGCTGCCTGTGGGAGACTCAAAGTGTTCGCTGGTGCGAGAGTCAAAGGCTTCAGAGAGAGAGAGAGAGAGGTGAGAAAGAGTTCCAACGTTGATGAGGTCCACTTTGAGGGAGGAGGCCGATATGCTGTGGGAGGTCATCCGCAAGGTGTGTTGAATGCTCTTTCTTCTCATCGTCGATGCTTCAAGTACGTCCTTGTGGGTCACATGGCGATGTGGTGTCCTGCACGAAGTCTTGTTTGCTCCCATTGTAGGGAGGAGGGTAATCTTCAAATGGGGTGTCTCTCAGGGACCCATCCATAACGGTTGTAGGTGGCGGCTCTGTGAGGAAGAAGAAAGGCGACGCGGTGAGCCACAATGACCCTTTAGACGAGGTCCTGATTGGTGAGGGCTTGTTTGAGTATTTGAGGGCGATGGTTACAGTTCTGGAGTTTGGACACACAACGGGATGCGTCGGCTTTCAGGGAAGACCCTTTGTGTTCGTGGTATCGGAGTGGAGGATTTGTTCGGGTTCTTGAGCAATGGTGGCAGGCTTTTCCCATCATCGGTGCATCACCAAAGACCTAGTCTACATGATGGGGAGATGAAGAAGATCTCGCGGTGGCTAGTGGAATTGAAGGGCCTTTCAGTAAAATGCCGTGACCTCTGAACTGTTAGGGACGCGCTGCGACTAATACGGGAGGTGGAGAAGGTACTTCGATCGGGGCTAAGGCCGAGAGAGGGTTGGGACATGATCATTTGTATGTGTGGAACTCGGAAGGCCGTACCAATGGAGGTTGTTCTTCGTGTGGGAAAGGTGGATTTTGTGCTTTAGTTGGCGACTATAGAGGAGGGGTTGACGACTTCGGTGGTGGAGGCAGTGGTGCCGGAGGGTTCCACAGTTGCAATTAATGGGCCGAATAGGGGGGAGTGTAGGTGTGAACCCCTCAGGATCCGGGTACCCGTTAATCACACACTCGCACTATTATTCACATGAGATCGCATGAAGTTGCAGAAAAGTAGGGAAAATTTTTCGCGCGGCTAATTATCCACATGACATTCACATCCACAACATAACCACAAGTAAAAGAGATACAATTGGCACCAAAATTCCTGTTCATTAATATTCATATTCATGTACAACTTGCACAAGCATCTTCCATATTACAACATATGTCCCAAGTGATACAAAAGAGATAGCATTTACAATATCAATTTAAACTAAAAACTGTCACAAAAACCACATACCGTCTAGCATAGACCTTGTCTCCTGGAATCATGTATAGCTACTGAACAACAGACTCCTTTCCTGCCATGCGTGCAAGGAAGAAGAGGAGTCACAAACGTGAATACAAACCCGTAGTTTAAAATAAATAACAAGTAATTTAATGTGCAAAAGAGAGCAAGTAAAAAGGTAGAACAAGCACATTTTTTTTATCTACTTGCATAAGTAAAAAGAGGTTTCAAGTTGTTTGTAATGTATTTCTAATGATTTCCCCAGAACCCAACATTTCCCACATAAGACATATTTATGTTGTAGTTGAATATTCATGAGTATATGAGTGTAGACATATATATCATTTTCTAGTAATCTCAACTTTTGATCATAACCTCTCCAATTCTTGACTTCAATTGATTCATATATAACTCCAGATGATGTAGATATAGATATGGATGATCTAGATGTAGAATCGCCAAGTCTGTTGGCGAAGTAACTCAAGCGGTGAAGAAGCCTACAAATGGCTCTTCCGTCTCGCCCTCTAATTGGAAGCGCGGTCCAATAGAGGGATAGGTCTACTCCCCAACTACGCCACTGAGACGGGTGAGAGAGACTCCCTAGAAAAGTCGCTCTAGAAACCTGCCTGACTAGTACAGGCGAACGAGCTCGTACGTAAAACTGAAAACCAAGGATCCCCCGCCTGGGTATCCTAATAGACAGGGTCAGCGGAACTGGTCTAAAGTCTGGATCCCAACGAGGCGTAAAAACACTGCGAGCTCGCGTAAAAACCGAAAGAGGACTGGGATCCTAGACCCGCGCACTAGGCGGCCGCTGCCCTAACTGGGCTTCCTATCTTCCGCCCAGTTGAGGGTCACCGCGCCCTCGCACGGTCAGGTGTAAAGATCACCATGACATGCATCATTAATGGTCATCAATGATTCACAACCACCACTTATCCTGAGACAACATTCATTAGTATTACACAATAGTATTGTATGATCTTCTTCAAGTGCATATTTGATTTAAGAAAAGCCAGTCTTATTTAGCAAGCTAATGTTTATGAACTCGTCTTATTCAACAGACCCCAATGAATGATTAATTTGTCTATGGATGAGCCTAGTTCGAGTATTTTATTCTAAGATGACTACATATATGTCCCCTGACAAAAAGGCACATTTGACACATGTCCCATATACTTATAAATAATGTCAAGATAATCATTATCTCAATTTTTTTTCTTTAAGACATTGGGTCTCATAGATCGGCCAGTATTTCAGCTGATATGTTAGTAATTGGTTGGGTTTTTCGTTCCATTCAATTATTTCTTTTCTAAGTATAGTTATCTGTAACTGTTTTGTTTTTACCCCTATTGGCATTTATAATTATTGAAAGCAACAAAGTCTGAACAAAGTCTGAATTAAATGAAAATATGAATATAATGAAATCCTAATGTTCCCACATGCATAATTTGGCTATATGGAATTCTATTATCATTTTTCCTGGTACTAGAATTCATGCTGTATCCAATTAGAGATAACTGAATTTCCATGAAAATTTCCTAGTTATTATGCTTTCTAATGATGTACATACTTGAAACTAATTGTCAAACAAGACATATTAATGATGGCCAATTCAAAGGAGAGTTTCCTGTCTGTCACTAATAATTGCAAAAATGCAATTAAACAGAAAAACTAAAAATTTATTACAATAGAAGCTTTAATCTTTATACTTTCAAAAATAACGATAATACCATGATCAATACCCCACAAAAGAACAAAACTCAAAACATCATAAACATTATATAATGAGGACAACAAAAGGAAGATTTTACTTGTGCATTGAAAACATAATATCTCATAACTAAATATATGTCAAAAATTTAAGATAAATGACTAATTGATTGGAGTCTTTGTAATCCTATTTACTGGGATTTGGATAGAAGTCAACGCAATCCAGATCACAACTATTTATTTGTTAGTATTTATTTATTTTTTTGAATCTGATTTCTAGACATAATTTTTTTGATGCATTCACCCTAACTAATGAACGGAAATGAGAGAATGCAAAGTATATACATAGCAGCAATAAGGCAACAAGAGAAGGGGGTTGAATGCACAAGTATGGCAGCAAAGTGAGGTATAGGAATGTACCTAATTAAACCTTAAATCTTGCATGCAATGGCTTCTACAGTGGCTGGACAACAGCAGGAGGATGAAGAAAAAGCTGCTCTTGAAATGGCACAGCAATAAGGAAGACTCCAGCAAGCTCCTGGGGAAGGGCAGCTCCAATAGATTGCTTGGACAGAAGCAAAACAGGAAAGGGAATGGCTGGAGAGGGTTCCTCAGATGGAATTTTGGAGAAGAATAGATCTTGCATGCAACAACCTTATGAGAGGGGAAAATGGCTGGAAAGGAAAGCTTCAAAATACCCTTCGACCAACAGCAAGAGGCTGTTGAAAGCCTGGAATAGCAGTAGAAATGGCCAACTTACAGGAGCTCCAAGGGTCCTCCAAGCTTCAGCTCATGAGATCTTCTATTGTAGAGAAAGGGAGCACCCTCGGTGGAAAAGAGGGAGAATTAGAAGGGTGGGGGTGGATTTATATAGACCTTAAAAGGTCTGGACAGGTTGCCAAATGGAATAGTAATAAAAGCCATGTGGAAAGAGAACAAGCCAATAACGAAAGAAAGGGAAAACCAACGGTGCTGCTACTTAGCAAACAAGTAAAAATTTATTATTATTTTATATAACTTAATACTTATATATTCATAACTTCTTTCCCATTTTAAAGTTGCTTGTACACGCACGTCGGGCATCCGATTTTAACGCGCAATGGTTCGTTTTGACTGTCTCTAAATGACGATTAAAACGAGTATAATATTGATATACTTTCGGTCGAGTTTTGAACACCCGAAATTTTCGGATACGTTTTTTGTTTAAGGTAAAATTTTGGAATTTAAAAATATCAAACAACGTCCGATTGACGAACGGTCGATTCCGTTGGTCTTGTATCGTCGAATCGGATCTAATGACGGTCTCGGTTCGTTTTGCGGTTTCCGAATTTGCGTCGCGGCTTTTTCACGACGCGCATTACGAAGCGACCGATTTATGGTCGATTTCGCCTGAACGACTTTTGATTCATTATCATTTGATCGTTTTAGGTTGTTTAGTATTGACCGACAACGTTATTGGGTTCATTGGACCCAAAATCGGACGAGTTCGGGTTTGTTAGGATATGGATGTTACAGTAGGTCGGAGGGTACTCGTTGGCCGGAGGGTCTCGTGGCGACGACTCCGATGGCTATTACAGCTTCGCCACAACAGCTAGCGCAAATTTCGCGGTACATTTCGGCTGTTTTGCTCCGAGGTCTTTGGGCGAGATCGCCTAGTTCTATTGATGGCTTTCCTATTTTGAGAGTGATACTTCATTATGGGGGGGGGGAGGGAGGGCAAGATCTTTTGAATGCATCTTTGACAACTGGCTTCGGTGTTATTGAGTTGGGTCTAAACCTGACCGTTGGTGGTACTAGTTGAGCCAGGGGGCCACTTGGGTCAGCTCTGAAGGTGGGTCCATCTGGATCCAAAGCAGTGGTGGGCTATGCGGATTCGTGTCATTTTCTGTTGTTTTTGGATCTACCTATTGGAGGAGGGGAGATTTGATACCCGATAAAGGAAGACACGATTCTGGAGCCCTCGAATCTGGGCGGCGAGGATGCTTCCTTGCTCAGAGCGGGGCGATGTTTCTCCGACTCAGCAGGTTGTTCTTGCCGTTGTTGGTACCGTTTCCTCAGAAGCTAAGGGTGTGTGTGGTGCGATATAGAAGATGGAAAGCCCCAACTTGGTAGTGAATGAGGGGCTTGATTGAGACCTTGATGGACATGTTGACGAGGAGGTGCCGAGGGCTGTGTCCTTGGCGAGAAGTCAGAAAATGGAGAGGCATATTCTGTCAGTGGAGAGGAATCAAATAGAGAGGAGGCTGACTTTGGAGGATGGTAGCCGAAGATCAAAGGGTGACCTGATTCTATCCTTCTCCTGTAAGAGAGGGAAGCCGAGGCAGATATGTGGTTGGAGAGGGGTTGCTGGTTTCATCCATGTCATCACTTGGATGACCAATAGCGTCGATCCAAATATTGCTACAAATCTTCGCTACAAAGACTCTGCAAAGGAGATGTGGGAGAATTTGGAACGAACTTACTCCCATAAGACAACCAAGTGTCTCCTCTCAGACATTTATACGAGAATCTAGTCTGCAACTCAAGGGGGATTCTAGTCTTGTCGAGAACCATAGGCCCCTAACCAGTCTTTTTAAGGAGCTTTTGATTTTTTCAGCTAGCCTATTGTGATAAACATGTGGGAGAGCGTTTTGAATGGCATGTTTACCACTTCCTTTCTGGACTATATCCACGATACAAAGCTGTGAAGGATCAGTTTTTGATGACTGATACCTTGCCATCGATTGAGAACATCTTTGGTCGTCTACAGGAACTCGAGACATTTGTTGAATGTCCTACTCTGCCATCTGCAGAGAATTCTGCTCACTATTCATCGTTCGGGAACAGAGGACGACAGAGCTTCCAAGGAAGTCGAGGCCATGACTTTGGTCGTGGTCGTTGTCGTGACTCAGGGCGTAAACGAAATTTTGAATGTGACTGTGATTTTACTTCTCCTCAGTATCTAGCGTATATTCATGAGCATAGCTTCAAATTTCTCCGAAATTCCAACGAATTTCTCCGAAATTTCCATTTCTCTAGGTCTCCGAAATCGAAACGCTACCTTGTTTCTTTTTCCAGGATGTCAACGAAATATCACCGAAATGTCAACAGAATTTTATCGAAATTGCATAATGCTTCGGTGAAACAACAAAAATAGAGGAATCTGCCCTTCATTTTCATCGAAATTTGCATATATTATGAATTTTCTCTTTTTTATTCATCGATGTTGAGTTATTAGAGTGCTTTATGTTATTTGAAGAAGTTTCTTTAGTTAATTTCTAAATTTTAGACCTAAATCCAAACCAAATCAGTTAGTCACAAGATTTAAGAGTTAAATTCAAGTTTTTAATTGAAGAGCTTTATTTTTTATTCTTTATTTATTTTAATATATGCATGTGTGTTTTGATTGGCGGTTATTATATGTGTCATCTCATTCTTATTGACAGGGTGATTATCATGGCTTTTGCTTCCAATTTAGCATACGGTTCTGACTCTAAGCAATACATTACTCTCCATGTCAACATGTGTGATGATTACGATAAATAATATTTCTTCAAAACTTATATTTACGATTCTATTTTACAAATAAATGTGTATTTTTATTTTGTTTATTGACTTATGAATCTAAAAATCTTTATTTTTGGGAAAAGTTCAGCTTAGAGACATTTCCAAGATTTCCGACGATTTCACCAGAATTCTCTGAAATTTCTCTTTCCTCACATGGAGAAATGAAGTCGAGTATGAAATTTAAGGCTTTTCTTTCTTGTGGCTTCTCTCTACTACAAGGAGTACGCGCGGTTGTATGAGGACTTGGTTGCTAGCAACCTTACAAAATCTTGTGATTGTAAGTATTTGCCTACTATCAGGTTGGATATAGATCGTGCTTATGAATGTTATGCATTTTCTGTGTTAGTTGTTTTGTTTTTGTCTTGTAAAGCATATATTTATGCTCACAAGCTATAAAATGCATCTATTAGACGTACATGTTACAACGATTTATGTTTGTATGTGTTTGCCTTATTTTATTCCTAAAATTAAATATTTTTCTATGTTGAAAGTATTTTATTAGATGCAAGTTCTAACCTATCATTTCCATATTTAGTTTCTTACATAAGATATCGTTTTGCGAGTACTCTTTGTCATATGATTTTCTTTGTTATTATTGCGCATATCGCCGTTCTCTTCATATTCAAGAGGTGAAACTATTGGCTTTTAATTTCGGTTCCAAATCTGATTTTGATTTGGTGCAGTATACTACTTTTTTTACTGTTGAAGCGATTGGATGGAAAAATGTAACATATCATGTTAATATCCTCCTATTAGCAAAAAAATATGTATTTCTATCTCATTATTGAGTTAAAGAATATTAAAAATCTTAGTTTTAGAAAAAAATGAGTTTTCAAGTAATTTCTTCAATTTCTGACCATTTCACCATAATTCCACCGAATTTCTCTTCCCAAACTTACCGAAACGAAATCGAAATCCAACATTTAAGGCCTTGTTCATGAGACAACCGTCTAATGATATTGTAGAGGACAAAGTTTGGCAAAGTTTACTTCTCATGGGCGTTGGATTCACCCTTCCATATGTTGCTGGGCAAAGTTTGCCATATTATCAAATGTCAACAATGCCCATGAGACAACCTCCTATGAGGCATCTTATGATACTGTAGATGACTCGCCTGATCAACATTCTAGTAGAACACCATCACTATTCAGTGCTTCAGAATACTCCCGTCTGAGGCAGCTTCTACAGAACTCCATCCCCTCCGCTGGTGAAAGTACTACCCCTATTAGTGCTAGTTTGGCTACAACTTCAAGCACAGTAACCAACTCCGTCTCCGCTTCTGACCCAGCATGGATCATTGACTTTGGGGCATATACACATTTGACAGGAGAAGGTAGGCTATACATTCTCTCAACCCTCTTCCTCTGTAAAGACAGTTCAAGTTGCTAACAGGGCCCAGTCCTTCGCCACTACTGTCGGAACTGTGGAGTTCTCCTCCAAGCTCCGACTAACTGAAGTCCATTGTTCCCCTGCGTTTCCGCTTAGCTTATTATCTGTTCAAAAGCTATGTATTGAGCTTATTGTCAGGTGATTTGTGATGAGTTCTGTTATTTTTAGGACATCTGGACAAAGCAGATTTTTGGTGGAGGACATGAGAAGAATGACCTCTACTGTCTTGATATTCCCTCTAACTCGAGTTTTGTTGGCGCTGCATCTATCTCCGACGATCCCTTGCTTTGGTACCTTAGCTTTCGCTATCCTTCAACCAAGTCTATCTCCATGATGTTCCCAGAGCATTCTACACTGAAGCCCTTTGAGTGCGAGGCGTGTCAGTTCGGGAAACATCATCGAGTATCTTTTCCTGCACGTGTTGAGCCCTGTCGTACCATTCCTTTTGCTCTTGTCCATTGTGATATTTTTGGACCTTGTTCGGTCCGAACTTCGAGTGGACACGAATATTTTGTTGTTTTTGTTGATGATTATAATCGATATTCTTGGATCTATCTTATAAAGGAACGTTCAGAGATCAATAAAATTGTCAAGAATTTCTTTCATTACATCAACCATTCTTTTCTACTTGTGTTCAAAAGTTTTGGACTTGATAATGCTATGGAATTCACCCAACTTGACTTGACAAATTTCTTTACTTCCCAGGGAATTGTTCACCAAACCTCCTGTCCATATACCTCTCAGCAAAATGGCGTAGTGGAAAGGAAACTAAGACATCTTCGTGATATTGCTCAGTCCCTTCTCACTCAGATGAAGGTTCCGAAGACCACCTAGGGTGATTCCATTCTTAAAGTCATTCATCTTAATAACAGAGTTCCGTCTTCGATCCTAAAGGGGCCACTTCTTTTACGTTATCTACCCTAATCAGTCGCCCGTTCCGTTATCTATAAGAATTTTTAGGTGTATGTCCACCATTTTCATTCAGCTGATAAGTTGTTTCCTAGGACGGTCAAGTGTGTTTCCCTTTGCTATTTACAAACTTAGAAGGGCTACATGTGCTATGACCTTGCTGGGCACCGATATTATATTTCTGCGGATGTTACTTTCATTGAACAAACTTGCTTCTTTACACAGTCTGTCACGGATATCCCATTGGATCAACTTCTACCACCAATTATTTGTAAGCGCAAGCATATATCCGTGCCTACTCCAGTGCCTTTTCCTGTCTCTTCTGCAGGATGATGTGCCATTCTTCTAGTGCTCCCACTATTGTTTCCCTGGATGTGCCTTAAGAGCTTCCAATAACTCTTCATAGGATAAAAATGCAATGTACTTTCAATCCTATGTCTCATTTCACTTCTACTGATGGTTTATCATGCTCCGACAAGAGATATGCAGATGCTCTCATGACCATTTCTATTCTCAGATATCATCAAATTGCTTTACAGATCATGTTGGCGACAAGCAATGCATGAGAAAATGGATGCTTTTACATCCAGGGTCTTTACGACCAAGAAATCACCTGATGGGTCCATTGGCAGATTGAAAGCATGAGTGGTTGCCAGTGGATTTACACAGACTTATGGGATGGACTACTTTGAGAATTTCTCCCTAGTGGCGAGAATGTCCTCTATTCGTACTATCCGTTTAGTGGTTGCCAATAAGAGATGGCTTATATTTCAGCTCGATGTGAAAAATGCTTTCTATTATGGAGATCTTGAGGAGGAAGTTTACATGATGCAACCTCCAGGTTATGAAGTCGAGGGGGAGTGTGTGTGCTGATTTCGCAAGGCTATCTATGGCCTAAAACAGAGTCCTCGGGCATGGTTCGATAGACTTACTACTAAGATCAACACTCTTGGCTTCCAGATATGAGAGGAGAACATCTGATTACTCTGTTTTTGTCAGACGACGGTCCACTGATACTGTCATACTTGCAGTTTATGTTGATATGATTGTCACAGGTGGTGACAAAGAAGTCATTTCAGAGACAAAAGCTTTCCTTCAGAAGGTCTTCGTCACAAAGGACCTTAGGCAACTTGTTGATCGGATTGCTCGAGGTACCTAGCATTCGATCTTGGAGGAGCTTGCTGTATCTTACAAGTCGGATCCAACAATCGCTGTATCGGCCCTCTCTCGACACTCGGTATTCAAATAATCAGAATCAAGCAAACAATCAACCCACAGTATATATATGCAATGGAAAACAAGTGAGGTGAAATTTATTATACTCACAAAATGTGTATAATGGACAAGTAGTAGGGGTCGTACCACTGAGAGTAACGGAGGATTGGTATAATTATTATTAATTAATAATAACTAATAGTAATTAATATTTCTTATACTTTTTATCTTTTTATAATTCTTGCAAGTTTTTAATAATATTTGATTTTTTTTAGATTTTTAGTTTTATATTTTTTTATTTTTTATTTTTATTTTCTTTTTAATTTTACAATTTTTAGTTTCTTTTCGATTTTTAAATTATAATATATATTTATGTAATAATAATATGTTTTATATAAATAATATAAAGTATATATAGTATATATATGATTTTATATTTTTCAATATATATAAATATACTCAAAAGTCATAAAATAAAATTTTTTTTCTGTTTTTGAGATTTTTATAGAATATTTGCTAATTTTTATTTATTTTTGAAGTACTAAAATGTACAAAACAATGAGAAAATAATTAGGTCGAATGTTTTTGGATTTTAAAAAGGGATTTTTACCCAACAAACCCTATAAACTTTGCCAATCACCTCCACGACATTTTGCATAACGTAATTACCCTATCGACCTTATAAATTACCCCAAGAACCCTCGCGAGCTTCAAACATAGTAACCACAAGGTTCATAGGGTAAGAGTTGGCAAGTTTACGGGGTCGAGGGGAGAATTATGTTGTTTCAAAGGTCGTGGAGGCAATTGGCAAAGATTATAGGGTCTGCCGGTTAAAAATCCCTTTTTAAAATAGATAATTGGCTCAAAAATTCCCAAAACTAACATTAATATATGCTATATATAATAAAAAAATATAGAACATAAAATATTTTTTGGATTTTATATGATTTTTTTTGATTTATAGCATTTTTAGGTTTTCACAATTTTTAGGTTTTTCTTTTTATTTTTTGTGACTTTTTATTTGAAGGTAGTATATATAATATATATACTCTATTTTTTGGAATTTTTAAAGATGATTTTATATTTTTTTGGATTTTTATAAGCAAACATGGAAAATATTACTTGCTTTTGTTTTTTTATAAATAAGAAATTGACTTAAAATGCCCAGCGAAATTTATATGTGACAAATGTAGCTAGCATGCACTTTAAATAATTTTCTTTCAATTTTTAGAAATAAAAAGCTATTTCTAATAATAAATATACACTCCATAAAAATTAAAGAGTTGGCAATGACTTATTTGCAATTAATCAGAACTTTAAATGCATTTAATAGCACTTTCAAGAATTCAGGGGAAAACAAGCAATTTTTATAATTAAATCCGCAATTTATATATGCCTAGCTGGGTATAAATGCAATTACAAAAAGGTCGTTGTATGTAATTTTTCCAAAATTTTTATACTAAATATACAACTTTAAGTACTAAACCGAAATTTCTAAAGTTGTAAGGGCTTGGTTGCAAAAAGTCCAGGACCTTACACGCACAGGCACATGAGTGACCTAGCAAAGGACCAAAGTGCAAATATCATAAAGTTCAGGGTTCCCTTCGCCAATATTACAGAAATATTTAAACGTAAACTAATATTACATGACTATTTATTAAATACAAACAGGGGTCCTCTGTTATTTGCCCAAATATGCATGCTATCCAACAACACTCCTTGCTTCACTTAGACACATTGCGGTCCCCAGGTGCGTGATGTCATTTCGCCGATGAATGCTTCAGATTAGATCTGAGAGTGCATCAGACGGTCAGGGTTGAACTCAATCTAACGGTAACTGCTGGACATGGGAGAGGCTCCTGATCTGACGGTCATGCGATGGCCTGGAAGAACAAGGTTGAAGCTCTGCATGAGTGAGCTTCGATCGATTGGATCTTCGGTCTCTGGCCTCCTAGAGAACTCCCATATGGGTTAAAATGGAGCTCAGGTTCCTCCTCATCCCTGGGCCTGCTCAAAATGGTCCAGGTCCCATTGGTGGGGACCTAGAGGCTGGTAGAAGCTCACACACCTGGACTACCTTGTCTGCTACAAAAATCGACCCTAAAAGGATCTATCAGCTTCAACACCTGCACAGTTAGTTTACAGACACAAAATCGAGGGGTCCTGGATTGAGTTTAGATGGAATCAAGCAAGGATGGGGCGCGACAGAGATGTCTCGGCGAGATGCGGAGGTGAACACCTGAACTTCTGATCGGGGCTCGATCAGAGTGTGTGGACTGTGGAGTGGGTCTAGATGATGTAGAAGTGAAGGGGATGAAGATGGCGGCGAAGACGTATCGAATTACAGTGGAGATCTCGGTGAAACAAAGCTGGAGCTCAAAGCTCCAACAAACTATAGATCTAGAAAGTAAACTAATCTAACAACTAATTTATGAAACTAACATCTAAACTACGTTAAGGGGACGAAATGCTAACTGAAAATGCAGAAAAGAGCAGCTCGACAGGGGATTTCACATGGAGCAGAAGAGCACGTCGGAGCCGGAGCTTCAAAGGTGGTGGACCGCTTCCTTCTCCTCCTTGTCCTCGCCGACAGGATTGGGAGCTCCGCTGTCACCGAGGCATGGGGTTACAGAGGTAGACAAATGATCAAAATCCAAAAGTGGAGCGATGGAGGTTTATTTATAGACAGATTTTTGGTGAGTTTCGAGGGTAGATTGTGTAAGGAAGAGGCGTAGTTGGTGGGAGCTAGAACTAAGGCATGGAAGAGGGATGGGAGCTGCAGGTCGGGGTACATCTCGAGGGAAATAATGTAGTGGAGGTGGAATAAGAAATGTGAGAAGAGGTCTCACGTGAGTCTGATAATCGTTAGAGGGGGAGAAGGATAGTTGATCGGGCGATCAACAGTCCACGAGCTCTGCACGTGGACCATTCATAAAAATGAAGGGCTAAATTCCCTTATAAATTCATTTAAAAATAATAAATGATTTTATTAAATAAAGGTCAAAAGATAAAAAAATGTTTATGTACTATTGAAGGAGCATTTGTATTTATTTTCACACTTATTTATTAAGTGATAATTTTTACATGTATACATATATGTATAAATACCTGTATTTTAGGTATTCTATTTTATTTTGTATTTTAAAATTTATTATTATATTTACGTATTTTATAAATTTATAATATATTTAAATACATATTACACATTTTTGTTTTATTTTTCTGATTTTATTTGTATACTTAAATAAATGGGGGTATATATTGGGTTAAATGGGGCTGCCTCCTGGGGTGGAGCTAACTTGGCTCCCTCGTGCCATTTCGGCCGTTTTTTTATTTTTTTTTTGAAAATTTCTTCCGTGAATATTCATTAATATATCCCTATATTATGCTATTCAAATTTCGCGCGAAATTGAGACTCCTACAGCCTCCATCCATACAGTCATTTTTGAACGGTAACAGAATTGCTAAGACCCTTCTGGATGGAGGTCGTAGGAATCTCTGTTTTACGTGAAATATGAATGACATAATATAGGTATATATTGATGAAAATCCACGGAAGAAAGTTTCAAAAAAAAACTGGCAAAATGGCGCGGGAGGAGCCAAGTTAGCAACCCCATGGGGGCAGCCCCATTTTACCCATATATATTATATGTATAGTATACCTATACATATTTTAATACCTTATTTATTTTAGTGTATTTTAAATGCTTTTATTTTGTGTTTATATTTTAAATATATTTCACATAATATTTACAAGTATTTAAAAATATAAGAGATGTAAAAAAATATAAGGAATGAATATAATGAATAAAATAATCAGGTCTATATTACAATGAGACCCCAGAAAGTTGACTTGTGCATCTTAACTCCATTTTTAATGAAACCACCTCCATTAGATAGATAATTTAATTTTATGAACAATAAAAGTGAGTTTGGTGGATTTTGAGTTCATATGGAGGAGATACTGGTATGTGAAGTTTAGTTTGTGGCTTTTTGCTCTGTGTCCCAAGTGCATTGTGCATCATTTTTACGTGCAATTAATTTTGTATTTTTCTTTGTATTTTTATCTACAAGTTTCTTGTTGAGGTTTTTTTATTTGAGGCGTATAAAAAGGAAAATAAAATAGGTGATTATTGGCTTTTTTGAGTTAACGAATTTGGATTTTATGTGTTTTTGGTACAATTGATCACCGTATCTCCCTTTACTTTATTCCTTGTCGACCAAGTCAATATTGACTTGGTCTCAGGGTTTACGGCCATTCAGTATTTGTAATACTTCATTTCTTTTTTTCCCTTTATTCTTTTATTTTGGAGTTAAATACTTGTATTTATACATTATTTGTAAATCAAATAATGAGTGTTATTTTGTACAATTTAATGCTATTCATATGGATTTAACTAGGGATTTAAGGGAGAGAAATTCCTAAGTAGTACCTTGGATTTAAGTAAATCCCTAGGTACTACGAAATATTTTTTTATCTGGGAGCTACAGTGGTGTCGCATGTTCAACATGAGATCCGTTAATGTTTTTTTTACCTGAGAACCACAGTCGTATCTGTTAGAAAATCGGAAGCGGAAGCGTAACATGGAAAAAATAAATAAAATATGGACAGCGGGATTTACGTGGAACCCTACTCCGTGAGGAGCGGGATGAAACCACGGGAGAAGCCCTCAAAGGGGCATGCTATGCATTGCTCTTTCTCAATGAGTACAGGAGGTCTGGGGCTCCTTATATAGCCTCTCCAGAGCCTCCAAGTCCCACCACTGGACGATGTGGGACTAAACACTGGATGGGGTAAATGGATCTTCTCCAGGATCCATTTACCCTGCTACAACTCAACATGGCGCACTACCAAATACTCTAACAGTATCACATCTTCGATAAGCGTTTTCTATATCGCATAATAAACATGCGAGATACATAAAACTCCATGGAAATAGTTTCACATAACTCGCATTTTGAAATAGTTTCACGTAACTCGCATGATGAACATGCGTTATGTGAGCAACTTCCTGTAACATTTCCAGGAAGTTTCACGTAACTCGCAAGCGCTATGCGAGCAACTTCCTGTAATATTTCCCGGAAGTTTCATGTATTTCGCATGTTCAACATGCGATATGTGAACAACTTCCTGTAACATTTCCAGGAAGTTTCACGTAACTTGCATGTTCAAGATGCGCTATGTGAGCAACTTCCTGTAATATTTCCAGGAAGTTCCACGTAACTCGCATGTTCAACATGCGATATGTGAACAACTTCCTGGATATGCAATATTTTTAGGAAGTTTCTCTTAACTCGCATTTTAAACATGCGATATTCGAGCAACTTCCTGGATATACAACATTTCCAGGAAGTTTCACGAAACCCGCATGTTGAACATGCGATATTGGAGCAACTTCATGGATATATACAATACTTCAAAATGACATACTGATTCACAAACACATAATTGACATACTGATTCATAGACACATTAATATTTATAATATATTGATGTACAACCACATTCACATAATCAAACTGTCCACAATGATGCACATAAACATTATCATAATTGACTTACATGAACAAATTTAAATTTAGTACAACTTAGAAGTTTACAACTCAACGCCTGCTTCTCCGTTGATATGTCCTCGTATCATACGGATCAAAGGGTAACAAACGACTGGTCTCATCTATCATACTTATTTGGGAGCGTTCTGCACCGCCTTCCTCAAATGTTGGCATTGGTAGCGGTGTCAGCGTGCAGTAAATGGGCTGCATTTCTCTAATGTCCATGCCCTGCCTCATTGGTGCCCGCGGTGTTGGCATGTCGTCACGTGGTCGAAATGCAGAAAAGGTTCCATTAAGTCCACATCAATGTCATTCGTTGCGGATTTTATTCCAGAATTACAGTCCGAAATGATACATATTGGCCCTGCACACATGCTAATTACCCTGATACGTGATAATGAAAGAAACCACTTCCATGAAGGATCGGATTCTTCGTCAACAATTCCAAAAGCAAGGGGAAGGACATGTTTATCCCCATCAATCCCGTAAGCAATGAGCAATTTCTGTTTGTACTTGCCATACAAATGGATCCCATCAATACTAATCAATGGGCGACAATATTTGAATGCCTCAATGGAAGGGCCAAATGCCCAAAAATATCGTTGAAATCTATGTCAATGATGTTTCCGAGGATCTGGATGTTCGCTATATTCGATATCTATTTTAGTCCCCGGTATGGCAGCCTTCATTGCTTGCAATAGAGAAGGCATTTCAGCGTAAGACTTCTTCCAATCACCGAATATTATTTCAATTGCTTTCCTCCGAGCATCCCATGCTATTTTCTTGGTAACCCAGTAGTTGTACATCTCCTGGATATGAGCTCTACAACTCGACACCCGAACATCAGGGTCATCCCTCACTAGAGATAGAAGTGATCTAGACATGAATTTGTAGTCTAATTGAGGATGATCCTGGTTAACTGTAGGGTTTATACAAGTGTGCGGTCCAACAATCTTAGAGATCACCCACATACCATCAAATTTCCTACAATGACCACGTAAATACCAAACACATCATTTCGATCTTTATGTGCAAAAAACAGACCAGATCAAACTGGTGGATTCTTTAACAATGAAATCGTAGTGTGACATGATGTGATATTTCTTTACAACATAAATCAAATCTTCTCTACATTTGAAGGTTCTGCCATTGCGTATTTCATCAACAACGCCATCAAGTCCAGACTTCTTTCGAATGTCATGCTCATAGGTTGAACGAGTATCGGATCCTCTCACCCCCAAAAAAGGTAAACATAGTACAATCTGTTGCGTGCTTTGTTCATCGACTCGGATCTCCTCGTTTACGACATTATCTTCAACATCTTTATGACTATCCTCTTCCAGATCATCATCGGTTCTCCAATGGATGAAGTCATCCAAAGCATGATTAACCTCTCTCAGCAGAGCGTCACTCATGTGCCATTCATGATCTATACATGGTTGCGTTATAGGCACGTCAGTGCTAGTGACAGTGTGCTAGGGACAACGGAGGGTCCCGTGTTAGTGACAACAGAGGGTGTAGGAGCAAGGCGATCGTCTACGCCAACAACATTGGGGACTTGGTCCACCGATACAGTTTCAATAATAATATCAGTATGCATCGATTTTCCAATGGTCCGAGCATACAAATAAACTCCTTGCACATCATCATCATCATCGACGATACACGAAAACGATGGCGCTTCGCCTACGCCCCGAGGGATGCGATGTAGTAGTTGGATTTTTTGATTATTCACATCCATGTTAAACTTACGGTATACTAAGTTCAACATCTCATTGAATGTCATATTAGACATTAATCCAAACCTACGTATATTGCTCGTCGAAGAACCAATACTTGTACCCTTCAAATGAAACATACAATATACCGACTCCATTCCGACCTAATACGTGACACAACGTACTAGTTAAAATTATACAATCATGAAATGAAGAGAAACACACGTATTATATATCATAAATCTAATAACCAATTTTTTTACCAAAGCTCTCTAGGGTCAACGAAGTGTGCGTGCTAGTGAGAGGGAGCGACGACTAGGACGACGATACATGAGAGAGACACGGAAAAGGGTCTATGAGGAGCTCAGGGTGGTCAAAAGGGGGCTTTGGCGGAGAGGAGGAGGCCGCAATCGCGCAATGGAAGGGGAGCGGAGTCGGGCGGGTGCAGAGTCGAAACACATGGGGGAGGGTTTACAAGATGCTGGGTTTATCGGGGACGAATATCACATATATGACGTGCGCTACAAATAGTGCATATTGAAGATGCGATACGACTATGGTTCCGAGGTAAATAAAAGGGATTTAAGTAAATCCAAGGTACTAAGGAATTTCTCTCGGATTTAAGGCCAAAATGAAAGAATAAATGTGATGAAATGGAGATTCATCACAACTCCACTGCTTTCATGGCATAGAAATGATACGCATGGCCTCAAATTTCAGCGAAATTCGATCGAATTTCTGTCAAATATCGATATCCGGTCGAAATCGAAATTCGACCGAAATGATCGAAATGACTGAAATATGGGGGTCCTGGTACAAAAAATGACCGAAATGACCGAAATTTCCATCGAAATTCCACCGAAATTCCATCGAAATTCTGTTTTGGTCGGTACCGAAATGGTGACCGAAACCGACATCTAAGGCCTTGATGATACGTACTACATAGTGACTTCATCTCTAAAAAAGAAAGCAAGTCATCTCTCAAAAAGAAAGTACTGCTTGGACATCCTAACTGATTCTGGATTATTTGGCTACATGCCATCTGGCATCCCTACAGACCCGAGGAAGCAATCCACTTTAGTTGATCTTGCCTTTGAAGACACTATATGATACATAAGCCTAGTTGGTAAACTCTTATATCTTACTATCACTAGGACAAATATATCTTATGCTGTGAGTAGAGCCAACCAACACATGGAGAGATCACTTTACAGTCATTGATAGTATGTTCTTTTGATCCTTTGCTATTGAAAGAGTCCCCAGGGCGAGGCCTCTTCTATGGGGTCAATGTCCACATTGATGTCTCTGCTTATGCTGATGCAGACTATGTCAATCCACTACATGATATGCTATGATGGTTAGGGGAAGCCTTATCATGAAGCAAGAAGCAAATCGTAGTCTCCAGATCGAGTGCAGAAGCAGAGTACATGGCGATGGCTCATGTCACCTGTGAGATTACTTGGCTAGTCTCTTTTCGACAGGAACTTGGTATTGTTGTTACTACTCCCGTTCCTTCATACTGTGGCAACAAGTTCGCTACATACATTGCTACTAATTCTGTTTTCCATGAGCGGACCAAGCATATTGAGATTGACTGTCACTTTATTCGTGATGCTGTACGAGGAGGGAAGATCACTACTTTACACATTTCCACTGATTTTCAGCTTGCAGACGTATTCACTAAGGTGCTACCAAAGAAACATCTTTCGTGGATAATCTCCAATTTGGGCATGATCGATAGATATGCTCCAACTTGAGGGGACTGTTAGAGTTAGCTAGGGGTGTAAACGAGCCGAACCTGAGCGAACGAGCCCATGCTCGATTCGGCTCGTTTAGCATACTTTCAGGTTCGGGCTCGGTTCGGCTCGATAAAATGAAAACTATAATCAGGTTCGGCTCGGCTCGGGTAAGGTTCGTAAAGGTTCGGTTCGGCTCGTTAAAGGTTCGTTTAAGAATAAATGATGTGCATACGTTTCTGTTCAAAGGGAAAAACCGCAGTTGCAGGGGAGGGTTTTGTGAGGTTTCGAGAATAGGGAATAGGGACTTAGGGAGTGGATGATTGGATGGGTTTGGAAAAATAAGTGAATGCCGTTATGTTAATATAGAATGTATTTTTTCCTTGTATATATACAATATGTATGTATATATACTTTTATGTATGTTTGTTTGTATATAATCGAACTTTTAACGAACCGAACCTGAGCGAACGATGTTTTTGAGGTTCGGTTCGTTTATTTAATCGAGCCCAAACTCGTGTTCATGTTCGGTTCGTTTATTTTCGAATCGAATCTTAATCGAAATTTTAACGAGCCGAATCTGAGTGAATGTCGAACCTGAGAAATTTCTGACAGCCCTAGAGTTACCTTATTTTGAGTTGTTTACCTTTATTTTATTTGAGTTGTAACCCTTCGTGGTTCTTTTATGTAATTTCTCGTTTATGAGTGCTCTGGGGTTTCGACCTATATAAGAATCCCTAGACATCCTGAATAAAGTATCTCATTGTGTTTTCTCATCTTTCTCCGCATAGATCACATTTTTTCTCCTGTGCCAATTCTAAAGGAATTTGGAGCGCGGTTATGATCCACGGTTTGGAGAGTGATGGCATCCGCTTCTTTTGGGAATTTATTGGGGTCAATTGGAGACACTTGAAGGACGTACTTTGAATCTTATCTCTGATTGGTCAACATGGTTGGCCATAAATGAGGACATTTTTCGGCAAGAGAAATTTTATGTGGAAAATGTGCTTGAGCATACGAGGATTCTTAGGGAATCTTTGTTTATGTAATTGTATACTTTAACTAGTTGTGATTATATAAAGTTGTGTATATGCCTTTACATCTCTCGTTCTTTTTCATTTCAGATAGAGAAAGAGGGGGAGAGAAAGAGAGAGAGGCGAATACCCGCTCTTTTTTTAACTTCTGGACATCAATCTTGTGATTTCCAGTTATTGTGGTGATTACTAAAATTTTGATTTAGGTGAGCACTCTACAGAGATGATCGCCCTTTCTTTTATCAAAAAATAATTCAAGATAAGTGGAGGCAAAATTTCTAACTCTTTGATTGAAGGATAATGGGGAACGGGTCCTAGAATAAATGACTTATTCTTAGATAAAGTTTTCCTAGTATGAATGTGGGATTCAATGTTTATTTTTTAAGAGGGGGGTGAATAACTATTCTCTCAGTTTTTTCCCTCCCTCCAACAATGGTAATTACTTTTCGGTTATTGTATTTTACTATCCCTAGATAACTACCACCTAGTCCTTCATCCCAACTAGATTATCCCACTATACTACCACTTATTATCTAATTCAAAGCAACAACAAATGCACATTTACGGATAATCAAGAATAACTCCCACTTATCTTTTTCTGTCAAACTTGTCCTTGGTTCTTTATCCCATGACCAAATGTTCTTTTAACAAATCTTGTATTTTCCTGTCGTTATAAAACAAATGTAATGTTTTTATATTTATAATTAGCATTATTTTCTTTTATTGAAGTATTGGTTTGTAGGTGCTATCAGATGATAAAAAACGCAGTATGTATGACCAATATGGGGAAGCTGGTCTCAAGAGTTCTGTAGGTGGTCCTTCTGGAGCTTATACGGTATGTCCATGTGTTGCATATTTTCCCATTTTGAGTAATTGTCTAGTCTTTATGAATGGAAGCTAACGATTCTCCCTTTTGTTGGTGCAATTGGTATTATAATATGAGAAGCTGAATAGGTTGGATTAAATTTTAAGCTGCTTATATTTTTATATTTGTATAAAGTTTAAGCTGCTTCTATCTTTATATTTTTAGACATATATTGAATGTTGACTCTTTTGATTTGCTGTCAAATTAATTTACTTCTTGTTGGGGAAAAATGAATTGCATATGATAAATAGCATGGGAAGTACAAGAAGAAATGAAATAGAAAAAATAACACCAAAGATATATAATAATCTCAACACTCCCCCTCAAGCTGGAGCATATATGTCTATCATGCTCACTTGGAACATCTTTGGAAAGGGCCTCTAGTAAGCGCTTTGGTGAATATATCAGCAGTCTGATCTCTAGTAGAAACATGAGAGGTAGATATGAGACCCTTCTGAATCATGTCTCTGGTATAGTGGCAATCCACTTCTATATGCTTTGGACATTCATGGAATGCATGAATATTTGCAATAAAAAGTGCCGCCTGATTGCCACATAGAAGCTGTATAGGAAGAGGTACATCAATAGCAAGATCAGTCAGAACTGACCCGACCCACCTCATCTCTGTGCATCCGCTGAGCCATGGACCTGTACTTGGACTCTACACTAGATCTAGCAACCGCTGTCTGCTTGTGATTTGCCAACAAATATAGTAATCCCAGAAGTGGACTTCCTGTCCCTAGGGCATCCTGCATAATCTGCGTCTGCACACGCTGTGACATCAAGAGACGTACCTCTACTGAATAAAAGACCAGTACCTGGTGAAGACTTTAGATATCTCAAAATCATATAAACAATATCCATATGCACTTTTTTGGACTGCTCCATGAACTAACTCACCTTGCTAATAGCAAAGCATATATCTGGCCTGGTGATGGTAGCTTATAGGAGCTTACCTACCAGCTCCCTATATCTCCTCAGTATCATCATCATATAATCTCATACTTGGATCCATAGGAGTAATAGCAGGCTTGCACCCTGTTATATCTGTTTCTAATAGAAGATCAGTAACAAACTTTGGGTCATCACAAGACCATGCTGGTTCATGGTGAATTCTAATCCAAGGAAATATCTGAGATTGCCACGATCCTTGGTCACAAATTGCTGACCTAGGAACTCCTTGGCTGCCTGAATGCCCTGCTCATCATTACTGGTGACAATAATATCATCACCGTAGATAAGAATAACAGTTGTACCTCTTTGTGTCCTCTGAACAAAAAGTGAGTGATCCGTAGTGGACCGAGCAAATCCCTGATGCTCTATCAACTCTGAAAGCTTCCGGTATCAAGCTCTCGGACTCTGCTTCAGGCCGTAAATTGCCTTGTGGAGCTTACACACTTTTTGAGACTCCCCCTCAGCAACAAACCCTGGTGGCTACTGCATATAAACCTCTCCTATAAATCGCCATATAGAAACACATTCTTCTTATCAAGCTGGTGAAGAGGCCATTCACGTGAAACAACAACTGAAAGGAGAGTGCGCAAAGTCGAGTGTTTGGCTACAGGGGAGAAGGTATTCTGATAATCCACCCCATAAGTTTGGGTGAATCCACGTGCTACAAGCCTTGCCTTGTAGCAATCCACACTACCATATGCTCGGTGCTTCATCGTAAAGATCCATTTGCACCCCACAACCGATGCACCTGGAGGAGTAGAAACAACACTCCAAGTACCACGAGACTGCAAAGCGGCCATCTCCTCCTCCATAGCAAGTCACCAGCTGCTATCCTATATGGTCTCCTGATATGTGCGCGGAATAGTAACAACATTCGACAACCTATCACCTGTTGGAGAAAAATACATAATAGACTCAAAAAATATGACATCAACACTAACGTAGTATTTTTGCCCAACAGGATCAAAACATCTATACCCTTTTTGGGTACGAGAATAACCAATGAACACACATTTGACAGCTCTAGGAGAGAGCTTGTCACGACCTGGAGTAAAATTGTGGATGAAAGCCATAGATCCAAATACCCAGGGAGTAAGGGAGAATAAGTCCTCGGGAAATGCAATCAGGAAATGAACTTTTTCTCCAATGATAGTAGACGACATGCGGTTTACTAAGTGACATACAATGAGAACCGCATCACCCCAAAATAAATGAGGAGCTCGACTCTGAATCAGAAGAGTCCTCGTGATATCCAAAAGATGACGGTGTTTGCGTTCAGCAACACCATTCTGCTGGGAAGTGTAAGCACACGAAGTCTGATAAACAATGCTAATGGAACTGCGAAAGGCAGACAAGTGTAAAGTGGACTCCAAGGCATTGCCAGTGCGATTAAATTTCACATTAGCAGAAAAAATATTCTTGATATCAATAAGAAAAGATTTAATAGCAGGACCAGCTTCAGACTTATTCTTTAACAGAAAGATCCAAGATAATATAGAGAAATTATCCACAACAACCATATAAAACCGATGTCCTTGATGATCCGGAACATGACTAGGACCCCATATGTCAAAATGAAGCAACTCAAACAGATGACTACTGTGGCGACTCGGAAAAGAGGAACGGTGGTGCTTCCCAAGCTGACACGCCTCATACTCCATGGTAGTACGAGTAGAGATCTATGGGAGAACATGGCACAACTTCTGCAGAGGAAGGTGCCCAAGTTGAAGATGCCACATGAAAGGAGAAACATATCCAGAAGGAATAGTAGCAGCACCAGCACAAAGAAGCTGAACAAGTCTGTAAATCCCTCTCTGTTCATGGCTACATCCAATCACCCTGCCCGTGATTATGTCCTGAAACACAAGAGAGGATGGATCAAATATGACTCGATAATGTAAATCTTTTGTAATCTAGCTAATAGACAAAAGATTCATCTGAAATGCTGGAGCATGTAAAACATTCTGCAGACGCATCGAGGGAGCTAGAACAATCTCCACCTGACCAACAATGGATAGATGATCCCCATTAGCAATCACAATTGATCTACCAGGAGGAATAGACCTGTAGGAAGTAAACTGTGCTCGATCTCCACACATATGATGAGATGCTCCAGAGTCCATGATTTAATCGGACTAATCTGAACTGCTACTACTAGTAAGTGCAAAAGCAATACCTGATGAACTTGAAGAGGCTCTGTCAACGTGTGCAACATCTGAAAATTCTGCAGTCGAAGTGGTTGGAGTAGTCATCATCTCTCTCAGCCCGGAAACAATATCATCAAATTGCGTATCATGAGCAAGAGCGGAAGTAGGAGTAGGCTCGATCTGCTCAACTACATGGGCAGACGCAGGATAGCTATGCTTTGGATATCATGTCTTTTGAGAATGACCCGGACGGTTGCAATGTGAACAAGGGCCACACTGACGTCCTCCTCGACTACGTGGTCCTCTGCCTCGAAACTGTGAAGTACCCCCTCTGCCACGAGAAACTGCCATGGCAGAAGGAGTCGGAGCCATAGAAGTAAATAAAGTAGTAATTCTGCTCAGCCTCTTGTAAATCTCATCCATTGGAGGTATCGTCTCCAGTGTTGCAATAGTCGGCTGACTATCCCGAATAGTCGGCCCGACTATGCGTTGCAGGGGGGTCCCCGACTGAACAGACCTCCAGTTGGTCAATAGTCGGTCCGACCGAATAGTCGGCTGACTATTCGGCCGAGTGGCCCGACTATTAGGCCGACTGGAGTTTGACTTTTGATAATTTTATTTGTTTTATTTTCAATTTTCAGTTTTTATAGGTTACATTTTACCACGGTATCGCAACAAATACCAAATTCTATATATCTAATATATTGATTAGTACTTTTATCTTGGATTCATGTTAATTAATGACCATATATGTGTAAAAATATAAGAATATATGTATTATAAATAATTTTTATATTAAAAAGTACAAAACCGAATAATTCCGAATAGTCTCCCGAATACCGATTATTCTCTATTCAGTGACCCCTCCGACTGAATACCGAATACCGTCTTCTGCAACACTGATCGTCTCTCTAGTAAGTAGTTGAGTACGTGCTGCATCGTACTCAGAGTCAAGAGATGACAGAAATAGTCCTGTCATAGTAGCATTTCGATATGCCTGCTGCTGCTCAGTGCTAGTAGTAATAGGCATGAAGCTATGTAGGCGCTCAAACATACTTCTAAGACGCGAGAAGTGCGCATGAAGAGGTCGACCATTCTGCTTGGTCAAAAAAATATCAAACTGTAGAATTTTGCTCTCATTCTTTGCCTGCCCATGTGTATCTCCTAAGATGTCCCACATAGCCTTTCCTGTGGATTGATTGACAATATCGTTAGCAATCTCCGTGGTGAGCGTCCCGGAGAGCCAAATGCGAGCATAGGCATCATCTTGCTTCCAAAAAGCGTTAGCCTCAGTCTTGTCCTCCAGCTCACTTAATGTGGGACAAGGTTTTGTTTTGTATATTGATTAGACAGATAAATCGTAAATTAAAATATCCAGAGAGTTAAAATAGTCTTCGGTAACTTTAAGATATTACACACTTTATTTAATTGTAATTTGTCTTAATAAGAATTTGGACCCACTTAAATGATCCTCTGGTAATGTAGTGTGCCTACCACCCTGCATTAGGTAGTCGACAACCATCGTAAAAAATAGTCGAATCTTTCAACATGTATTTGAGCAAGAATCCATGTAGCCTACCCTACTTATAGTGGGAGAAGGCTTCACCATTTTTTTGTCTTAATAAGAATTTAATTTTTGTCAGAAACATAATTCAAATATATCCACCTCAAAAATGTATTGGCTTTGTCCCTGATTTGCCCTGCATTCACTTAGCTCTTTTGCGGTATTTAATCCATTGTTTCTTATTTTTTTGCAGTCGAACCCTTTTGATCTATTTGAGACATTTTTTGGTGGTAATATTAATTTTTCTGGCATGGATGAAGCTTCATTTCGGTCTCGCAGGCGCACTACTTCTGTAAAGGGTGAAGATATACGGTAACAAAATTTTTCTTTACTGTTTGACAGGGTTAAATATATGGTAAACGGTTCATCTTTGTTTATTACATAAATGGCATATAACACTCGCTGCATTCTGTGACGGTCTAATTCCGACCGCAGATGAACTGTCCAATGTTGGGTATCCTTCACTTGTGTTATAAGAAACTTTACGCTTGATTTTTTGATGCCTGCACAGGCTTAAATATTTCTAATATTAATAAAGTGGTAATGAATAATGTGACTTACCACTAGGGAAAAAAGTAAAGTATCTTCTCTTGGATTATCTATAAAACATTCATAATTTGTACTTTGTATGAGTTTAGTATGCCTCGAGGACTCTGCATAAATAGGCATCCGGTAATAATTTAAGTACGAACTTAGCTCTTATGTGATAAGGGTAGAAATAGAGGGAGAGGAAGAGCGAATGGAAAGGAGAGAGTAGAATGATGGATGAGGGGAAGTGCGTGCGGGACAAAGGTAAGGCATGGCAGTAGAAGGGTGGTAAGGTGGACCCCTCTGGGGCATCCTCGCATTAGTTGGGCGTTAAGAGGGCGGTGGTTTCCTTGAAAGCCACTCCGGGAACAAAAATTTTGTTATTAATTCTCATTTCAATTCTTTTATTTGCTTTGACAATATGTTAATACAACTATCACCATTCAAACATCACTATGCTCTCATGTCTCAAACACCCCCATCTTCTTGTCCTTTCTTCCCATACAATATGCATAAAGTTCTAATGTTACCATCTTCTCCAAATAAACATTTACTTAAACCATTACACATACTTCAGTTTTCACAAAGAAACGCACCCCAACACACCCACCCCTAAATCATCTTTTCATTCTCCTTATTCATTTCATTCAAACAATAAGACAATCCAAACAAATCCTCTCTTCCCATTTTCTCCGCTCATGCAACAACACCACCTTATGATATATCCTCTTTCTCCTCTTCATTTTACTCCATTAAAAAAATAAACACTCACATGCAAACAATAGTCATTCCAAAATCAATTAAAAATTAACGATCAAACCCACTTAATGGTCTGATGGTAGTGCAATGTGCCTACCAGCCAAAAGACCCGGGTTCAAATCATGGGGCGGTTACCTGTGCGTGTTTCCATCTCTTGTTAAAAAAAGGATAATCCATGACATTAAACAAGCTATAAAATTAATGGGGTAAAAACTTTGTTGTTGTTATACACGCAATAAGAATATCCCGGTATCAAGTAACCAATAAAGAACGATTATCCATTCTAATAACACTCCGATATGCATGCCTAAATCCCCTATTCAATCTCTTGGGGAGGTCATGTATGAGAATGTTTGCCTTTAGTTGGCAATTTTGGTGGTGGGGGAGGATGACTTGGTGATGAATGCATTTAGGGGGATCTCTTGTTTGTATGAGGGGTTTGATGAGGTCCGAGGTCTAGGGGCTCCTTCAAGGTGGGATGAATTTGGATGATCCTTGAGAGATGATGTGGCAGCATCCTCTTTTGAGGGATTGGACGTTGGCTCTTCCCAATGACGATAGCTTAGGTGGAGGGGCTTCCCTTTTGTATTTGTTCTTGCAATTGATGCGAATTGCCCTGGTAGTGATTGGTGAAGTTTCAGCATTGGTGATAGTCTGGCTTCCTCAGGGTGCTCTCTGGATCTTATTATTGAGGTTGAGTATCATGCTCCTACTTTTCCGGGGAGTCGACTTTAGTTCGAGTTTCAAGTAGGGGCATCAATGATGGAGGTGGTTGTATTGGCCATCAGGAGAGCCGAAAACCACACGATTAACACCAATTCGTAAGGTGGGAGTTAAACCGAGGGGTTAGGGTTGTGAAGTGTCTTTAGGATTACAAATCTTGGAAGAGGAGCGAGGGTTTCCTTAAATGGCCCAATGGGTTTTACATGCATATCATTTATGTCACAAGGCATTCAATCTTTTCGAGCAAGGCATGTTAGGTTTGGGAGGTGCCTCCAAAAATGTCATTTCGCTCAACATTTCTCTGGGGTTCTTGGCTAAAATCATTGGCTACATGACTATATAGAGTGGGGTGAGGCATGTTAAATTACATAGGTTCCCTAACTCGGTTATTATTAACTTAATATTTCCTTGGGTACCGGGATATATTTATTAGTACCATGACTTTTGTTGATCAAACCACCTTTTGTTGCAGGTCTTAGCAGAATTGTGACAGCTTTCCATGCCCACTCTATGCATTGTTATTAACAATGAGGACGGTACTTCGATAATAAACCTTGAGCATAATTTAGTGTAGTATAGGAAATATCGATATTATATCGGTCTGCCCGGAAAAGGATATATCGTAATATTCCGCTAATATATCGACGATATCGGTGGAAATGCCAGAAATGGCTAAAAAATCATTTTTTGCCCTTTTTTAGTAATTAAGATCATCCAAGATATTCAAGCAACAAATAATCTACAAACACACATCGATCATTTATACCCCATATATCACAAATATCGGTCATATCGAACATATTACTGTTAATGTTGATTGCTGACTTATGGATATTAAAAATGGATTTAATCCAAGTTCTTATAACATTAAATAACTTACAAATATACACTTAGATGACACTTATAGATCATCTATAACCCTTATATCACACATATCAGTCATATCGAACATATCGTAATGTTGATTGTTGATTAATAAATATTGGAATTGGAATCAAAGTAGCTAAGTTAAGCACACTTAGAACACCTGTTTTGTTCATGGAAGACATCGAATGACATTGAGATGAGTCATTTGATTCAAAAAAATGTACATAATGTAATTAATGAGACAATGTTTCTTTGGTATAAAAATTTATCTATTCCCAAAAATAAATGGAAAAGAATGTAAATTAATGCAATATTGTAAAAGAGATTACCTAGTCATGAGGGGTTTAGAACCAATGGTTCCATGGAGGGCAAGATAGGAAATATCGATATCGTATCGGTCTAGCCAGTCGAAAATGACATAAAAAGTGTTTTTTTCACGAATTAAGATCATCCTAGTAATTAAAAAAATAAATAACATACAAATACACATTTTAATGCAAGACCAAGGTGTATTTAACACACTAATGCACATAATATCACACAAATCGCTGGCTGTTAATGCTGACAGCTGACAACTGAGCTAACTACTGACTGTTGAGATGTATTCTAGACCTGTGATTCAAACTTGATCAACATTAGACTTGTTTTCATCTCTATTGCCAAAAAGGACGAGGTCCAGCAATTGATGTACCGTCGTATGCACCCCCATGTAGCACCATATCTTATCAAATGGTCAACGAGACTGGGGGGGGGGTCAAGAGGGAGCAGGTGCGCTCCCTCTGCAGGGGTGCGGGGGCAACGCCCCCAACACGAAACAAAAAATATAATTCACAACGTGTTTTAATACTAGGAATAGTAAAATAAGTAGTGAAATCAAGCTTACAATGGTAATACCGTTGAAATATATAGATATCGACGAAATATCAGTTGATTGACTAGGAGCTAATGGGGTCAAGACTCGAGTTTGGTGGATATCTAGTCTGTGATTGGATAAATACATTCGAAGGTGATGAACACTTTAGGTTGCGATTGTATGTTGAGGAACTCTTCATCAAGGTTGTATATAGACTAATGTTGCCATAATAGGCAGATTATATACCAAGGTTTTAAATCTCGATTTCGATTTCGTTTCGAGATGCTGAAAAAATGAGACAATTTCGAAATTTCGACGAAATTTCGCCAATTTCGGCCAAAATCGGCCTAAATTTGTGAAGGAAGGGTATATATCGAGATTTCGATTTCGGTTTCGGTAGGGTGTCGAAACCGAAATTTCGGCGAAATTTCGCGAAATTTGAAACAATGGATTATACGATGCATAATGTTGAGGTAAACTAACCAACTAGTCCGTCTACTATCATAATTTTTTTTCTAACTTTATTTTTGGGATTCAAAGTTTTTTGATGTAAATTAAAAGTAACGTGCATAATATTTGATTAAAACTCAATTCATACTTTTATCTTGTTAACTAATGACTATATATGTACAAAAATATAAGAATTTATGCATTAGATATAGTTTATATTTAAAATAATTAAAGATATTGGATTGGATAATCTGAATAATCACCTAAATACCATTTTTCAGTAAGCCATTTGACTGAATGCCCATCAATGGTTTTATAAATGCATTGAATTGATTGCTTCCTTCTCTCCTTAAAGATATTGCCATTATTTCAACTTGCTTTGCAAGATTCAACTGATCACACAGATTGGTTTGGGTTTTAGGTGAGCATCACGACCTTCCTTATACCTCATATTTGAAAGTTATAGTTAGTGGAGGATGGCTTCAAGGACTTAGTGGCCAAGTTTGGTTAGGAAGCAAGATGATGTGTCAACTACTTTCAAATTTGTCTTGAAGATGGTTGTATTAATGAAGGTGTTGATAAGAAAGAGTAACTAGATGTTGAGAGCTCAAAGATGGGTAGCTGCATCGAAGAGGTAGATATGCTTGATCATGTTATAGTTAAAAAGGGCCATGGATGGTGATGAATTGGATAGAAGGGAACTAAAAGTTTGTGGTGGGGGAGGATAAGAAGCACTATGTCGAGTGGAAGCAATGATCGATGCATACCTGTTTTTTTTTGAATGAGAAGAGAGTGTACTCATAGGTAAAATGACTTCATTAAGATATCTATCATGGCTTCATCATCATACCAGTCTTAGGGCCTTGACTCAAGTAGTTGAAAGTTTCTGGTAATAGAGAAATCACCATGCATTCAATGCTTGATCGATCTGATGAGTGTATATAACTCGAGACTTTCCTATATAATATATAGTGACATATCTTTCTTATATATTCCCACTTATATAATTAGAAAGTCGAAAAATCTCAATGCTTAGTTATTAGTTGGTCCCGTCCTAGTTCTTCCCGAGAAAGAACGACTAAAGAAGGCTCTTCTTTAAAAGTAAAGGTACAATGGTCAAAGACCGATGTAAGGCTCTTCTATGCTTAAAAACATTTCCAGAATGAAAAAATTGAACGTGAAAGATGAGATCATTTCTGACACACGAGAGAACCTTAAGATCTGCATAGGGCACCACACAATCCTCTGGGAGTTGACAATAGTCCTTGATTGAGCGTCAAAAAGTAGAACTATCATTGTTTCTTAGCTATGAAATATTTGAAAGTGTCTAAAAGTTCATTGAGAGTTTACAACTAAAGACAAGGTGATCAATTGTCTCCGAACCATCACCTCACCTCGGGCAAAATAGGTCTCTGGATGGGAGAATCATGTCATTGTATTTCTTTGTGAGTAAACTCCAATGCCTGAATAACTAGAGGAAAATCTTAATTATGAGCGGCATCTTATTTCTCCAGATTTAAATGTAGTCTCGTCTCAAGTCATCGTGTATCACCTCTTGAGAAGTCAGGAAGACCTGGTTGAGTGCAATGATCTAGCCAGATTTGGTTGAGCGAGTGTGATTTGATCACAGATGTCTTTTACACCATGGAAGATAACATGCATGGAAGCGATTTCATTTATTCGCTTATTATTTGGAGCCATGGTGAGTATAAGTTTGGTAAATTGGTGGTGGACATTTTAGAGCTTTATTGGAAGGATAAGGTCTCAATTAGCATTGGTTAGGGCATGGTGCTGATAGGTTATACTCTAAACATGCTAGAGAGTTACTTTAGGTGTTTAGGAAACAAGAGGAACCTGATGCATCTGGTGAGCTGAGTGATGTCGTGGGGAAGATGTTGTAGGTCTGGATGAAGATGTCGAGGTTGGTACCTTTAGATTCGAACGGGTGAATATGACCCTCATGTTTTTGGTGCCTAAGAAGGATTCCATATAATTAGCGGAAAACTTTAGCTTTTTGTATTATCAAAAGCGCTCTACTTAATTGGTATAAAGCGGCCGATGAAAATATTATGTAAGGTGATGAATAACCTTACTAGTCCACTTTGGACGTTTTTTGTGCTGGGTAGACTTCTGATGGATGGTATGGTAATGACAACTACGATGATGGTTGATTGGAAAACATGAATCTGCATGGCTTGCCTTGGATGGTTGACTTTTGCACATCCTATTTTTGCCATTCTTCTTGATGCTTGGTGGTGATTGTGGTGTAAAGAGCAGGACCTTTAATGATACTTACTACATGGATTTTCTGTTAAATTATTACAGTATGCATATCATACCATCTTCTTTCTTGAGGAGTATTCAGGGAATCTGGTATCAAGACGAACATGGAGAATTCTGACTTTGTTCTTTTTGCATGACCAAGATATCTGCGGAGTGTGGATAGATTTTGGGTACCCTATGTCGGAGACTACCACATATTTACTTGGAATTTCCTCTGATTGGTGGCAAACATAGGAGAAAGATTGAATGCCCTTGTTGAATAAGATGGAGCATATGTTGGCTAGTTGAATGGTCACTTGTTTGCCGATGTTGGGTGGTGCTTCAAAAAATTATCCTGTCCGACATTCTTGTGTTTAATCTATCTCTACAAATGACAACAAGTGCATACATGCATGGAGTCCATGATAAGACATTTCTTTTGGTCGAGTTTTAGGTGGGAAACTCGTGGTGTTGCCTGGATGGACTGCGCCTTAGTGATGCAACCTCTAGATGATGGTGACCTTGAAATGCTGATGTTCAAGGAGGGGTGAACAAAGTACTTAGTTCTTATGATGTGGATGCTGAGAATTTGTTGGAGATTGTGATAACTTGCTATGTTGTCTACTAAGAGCTATCTATGGTCTTTTTATTAAATGGAAAGTGCTGGTGGAAACTTATCGTTAACCATTAACCTTTTAGAAGTTAAGGCATCCCTTAGATTCTGGAAAGATGATCGGTCTAAGAAGGATGCTTTATGTGATGGTACTTAGACTTCTTGCGTTGGCATCCAATCATGAGATATGTTGTTGGGGAGTGATTTAATGGAACTCGGGCTTGAGTTCTAGCGAATTTGAGAAGCGATTACATATTTTCTTGGATTATAGAGCTTTTGAGTAGTGTAGAGAGCCTAACTGCGGGTCACATCAATTAGACATGGTGTGGTGGTAGTTTCTCTACTATGAAGGCATATAAGATGTATAATCCTAGGACTTGTGATCTTGGGGACCTCACTAGGTATTGTAGATAGCTTTCGGAATAAAGGGTGCCTTTGAGAGTGGAAATCTTTATGTTGTTTCTAATAGAGTATGACCAAGGTGTACATAGGGAGAATCTTCATGGATTGGAGGTATTGTGTACATTAGATCACGTGTTCTTCTTTTATGATTGGGTATAGGAGGTTTTATTACGTTGTTGGATTGGGTCAACTACACACGTAGAGGGTTGCTGAACCTCTCTTGGTGTAGCTCATGTGACATAATGACCGGATGAAGCCTTTAGCATTTATTTCATCGTTTTAGCTTCCTATCCCTTGTGTTCTTCAAGTTCTTTATCTTTATTTCTGATTCCGCTTCTTATTTTGTAACATGGTATCAGAGCAGGTCGATTCTCGAGGATTTTATCTTTTATTTTTTATATTCGAGATTCGATTATTGTTCGTGCTTGAAGATCAGTTATATGGAGATCATAATTCATTGTTTGTCAAGTCCTAGGGGTTTCACTAAACCCTAATCGACCAAGGTGGCGTGACCCAGCCGCACCTGCTCAACCCCTGCTCCAGGCAGTGAAATCGCACCCTCCATCGGATGCTCATCATCCTAGCGCTGCAGATCCAGGCGGGCGCAGATCAGCGCCGCTTTCTCTTTCCAAGTGCAGACGCATCGCGCGTGCCCTCGTGGTCCTCCTCCAGGCGCTCCTGGCGATCCCCATCGGGAGCCCCATCGCTGGTAGCATCACCTCCATCACGCGAGGGCCCTCAAGGCGGAACCCAACAACTCGCGCCATCAGCAGCAAAATCTCGAGGCCGCTCCTCGCAGCACGCGTGGGCAAAGGCCAGTTCATCGACCCCAGGCGACGCCATTCCAATCTCAGAACAATCGCGAGCACCCTCGAGCAGAACAATCACGAGTCCCCCGCAACGCCACAAGGCGGCGTTCCCAGGCGTAAGGCGATGCCCCTCCCGATCCAGCAGAAGGAGCCGTGCGAGCGGTGAGTCCCCTCAGCAGCAGATCTCCCAGGCGGAGGTGATCCCAAGTCGCCCTCCTCGCGCGAGCCCTTCAGGCCCCTGCGCGCGACCCCCATGCAGGGAACCATAGAGGCGGTGCCCCTCCCCCTTCGACCTCCTTCCTTGGGCGATGCGATCCCAGGCGCGCCCTCCCATCTTCCAGGCGGCGCCATGTTTCCAAAAGGAAGGGTTCCCACGATGGGAAACCTAAAAAGGGAGCAGACGTTATATAAAAAAAGGGGAGAGAATTTATCAAAATTTTTTTTGCAAGGTTGTGGGCCTAAGTTGGCCTGCATGTTTCAAAAAAAATTATGATGAAAAGTCATAAAAAATGGTGAATGGCTTAAAAAATGATGATGGAGACGACCTTAAAAAAATTTACTCGGAGAAAAAAATTGTTGCAAGCAAAAAAATGTTGAAACGGCTTAAAAAATTGTTTTTCAATTTTTTTTGAAAAAAAGCCGCAAGAAATTTTTGAGAATGTTCATGTTTTCCCCATTTTATTGTCTTCTCCCAACTTAGTCGATGTCATGTATTCCGACTAGTATGGGAGAAATGGGGAGTATATGTAGAGTCACATGTTAGATTGTCAGACTTTCAAGGTTTTCCAGATTCAGAGATTCCAGAGGCCCTTCAGATTTTCCAGACTCTACAGATGCTCAGTTGCAGACTCGACGTCCAAATTCCGAGTCCACATTTTGATGCGCAAGTTCAGACTCTACATTCAGGATTGTTTCAGAGCCTGCAGTTCAGACATGCACATGTATGCGGTCTTCATTTAGATGTGTAGATGTATGCCATCTTTTATCGTGGTCACCATCATTATTGTTGTTTCGGCCAGAGTTTTCATGTGAATCGTAGGGACTCCAGAGTAGAGTACCATTCTCTGTGCCAGATGGGAGAGACCCAGTTCTCCGAGAGGAGACTTTTCAGACTCCATTCTCCAGCGACCGTGGACTCCGACGACGATTTCACTTCCACGATATTTTTTCAGTTCGTCCCTTTTCAGAGATGGAGCAGTTGTCCACATGTTGTGGCGGACCAGAGTACTCCGTCGAGGAGACTCATTCCAGTTGCAGTGACTCTGACAGGCGTAGTTCAGAGCATTTGCTCTCCGACGAGGAGATTCAACAGACTCACACTACAACCCGTTCGTCCTCCTCACCTGCACGGCATGAGAAGCAACGTCCTCGACAACAGCAACAGTTGTGCGTGTTGAGTTGATATTGTCCGCAGTGTCCTGTAGCGTGAGTTGAGTTTCTTTCTGTTTGTCCAAGCTGAGCATTGCATGCTCCAGTTTGAGGGAGAGTGTTGGAGTACTTAGTTGTGCGTCATATGTATGAGAGATGGGTAAATGGATCTCTCCAGGATGCATTTACCCCATCCAGAGTTTCGTCCCATATCTACCAGTTTGGAGATGTGGCGACTCCGTGGGTGCTATATATAGAGCCCCACACCCCTGTAGTCCATTGAGAAAGTGCAATGCATAACGTGACCCTTTGAGGCCTTCTCCCGTGGTTTTATCCCGCTCCTTAGGGAGTAGGGTTCCACGTAAATTCCTTGAGTTCTTCAAGTTCTTTATCTTTATTTCTGATTCCGCTTCTGCTTCTCATTTTCTAACATGCGCTATTGTTTTCTATATGGTATCAGAGGAGGTTCGATTCTCGAGGATTTTTTGTTTATGTTCGTGATTGGTTCAAGTTCAAGTTCTAGGGTTCCTTCTGAAAATCTAATTTTACATGGTATCGAGGATTTATTTTATGTTTGCGATTTGTTCGAGATTCGATTAACAAAGCATATTCGGTTCTTGGTTATTCTTAGAGATTATTCTGGTTATATTCTTGAAGATTATTTATGTTCATCTATTGTTCGAAGATATGTTCATATTCGAGATCGTCAAGAAAATTATAGGGTTTTCGAACACTAATTCCATGCTGAGTCTTCCCGATTAGTTGGGGGGGACAAGTATTTGTCGACTAGGCCTAATCGAGTTGACTACCCCACGACTCGACTAATCAGGCATACTAGTCAGCCGATTTTTACAACAATGCTCACATGGGGTAGTTGCATGTCTTCCTATATATACGTGTGTATATTTCAAAGTCATCTTAAATACCATTATGCAAACCATTATGTGATTTTCATCGGGTGAGGATAGCCCATTATCGGCTCTACTTACCATAAAGTTGTACACCTACCTTGTAATGTTTGTTATCCATCCTCCATGCATATTGTATATAGTAAACCATGTATTTATCCTTGCAACACAACTATGGATTTTACAAGAGTTGCATTACTAATACTTTTTGCAAGTATTGTATCACTAGGACATTGGTATTTTATTCCACCATGTGTCTATAGGTTCTATTAGCTAATATCCAATCATCGGGTGCTGTGTAAATATTAAGGACACTATGATGAGAGTTTTAAACACCTTATGCTATGCATTATGCAACACTACCATCAAACTTGTTTCTTGCAAGCTACTCGCGTCCACCCTCTTCTAGGGTTCAAGAAGAGAGGAGAGAAGATGGAACACTAAGCCTCTAATGTAATATTTAATCCATATAAATACCTTTAGGTTTCGATTATACATGCTTCCAATCCAGATCCATAAAACTCAAGTGATTGTGATTGGTCAACGTATATCGATCATGTTGTGCCTTTTGTTTTAAATTTCCTTTTTGATATCTAATTTAATATCCAACCATGGTCTAGAAACCTCTTGATTGATCACCTAAGTAATTTGATTTCTTTTGCAAGGTTAACCTAGGGTTTCCAAGGATTGATCTCATCGAACACTCCATACCAGTGTTTGTTCACGAAAGCGGCCGCATATGCGTATGCGGTGCCTTCAGCGCACCGCTTTCATGAAGCCCCCCATTATGCGCCCTGTGCTTTTATGCGGACCGCTTATGCGGTCTGTGCGGCCGCATATGCGGTATGTGCGGCCGCATATACATTTTTTTATTTATTTTTTATTTTTTAATTTGTGCTACATTTTTATTGTGTTTTGTGCCACGTTTTCCTTGCTTTTGCATATATGCTAACCAAGCATTCTATGACCATTTAAATCCATCGTCAAAGTAGTTGTACCACGAGATTGGAGTAAATACGCGAGGAAGAAAAAGAATAATGTACTAATAATTTAGCAAACTAATTTAGTCAACTAATAGTTATTATGAATGCAATATATTATATGTAAAGTTTGGTACTTTTGATGGAGGATCGGTTATGAATATAACGACGGAGATAAATGACATTATATTCAACAATAGAGGCATTTTGTGTGCTAACTTTTCTATTTTATTGATTGTTGTCTTTTATTTTGTGTGCTAACCGTTCTATTGAAGTATTGATATTTGATTGATAGAGATTGTTTTGAACTCTATATGAAAGTTATTTTTCTTAGATCTTCTGTTGGACCATAATTATACATAAATTTAGTTCTATTGTGGTCACTTTTGTATATATTTATTTATTTTTAAATAAAAAATTAGGAAACCGCGTAGAACCGCATATACCCCGCATATGCCCCTGCATACCGCTTAAACGCTATTCAGTGACCTGTCCGAACGCATACGCATACCGCTTTCCTGAACCTTGCTCCATACACGCTTTTTCTTTACTCATGGGTTTCCTCAAGCAGCTTCGTAATGCTCACGACCAACCTTGATCCACAATTGCCGTAGATCGATCAGTTTAAGCTATTTGATTGATTATTATCAACTAGATTTTATTTTGGTTGATCTGATCGATCACCATTTCCTAGAACCAAGGGTTGGTAGATGAATCCAAGTGATTCGATCGATCCGTTTATCAAGAAGCCTACATTGATCGATCACACAATCTTATAATCTCCATATCAACACGATTTGGAATTCCCGTCCTCCATACTTAGATCGTTAAGACTACTATGCCACTCCCAGTGAACTTGATTCACATAGAATTTATATGGGAGTATCTAAGTAGTGCGAGGAAGCATGGACAACATCTGTTTTATATTAATTATATATTTCAGTTGAGTTGTCGATTGTTACCATATTAGGATCGAAAATGAACATCATCCTGAAAGCTTGACAATATCCGCAATGATAAAAAACACACAATCTTAAAGGAGGATAGTTGAAGAGCCATTATCTTAGCATGCATCAAGACTCGTATATAACTATGATCTTAGGGTCACATCTACCTACTTCCATGCACTTGAACAAGGTCCTAGATCACAAAGAAGACATTATGTGGAACCACGAGAAGAATCAAGAATTGAAACATGGAAGAATGGAGCTTACCAAACTGAGTAACCATGTCTAGAATCTCCTTTCTCTTGTGACATAACCCTTCCCCATCCCTTCACAAAGCTCCAGAGCTCTACAAGCCATCAATGGTGATGGCACCTCCTTAGAGAATAGGAAGAAATGGGAGTAGGGTTTTGTCATAGGATGAATATGAATATATGTTTTTGGGAGAATGATGAGAACTGGAGTCGATAAGGGAATTTAGCATGGTTCATAGTGGCATCTATGAGGCAAATAACAACCAATCAATTCTCTGCTCGAGTGGGATCAAGCCCCAATCTTGTTACCTATTTTCCCTTTCATTTAGCAAATATGATTTCACTCAGACTTGCATAAATCTAAGCATGAAACATCTTTCGACGAACCGATTCTTTTAAGTGAAAAGTTGAATATGGTTCGAAACTTCAGGAAAAGCTCAAAATCCATGTCCTCATCATCTATCTCAGTTGTCACAAGAATCGCCACCCTACTTTCGATCTGAGGGGGCAGATGGCTCGATTATCTAATCGAACTGATTTGTAATACGATTGGAAGAAGTGAAACGATCATGCTTCTAGTAACAAGTTTCTTCTTTATGATTGACCTTTGACCATAAGTACTATTAGAGTCGACTTTATTTTATTCTATTTAGTTGTAACCCTTCGGGGCCCTTCTATGTAATTTCCCGTTTACGAGTGCTATAGGATTTCGGTCTATATAAGAACCCCTAGATAAGCCCAGGATTGACTCAAGATAGATCTGAATAGAGGAGAAGAATCCATGTAGCCGATCCTACTTAATTGTGGGAAAAGGCTTTGTTGTTGTTGTTGTATAAGAACCCCTAGACTTCTTGCATAAAGTATCTCATTGCATTCTCTCATCTCTTTCTCCATATGGTATCAGAGCAGCGGCCCTAGACCGATGTTCTGACCTAGATCCACCGCCACCACTAGCCCTCGTCTCTCTTCCTCTCCACAGCCCTCACACGAGCCCCTCTTCCAGCAAATAAGGCCCTGCGTAAGGTCTAAAGGGCCTTCTCTTCGCACGCAAGGACTACCGTGCACTACTGCTTGGGTTCCTGTGGGCCCTCTAACGTACCCACCTGGGCTGTAGCCATGTCCTGTGGGCGCTTTTGCAACCTTACGCCTCCATCGAGTACTGTAGTCGTGTCCAACACCTCCGCCAAGGGCCACAACACCTCCGTCAAGGGCCTATTATGCTCCCTAGCATTGGCCAACACCGCTTGCAGGCCCCCTAATGCCCGCTAGTGCCTCCGCCTGGGTCCCTGACACTTACTACGGATGTCCAACACCATCCGCGGGACTCGACAACTCCGTGCAACTCTAATTTGTGGTGTCATCGCCATAGTTTGCTGCTCCAAAAGCCCGAAGAGGAGATGAAACGATGACCTAGGTTACCCATATGCTTGATTAACACATAAAACTATGAGCTCTGGTCTCGTACATTCAAGGTGTTCATCGATGGCCAACGTTAGAATCATATCCAGACTAAAGATCAGCTCAAGGAAACTCAGGGGGATTCTGATCTCGTCGAGTACTACATGCATCTAACCGATCTATTTGAGGAGCTTCTGATTTTTCAGTGAGCCTGTTGTGACAAACAGGTGGGAGAGCGATCTGAGTGACATGTCTATCGCTTCCTTTCTGAACTACATTCACGATACCAAGCTTTGAAGGAGCAATTTTTAATGACTGTTGCCTTGTCACCGATTCAAACTATCTTTGATCGTCTTTTGGAACTAGAGACATCTGCTAGACGTACTTATGCTCTGCCCTATGATAGAATTCTGCTCACTATGCATCGTCCGGGAACAGAGGACGATAGAGTTTCTGTGGAGGTTGAGGCTATGACTTTGGTCGTGGTTGTAGATGAGATTTTGGCAGTTGTCATGATTTTACTTCTTCTTAATATCTAGTGTGCATTCATTGCAGGTGCAGGAACTAATCGTCAGAGCGATGTAGGGAAAAGTTTGACATACAATCTATTAGGAAACTTTAAAGCGGAAGCATATCATAAATAAAGCATAAAGAACAATGAAGAACACATGATTTTATGTGGAACCCTACTCCCTAAGGAGCGGGATGAAACCACATGAGAAGGCCTCTAAGGGCCATATGTGTCTATTGACTTTCTCATCTGATACCGGGGGATTGGGGCTTCTTATATAGCCTCTACAGACCCCCAGGTCCCACTACTGGTAGATGTGGGACCAAACACTGGATGTGGTAAATGGATCTAGGAAGGATCCATTTACCCATCTACACATATAAGTGACACATACTCTAACACTCCCCCTCAAGATGGAGCATGCAATGCTTAGCTTGGACAAACAGAAAGAAATCTCAAACTCACACTACAAGACACTACCATACAATATCAACTCAACATGTACAACTGTCGGCTGTTGTCGAGGACGTTGCTTCTCATGCCGTGCATGTGAGATGGAACAAATGGGCTGGAGTGTGAGTCAAACTGAATCTCCTCGTCGGAGAGCATGTGCTCTGTACTGCGCCTGTCAGAGTCACTGCAACTGAAAATGAGTCTCCTTGTCGGAGTACGCTGGCCTGTCACAACATGTGGACAACTACTCCATCTCTGAAACGGCCGGACTAAAAAAGCTGTGGAGACATCCTCGTCGGAGTCCACAGTTGCTGGAGAATGGAGTCTGAAAAGTCTTCTCGTCGGAGAACTGGGTCTCTCCCATTCTAGCTCAGAGAATGAGATCTCCATTTTGGAGTCCCTATGAAACCACAAGAAATACCTAGCCTAGCCCCTCACGGCATATGGAATGGGATCTCTACTCTTGAGTCCCTATGGAATACATGAAAACTCTGACCAAAATAAAAGATGGAGACTACAACAAATGTTGGCAAACATGTGCACATCTGAAAAGGAGTCTCTCTCTGGAGAACTCGAAGAAAATAGGTCACTCAAAGATGGAGTGTCTCGAACTTGGGCTCTGAACCAATCCACAAAGTCTGAAACAAAATTGTAGAGTCTGGAAAATGTGGTTGGTCTGGAGAATATGAATCCGACATGTAACTCTACACAATACTCCCCTTTTCTCCCATACTTGTCGGAAAATAATGACATCGACAAAGTTGGGAGAAGACAATAAAATGTGGGGAAGACAAATGAACATTCTCAATATTTTTTTTCTCAAATTAACATTTTTTCGTGGATATTTCATCTTCTTTTTCTAATAGCGGTCTCTCTCAATATTTTTTTAAATAAGCTGTTTCCCCCTTTTTTACGGCTTCTCTCTCTCTTTTTCAAACGTAGGGCCCCCTCTTTTTTTAAAAAAATCTTGTCCCACTTGGGCCTTTACAATATCAACCCTTGCTTTTTTTCTTTATTTAGGGTTCCCACTTGGGAACCCTCTTCGAACACACGTCGCCCCCGATTCGGGGGGGGGGGCTGCTCTTGCTGCATGGAGGTGGATGGGGCTCCAAGCCAAGATGTTGGAAGCGGAGGGAGCAACAGAGGAGGGCGGCTCCGCTGCTTGCAGGAGCTGAGGGAGAGGGGGGCGTCGAGATGGGGAGGGAGCTCGAGCGGTGAAGGTGTCTGGGGGGGACTATCGCGCTTGGAACTCCGCTTACAGGTCAGGGGGCTGCGCCTGGGCAGTCTTGAAAGATCTGGAGCACAATAGTAGGAGCACGAAGGTGCTGTGCCATCGCCGTATTATTGAGAAGGAGCAGGCTGGAGGAAGGAGCGGTGTGAGGATCACATGGAGAGGGCAGAGGTGTCGCCTTCTGGAGGGCGATTACGGCGCACCACTCTTTCTTTTTTTAACAAAGTAGAGGAGGGCTTTGATGCCAAGCACCATCGGCCGGGACTGCTACTCCTGTAGTCGACTTTTCTTCTTTGGCCTTCCTCGATGCAAGTGGCAGTCACATCAACGGCCCCTGATCTCCTATTTTCTTCCGCTCACCACCCTCTGGAGGGGATCGTGGCTCTGCCTGGAGCCACCTCAGGAGATGTGAAGGCCTCATGAGTGCGTGATGGCCTGGAGATATGGAAATAGGGCTTCTTCGAACTGGGGTGGTCTGCTGGAGATGGAGCGGCCTGAGCCGAATGAGAAGATGCCTGAGGCTTAACTTGCAGATTTTAGGGTTTCAGAAAACCCTAAAGCTTGAACAAATGATCTTCAAGAACAACACACCAACAAATTGATTCTCGAATAAATAATCAACATAAAATCCTCGAGAATCGAACCTGTTTTGATACAATGTTAGAAAACTTTAATGCGGAAGCGTATCAGAAATAAAGGATAAAAAACAATGAAGAACGCGAGATTTTACGTGGAACCCTAGTCCCTATGGAGCGGGATGAAGCCACAGGAGAAGGCCTCAAAAGGCCATATGTGTCTATTGACCTTCTCATCTGATACAAGGGGTATGTGACTTCTTATATAGCCTCCACAGACCTTCCAAGTCCCACAGTGGTAGATGTGGGACTAAACACTGGATGTGGTAAATGGATCTTGGAAGGATCCATTTACCTACACATATAAGTGACACATACTCTAACACAATCCAATGCTAACAGTGCCTCTGAGACAACCTCCTATGAGACATCTATGAGACTGGAGAGTTCTCATCTGATCAACATTCTGGTGGAACACCAACACCATTAAGTGCTCAGAATACTCCCGTCTGATGCAATTTCTACAAAACTCCAACCCCTCCACTGGTGAAAGTACTACCATTGCTACTACTGCTAGTTTGGCTACAATTTTAGGTACAATAGCCAGCTCCGCCTCTGCTTCTTGACCGGCATGGATCATTGAGTCCAGGGCATCTACACATTTCACATGAGAAGGTAGTCTACTTACCTTCTCACAACCATCTTCCTCTGTGTAGGCGGTTCGGGTTTCTAACGGGGCCAATTCTTCAGTGACCGTTGTTGGGAAAATAAGAGAACTTGTTTATTCCATCCGCCCTAGGCTCTCTTATATAGGAGAGTAGCCTATGGGTAAATTACATAAAGAGTCCAACAGAAAATAAAAATATATGAAAGTGTACAAAAGTGAATAATCTATTTCTACACTCCCCCTCAAGATGGAGCATAGATATCAATCATGCTTAGCTTGGATGAACACTTCTGGAAAGGCCCTCGGAGTAACGCCTTGGTAAAAATGTCTGCAGTCTGATTCTCTGAGCTAACATGGGATGTAGCAATAAACCCCTTCTGAATCATGTCGCGGATGAAGTGACAATCGACCTCAATGTGCTTGGTCCGCTCGTGGAATGCTGGATTATTTGCAATGAATAGAGCCGCCTGATTGTCACATTCTAGAGCCATGGGAAGAGGAACCTCTATATGTAGATCTGTGAGTACAGCCTTTACCCACATCATTTCAGTATTGACCTGAGCCATAGCCCTATATTCAGATTCTGCACTGGACCTTGCTACAACCGTTTGCTTCTTGCTTCTCCATGAGACTACAGAATCTCCAACATACACAGCAAACCCAGTTGTGGACTTTCTATCCTTGGGGCACCCTGCGTAGTCTGCATCTGCACAAGCTGATATAGTAACCTTCTTGCCTTTCTTAAACAATAGACCCGTACCTGGAGATGACTTAAGATACCTGAGTATCATGTGTATAGCATCCATGTGTGCCTGACGTGGTTGCTCCATAAACTGGCTCACTCGACTTACAACAAAGGAGATATCATGCCTGGTAATAGTAACGTAGAGAAGTTTTCCCACCAGTTCTCTGTATCTTCTCTTATCCACCTCATGAGTGTCATCATCATATAGCCTCATACTGGGATCCATAGGTGTAGTTGCAGATCGGCAACCAAGCATTCCTGTTTCACTCAACAGGTCAGTGACATATTTCCTTTGGGTCATTACCAACCCATGAGGATTTCTAGCAAACTCTAGCCCCAGAAAATATCTCAGAACCCCAAGGTCCTTGGTAACGAACTCACGATCCATCATTTCTTTTGCCCCAGAATTCCATGTTCATCATCACCTGTAATTAGAATATCATCTACATACACCATAATAGCAACAATACCTCTAGGTGTCTTCTGTACAAACAGAGAATGATCAACATTTGACCGTCTGTATCCTTGTTTCTCAAACAGGTCTGAGAGCTTCTGGAACCAAGCTTTGGGGCTCTGCTTAAGGCCATAGACAGCCTTATGAAGTCTGCACACTGTAGGACTCTCCCCCTCAACAACAAACCCAGGTGGCTGTTGCATGTAGACTTCTTCCTGTAAATCACCGTATAGGAACACATTCTTCACATCTAACTGATACAACGACTAATCACGAGTAACGACAACATAGAGGAGAATCCGTAGGGTGGAATGGCGAGCAATCGAAGAATGTGTCAAGATAATCCACCCCATACATATGTGTAAAGCCACGAGCAACAAGGCGAGCTTTGTATCTGTCAATGCTACCATCTGCATTCTGCTTAACTGTAAAGACCCACTTGCAGCTAACTGCAGACACATCAGTAAGTGCAGGAACAAGACTCCAGGTGCCTCTGGACTGAAGAGCTGCCATTTCTTCTTCCATGGCCAAGCGCCATCGACTATCCTTCATAACATCTTGATAATTCCGTGGAATATCCACTGCTGACAATGCAAGGGCAAAACTCCTGAATTCACCAGTCAGACGGTCAAACGACACAGGAGATGATATAGGATATGACACGCAGCTCCGCTTCTGCTTTCGTAGAGCAATAGGTACATCTAAATCATCTGTCTCCTCAGTGGGCCTCTGCAACACATCCTGCTCAGGAAGATCATCAGATCCATCAATAGAAATATTTTCAGAACATACCTCAGGCGAGCTAGTTGATGAGCGGTGACCATGAGCAGAAGTGGGCCTACGAGTATAGTGGAATGGTAGTAGTGAAACATGCACTGTGACAGGAGGCGAAGGAGATGATAATGGTTCTGGTGGTGGTGGTGGTGGTGACATGTATATGGCCTCGGGCGTGTCAGAGGGAACCAACTGATCTCCTGTAGACGAGAAGTACATAATGGATTCAAAAAAGGTGACATTAGCACTGACAAAATACCTAACTTCGCAATGGATCATAACACTTGTACCCCTTCTGAGTTCTGGAGTACCCGACAAAGATACACTTGACAGCCCTAGGAGAGAGCTTATTAGTCCCAGAAGACAACTTGTGAACAAATGCAACCGAGCCAAACACACGAGGAGTAAGAGAGAACAACTCTTTGTCAGAGAAAATAAGAGAGAATGAGATCTTCTCACCTAAGACAGAGGACAGCATTCGATTAATAAGGTAACATGCCGTAAGAGCAACATCACCCCAGAAAGAATGTGGAGCATTACTCTGTATAAGAAGCGACCTGGTGACATCGAGTAAATGACGGTGTTTCCTTTCAGCAACCCCATTTTGTTGGGAAGTATAGGCATAGGATGTTTGGTGGATAATCGCTTGAGATGAGAAATAATTGGTTAGGGTATGAGTACAGAATTCCAGGGCATTATCACTTCTTACAATTTTAACAGATGCAGAAAAGACATTACGAACTTCATTAATGAAATTTTATGATAATATTTCCCGCTTCAGATTTATTCTTTAACAGAAAGACCCACGATACACGAGAGAAATCATCCATGATAACTATATAAAACCTGTGTCACTGATGATCAGGAACACGACTAGGACCCCAGATATCGACATGAAATAACTCAAACTTGGAGGTACTACTCTGACATTGACGACTGGGAAAAGTAGACCGATGATGTTTTCCCAACTGACGGGCCTCACAATGAATAGACGTGTGAGGTGAAACCTGAGGTAACACATGACGCAGCTTCTGAAGTGGAAGATGTCCAAAGCGCAGGTGCCACAATAATGGGGAGATGGACCCAACAGGTGGAGATGAGGTTCCAGCATAGGGAGTCCTACTGAGACGATAGAGGTCGCCTTTCTCATAGCCACGCCCAATCTCGTTGCCCGTAAGGATGTCCTAAAAAACAAGAGAAGATGGATCAAAAATTGCTCGGCACTGTAAATCTTTTGTAAGTTGGCTAATGGATAACAGATTCATCGAAAAATCCGTCGCGCGTAACACATTTTGAGATGCATGGATGGAGTCAATCTAATCTCTCCCCGACCAGTAATCGGGGAATGTGTTCCATTAGCAATAACTACTGTTCGGCCTGGAGGAACCTGTCTGTATCCTGTAAGTAGACCTTGATCACCACACAGATGATGTGTGGCACCAGAGTCTATAATCCACTCTAAAGTATCTGATCCACTACTGCTAGTGAATGCATATGTGCTACCTGATGTGCTGGTGGATGCAGATGCGGCAACGTCGGTGTGGCTCTCAGAAGTATATGCTGATGTAGCAGGACCAGATGGAGGAATGATGCCCCTCAGACGGGCTCAAGATCATCAAAGCGCTGATCCATAGATGACGCAGATGGGGGCTCAATCTGTTCAGCGACACGTGCAGAAGCTAGAAAGCCATGCTTAGAGTAGCATGTGTCCTCAGTGTGTCCAGAGCGATGGCAAAAGGTACATGACGGTCGAGTGCGGCCTCCTCTACCACGAGGTCCACGACCTCGGAACTGATGGTGATGTCCTCGACCTCGATTTGCTGCCATGGCTGAGGTTGTTGAATTTGTAGCAGACGATGGAACAGTGATGCGACTCAGCCTATGAAATGCTTCCTCCATAGGAGGAATAGTAGAGTCTGCCAGGATCTGGGAACGTGCTGCCTCGTACTCTGGATCAAGGGCAGCGAGAAAAATGCCTACCATAGTAGCATTTCGGTAGGTCTTCTGTTGCTCTGGAGTCGCTGTCAGGGGCATGAAGCTATAGAGCTTCTCAAACATTCCTCATAGGGATGTGTATATTGTAGAGGTCTTCCATTCTGCTTGATAGTAAATATGTCATGCTGGAGTTGCAAAATCTTTGTCTCATTCTTCGCATGAGAATATGTAGCAGCCAGAATATCCCACATTGCTTTGGTTGTGGGCTGATGAAGAATATCATTGGCAATCTCAATTGCCAGGGTTCCAGATAGCCAAACTTTGGCATATGCATCATCTGCCTCCCATGAGGTATTGACCCCAGTCTTCTCAGCAGGCTCTTCTTCAGTAAAGATGTGTTTCTTACCGATTGACTTCATCATACTCATGAACTGCATAGCCCACAGTTCATAACTTGAACCATCCATCTTCACAATCGGCGCTGGACCTCGGAAGGCGCTTATAGATGGGATATCTGCCTTGCTTTCTGACATAGTGATAACGGAAGACTGGGGTAGTAGACTAAAGATATAATCGTCTACACAGACATAAACGGGTTTAGTTGCATGTGTAGACTTCAAGCAACCAAACCCATTACATTGGAGGCGCGCACGCTTGACTTAGGGTTCTGCGTGCACGAGAGTCAAGACTTTTAGAAGGTCACACGCGAGAGGCATTCACGAAGATCACGCGCGCTCAGGGGACAGCACGCTGGGTTACCGCGCAAAGGTGCACGGTATGCGCAAAGGTGCACGGTAACCGCTCAGGGGGCGCGCAAGGGGACCTTTCTTTGGGTCACAACCCGCACAACACCCACTGTGCGCATACACGGATCTCGCGAGTTTGCGAGCTCAAAGGCGAAGGCGCATAAACGGAGGAGGAGCGCGTGGAGGCGCGCAGAGGCGCACAGGAGCACGCGGAGGTGCACAGGAGCGTGCGAGGGGTTCGAAGACAACGCGCGCTGAGGCACGCAGAGGTGCGCAGAAGCGCGCGGTGGTCGAAGGCGGTCGTGCGCTGAGGCACACGGAGGCGCGCGGAGATGCGCAGGGGCGTGTGGAGGCAAACGGGCTTGAGGGTAGGGCTAGGGTTAGGGTTTGGCTCGAGAACTCCGGTCTACGACCGTCGCTCTGATACCATGTTGGGAAAATAAGAGAACTTGTTTATTCCATCCGCCCTATGCTCTCTTATATAGGAGAGTAGCCTATGGGTAAATTACATAATGAGTCCAACATAAATAAAAATATATGAAAGAGTACAGAAGTGAATAATCTATCTCTACAACTGCTGTCGGAACTATGGAGTTCTCCTCCAGGCTCCGACCGACTGGAGTCCACTGTACCCCTGCTTTTCCTCTTAGCATACTATCTGTTCAGAAGCTATGTACTGGGCTTAATTGTCGGTTGATTTTTGATGAGTTCTGTTATTTTTAGGACATCCAGTTTTTGGTGGGGGACATGAGAAGAATGGACTTTACTATCTTGATATTCCCTTTGACTAGAGTTTTGTTGGCACCGTGTATTCTCCGACAATCCCTTGCTTAGGCACCTTTGCCTTGGACATCTTTAAACCAAGGCTATCTCCATGATGTTCCCAGAACTTTCTGTACTGAAGCCCTTTGAGTGCGAGGCATGTCAGGTCCGGAAATATTGAGCATCTTTTCCTGCACGTGCTGAACCCCGTCGCACTGTTCCTTTTGCTCTTGTTCATACGTGATATTTGGGGACCTTGTTCGGTTCGAGCTCTGAGTGGGCATAAATATTTTGATATTTTTGTTGATGATTATAGTCGATCCTCTTGGGTCTATCTGATAAAGTAATGTTTGGAGATCAATATATTCTTTCAGTACATCAAAATATTCTTCTCTACTTGTGTTCAAATTTTTCGTACTAATAATGCTCTTGAATTCACACTACATGACTTGACGATTTTCTTTGCTTCCCAGGGATCTGTTCACCAAACCTCCTTGTCTGTATACTTCTCAGCAAAATGGGGTAGAGGAAAGGAAACTAAATATCTTCTTGACATTGCTCGGTCCCTTCTCGCTCAGATGAAGGATCCAAAAACCAACTAGGGTGATGCCATTATTACGTGCATGCGTGCATACATACATATGTATGTACACATGCACATACATCCATGTCTACACGCATGCGTGCAATGCGTGCAACTCGATATAGTCTTGTAAAGTTTTACCATCGTTAAACCTTTGATATACACTCACTAGTCTTACTGAACTGCCAGTGCCAAATAGTCAGCTGACCAAAGGCTATCAGCTGTCTGCGGTTCTTATTTTCTCAGTTGGCTAGGTCCAATTCCAACAATCATCTTTTTCCTCTTAGTTGACTACTGTATCACGAGTAATCTTAAGCTACAGTTCATGCCTGTTGTGCTCAACCAGTTGGCTGGTTATTCTTGTCTGCTGACTGGAAATCCTTTGAAGCACATGCCATCAGCTGATCCTTTTTGACAACCGACTCCTGGGTTCATTTTTACTTAATAGTAAGTGCACCTGTTATCGAACTCTGTGCCTTCATGATTTGTGTGATCGAAATTTGTGCCGTTGAATATGTGAACTCGGATCCTTGTAGCTTCACTCTGAAAGAAAAAAAAAACTTGAATGGAGAAACTGGCCACATGAAGCTTCTCTTGTGCTTTACCTGCTTGTCACTATAGGATCATTTAATTTTGTGACGAGGATTGCGGGTTGGCATTTGTCGTTGGTGAATGGTTCTGTAGACTGGAAAATGGCTGTGGGCTGAATACCTGCTTTCTTGTGTGTTTTGTTTGTATCATGGAGTTTTTTCTTCTACAAAATTAAATAACTTGGAGACCCTCCAATATCGAGTACTTATAAACATGACCTATAGAAGAATTTGTAAAAAAAGTTCTTAATCTGAAACAGATTTACCAGATTTTTTGAATATCTGATCAGGTGCAGTTAATGCTATTATTCGTAGCTACTTATTTAGTCCAAAAAATGGTAGCTACTTTTTTTTCCAAGTATTAGTTCTGGGGTTGACCCTTGAGACTGAAGTCCTTTTACAGGTATGATATTGTGTTGGAGTTCTCGGAGGCGATATTTGGAGCTGAAAAAGACATCGTTCTTTCTCATTTGGAAACCTGTGAGGCTTGCAGTGGGACAGGTGCTAAACTAGGATCCAAGATGAAATTATGCTCAACCTGTGGTGGTAGGGGTCAAGTAATGAGAACCGAGCAAACACCATTTGGCTTGTTTTCCCAGGTATTTATTAAAGAATGTTAGATTTGTATATATTCATGAAAGTATGTTATTCCTTAGTATTATTTCACGCAACAGCTAAAATTTTTGCGATCTTATATGATTCAGAATTGTAAAAACCTGGATAATTGGTGAAAACTACAGTCTGGAATTTGAATTCAGATGGATGGTGCGCCTCGTCTAGATGTTTTCCCTATATTCTTTTTTCGTGAATTTGGGGGGAATATATACATATATACCTTTTCATTTCGTTCAAAGGATAATATGGAAGATCTCTTTACCAACCTCTTCGCAATAACCAATGCAAACAGTGATTCTCTAAGCTTGAGCTTAATTGACATTCACTCTACCTTGAAGGGGTGTTGAAATTCCCCCCTTCAGTTTGGTTATTTTTGGTTTTGTTTTTGTTATTTGATTATAAAGAGTGGTATGATTGCAACTTCCCACTGGCTCCTATGTATAAAAGAGGTCTGAGATTCTTAATGGTATTGGATCATCATTCTCTTATTCCAATTTCATCTGCAGAAGTTTCATTGACCAAAAAGTTTTAATGTGGTCTTTTTTCTATTGATGGAGCTTTCCTTATGTCATGGAAATTTTGGCTTGTATTATCAATTGGTAGATTAGAAGTCATGCTAATCTTGTGCCATCAGCTCAACTTATTTTACGTTTAGTATCAAATTTTGTTGATTTTTAGCAACATTATTGTTCTCCTGCAGGTATCTGTTTGCCCCACATGTGGAGGTGAAGGTGAGATTATTTCAGAGTATTGTTGGAAGTGTGGGGGTGAAGGTCGTGTTCGCATAAAAAAAGATATCAAAATAAAAATTCCTCCTGGAGTAAGTAAAGGAAGCACACTCCGAGTTCGTGGTGAAGGAGATGCTGGGTTAAAAGGGTATGCATAATGCAGACAGCGTTTTCTATTTTCATTTTTTTTATTAATGGCATAATTGTTCATTATATTTTCATTTAAAGTTTGGTAGAAAATTTTTCCAGAAATTTTGATTAAAATTCCAGTGATATCTTTCACGACAATGACGATGAAGAATTTATTCTCATATTGGGGCTCCATTGCATTGGAAAACCTTTTTTTTAAAGGATTGGAAATATATTGTTACATTGGAGATTCTGAGGAAACGTGAAAACTTATATTATTGAGAAATCCAGTTCTCACCTAAACAGATGTTACATGTGAGAAGCTGCAGTCGAGGCGCTATTTGATGCAACCTAATTGAGAAATGGACTAAATGGCGATCTGACAATTGAACTAAGGAACTAAATGACGAAAACGAAACAATCGTCGTGCGATACGCAAAAAATCAGCAACAATTGACAATAAATATTCGAGTTTTAGCACCGGTTCCTCCACAAATTGCAGGGCAAAACAACTAGTTAACGACCAATTGAAATAGATAGCGATGTTGCGGTTATAGAATCTCAATGTTTCACCAAACTAAACAGCCATATAATCATCCACAAAACTATTTAAATATGCGGTAGAATAAGATGTAGATGGAGGCTCTCATACCACAACCAACAAGGGCAGTAGGCACGCTGCCAACCTGATCTTCGTGGGGAAGAGGGGCGGGGCACCTTCGCGGCACGTGGGGCTGGTCTCCGTGGGAACAGGGGCGACGACGATTCGGCGATGATCTGGTGGGGAGGCACTGGCGGGTTTGTCAGCACGGGAGGCGGTGGCGGGGGCAGTCGGTAGGGGCGGAAGCGAGGGTGAGGGCGAGGGGATGGGGCAGGGGGCGGCTGCAGGAGTGGGAAGGGGCATCGGGGAGGCGGGTCGGGTCAGTGGGGGAGAAGGAGGGGCGCGGGATGGAAAGAGGCGGCGGGGAAGGCGTGTTGCGGGTGCGGGGGAGGCGCGGCGAGAGGGTGGCGGAGGAAAGGAGGCGACGATGGCGCGGAGGATCTGTGGGCGGTAGGGCGGCGAGAACGAGGCGCGGGGGCGACGGCGAGTGCGCAGGGATGGGAGGAGCGGCTGGCGGAGGCGGCGGGTCGGCGAGGGGGGGAGAGGCGGCAACGTGAAGGGGGGGGATGTTTAGGGTTCAGAGGGAGAACACGGGAGGGAGAGGGGAGAGGGACCCACATGATTAGAGAGAGGGAGAGAGAGAGATAAGTGAGGGGGAGAATAAACTTTTATTCAATACTTAACCTCAACCTTAGCATTTGGGGTGCCTTTATAGAGGCTAAGTCCCCCCCAAATAGCAACAACTTTCTGAAAATAAAAAATAATAAAAAATAAAAGAAAACATGCAGAAAAGAAAAAGAGGATAAGGCCTTGTATAATGAGCCTTTTACATAATTAGATAAAATTTAAAATAAAAATGTTGACTAAAAGGTGGAATCATGCTGCATCAACTCCCCCTGCTGAAAAGAATCTCGCTCCGTCGAGATGCCATCGTGGAAATTCTGATGTATATCGGGGCGGAGTTGTTGGAGTTCATCCTCGTCAATCCAGGTGCAATCTGTAAGAGGTCATCCCTTCCATTTGACTAGATATCGTCGGAAGAGACCACGTCTAGTCGTCATATCTCGGATGTATGCAATATCTTCAATCTGATCGGCATCAGTCGCGGCTGGTGGTTGGCGCGTATCATCGGCGGGAACTGCTGGCGTAGTGGCATATGTCTGCTCATCTCCATGATATAAAAAGAGATCTGATACATTAATGACTGGCGAAGTCTGGACGTCTGGCGACAAATCAAGTAAGTAAGCATTGGGCCCAATCTTTTTGAGGATTCGGAATGGACCAATCTTTCGTTCACTCAATTTTTGGTGCACTCTCAAAGGAAACCTCTCTTTTTTTAGGTGGACCATCACTAATTCTTCAACTCTGAACTCGCTCTCTCTTCGATGTAGGTTGGCTTGGGCTTGGTATTTCTGGGTCATGGTTTGGATTTTGGCTCGGATTTCAGTATGGATGTGGGTTAGGTGTTCGACCAGATCCTCAGCAGCTGCACTACTTCTCCCTTGCATGGTTGTGGGTTTTAGGTCTAGAAATTGGGTAAGTGGAAAGCCGTACACACTCTCAAATGGCGATTTTCCCGTGGACCTATTGGTGGAACTGTTGTACGCGAATTCAGCTTGGGGAAGAATTAGATCTCATTTGGACGGAGAGTCCCCTGCAAGACATCGCAATAAATTTCCTAATGATCTGTTAACTACTTCGGTTGCCCATCTGTTTGTGGATGATAAGCGGTGCTTATTGCAAACGAGTACCAAGAAGAGACTAAAGCGTGCGCCAAAAATGACTCAAAAATCGGGTATCACGATCCGAAGTAAAAGAACGAGGGACACCATGCAATCGAACGACATCAAATCAGCAACATGAGATGCATCTGAGGTTTTTCTACATGCAATGAAATGTGCCATTTTAGAAAATCTGTCCACAACCACAAATATAGAGTCAACTTTTCGTATCGTGGCACAAAATCCATAGTGATGTCTTCCCAGAGTCGCAGAGGAATCGGCAGAGGTGTATACAACCCAGTGTTCTGCCTATGGCCTTTGAATCTTTGACATGTTTGGCATTTTTGTACGAACTTTGTAACATCCTTTCGCAGTTGCGGCCAATAAAATCGCTCTTGGAGAAGGGTCAAGGTCTTGTCCCTTCCAAAGTGTCCAGCTAAGCCACCGTTATGTAAATCTGACATTAAGTTCTCACAAAGGGAGGTGGTAGGGATGCACAGTCGGTGGGCTTTGAACAGGAACCCCTCATGAAGAACATAAGTGGTTGTCGGATCCTGCCCAGTATCAACACATTCTGCATAAACTTGTCCGAAGTCAGGATCAGTGGGGTAGAGGTCCTTGAGTGTGTCAAATCCTGTTGTGCTGACGGTCATTGTGGTCAGGGCATGTGTTCGTCTGCTTAACGCGTCGGCCACGCGATTCAGGGTTCCAGCTTTGTGCTTGAGATGGAAGGTGTATTCGTGGAGGAAACTAACCTATTTGGCGTGGCGCTTGTTAAGGGTTTTCTGCGAATTCAGATATCTTAAGGCTTCATGATCAGAGTTAAGGACGAATTCACGTTGGATCAGGTAATGCCCCAATGCTTGAGGGCTTGCACCACTGCATAGAATTCGACATCATAAGTGGAGTACCGTGATCGAGCTTTATTCAATTTCTCACTGTAGAATGCTACAGGTCGTCCTTCTTGACTTAGGACGGCACCAATCCCGACATGTGAGGCGTCGCAATCGACGACAAAAACCTTAGTGAAGTCAGGAAGTGCCAAAAAAGGGGCATGTGTCAATTGGTGTTTTAGATTTTGAAAGCTGGTTTCTGCTTCAAGAGTCCAAGCGAGTGAACCTTTACACGTGCAATCTACCAGCGGAGCTGCACAAGTGCTAAAGTTCCCGATGAAGCGCTGGTAGAAAGAGGCCAATCCCAGAAAACTACGAATCTCAGTGAGGGTTTTGGGCACGGGCCAGCTCTGAATGGCCTGAATCTTGGAGGGGTCAACCTTAAGTCCATCGGCTGTGACAATGTATCCCAGGAAGAGGACCGTGTCGGACATGAAGGAACATTTCTTGAGGTGGACATACAGTTGTTGGGCTCTCAAGGTTTCTAGGACTTGTCGTAAGTGGGATAAGTGGTCGTCTTTGGTCAAGCTGTAGATCAGTATGTCATCGAAGTACACAACCACAAACTTACCGATGAAGGGTCGCAATACATGGTTCATGGTTCGCATGAAGGTACTGGGGGCATTAGACAGGCCGAAAGGCATTACCGTCCATTCATAAAGGCCCTCTTTAGTCTTAAAGGCCGTCTTCCACTCGTCTCTAGGTCGGAGGCGAATCTGATGGTAGCCACTGCGAAGATCCATTTTGGAGAACAATTTGGCACTCGATAGCATGTCGAGCATGTCATCAAGGCGTGGAATCGAAAAACGATACTTGATCGTGATCTTGTTGATAGCACGACTGTCCACGTACATTCTCCATGTGCCATCCTTTTTTGGGGTAAGCAGAGTAGGAACCGCCACGGGGCTCATACTCTCTCGAACATATCCACGACGTAAAAGATCAGTGACCTGCTTGTTCATTTCTTCGTGTTCACTTGGGCTCATCCGATAATGTGGTAAGTGGGGTAGGCTGGCTCCAGGGACTAGGTCAATGTGATGTTGAATGTCTCGCAACGGGGGTAGTCCCTCAGGCAACTCTTCAGGCATAATGTCAGCGAACTCTTGGATGATGGGCTTTATCTGAGGCGGGATTTCGGGTGTAGTTGTCTCTTGATTGTTCACTTCATGTCCCATTAGTGCGTAAATGATAGAGCTCTCCTGAATTTCCCGTTGGAACGTGTGTGCTTCCATCAACAATACGGGACTCGTAGTCGGAGTCTTTGACGGTGGAGTGTTTTTACCAGATAGTGCTGTCGCGGCTCGAAGTGTAGCCACCTGGCGAGGGCTAAGGGCTTCACGTTGTGGTCTAAGGGTCACACGCACCTTGTCTATGAGAAAGGTGTATGTGTTCATTTTTCCTCTGTGTTCCGTGTCACGATCGAACTGCCACGGTCTCCCAAGTAGTACGTGACAGACATCCATAGGGGCTACATGGCACCATACCTCGTCCTTATATGAAGGCCCAATTGAGAAGCTAACGAGGCTTTGTCCGTGGATCGGGAGTTGGGTACCACCTCGAAACCATGCCACACTGTAGGGTTTCTCGAGTGGTTGAGTGGGTAGACCCAACTTATCGACCATTTCTTGAGAAACGAAGTTCTCAACGCTTCCTCCATCAATGATCAGCGAACAGCGACGTCCTCCTGAGGTGCAGGTGGTTCGGAAGATGCTACGTCGCAGCCAACTATCAACGTCATGGGCAACGGGTGTAAGCAAGATGCTTGTGGGTGCGTTGTCAGGAGCGATAAAGTTCTCGTGTTCAATTACCAGGAAAGGTCCAGACTCGTCTCCATCCACTCCCAGAAGCTCATAGTCTTCAGCTCTCATGGTGTCAACAGTCAAAGCGGTCGGTTCCTCTTCAGGTGATTCGTGTTGTTCAGGGTCAGGGTCTTCAGGGCCTTCGATGGTGCATAAATGGACGGGCCTAGCTTTAGGGTTCGGGCACTCTGCTGCTCGATGTCCCTTTTGATAGCATCGGAAACAAGTGTCAGGTCCGACAACAGGTCGGCTTCCCAAGATGCCTGGTCCGGGGTTCCCAGTAGGTGGTCGGGCGACGGCAGGAGTTGATGGTTTGACTTGGGGTTTACCCGTAACGATCGATAGGGAACCTATTGTTTTGGAGGTCGTCATCGGGGTACTGGTGCACGGAACGGAGTTCACATGAAAGGACATCCTCCTTGTCTGGGCCTTAGCAAGCTTAGTCTCAGCCCGTTCAGCCTGTTTGTAAGCTTCGTCAACGTCTCGACAGTTGTGGAGGTAGAGTTCATCCTGAATAACGGGGCGGAGTCCTTGCATGTAGCGGGTGACCTCCTGGACAGGGGTCTCCTGTAATCGGTTGCGGTGAACAAGGGATTGGAACCCTTCGGTGTATTCTCTTACGCTCATGGTGCCTTGTTTCCATGATTGCAGTCGCGCGTACAGATCGCGTTTGTAATCTTCAGGCACGAACTTGGTCTTCATTTTGGCTTTCATCTTGCTCCAACTTGGGATTTTACTTTTTCCCTTTCGTTCGCGTTCAGACTGCAAACGGTCCCACCATAGCAGAGCATGTCCCTTTAATTTGATTGTGACGAATTGAACTTTTCGTTCACCCGGCATAGACTTCCACACAAAGAAGTGCTCGACGGCTTGGAGCCAATCCAAAAAGACATCAGGGTCTCGTCCTCCGTCAAATTCTGGAACATCGAGACGGATGCCTCGATCCCATCCGTCATCGGACCTAGGTCCATGTCGTGGCGGGAATTGATATCCAGAGGTAAGGGGATCTTGAATCTTGGAAGTGAAAGGGGTGTCATCTCCTGATCCTTCTTCGTTACTTTCTTGGGAGTGATCATCGCCAACGTGTCCGTCAGAAGTAGATGAGCTAGAGTCGTAGGAAGTGTTGCTCCGTGAATGTGGTGTCCGGTGAGTACGGCGACTTTTATTTGGCGTCTCATTACTATGATTTTTCTCTAGCATTTGACAACTTAGGGTGGCAAGTTGTCCGCTCACTTGTTCGTACATCCGCTGCATGTGTTGTATTTGAGCAGATAAAGATTCTAACGATAGCTCAGTGTGTGGGGTATAGGGGGGTTTAGAGGAACTAGATTTGTCGGCCATGGGAAGCCTAGGGGTTTTTTTTGTTGTTTTGTTTTTTTTCTTTTTTATGCAATGAACAAATGGAATCCAGACGAGATGCAGGATCGTGGGGCTCTGATACCAAAATGATGCAACCTAATTGAGAAATGGACTAAATGGCGATCCGACAATTGAACTAAGGAACTAAATGACGAAAACGAAACAAACGTCATGCGATACGCAAAAAATCAGCAACAATTGACAATAAATATTCGAGTTTTAGCACGCGTTCCTCCACAAAGTGCAGGGCAAAACAACTAGTTAACGACCAATTGAAATAGATAGCGATGTTGCGGTTATAGAATCTCAATGTTTCACCAAACTAAGCAGTCATATAATCATCCACAAAACTATTTAAATATACGGTAGAATAAGATGTAGATGGAGGCTCTCATACCACAACCAACAAGGGCAGTAGGCACGCTGCCGACCTGATCTTCATGGGGAAGAGGGGCGGGGCACCTTCGCGGCACATGGGGCTGGTCTCCGTGGGAACAGGGGTGGCGGCGATTCGGCGATGATCTGGTGGGGAGGCACTGGCGGGTTTGTCAGCGCGGGAGGCGGTGGCGGGGGCAGTCGGTAGGGGAGGAAGCAGGGGTGAGGGCGAGGGGATGAGGCAGGGGGCGGCTGCAGGAGTGGGAAGGGGCAGCGGGGAGGCATGTCGGGCCAGTGGGGAGAAGGAGGGGCGCAGGATGGAAAGAGGCGGCGGGGAAGGCATGTTGCGGGTGCGGGGGAGGCGCGGCGAGAGGGTGGCGGAGGAAAGGAGGCGGCGATGGCGCGGGGGATCTGTGGGCGGTAGGGCGGCGAGAAGGAGGCGCGGGGGCTACGGCGAGTACGCGGGGAGGGGAGGAGCGGCTGGCGGAGGCGGCGGTTCGGCGAGGGGGGGAGAGGCGGCGGCGTGAAGGGGGGGATGTTTAGGGTTCGGAGGGAGAACACGGGAGGGAGAGGGGAGAGGGACCCGCGGGATTAGAGAAAGGGAGAGAGAGATAGATAAGTGAGGGGGAGAATAAACTTTCATTCAATACTTCACTTCAACCTTAGCATTTGGGGTGCATTTATAGAGGATAAGTCCCCCCCAAATAGCAACAACTTTCTGAAAATAAAAAAATAATAAAAAATAAAGAAAACATGCAGAAAAGAAAAAGGGGATAAGGCCTTGTATAATGAGCCTTTTACATAATTAGATAAAATTTAAAATAAAAATGTTGACTAAAAGGTGGAATCATGCTGCATCACTATTAAACCATATAATTAGAATTTTATCATTAATATTTTTTTTGGAAGTGATGGATGTTCATCCTTGGTATGTCTCCACCTTGAAAGTTATACTATTATAAAGTAATACATTGCATGTACCTCAAAACCATGACTCAACTCAGAAATGTACATGCACATAAAATTCTCGACAGTGTCTCTCCAAAAAATAAAAAAATATGGCAAGCCAAATAACACATAATATGGTGCGACATGGCCCTCTCTGCTCTGGAGCGATAAACCATGGTCCTAAAACTCCTCGAAAATCGGTTTGGGCTCAAAATGTCTAACCACCGTCAAACCAGTCCTCTAAACACCTCTAGAACTATCACATGGGAGGAATAGATGCCTAGTGCTCTCACCCCTTGACGATAGGACAATAGACCACAACGTTCAATATAAACCACATCTTGAAAACTAGTCATCTGTTTCTTCCTCTTTAACATCCACATAAAGGACTTCGCTCTTAGTGGTTTTCACACCCGATATAATCTGCAACATTGAACAAGCTCTTCATCCCCAATAGCGTGTTATATCGTCAAAGCCTTGCCATAATTTCATAAGGAAAACCTTACAACACATCCATTGACCTCGTGCCTCCATAAGGCTCTGTCCATCCGTTAACTATTATAACATCTGACTAAACTCCAACATTCGCTCCTCCGAGAAACCCGAAGAAAAAACCAACTCCCACGTACTGCCCTCAACACCCAAGTGAAACAAATAGTTCGTGATCTATGCCTGTCTGTTTTCATCCAAAGAAAAAGTCCATGAATCCAATCGCATGAAACCCTAATCCCATCTAATTGTCATGCCAAATTCGAAAAGATCTACATTTCCCCATAAGCAGATGCAAAAAGGCACCATATCTGGCATCATGGAGTAAATGAAATTCCAGAAATTAAAAGGTGACCTCACCATCACATTATTTATCTCAAGATCTTCTACAACACTGTAAATGTCATGCACCAATCGTCAAAGCATGTCCTCATTCTCTCTCCCCAAATTCTCACCATCCACTTTGCTAACGAGTCCTTTTTTATCTCTCGAAGCCGAAGAACCTAAAGACTGCCTTCCTCCAAGGCTTAAGAGACCACATCTCAAGAAACACAAGAAAGGGTGTGTTCTTTGTTCCTCCTAATATTTTTAGGTGTGTGGCTTTTGTTCACATTCTTGTCCATGTTTGGGACAAAGTGCCAGTTAGGGAAGTCAAATGTGTGTTTTTCGGATATGCTTGCAATTGGAAGTGATACTCCTGCTATCATCATGGGTCATGGAAGCATTACATAAGTGTGGACATTATCTTCTTTGAATCTCTTCCTTTCTATTCGACAGTGGTACGCATATATCTTCACTTCCTATCTTGGAAACTGCCTCAATTCATGTCTGAATTCTGCATGATGTTTGGTATATGTTTCAATATTAATGTAGACATCTCCCTTCTAAATTAGCACCATCTCTCATAAAGGTAAGTCCTTCTACCGAGGTTTTATAAATGAGAACATTTCTCCTGTCATAGATACAACAAGGTCAGGAGAAACCATGCAACTGATGAAGCCAATTTTCACATAGCTTTTAGAAAGGGAACTAGACAGTATACTAATCATTCTATTTCAGTCGATTTTTCTTTCTCAGGTCTTGGATCACCTTGCAAACGGTTTGTAGAAATTATCGGCCATGGATATTCGTTGTAATCATAATGAGACACTTGGTGACTCTAGATGGTTACTTGCAATGGAGGTAGAGATAGTTGCTCTTATCTCACATGATACATGGCAGCTAGTTGATGCACATATTGAGAACAAGCTGATTGGATCTAAATGGGTATTTACAGTCAAATATAGGCCATATGAATCGATTGCTTGGTATAAGACTCGATTAATCACCAAGGGCTTTACACAAGCATACAATGTTGACTTCTTTGACTCCTCCCCGGTCGCACGTCTTTGCCAAATACATGTTCTTATGGTAGCAACCCTACAACTTGATTAGCTCCTACACCAACTTGATGTGAAAAATGTGTTTCTATATCGCGACATACAAAGTGGTGGTATACATTTAGCAACCTCTCGTCTTTGAGGCTCAATGGAGTGTCCGAAAGCATGCTTACCAAGTAAGTTTATCTATGGGCTCAAGACCCCTCGAGCCTGATTTCAAATTATCAAAGATCTTAGATAGACTAGGTCTCTCTAGGTTATCATTAGATTGTTCCTTATTCATTCAAAAGAACATAAAAGGGAAATCTATCAATGCTAATTTATGTGGATGACATCATCCTCATAGGAGATAACTCTGAAAGCATTATAGAGGTAGAAAAAACTAGATGAATAATTTGTAATAAAAAATAGGCCTCTTGAGATACTTTCTTGGGATCGAAATAGCTCGATCTAGGTGAGGCCTAGTTATGTCCCAAAGAAAGTATGCCACCGATCTGTTGTAAGAGACCGGGATAGTGGGGTCCAAGCCAGTGCATATACTTATGGATCCCAAGGCACACATCTATGAACTGGGAACAGTTTAAGTTTCCTGATGCTATAGATGATTAGTTGGCAAACTGCTATATCTAACCATCACATGACTAAATATATCACTTGCAATCGACAAGCTGAGTCGGTTCATAAACCCTCCTACCTCAGCTCATTTCGATGCATGTATGATGGTGTTAAGATATATCAAGTCCTCTGCAAGAAAGAACTTTGTATTCATAAAAGTTAACACTTTTGATCTCATAGTCTCTTCTGGTGCATACTATGGAGGATATATGCTAGATAAATAATCTAATACATGTTTTCAGTGATGCAAAAATGGTCTAAACGATCGTTTAAACGATCGTTTAAACGTATGTAGTGCTCGACCACATCGTTTAATCAAAAGCGTGTCCATAAATGCGCGGGCCGCATAAACATCCTTAAACAACCGTTTAAATGGCCTTAAACAACCTTTTAAATGGCCTTAAACGGTCTTTTAAGAACATGGATCTACTTTCTTCAAAGGATCACCATTATCCATGACATTTTGATTCATGCTATGAATTAATTGTTTATATTGTCTATTTTGACTATGAATTCTAGTTGTTTATGTTTTCTATTGACATTTCGATGAAACATTCCTTCAATGTGACAATATTTGATCGATATTGTGAATCTGTGATTATATTTTTCTTATTTATTTATACTTTTTTATTAAATATATATGTAATAATTTTTTATTAATTAAAACAAATGCAAAACCGCATAAATCGTTTAATTTCCGTTTAAACTCCTGCATACTGTTTAATCAGTAATCAGTGACCCTACCGATTGAATACCACATATCATTTTTGCAACCTTGCCTGTTTTTGCACTTGCCTAGCAGGGAACGTGGTAACTTGGAGGAGTAAGAAACAAACAATTGTCTCCTGCTCAAGTGTTGAGAGTGAATATAGAGCTATGGCTCATGCAATAGCAAAACTGGCATGAATTTGATTCATACTCATAAATATTCATGTTACCCTTGTCGACATTTTGGAGCTTAGGTGTGATAATCAAGCAACAAAGCAAATAGCTTACAATCCATGTTTCATGAATGCACTTAGGTGTGATAATCAAGCAACAAAGCAAATAGCTTACATTCCATGTTTCATGAATGCACTTAATATGTAGAAGTTGACAATCACTACACTGTAGACATGATGCAAAGATGGTTACTGTATACTCTCGGTATACCTTCTATAGGTCATACTACTGATGTATTCACTAAACCACTCGTCCATACATAATTTGAAAACAGGTTGTAGCAAGCTGAGTATGGTTGACATATGTGTTCCATATTATTAGAGTATGCGTCCATAGATGGGTAATTGGATTTCTTCAGGGTCCCTTTACCACATCCATAGGTTTAGTCTCACATCATCTATTAGTGTGACTTGGTTCTACTGGTTGGGCTACATAACAAGCCCTACATCACCTGTAACCTTTGACAGAGTTCATTATGCTCATCTGCCCTTTGAGGTGGTTCTCCCATGATTTCATCCCGCTCCTTATGGAGTAGAGTTCCACGTAAAATCCTGATGTTCTTTATCGTTCAATATTCTTTATCTCTGATTACGCTTCCACATCCTCATTTTCTGCATGGTATTAGGGCGGATTTGATTTTGGATTTGTTCTTGAAGATTTTGTTCTTGATTATATTCATATTTGAAATTTCTTCAAGTTCTCAAGATTGTTATAGTTCGAGTTCGAGAAATTTATTGTTCCATACAATTTGTTCTAGAGTTCTTGGAACCCTAATTTTATATGATAGTCAGGCATGTGATCCCAACATAACATCCAGGAAATCTCTTTTGGAAATCTCTCATTGCCTAGTTCGGAAAAGTCTTAGTGTTTCCTGATGAAACCTTTATTATGTTCCGCAATAATGAGAAAGAAACAATCCCAGTATCACATACAATCTTTAGATCCTCTAGCACGAGTTCGACACAGAAACCCCATCGCGCGAGAACACCTCCAATTCTGCACATTAAGACCTGATCACCCCTACGGTTCAGGTTCATGAGAGAAAAAAACGGTGGGCATCATGCCCCATGGCGGCGCTTCCACCGCAGTACAACCTCGATTGAATCTCCTCCAGGTCATTGTTCATCAACATCATCCAGATCGTATCCTTGTGCGACACGATGGCATCCAAATCTGGCCATCACAACCAATCCCAAGGCGACGATGCTTCCAAGCGGCCTTCTTCTTCTCCAAGTCCCCTAGGTGGTGATGCTTCTAGGTAGCGCCCAATCGAACTCCAAGCGCACGAACAACTCGAGGCGGCGTGCACCCATATCTATCAATGGGTCTTTCGAACCCTAGCGGTAGAGGCCTCCATCTTGTGAGCAACAACCCTTGTTGAGAGTTATTTTATCTTTTCATATTTTATGTATTTCTCTTTTCTTTCATTTTTAATATAAAATTTTTCCAATAAGGTTTCTTTTTCTTTATAAGAGAACCCTAGGACCTCATGATTAAGTAATTCATAATTCTTATTCCACATGGTATCAAAGAGACAATCCTAGATCGAAGTTCCGCAACCCTTGATCCCCCTCCCTTCACATAGTCTCTCCCCCCTTTCACGTACGCCACCAAGGCTTCTTTGCCGCCATCGAGGGCCCCCCACTCATCACCGCTTGCCCCAGGCATCACCCGACGATGTGCTGTTGTTGCCGCTACTTCACCGGAGCAGTTTCCAGCTGTCATATTGTCGTCGTCACCTTCATCGACAGTGCCCTATGGACATCTTACTGTGGTAGTTGTTGTCGCCACCTTTTTCCATCGATGGTGATGCTGCCCTAGTAGCAGCCGGTGCTAGTCCAACACCTTCATCGTGTCTTGTAGGGACTTTACCGAGTACCGTAGTGGTCTACCAAGACCTCTAGGTAATGCTTCTTCGTCGTTGTAATCTCGAGGTCACTGAACGATTTGATTTTGTGTTGTTAACGATGAAATCATACCTCTAGGCCCATCCACATGCTCCAGAGGGCTGCCAAGGTTGATGGGAATGGTTGTGGCATACGTTTGCACATACAACCAATTCCCATATGATTGTGTAGACACCTTTGGACGAGTTTACAACCCCGGTTATGTCAGTTTCATATCTCTTTATCATCATATCAGAAATCAAGAGTGACATCTTCTCCCTTCATCCGGTACTTTCAAGGGCCCACCACCCATCGTGAAAATGGATGGAACCAACTACGAGTTGTGGTTCATGCAATTTATGACCATGATGTAGTGCAATAACAAGGAGCACATCCTAGCGAAGCCAGAGCTGACCGATAAGACTGGAGCGAGTGCGTCATGGAAGCAAGATGATGCGTACATGCGTGTTTGGCTCTTCGGGACTCACACCACGGAGATAGCCAATGATATTTTACATTTGCCCACTGTCAAGGTAACATGGGATATACTTGATGCTACCTACAGTCAGGCGAAAAATGAGATCAAGATTCTCCAATTACAGTTTGATATCTTCATGGCCAGAGGCAATGGACATCCTCTGCATAGCTTCTATTCTTATCTTCAAGGCATGTTCGAGAAGCTGCACAACTTCATGCATGTGATCACTTCTACTGAGCAACATATAGCGTACATGAATGACATAATGGTTGGAGTTTTTCCCGTAGCTCTTGACCCTGGGTATGACGCTGTACACACCTAGCTTCTTATGGGTGTAGTTATATCTCCGATGGAGGGGGCGTACGTCGTCTTAGCAGTATCATGGTCCCATCCACTGCCACTACATAGACCTCTTCAACAGTGGTCACATCCCACCACAGCGGAGGTACATCTCAGTTCAGAGGGCGTGATGCCCGTAATAGAGGAGGTAGACATCAGCGTAGTCCATGCACTTGCTATCATCTGCCTGGTCATCCTAAGGAGACATGCCATATGAAGCATAGATTCCCTATTTCTGTTCGTGTAGCCAAGCAGTTTGAGACTACTACTACTTCTGCACCCACTCCATATCAGAAGTTGGACGATATTGACTCCCGTCTGAGGGAGATGATAACTCTTGTTGCCGCCAAAACTAGTGAACATTTAAGTCCTTTAGTTGTTGCAATCACTCCCAAAACCTCTTCTAGCACCTCAGGTATAGTCTATGCTCTTACCAATTGCAACAAGGCATATATGACTGAGTAGATCATGTATATTAGTGCATCTCACCATTTGTGTGGAAACAAGGTCCAGTTTTTTCATACAGATATGCTCCTCCAGGTAGATTAGTTGTCATTGCAGATGGGACTCATTCCCCTACTACAAGACATGGGGAGGTCTGTTTTATAACCATCCATTCACTTGCAAAATGTGTTACATATACCATATTTTCCGATAAGTTTATTGTTTATTAGTCAAATCACTAAGGACTTGCATTGTTGTACCATTTTGACCTCTTTTCTCTTGTGTTTCAGGACATACTCACATGCAGGTGATTGGATGTGGCCGTAAGTAAGGGAATCTCTATAGACTGGTCCAGTCTCCATATGCTAGTGCTTCTTCCATTTGTACGAAATCAGTCTTTCCGTACATGTGGCATCTACGTTTTGGCCACCTTCCTCTATAGAAGCTGTGTCATGTTCTCCCACAGATATCCTCTCGGTCCACATTCCAATATGAGGCTTGCCAGCTTGGGAAGCATCACCGGTCTACTTTTCCTAATCGCCAGTGTCGTAAGAGTAGTAGTTTATTGAGTTGGTTCATTTTGGCATTTGGAGCCCTAGTCATGTTCCTGACCATTAGGGACACATGTTTTATCTTGTACCTGTGGATGATTTTTGTAGACTGTTATGAGTTTTTCTTTTGAAAAACAGGTCTGAGGATGTGTCTGTTATTTAGTCGTAGATTAATGAAAAACAGACATGCCACTACTCCCATGGATCCTAGCATTATATGATGATGATACAGAGGAGGTGGATAAGAGGAGATACATGGAACTCGTAGGGAAGCTTCTCTATGTGACCATTACAGACCAAACATCTCCTTTGCCGTGAGCAAAGTTATCCAGTTTATGGAGCTGACGAGACATGCATATATGGATGCGATTCACATGATTTTGAGATATCTGAAGACATCTTCATGTATAGGATTTCTCTTTAGCAGAGGGACATCCCTCGCCATTACAACATGTGCAGATGCAAATTATGCAGTATTTCCCAAGGATAGGAAATCTATCTCAAGCTTTGCGGTGTTCATATGGAGCTCTTTGATGTCATGGAAGAGCAAGAAACAGACTATAGTTGCCAGATCTAGTGTAAAGTCAAAGTACAATCACGATGCCTAGAAGTACTGAGATGATGTGGGTCCGATCCATTCTGATTGACCTAGCTATTGATGCACCTCTTCCCATGCATCTACTAGGCGACAACCATATTTCTGTTTTCATTGCCAACAACCCTGCCTTCCATGAGAGGATCAAGCACATTGAGGTAGATTGTCACTGCACTTGTGACATGATTCGTAAGGACTTTATCTCTACGTCCCATGTCTGCTCAAGGGAACATGCAACTGATGTTGTCACCAAGGCTCTAGTTAGAGGGTCATTTCAGAGATGTTCCAAGTTAAGCTTGATTGACATCTATGCTCCATCTTGAGAGAAGTGTTGAGAGTTATTTTATCTTTGCATATTTTATGAGTTTCTCTTTTCTTTCGTCACTAATATGTAATTTTCCGAATAGGGTTTCTTCTCTCTATATAAGAAAACCCTAAGGACTTATGAACAAGTAACTAACAATTCTCATTCCGCAGACCTTATGGGCTTTAATAGTCATGAGGCTGAAGGGGGTGCTTTGGCTCCTGAAAATTTTGCTTTGGCCAAAGTGGCCTATTTTTTAAAACAAAAAGGAGAGTCCCAAGTCGTCTACAACTGCAAATGAGAAAGCGGGAGAGCTTATAACAGGGCTGTCGATTCTGATCATTTGGGACCAACCATGCCAAAGTTTTTTTAAAAAGAGGCTAGCATAAAAAAACCGTACCCAACAAAAATGATTAAAAAAGGAAAATGCCGGAAAATAAGTGAGGATCGACTTATTGGTTTTGGTTCCCATCTTCATTTTTTCTTCACCCAACTTGGTCGATGCCATTTTTCCCGACAAGTATGGGAGAAAGAGGGAGTATTATGTAGAGCTTTCAGATTCAGATGACCCAATTCTCTGATGAGGAGGCTTGGTTTTAGAATCGATTCTCCAGTGATCGTAAACTCCAATACGAGATCCTTTTGTGATTCCTACATGGGAGAACCCATTTCGAGGTCCATATGAGAGAGACCCATCTTTAGGGATCTACGTATGGATCAACTACGTTCTTTGTTTAGCCCATCAAAGAGATGGAGTATTCTTTAGTGAAGGAGACATGTAGTGGGCCATAATTCTTCCACGAGGAGACTGATTCCAGTTTCAGTGACTCTACGCAATAGAGACCACACGTTCTTCGACAAGGAGACCCATCTCAGTTCCGGTAATTCTAACAGATGAAGTATAGAGCATACGTTCTCCTACGAGGTGACTCGGTTCACATTCCAGCTCTTCAGTTCCTCCTCGCCAGCATGACATGAGAAGCAATGTCCTCTACATGAAGCCAGTAGAGAATGGGTTGAGTTGATATTGTTCGTAATGTCTTGTATTCTGTGAGTGGTAATTTCTTTCTACTTGTCCAAGCTAGTCATTGCATGATCCGGCTTGAGAGGGAGTATTAGAGTAGGCATCCATAGATGAGTAATTGGATCCTTCCAGGGTCCGACTATTACATCCACATGTTTACTCCACATTGTATGTTAATAGGACTTGGATTTACTGGTGGGGTTATATAAGAAACTTCACACCGCGTGTAACCTTTGAGAGTTCATTATACACATTAGCCCTTTGAAGCGGTTCTCCCATAATTTTATCTCGCTCCTTATGGAGTAGTGTTCCCCGTAAAATCATGGTGTTCTTTATCGTTCTATATTCTTTATCTCTGATTACGCATCGGCATTCTCATTTTCTGCACATCTTGAAGAGGAGTGTTGAGTAATATGTTATGTTCTACCTACTCAGAAGAACACTAGCCTTTTGGCAATTGTGGTGGATCTCTATGTAACCCTAGCCTTAGGCCGCCTCCTATATAAGAAGCCCTAGAGTAACTTATTGAACAAGTCATTATCTCATTTTTTCTACTATTTCACTCAAGAATCCTTTAGACATCCTCCCATTGTCAACATTAGGTCTACTATCGCTATTGGCCCCTTGACATTAGCCTTGACGAATACAACACATTACCATCACCAACACTGGTCCCAACAAGTAGACACCACCATCGCATTCCTAATCATGATTGTTGAGACCACCATGGAGAAAATTATTTTGTCCATCCGACACCCTACCCATGCTGGAAGGACCAACCTCGTCATGCTAGCGAGATACATTAGAATCTTCATTGGATCCCCCAAGTCCAAGCCAATATGGAGAGAGTGGCCGTGATTGATATCCATGTTGTAGCGGTAACACTTCAACTTTATCAAGCATCTACACCCCATAATTGAAGCACCATCAAATCTGATGCATCCAGCCCAAGGATTTCCACGAGAAGATCCACAACCTCCTCACTCGATAGCCATTGCACACAGATAAGGCTCTCCCAAAATGACATCTTCAAAGAAGGCACGATTTGGCCTTCGCAAGGGGTGTGGTGCCCGGGATCTGAGTTACTCATTTACAGAAAATTCACAATTTTTAATTCATAATTGATTGCATTAAGTTACGAAAACGCTGGGAAAATTTTTCACGTGATTAAATGGCATTCACAATAATATAACAAGCCAAATCAGGAAATGTCAAATTACCTAAAACACTAAATGTCATCGACGACGATGGTCCCGGGCTTCTGAAACTCGAGATTCTTTCCTCCCCAAGTAGCATATTCTAGCCTCTCTTTTATATACTTCAGCAAATGCTTTTCTCCCTGAGCAGTGGTACTGCAGCCATTGAAGGTCTAGGGGTTTCTTCTGGACTTAGTAGCTTTCTCTTCCCGTTTGCAATCTTAACACCTATTTAGAATACGAAGTTAGATCACCAAATGATCAAAATTTCCTCAAAATCTGCTGATGTGTATTCTTATTTCATGGACAGAGAAAAACAAACTAAGTTCAATACTTGTTACTATTGGTTTAAGGAGCAAAATTTGCTCAAAATCTACTGTTGTGTATTCTTCTTCCTCCTTCATATCTTGATTAAAGTCTCTACTGTTTGTACTTGTTTAAAGTTTCCAAAACTGCTACTGTTTGTACTTGCTTAAAGTCTCAAAATCTACTACTGTTTGTACTGTAGGAGCCTTATTAGAGGACTTTAATGCTTCTGTTTGTGCTAGACACTAGAAACGTTCTTATTTTGTTAACCAATATTGTAAATTTCATACTAGGGACTGTAATGCATTCTTATTTCTAGGATTTTTCTACAAAGTTGTAGATTTGTATAGTTTTTACCTAAAAATCGAGGCTTACGCCTCGATCGCCTCGAGGCTTACGCCTCTCTTCGTTTACGGGAAACCACCTCAATTTGCCTCACGTTTTTTAAAAACCATGATTGACGGAACATTAACCAAACTCAAGTGGTGAAGAAGCCCCCTAAGGGACTCTTTTGCCTCATTTTCCCAATGGAAGAGCGGTCCAGGGGAAAGCTAAGCAAAAATCCAACTACTACACCCCTGAGACAGGTGGGAGAGACTCTCTGGTCCGAGTCACTTCAGTTATGCCCGAACCGGTGCAGGAACAAGCTAAATAAGCTTAAAGAAAACCCAAGGGTCCTCCAACCTAGGAGCCTTAACAGAACACATGGTCAACATAACTGGTCAAAAGGAAACAAATGAATCCCAGGGAAGTGGAAAACTGCGAGCTCGCGATAAAAACCGGGGAAGAGATTGGGATCCTAGACACGTGTACTAGGCGGTCGCTGCCCAATCTTGGCATCCTAAACCCAGTTGAGGGTCATCACACTCTCACACAGTCAGGTGTAAGAGGCAACATGACCGACACAATTCATTCGTCATTATTGATGTTTATCAAATCATATATCTATGTCATCATCCATTAATACATTGAAAGTTTATACCGGCAAAATGATCTATATAATCACAATGGTTACAAGTTTGGTCCTTCATTTAAACGATCAACTTTTTTTATTTTTTAGGATAAAATAATTTTTGTGAAAAGAAGATTTAAGAGGTCGATTAGGCTGGTGCCTGAATAATCTTGACATCTTGGTAAGTTTATAGTCTAGAGATTTCTCATCAAGGAGATGTGGCATCAATTCCAGTTTAATAGATCATCATATTAACTTTTTAAATCCAATCTTAAGACCACTTGAAAAGATCAAACCTTTAAAACAGACAACTAATGATAAAATTTTCTAATTTTTTTTATAACTTTTTAGTTTCGTTGGAGAATTTGTCGCTCCTTGTCTGATCTATCTATATCAGCTATACAAGATAACTACTAGAAATAACAATTTCTACAAGCATCAAACCAGTTATGATAACCCATTTGCTATTGAATACATCTCATTTCTTCAGCCCTTTTTATTAAGCAATTTAGTAGCAGAACATGCCTAAAAAATATCCACCAAATTTCTCTTAATTTTTTAATGGAAATCAGTAGCAGAATTTGTTTAAAACCCAATTATTATTAACTAAGCAACAACGGTTGAACAACAAAATATGTATTCCAAACTCCCCCAAATTTCTCCACTAATCATCAGCAAATGAGCAGTAGAATATGCAAAAGAAAAACCACAGATCTCAGCCACATTAGCAAGATACACAACATCAATACATGCAATTGATAACCCCAATTCTTAGCCATTTTATTGAATTATTTAATAGCAAAACAATAACAGAAATTTGGCATTAAAACCCTCACATTTCATTAATTATACAGCATCAATTTGAGTAGCACTATATACAAACTAAGATCCCCAATTCCTCAATTATTTAGTAGCAGAACAGTAGCAGAAGTTTGTTTAAACAAATCCTAAAATTTACCCCATTTTTAGTAGTAGTTCAGCAATGGAATAAGCATGCTAACACTCAAATTCTCAGCCATTAATTAGTTACATAATAGCAGAGAATGACTTACATAAATCCCATAAATCTCAACCAATTTGTTAGCTACGCAACAACAATTCATGCACTTGAAACCCCAAATTTTAGCCAATTTGTTAAACTACACAACAACTCATGCTCTTGAAAATCCCATAAAATCTTAGCTAATTTGTTAGCTACACAGCAACAACTCATGCAAAACAGAACCCCTAATTCTCAATTAATAAGTACCAACTTCAGTATCAGAACATGCATGAAAATACCCTAAAATTTTCTTAATTATTCAATGAAATCTCATCAGCAGAACTTCTGAGAATAACCCTCCACATTCCCAAACTAAATATTAAGTCAACAGCCGATCACAAGCATGCAACAGCAAATTTTAAACAGCAAACACAGATATTATCCATGTAATCATTTCAAGCAATTGAGAAGGAAGAAGATGGATAAATTTCATGGATAGCAACAATAAGGTGGGGTTTAGTTGTACCTTGGATCCTCTACTTGGAGGAGTAAGCTACAACAACTACTGCAGCTTGTAATGGCTGAAATCAATAATAGCAGCAGTTGTAGCAGCTTCAACAGCTGCTGAAGCTGCAGCAATAACAACAATGGATGAAATGGCCGCTGTAGCAGCAACTGTGCGCAGCTACATGAGCTTCAACGGTTGCATCACAACAAGGGGAGACGAGAAAAAAATTTATATATATAATGTTGAGAAGAGGAGCTAATGATATGTTTATTCCATAGAGCTAGGGTCTCTTATATAGATAGAAAACCCTAGAGAATACAAGGGTTACAGAACCCGAAGGGTCATGGAGGGTTACAGAACTCGAAGGGTCACAGAGGGTTACGGAACCCGAAGGGTCACGGGAGGTTATGGAACTCGAAGGGTTACAAATATAAATGTAAATCTAATAATTTTAACACTCCCCCTCAAGCTGGAGCTGAGAAAGCTACAGCTTGTAACAAAAAAAAGTATACACCACATCTTCACACGATGCATCATAATAACATATATCCGCTGCTGGTAGAAGACCTCGCTCGAGGACGGGTCTGCGGCTTTCAGGTCATCGGAACGTATCTCTGCCATGCCTGTAGAGTCGCTGCGATATCATGTCACCAGAACGTATCTTTGTCGTGCCTGCAGGTCACCGGAACATAATTCTGTCGTGCCTGGAGAATAATCGTTGTAGAAAGAATTCCAACGCGGAGTAGTAGTCGGGTCGTAAAAGAAGAAATATACATCCTGACGAAAAAATCGATGCTCGGTGAAGATGGATGATTTGAGTAGTAGTCTGGAGTGTCGGTCTATCAGTCGTCATAGAGCAGCAACCGTCCTGAAGAATCATCTCTGACCCCCCTTTCTCCCATACTTGATAGAATAAAGAGTATGGAACATCAAGATGGGAGAAACAAAAAGTTGAGAGAAACAAGCAGTGGTGAAGAGGGGCTGTTGGAGAGGGGGGGGTCTCCAGGCAGTGCCGACGATGCAGGAGGTGCGACTGGAGCTGTTGGAGCCTCATGCGATGCTTTAGGTGCCGTTGGAGGTGGCATCTGGTGTTGCTGGGAACTCGGTCTGCCTTGCGTGAGACCATCGAATCCACGAGCGACGCAGGAGGTCCAACCCTCTCTCCTTGTCGACGGAGAGAGGGCTGGTGGCGGCGGCTGATTTAGGGTATGAGGCTTTGATCTAAAATCGTCACTCTGATACCATGTTGAGAAGAGGAACTAATGATATGTTTATTCCATAGAGCTAGGGTCTCTTATCTACAGAGAAAACCCTAGAGAGTACAAGGGTTACGAAACCCGGAGGGTCATGTGGGGTTACAGAACTCGAAGGATCACAGAGGGTTACGGAACCCGAAGGGTCACGGGAGGTTATGGAACCCGAAGGGTTACAAATATAAATGTAAATCTAATAACTCTTTAGACTAAAAAAAATCTAATAACTCTAACATATAACTTATGTGAAATACCAAATTCATCACCATTATCACCCTGAATCTTGATTCATGCGAATAATGGTTCGTTTTAGCCGCCTCGGAGTGACGATCAAAATGAGTATTTTTTTGACATAAGATGGATTCAGGAATTGGCGAAATACGATTTTGATTTATGATTAAATTTTGTGATTAAAAATGATCAAACAACATCCAATCGACAAACGTTCGATTTTGTTGATTCCGATTCGTTGAAACAATATTAGTTATGGTCTTCATTCATTTTGCCGTTCGGATCGCGTTACAGACTTTTCCGGTGACAACAGGCTCAATGCGATCGATTTTTGGTTGATCGCATTCGAACTGGATCTGATCTGCGATCTGCGGATCGATCCGGGTTCATTCGATACTAATTGGATTTTTATCATGTCACGCAAACCCAAATCGGGTCAGATTCAGTTTCGGATTTGCGTAGTTCGGATCCGAGTGTTACAAGGTTTCCCCACATGACCACTTCTACTAAGTTACAACCAACACTAAGACATTGTCAAGCTGGTTTCCCTCCCTCACTTAGGTAGGATATCCCAACTTCATCTCCCGCCTCCTAATTCTTCCTCTCTTCAACCGCCCAATATTATCTCCACACCATGCCTCCTCTACCATATGCCACCCCTCCTCTCTTGCCAAGCACTTGGTCAGGTGTAGATGTCGTGACAGTGGCCAATGCCGCCACAATGGAAGTAAACAATTGGATCCCTATAAACCACCACAAAGTAACCATATGGACCGCATTGTAAACACCATGCCTTCAACCCGCCTTGCTGCTAAGGGCTGCACCATTGCCTCCCTCCTTTACCTTTTACCCCACTGAACTCAAAATCATGCCCCCTTTTCTCCCTCACTACCTTCCCCTTCGTTGCTCCAACTTGTTCTTTCACCCCCGCCACTTCCCCTTCTCACTCATCTTGCTCGCTCCATTGCTAGGCATTTCTGTATGCCACGATCAATTTGTCATCTGACATTCGCCTCAAGTTAGAGTATACGTATTCCTCTCCTCATGTTGCTGACAATCCAGATGAAGGAGTTTGGCGAAGACATCAGCTATCTGAATCTCTGAAGATGCACGAAGTAGAAATCTTGCCACTTGAATTATAAAGTATAAGTGGCTGCACAGTTGTCAGGATGCAATAGGAATTCAAACGTCGAACTATCAATTGACCATGAATCCGCATCAATATGCATGTACTACAGGCCTGTTCCGTGTTATATCTCTGCAGTGGACTGAGACTGTAGTCTGTTTCTTGCTTTTTGTGGTTTAACATATACCACCAAAAAAGGTGTCACAATCATTAGCAGATTGATTATCTTGTAAATAACTGGATTAGGCAAACAGCTGGAGTTGAGTTGTTTCTTAAAAAAGGGCATTCTCAATATTAAGTTGAATGAGGCGGACAATTTGTCTATGGTTGTATTGAGGTTTTATAGAAAGTTCTTATTGCAATTCACAGCTAATATCGACCCTTATAATGGTTAGATAAAGACAAACACCACTATCATAACCATGACATTGCACTTATTAGTGCCAATATAAACATCTGCTCCATTTTCTTAGGAAACCCTGATTTATCTATAGTTATTGCTCATTCCACCATGTCACGGCAGCATTGCTCCTGCCCTGCATTTGGCTAGTGCCCTGCCGTTGTACGCCTCTGCTACCTTCTTGCGATATCTATCTTGGCAAAATCACTCCTTCAGCTGCATGTCTATGCATTCAGTCCATTCTTAAGATGGAAGGAGAGGTGAAGGGGTGGTAAGGGGCACGGCCTTTTTTTTTGTATTGATTCAGATTTTTATTTCTTTTACCAAATTGTCATCTTTGATGGAATTTAAAGGGAAACAAATAATGGAATGGAGTATAAAATGAAAATCTCAACTTCAAAAGGGCACCTAAGTAAATATGAAAAGCACAGGCTGGCACATGTAATTCATAAAGTGGCAGGACATAAATAAAAAAACCCATTTTCACTTTATCACATTTAAGAACAAACATGTAGTGCTCGAGAAAATGATATGATATAAAACATGAGAGGATTATTAGGTGAGAAATGTGTCAGAATCTTATTTACGTGTGTAATAGTTTTACTATGTTAGGATTATGTTCCTTTTTTTGCTAATACCCCTGTTTTACCTCTAAGGGGCCCGCCTGGTGACCTGTATGTTTATCTGGATGTCAAGGAGATGTCAGAGATCCAAAGAGATGGCATAAACCTGTCTTCAGCAGTTTCAATCAGTTATGTCGATGCCATTTTGGGCACTGTTGCTAAGGTGAACTTTACACCTTCAATTAATTTTTCATGTTGGCATATATGAGTGCTCGTGAATGCTGCAATACTTTGTTATATTGAGCCCAAATGAGGTCTCTAAAAGGAGTTTCCTTGTTCATAAGCATTTCACCTTGATATTAGCTGCATGTATAGCTAGTTGTAAAATGGATTGGCTCGTCTACAAACAAACCTGCTTTGGTGGTCTTACTAATTTCTAAGCTATTATTCATTAGGTGATGACAGTTGATGGGAGTACTGAACTTAAGATACCTGCTGGTACACAACCTGGTGATGTAATTGTTCTAACCAAGAGAGGCGTTCCTAAGCTAAATAAGCCTTCAATACGTGGCGATCATTTGTTTACTGTTAAGGTCACCATACCAAATCGAATAAGGTGATGTATACCTTCCCATGTTCTCTGTGTTATACCACTTTAGAAAGTACATTGTTATATATTGATAATATGCTTTGTGATGGTTGATGCTTACTTATTTAAGGCTAAATTATAAAAAGAGCCCCTAACCATGCCTTCATTCCTAATAACCGGCCTCATTTTTCAAATTTAGCAAAGAGGGTACTAAACTTTCAGCTTTAGAGTTTAATGTTGACATAAAATGGTCACGGAAGTTTATATAAGCCTGAATTTGAGACAAAAAAATAAAATCGGATCTCTCTTTGTTAATTTGAAAATAAGACTCATAATTGGGATTTTGATGCATAGTTAGAGCCCTTTTTTGTAATTTACCCTTTATTTGTACAGAGGCAAAAGAACTTTTGCTGCATGGTAATGGGAAGGGATTGACATATAATACAGTTGCTTGCTTTATCTTGTGTAAAGTGGTTTCATATAATTGAATGGGCAAAAAGTGGTCCAACCATTTCCTGGACTGCAAACATACTGGGGGCTTCCTACAACTACCAGCCCGTGTCTTATAGTACAAGTTGGAAAACTATATCACACTCTTAATATCAATGCTTTCAATGATCTGATGTCTCTGAGTATATACAAAGAATGCTAAAGTTTGATGTTTATAGTATGTTGAATGGACATGCTGAGTAAAGCCTATCTTGAAGTAAAGAGTCATTATTATTGTTTTTCTTATATTCTATTTCTTTTTGTTCTCTTTTTGTAATTTTCCCAATAGCTTCCTCTCCTATATAAGAGAACCCTAGGGCCTCTCATTAATCAATTCATTCTTTTCCCACAACATCGTATCGGAGCAACGCTCCTAGACTGGAGTTCCCGTATCCCACCCGAATCATACCCTACCCGCTCCCCCTCTCTCTGCGCCACCACTGCCGCTGCGCAACCTCTATGGGCCGCCGCCGACCTTCCCTCTCCTTCGGCAGCTACCCAGGGCGCTGCCCGATCCCCTCTAGCCCTCCATGCCGCAACCCAAGTCATCACTGGCCACTGCTCGACCTCCCCAGACCTGGCCTTCCCAGGCCCCCCTGGACACTGCCGGCAGCAGCCCCTGCCCTCCTCGGCCACTGTCGGCCCTCCCGTGTGCCTTCTGAACCTTTGAGGTTCGATCTGTGGCTTGCTTTCGACTAGAGAACGTGATTTCAACCACATAAATAACGTTTTTCGGCTCTTAGCGAGCGCGAAGGTTGATGAGGATGGTTGTATGAGTCTACACGTGCAATCAATCCTCCATATGTTTGTGTAGACTTGTTCACATCGGTCTACTCCCCAGTTGAGTTCCGTCTTTGGCCGTCTTATCATCATGTCAGAGAAAAAGGGTAACATTTTCTCATTTTGAACCTTCAAGGGCTCGACTCCTATCGCTAAGATGGATGGGACCTACTATGAGTTGTGGTCCATACAATGCAACAATAAGGAGCATATCCTGACAGATCCGGAGCCAACGGATAATACTGGGGCAAATGCATCTTGGAAACAAGATGGTGCATATGCATGTGTTTGGCTATGTGGGACCCTCACAACAGAGATAACTAATGATATCCTGAGCCAGCCCACCACCAAGGCAATGTAGGGCACTTTGTCTTCCACCTATGCTTAAGAGAAGAATGAGGCCAAGACTATTCAGATACAGTTTGATATCTACAACGCCAAGCAGAATGGTCGTCCCCTGCACGTGTACTACTCTTCACTCCATGGCATGTTCGAGAAGCTTCATAGCTATGTGCCTATTATGACTTCTCTAGAGCAGCATAAGTCTTATATGAACTCCACAATGGTTGGGTTTTCATGGCAGGCCTTGATAAAGAGTATGATGCAGCATGCACACAGCTTCTCACTGGGGCTACCATACCTCCCATGAAGGAGGCTTATAGCCGTCAACCGGATTATCATGCCTTCTACGTCCACTCCTCCACCATCTTTTGCTATGGCCGCTTCTCGTGGACGAGGAGGGTCGACCTAGTTTAGAGGACGCACCTCCGTGGCAGAGGTGGTGGACGTCTACGTGGTCCTTGCACCTTTTGTCGTCGGTCGGGACAAGCAGAGGATACATGCTACCCGAAGCATGGATATCCTGTTTTGGGCCGTGTAGCAGAACAAATGAGCCTTCAGAGACTCCAGCTTCCTAGGCCGATCCTCGCCTGGATGATATTGTCTCTCGTGTTTGAGAGATCATGACTCCTACTGCTGGCACCACCACTACAGATACCGCAGCTGCGACTAGAGCATCTTTGAACTCCTCATGTATCGCCTATGCTTTTACTGGTAGTACTGGTGCAGACATGACATGGTGGATTATGGACTCTGGTGCTTCACACCACCTGTGTGGAGACAGAGCACATCTGAGATCCTACAGGACTATACCACATGGCAAATGAGCTTACCCGTTACAGGACAGGAGGAAGTGCATTTGATGCCGTCCATGCACCTTCAGAATGTTTTATATGCTCTGGACTTTCAGATGAATTTACTTTCTATTAGTCGGGTTACTAAGGATATGCATTGTCGTGCCATTTTTGACCCTTCGTCTCTTGTGTTTCAGGACATACTCATGGGCAAGGTGATTGGATGTGGCTGTGAGCAACAATGGCTCTACATACTGGTCCAACCACCTCATGCTGGCGCCTCTACTATACGTACTGGACTTGTCTCTCCATATTTGTGGCACCTTCGTTTTGGCCACCTTCCTCTGCAGAAGCTGTGTCATGTTCTCCCTCAGATTTTCTACGAGATCATCCTTTCAGTGTGAGGCATGCCGGCTTGGGAAGCACCACTGTTCTTCCTTTCCATCCCGTCAGACTCGGAGCAGTTCTCAGTTATTTGAGCTCCTATATTTAGACATTTGGGATCCAAGTTGTGTTCCTGATCACCAGAGATACCGTTTTTATGTTGTTGCTGTCCATGATTTTTCTAGACTGTCCTGAGTCTTTTTATTGAAGAATAAGTCTAAGGTTGGATCTGTGATCAAGTATTTTATTAAGATAATGAATATTTTTTCTGCCAGTCAAGTACCTTCGTTCTAACAATGCTTAAGAGTTCCGCACTTTACAACTTTCTGAGTTCCTTAGATCTCTGGGTATTGTTCATCAGATCTTGTGTGCTTATACTTCCAAGCAGAACGGTGTTGCTGAGCGTAAACACCGTCACTTACTTGATGTGACTAGAACCTTGCTGATATAGAATCGTGCTCCTCATGCTTACTGGGGAGATGCTGTCGTCACTGCATGCTATCTGGTTAACCGCATGCCCTCATCAGTGTTGGGAGAGAAGATTCCTTTCTCGATTGCGTTTCTCGAGAAGGATCTTTTCTCCCTTACTCCTCGTGTGTTTGGTTCCGTTGTATTTGTTCATGATGTCTCTCCTGGTCGTGACAAGCTCTCTCCCAGAGCTATCAAGTGCATTTTTGTCTGCTACTCTCGTACCCAGAAAGGGTACCGCTGCTATGATCCGCTCAGGCGGAAGTATTTTGTCAGTGATGATGTCACTTTTTTTGAGTCTGTCATGTATTTTTCTCCTACAGGTGACATACTTGCTTCGTATGACTCTGATTCTGAGATCTACATGCCTCATCCTCCTACTGTCGTACCACCACCACCACCACAACCTCTTCCACCACCACCATCTACACCTGCTCATGTGGCTCCTCCTACTGTGACTCGATTTTTGCCTCATGATTTTACTCGCAGGTCTCGCTCTGTCCCCCCCTGTTCACATGCCTTGCCCGTCATCCAGCACGCCTCAGGTATGTAATGAGCACATTATTTCTACTGATGGAAAAAGTGAGTTGTTTGTGCAGCAGGATTCCATACAAGATGAGTAGGTGCCCTCTTAAGAGGGGAACTCACAGATTACGAAGTTAGCAGATGATCTTGATGTGTTGATTGCTCTTCGTAAGTCGAAACGTAAGTGTGCTACTTATCCTCTTGCAACCTAGGTTTCCTTGAGCATGCTATCAGAGGATTTCAGGAGATTTACCCTGACACTATAAGCTGCGGAGATACCGCGGTCATATCAGGAGGCTTTTTAGGACAGTCAGTAGAGGTTAGCTATGGAGGAGGAAATGGCCGCGCTACAGTCACGTAATACGTGGAGTCTCACTTCTGCTCCAGTTGGCTCCCCCATTGTGGGATGCAAATGGGTGATTACTGTGAAACACCATGCGAATGGCAATGCGGATCGCTATAAGACAAAACTTGTGGCACGTGGGTTCACCTAGACATATGGGATGTACTATCAGGATACTTTCTCTCCAGTTGTCGGACATTCTGCTCTGCGTATTCTACTTTCTGTTGCTGTGACACGAGATTGACCCCTTTACCAACTTGATATGAAGAATGCCTTCCTCTATGGTGATTTACAGGAAGAGGTCTGCATGCAGCAACCACCTGGGTTTGTTGCTGCGAGGGAAAGTCAGAAGGTTTGCAGGCTACACAAGGCTATCTATGGCCTTAAGCAGAGTCCAAGAGCATGGTTTCAAAAGCTCTCGGACTTGATAGAGCAACATGGGTTTGTGCGATTGACTGCTGATCACTCCTTATTTGTACAGAGGACTCAGAGAGGTACTATTGTCATTCTCGTTTATGTTGATAGCATTATTGTTACAGGGGATGACGCGCAGGGCATTCAGGATGCCAATGACTTCCTAGGTCAGCAGTTTGTGACCAAGGACCTTGGACATTTACGTTACTTACTTGGACTGGAGTTTGCTAGGAACCAGCGAGGTCTTATGATGATCCAGAGGAAGTACGCTACATACCTTCTTTCAGAGACATGCATGACAGATTGCAGACCTGCCACTACTCTTATTGACCCGAGTATGAAGCTCTATGATGATGACACTGAGGAGGCCGGCAAGAGGAGGTACATGGAGCTTGTTGGCAAGCTACTATACGTGACTATTACTAGGCCCGACATATCCTTTGCCATGAGCAAAGTGACTCAGCTTATGGAGCAACCCAGGCGTGCACATATAGATGCAGTACATATGATTCTGAGATATATGAAGACTTAACCTAGTACATGACTCCTTTTCAGTAGAGGCACATCTCTTTCAGTTACCACATGTGCAGATGCAGATTATGTTGGTTGTCCAAAGGATAGGAAGTCCACATCAAGATTTGCTGTGTTCATAGGGATCTCCTTGGTTTCATGGAAGAGCAAGAATCTGGTTGTGTTTTCCAGATCGAGTGCTGAGTCAGAGTACATGCCAGGCTAGCACATAGATGATATGGGTCAGATCTGTTCTTACTGAGCTGACTATAGAGGTGCCTCTTCCCATGCACCTCCAATGTGACAATCATGCTGCTCTCTTTATTGCCAACAACCCAGCCTTTCATGAGAGGACAAAGTACATATAGATGGACTGTCACTACACTTGTGACATGATACAGAAGGGTCTTATCGCCACTATGCATGTTAGCTCTGGAGACCAGACAACATATGTTCTTACTAAGGCTCTAGCTAGAGGGCCTTATCAGAGATGTTCCAAGCTGAATCTGATCGATATCTACACTCCAGCTTGAGGGGGAGTGTTGAGATATTTGTTATCATTATATTGTTTTGCTTTTTTTTTCTATTTCATTTGTCCTCTTCTTGTAATTTGCCCAATAGGTTCCTCTCCTATATAAGAGAACCCTAGGACCTCTCATTAATCAATTCATTCTTTTCCCACGACAAGACATAATAATCATGAGTTTAAAACAAAGTATTAGAATAAAGAGATTTTTATGTATATGGCTTCTTTTGCACTTATACATTTATCTCTACTATTCCTAATTAATGGATGCCCTTAACAATTGTCCAATTTACTTGAATAACCCTCCATTTGACATTGTGTACGGTTGTATCGCTACTTCAGGGTGATCAAACTACCAACATAGAGAGGAGGTTACCCCCCACACCCCCTCACCCCAGCCTAACAATTAAATGTTCACTAATTTATAAAACTTGGAAAAATAAAATAATTGATTTATTGAATATCAGATTATTCAAGAATAAGTTAATAATATCTTATATTTTGAACTTTGAGAGTAAATCCATAATCTAAAGTTCCTTCATAAGAAATCAAACAAAAGTATGGGTGAAACTAATCTATCTAATGCTACATAGTTAACATGGCTCAACAACCAAAGAATATTTCTTGATTTTACATTATATTATAATTCCACCAATTGTTTAATGGAACATAATTATATTTATTATGATACAACGAAAAAAGATGCTTAGACCACACAACTGGGAGGATACCATCCCTTATCTTGGGGGAAGATGGAGAGCTCTCGACGCAATAGAGAGTGGCTTCAGTGGGTTTTGCAGGGAGCATCATGTGGGCGAGTGCTACCAATCATGGAGAGAATAGGGAAAGGAGGGCTACCAATCACGGAGAAGAGAAAAGGAGGGCTCTCAACCATGAAGTTGTAAGGAGAGTTGAGGCTTGGACGTTTGTATCTCACCACAGACACGACCAACGCTGCTATAGATGTGGAAGTTATAGTCATCAGGCCTCTGTTTGTTTGTCGGCCACTCGCTGCTTTGGACGTGGAGCGTGAGGTCATCGCCTTGCTTCTTGTCCTGGTGCTAGGAAGACTTGTCAAGAGGATCTGTCTCGTCGGATTGCTCCGAAGAGCATCTTCCTCCCTAGGATGCGGAGTCCCACGCGCTCGTATGCTACTATGGTGGGAGAGGGACTCGTTGTTCCAGGTCTAAAGAAGATATGTATGCTATTTGGGACCTGTATGGGTGTTTTGGACATTCAAACCATCTCGTCGGTCGTGCATCAGAAGCTTGATTCCTCATTTTCAAGAGATGCGGTACCCTTGGAGGGGAAGAGGTGTTGTGCCAGGGGTCTCTCAACTATCGAGTCAGATATTGTGATTGCATCGGGCGACGAAGGCGGTATTTGCTGGAGGATGCCTCGTTTTGCTGATGGTGAATCGTCGATGGTTTCAAAATCTATAGTTTAGGTTACTGGAGTACCGTTACTCTCGCGGGTGGTGGAGGTGCTCAGGCCGACGTTTTAGGAGTTCAGATTGGTGTCGACGATTTCATCGTATGGCAGCTACCCGTGCTCAGACCCTGATCATGCAATTGTCGTCATTGAGGGGTCGACATCCATGCCCTTGGAGTGGTTTGTTCGCTTTCAGTAGGGCCTGCTTGTTTCAAGCTCCTCGTGCAGGTGGTTTTACCACCTCCACCACCTGACTCGCTTGTTATGCATGAGGTTGTTGGAGCCTATTTCTCAAAGGGCTCATCAGAGAGGTTGTTTCATCGGGAGGAGTTTGTTACGGTGGCGAAGACGGAGGAGATTCCAAATTCGGGGTCAAAACAAACAGAAGCTTAGATTTCAGATCTGGGAGATTCAAAATTCACCTTCTTTGGAAAGAGAGCAAAGTGTAGCGGAGACCCTCTCACGATTTATTGATGACACTTTAATCTAGTGGATTACGAGTCTAAGGGCTCGGTGGGATATTTTAGTAACCAAGTTGTACTCAGCTAACTGGGCGGAAGAGGGTCGGCTCGCTTATCTCATGTTCGAAATGTTGCATCAAATTTTTCATGAAGCTGTAATGAGTGATGCACCCGATCATGTCGCATCAGAGTTGCAAGAGCCTATAGTTGAAGGGTCTTCAAGACAGGGTGAAATGGTTCTCCCTCTGCAGCTACACCCGACCACTGCTCCCCTCACTATTCCGATGTAGTATGACATGAGAGAGTTGGAATTGGTCGCTGCTTAGCGATGCGAAGCTCCTTGTGGTTGATTCTTCGTATAAACAGGAAGTACCCTTCTTCTTCTAAATGACTTTGGGTCACATGAAGACTATAATTGGGGGTGTGATGCTACCCAAGGATGTCGATGGTTAAGCTGCATCTTTTCCCCCTGAAGGCAACTCACCCTCGGTCTCATCCTCTAAGCTTGTCATCGCACCCTAGATGATGTCGTTTGATAGGGCGGTTGTGGCACTTGAGACCGATGTTAATCAAGAACATCCTGTTGGGCACCCTTTATCCTCGAGTATGGCTGGGAGTATGCTACCATCATCCTCGTCCTCCTCTGCAGCTCCGGGGAGGGGAATTAGTGGAACGTTGAAGCGATACAAAATAAAAAGCGCTCTTCTATGACGATGACATGGTTCCCGATCGTGTCTAGATTTAAAGCCCACCTTGCCCTGGTGGTGGATGTGGTCTCAACCTCATGAATAAATCGATTTCCTTAATGAAGTTTTTAACTTGGAATGTGAGAGGTTTGGATGATCTGGAAAAGTGAAAATCAATTCATATTTTTTTGAAAGATTGGAGTTGTGATATTATTATGCTGCAAGAAACAAAACCGTTCTCCTGTTCCACCTTCATCTGGAGCTCCATGGTTGTTGGTTTACTTTGGGAATATAGAATCATTGATGCTATGCGCAGTGTGGGGGAATGTTCATTGCTTGGAGGGACTATCTTCTCTATCATTTCTGAAGTTAGGGGCATGCATGTTTTGTCTGTGTAGTTGGAGAATCTAAGGTCGGGCACACACCTGGTAGTGTCCTGTGTGTATGGACCTTGTTCAACGGACCAAAGATCCGACTTATGGACAGATGTTCGTGACACCAGAAGTTGATACCCTAGTGCGACTTGACTAGGTGGAGGAGATTTCAACCTTTCCCTACTTTCTTCTGATTGTCTTAGACTGGAAGGTGGACATGATCCAAGTTCCAGTGAGTTTGTTGAGTTGATTGATGACCTCATGCTTGAGGTTATTGATGCACCAGATACTAGCTTTACGTGGAGAAACTTGGGCTCTCGCTCCCGCATTGATCGTTTCTTGGCTTCATCAGAGCTTCTGGAGGAGTTTACTCTTTCAACCTCTTCGTTTAGACCTTGTTCCCAGTCAGACCATACTCCCATGGTCTGGGATTCTAGTGACGAATCGGTTCCCCGAGGTTTTTTCATGTTCGAGCGTGTTTGGCTCCAAGAGGACTTCAGAGACTAGGTTTCCAACCACTAGTCCTCCACGGAGTGTTTGGGCTCAACCATCGCATGCATGGCCCAGAAGCTTAATTCGTTGCGTACTAGGTTCTGGTTATTCATGAGGGAGATCCGAAACGCTAGAAAAGCACGTCAGTTGGAAGCAGAAATGGAGATATTCGGACTCGAGGACTTAGAAGATTGCAGGGACCTCGAAGCAGATAAGCTTAGAGAGAGAGAGAGCAACACCACAAGTTAATCACATTTGAAGATAAAAAGCGAGTCATTGATAAAAGCAACGAACACATATTTCGTTACTATAGGAATGGGAAGCCAATACTACTTTCTTCGGTAGGGTAGCCAGTTGATGCGATCCAAACAATTACAATATAATATTAACATTGATTCCTAATTATTTTCCCAAAGATGGCCTAACCGAAGTATTAAACTGGAATATTAGTAGAAACTAAGACTACAATCCAACAAAGGATCACCAAGTCAATGTGTAAAATAACTAAGAACCGATTGGGATACGAATCAAATTACTGGTCCCATGCTAGCAGATGAGTAACACTTTGATGCACCGTTATTAGAGGAATAATGACTTGACATGAGGTTGGGATGGTAATAATAATTCAAAAAGGGAGCAAATAGATAGCCTGAGAACAACTGAGAACACACACCAATTAATTAAGTGGATCATTCATTAATATAAGGCAACAAACATAGACTCGACTCATACATCATGCAGGAAGGAAGCTGGAACCCAACAGAGATACCAACCAAATATTTGGAGAAACATAATTAACAGACTCTACAGAGGATTATAGAGAGAGATGAGGCACCTGGGGAAGCTGGGCAGTGGTTGTTGTAGCTGGTGATGGAGGGTGATTGGGCTGCAGTTGCTGGAGTTAGGGTTAGAGAGGAAGGAAAGGGGGTGTCGTGGAAAGGGTAATGGAGATGGGAGGAGGTTGGAGAGAGAGAGAGTAAAGTGGCGGCTGGAGTTGGTGGTAGGAAGAAGAAATCTGAGAGGAGTAGGGGCTGCTGGAGAGAGAAGAGGGAAGGGGCTGGAACTAGAAGGGGAAAGGGGAAGGCTGCTAGTGAGGGAAGGATAGCTGCTTGGAAGGGAAGAGGAAGAGCTGGGATGAAGAAACGATGTGGCTGAAGTTGGGAGAAGAGAAAAGAGAGGGAGAGGAGAATGGGTAAGCCCGTAATGGGTGTTTGAGTTCTTGTGCTCAATTGGTGCCTCCTCTTGGTGCCTCCACCCCTATTTTATACAACACTTACTCTCTAAAGACAAGCAACTTTCGGTGCAAATACAAAGGGCTGCCTGTAACACCCGTTCCCGCGGATCCGGAATACCTGTTTACAAAACACTCGTAGTATTATGTTCGCTAGAGATCGCATTAGGTTATTGAAAATTAGGGAACATTTTTCGCGTTTACGAATGGCATTCACATTTAACTAATAAACCACATAACTACTATATGTCACCAATTATATTGCATAAATTTCCATAGCATTTAACATGTAACAAAAGAAACTGCATAATGCACATGTATCCCAATTTTAGCAGAAGAGAAAGAAAAGCATTTATAATATCCAGAATAAAAAGTATAGCATGCGTACCTGACAATAATAGTTGCGGAAGCTGAGGTTCAACTCTCCCAATACCACGATGCATGTGTTTTTCCTGCAATCCATGCAATAGGGAGAAAAGAACATCAACGAAATGTTGAGCACATTTAATTATAACAATAACAAGAAATTTAGTGACTCCAAAAGAAAGCAAGTAAATAAGGCTTGACAATTAGAATTTAAAGCTACTTGCATTGAAACAGGTTTTCAAGTTGTTCTGTAAAGGTGAATCTCCTGACTTATCCATCCTACCTCAATTACCCATATTTAGTATTTCATATATTAATTATAGTTAGCATTTTATATATTGACTATAAGATTCATACTTACGCTATTGCCCTTTTTTTAAAAAATTATGATTCATGTTTGATGAATCTTGGTGTTCAAGATGATGAAACTCCTTTTTTGATCTTTGTTTTTGCCAAATCATATACAACCGTATATGATTTCTAGTCTTCCTTATCCCTTTTTAAGTCTCAAGAATTCATTAATTCTTTGATTCATTATATACTTATTATGACCGAGGTGATCCAGATCTCTTGATGATAATGATTAATATATCGAGGTGATCTAGATCTCTTTCCGATGTTTATAAATCATGTGGATGGATCATAGTAAGTGTATATGATGGGTCTGGTGTTTTGATCCTTTTCTTGTTGAATTTTTCAAGCTTAGTGGGTAGTCCGTGGTTTTGGTCTGGGTAAGACCTCACACTATACCTCTAAGGCAGTAAAGAAGCCTTAGGGCCTGTTTGGTTGCCAGGGTATCTCGGGGTACCCTGGCATATCCCTAGCTCCAACCCTGCATCCTTGGGTTGGGAATATGACCCTAAAATTTCTTTGGTATAATGATTTTTAACCTTGTTCAAATGCACTTATTAATATAAAAACATATTATAATGATTAAAAAAATTAATATAACACATAATCAATGTTACATCACATCGCAGTTATCATTCCAACCATTCCAACCCTCCAAACAACTACTATTCACAGGAGGATACCCCAACCAAACCCAATGCTGCTCAACCCATTAACCAAACAAGCCCTTAGGGTTGGGGTGCCTCCGTAGGCTTGCGGTGGAGTAAAATGCATCCTAACTAAGTTCCAACACTTCCACTAGCTTTATCTAACAACCGTGGTAGTAACTCATAGTCTGATAATGATAATTTGTGTAATATGATCTTTTCTCTTTGCTTGGAACTACTGGCAGAGTAGTAATTAGGAGAAAAAAATCCTTAGTAACGTAGTTTGAAAACATTATTCTCCCACTAAGCCAACGGATTTTTTTCTCTGAGTAGCGTAGACATATCGCATCAATTATATGCGCTATAGAAAAACGCATGGATTGTATGCGCTTTATGTTAGCGCACGTTTTCTATGCGCTTTCCGTCTATAGCGCAGAAAAAGGCTGCGATATGCTCTGCTACTCAGGAAAAAAATAAACAGAAGCAAAAGCTGAGACAAAATAGAGAAATGGAATACACCAATGAGAATTGATTCAATAAATATCTTCATGCATAGGATATGTACCAAATTCAAAAATAGTATGAATAGATGTCCATAAAAAGTCTCCATTGTATCAGAAATCAGTTCATGCGGGGTACAATACAAATAACTAAGATAGAGTACATTGTCAAATATTGTTACACAATACATATTTATCTCCTCCTCCTCCTTTGATATGTTGTCCTTTCATATCTAAGATCAATTCCTTGCAACTGAGAACTTCCAATGCCTTCTTCCTCGTCGAAGGTGGGCGCAGGTGGCAGGGTCAATGCAACATACGCATGTTGAGCTTCTTCACCCTTTATTAGGTTCCTTGCAGGCGCTTGTGGAGTTGACATCTCGGCGTCTCGAGGTTCAACAATCGGTGTGAAAAACTGTATCTCCAAAACAAACTCAGGGACCTCGTCCATATCCTGATTTCCCTCCAATTCGACGCCATGTGCAAAATCTTGCTGCCCTCCTCTACGACCTCGTCCATGACCATGTTGTTGCTGTGCCCTAGCCCGACCTCTTCCTCTGCCACGTCCTCTTCCTCTATCTTGGACATTCTCATGTTGTATGTACTCCTCGTTCAAGATCATAGCATCTACAAATTGAGTGGCTAATGAACACTCCATTTCGGGCTTGGTCTCTTGTGCTATTTCTCTATACTGGTATTGGCTAGGATCTCTGCCTCCTAATTCCATTACAAGATCCCATCTTTGCATCTGAAAATTTTAAATAAATGTGAAGTTAAATATTTACAACTTAGTGAAATATATTTGAATTATGTATACTTACATTGTAGGCGAGGATTGCACCTAATCTCCTTACATATCTTCTGGTGATTCGAAGATACCAATCCATGTAATCCGGAGATGTGCTAATCCCAATGGATTGGTATATGTGGAGAACTCTGTCTTGACAAGACATCCAAGCATTGATGTGGTCAACATGCTTTTCTCTCCAATCTACATCCACCTTACCTCGCATATCGATCGCATGTAACACCTCGTCAGTGTCGCAAGGGGATGGAATACTCTGGCATCCGTCAAATTGGCGTACGATATGGTCGGAAAAGTAGTACTCGACCACGTGGAAGTAAATAAGAGGTACACATGACATCCAAACATGTTGATCATCGAAGCAGTAATGTGGAAGACCTTCCAAGATGTCTGTCCTATACGACATCCACAAAACCTACACGTAACAAAATTCAATCACTTCATGGATAACTGAAAATTATAAATTTTCCAAAAATGTATACGTGCTCTGGAGATTGCATATCAAATGCATCACGATATAGCCGAACGTGTGTTGGTTGCCGTATGTTCTCAAAGTCTGCCCTCCAACGAACACCTAATGGCCGCCCATGCCATTGGGATCTCACTCTAATAACATGGGCTATATGGGGAAAGTGCTCCCACACCCAAAGCTGCAAAAGTATAACATAACCCCCTATCTCCTCAGTGCCCATGTCTGCAGCGTAACAAAGATGCCTGTACAAGTAAGCTAATGTGGCAGATCCCTAATTGAAAGTACCAGTGACATCAAGATCGGACAAAAGCGGTAAAGTTATATTAGATATTAACGACCCGCTCTTGTCCGTGAATAATACACCACCAAGGAGCTGCAAGATGTACGCCCTCGCATGACGTATCAATGTGTCCTCCTCTGCGTGGGCGGGCACATATGCAAATGACTGATATAACCAACTCGCTGGCACCCTCGAGCCTTGGATCTCATTCTCCATTGGGCGAACCCCAAGTAATTGTCCGCATACATCATCCCATTTCCATACTGTCGATGTGGCACCGGTCACTGCCATGCCATCAACTCGCAATCCCATCAACACAACCACATTTTGAAGTGTAATCGTCATCTCCCCATTGGCCATATGAAATGTATGTGTTTCCGGCCTCCATCACTCCACCAAGGCCGTTATAAGATGCCAGTCAAGGGCTATGAACTCCAACTCAGTAACTCCTCCAAATCTTGTCTGCACAACAAATGGTCGGATGTGCTCGTCCAGTGGTATATTTCGTACTTGCTTCTCCCTTCGCCGACATCGTAGCCATGATGATACCTGCCGATATAAATATGATTTGTTACTTGCATGCAAATCGTGCTAATGATATGAAATGAAACCAACATAATAACTTTTTTTTGAGATAAATAGCAATTCATAACTTACATCACCCTCCCATACTCGGCGTGAGCGATGTCGGTCCTGCTGTGTTAGTACAGAAGTGTCAATCGGGCCTGTATCCATCTAAAACACACATAGCAAATGTATACAATAGTCATTAAAAATGGGAAGATATAACAAATGCTATAAGCTACCAACGTAATACTTTCTTTAACGAGTAATATATTAAACTTACCGAGGCCGTTACATTTTCTCTTATTATGACCTTCCCCTCCACATCTCCCACATCTATTTTTGTTTTGATTTGATATAGGACCTGTAGTTGATGAAGATGCTCCCGAATTTTTCTTTGGACATGTGCGTTTACTATGACCCAAAGTTGCACATAAATCACATGTATTTTTTTTGCAAGACTACTCTTATATCCATCTCATTATGGATCCTCGTGGACTTAGGTTTCCCTTTACTCCGCTTTAACTTTTTGTCGGGTCTCAACTCAGGTTACGACAAAGGCACCCATGTGCCATAATAGGTGGGTCGTCGCTACATAGATACGCAATTAGGGGCGCACCGCGAGGTCTTCCAGATTCAATCAGAGAGGCATCTACTACCATCTCTATTGGAGCTGACTTTGCATATGTCTTTGCATAAAGGAAAACAGTTTGTACATCATCATCATCTGTAATGGTTGTCATCACTGAACCAGTTCCAATGCGCTGTGATATCTTGACGTTGTGAGTGCTCCTATCCAACGAAAATTTCTTACAAACCAAATCCAACAACTCTTCATAAGATATGGATGTTTTCAATCCCAGACCCCGCACGACCGTACTAGTAGAGTCTTCATTATGACTCTTCAACTCAAATATGCAATATATGGAATCCATTGACCTCTTAGAAATTACATTCACATCGTCTTAGGTCATACAAAAGCACAATGTTCAACTAAAAAATGACAGAGAATAGAAAGCAAAAGAACAAAGAACCCTAGTTTAATAATGTTAAAAAAATTACTCTTGTTGCATCAAAAACGGAGGTGGAAGTCGAAAGAGCTTCGGCGACGGAGGAGAGAGCTAAGGCGGAGGATGCGGGGAAGCCTTCGACAGTGGCGGCGGCGAAGAGGACGCTCGGCGGAGGCAGCGAGGATGGCCGACGGTGCGGGGAGGATGGCCGGCAGTGCGGGGAGGAAGGCCGGCGGAGAAGAGTCGCGAGAGAATGGGTTTGCAAACAGAGCGAACAAAAGGTTCTGTTTGCGCAAATAACCCTTCGTCCGCACTGTCTATTTTATTTTTCGAACTACAGGCCATATCACAGACTTTCTATGCGCTAATGGAGTGAAAGCGCAAACATTATATGCGCTATAGAGAAACACATATAATCCCTGCGATATCGTAACGCACATACAATCTATGCGATATAGACACAGTAAAGACATAATTTTTTTTGTTGACTTATTAGAAGAATTTTGTTTTTGAACTACATTATTAAGGAATTTGCTTCCAGTAATTAGCCCAACTGAAAATGAGCTTAATTGTAACCAAACTAAACTGTACTCAACTCAACTGAAATCAAGCTTCATTGTAACCAACTCAACTGTAGCCGATCTCAATCTCAACTGTAATCCATCTCAACTCTAGTCCAACTTACTTATGACTCATTCCAAGCTCAATTGTAACTTCTCCAAATTCAATTGTAATTGATTTAGATGTAGCCATAGAGGATTCATATGTAGCCATCGCCAAGCCTATTGGCGGAACGATAACCAAAACTCAAGCGCTGAGATAGTCTCCTAAGAGACCCTTCCGTTTCGCCCTCTAAGTGGAAGTGCGATCCAGTAGAGGGATATGTCTACTCCAAAACTACGCCACTGAGACGGGTGGGAGTCACTCTCCGGAAAAGTCACTCTAGAACAACCGGCCCGACATGTACAAGCAAACGAGCTCGAAAAAAAACTTAAATCGAGGGCCCTCCAGCCTAGGTACCTCAAAGAACAAGGATCAACGGAACTGGCCTTTAAAGGAAAACCTATGGATCCCAGAGAGACGTAAAAACTGCGAGCGCTCGTGAAAAACCGAGAAAAAGACTGGGATCCTAGACCCGTGCACTAAACGGCCGCTGCCCTAACTGGGCTTCCTATCTCTCGCCCAGCTGAGGGTTACCGCACCCTCACACAGTCAGGTGTAAGGGTCATCGAGAATGGCACTCTAATTGTCTATCATTGCTAAATTGCCATCATTGACTTAATTCCTCATCTTCTCTTGATCTCTGTTGTGGTTAACTTTATAGATCTAGGCCTTTTTGGTCAACGATCTTATTGTTATAACTGATTCATCATTGATTTCACTTATTTGTCTACCCCATCCTTTCTCAATCTCTTCTATGGTCGACTTTACAAATCTAGGTATTTTGTCACTACCTATCTTTGGTGATCTGTATAAATAGTAGCGTATACCTAAAAGATTAATAATGAAGATGATCGCTCTTTGCGATCATATGTTATTATCTCTGAAATCATGAAATTATCGGTCATTCATTGGTGATGCAGATCGAAAATCCCGCGATGCAAACTCGAATCGGTGTTGACGAAAATAATAAATTTTCATGGTGGATTTTTGGTAGAAGAAAAGAGAGGGGTTGAGAAGAGAAAATAGATGGGTTGAGAAGAGAAAAACTCGCCGGTAACGAGGGGTTGAAGAAGGAGAACCGTGAAGACCACGTGGGGAAGGAGAAGGGGAGGAGATAAAGAGGGAGACAAAATCTCAACTTTTCATATCAATCTGAACTGTTGAACATAATGGACCCTCATCCCTTTATATAGGAGGGATGGCATTCCCAAATAGTAAACTAATTAATTTGACCACTATTTATCCTAATTGGACTCTAACTAATTTAACTGACAAATTTAAAATTCAAATTGAGATCACAGGCGATCACTTTATTTAAATTTAAATTGCGACAACCTAAAAAACGTAAATAAAATTAACTACCATAATTTAAATAAATAGGTGGCCCTATATTTCGGGTCCACGCTGCATCAACTCTCCTCCGCTTTAAAAATTCGTCTCCCGACGAATTGTTCGACGTAGAGGTGTTGTTTGGAGAATTCAGCCTTGAACTGCAGTTTCAAACTTTCCAATTTGATCCTTTTCCAGGTTACGTTTGTAATTTTTCTGACGGGAGGGGTACGACTGCAAATATTCTACCCCTTCACTTGAAAGAATACCATAGTTTAATTTATCTTCCACTGGACTCTTTTGATAAATACTTTTTGGAGGAGGGGCCCCTTTGTAAATCTTCCAAGTCAATATTTTATCCCTTATTTTCAGGGATGCCCCAACCGAGAAAGCCCTTGCTAGGGTTTCGCCTACCCTTGTTAAGAGGCGGCTGGTCATGGCGGCGGGGGCGCGTCGGCGCTGGCACCGCGCGGGCGGCGGCCTGGAGATGGATGGCTGCAGCACGCGGCTCGACGGGACGCGCTGAGGCGCGCGGTCGTGACGCGCGACGTCGTTTGAGCGCGGCGAGGCGGGCGCGACGTCGAGTGGCTGGCGCACGGGAGGGTGCGGGGTACTGGGAGGAGGCAGCGGCCTGGGCGGCAGGCGCGCGTTGAGAGTCGCGCGCGACAGAGGGGGGGTGAAGGGGTGGGAAGGATGGCGCTGGGAAGGGTAGCGCTGGGAAAGAGGGGGTGCAGGCGGAAGGCGGGGGAGGCTGGTGTGCGGGAGGGCAGAGCGCGTGGCTGGCGGCGGCGTGGCTAGGGCTGGAAGAGGAGATGCGACGGTTTGAGAGGCGCGGGGCGGCTGGCGGTGGTGAGGGGCGGGGTGAGCGGCCGACGGAGGCGGGGTTCCAGCGAGGGAGGGAGTGCGTGGGCTGTAGATGAAAATTTGAGGGGTTTTCGAGTCCAGAATCACCTGGACAACAAGCGTTTCGGCATTTTTCTCCTCCGAAATGGCCTGGACAGCGGCCGGTTTGTCGTTGACGGCGAGATTTTCTTCATCAAAAATCTGGACAGCAGCCGGTTCGTCTTCCACAGCGATGTTTTCTTCGTCAAACTTCGCGGCAACGGCTTCGACGGGTGGAAGCTTTGTTTGGGCGTCGCGGAAGGCCTCAAAGTTAGCCATTAGATCTCGAAACATGGACTGGAAGTTGGTTTGCAAATCACGTATCATGTGCTCCGTCTCCTTGTAGCAGGCGTCGATGGTGGAGATGGCCCGTCGCGTTTGCTCGGATGAACGATGATGCCTTGATGCATGCCGTTGCGAGCGCCGGGACAGATCGTCAGATCGTGAGGACGATCTGTAGGCCATGCTCTGATACCAATTGATGCAGATCGAAAATCCCGCGATGCAAACTCGAATCGGTATTGACGAAAATAATAAATTTTTATGGTGAATTTTTGGTAGAAGAAAAGAGAGGGGTTGAGAAGAGAAAATAGATGGGTTGAGAAGAGAAAATCTCGTCGGTAACGAGGGGTTGAAGAAGGAAAACCGTGAAGACCACGTGGGGAAGGAGAAGGAGAGGAGATAAAGAGGGAGACAAAATCTCAACTTTTCATATCAATCTGAACTGTTGAACATAATGGACCCTCATCCCTTTATATAGGAGGGATGACATTACCAAAAATAGTAAACTAATTAATTTAACCACTAATTATCCTAATCGGACTCTAACTAATTTAACTGACAAATTTAAAATTTAAATTGAGATCACAGGCGATCTCTTTATTTAAATTAAAATTACGAGAACCTAAAAAACGTAAATAAAATTAACTACCATAATTTAAATAAATAGGTGGCCCTATATTTCGGGTCCACGCTGCATCAACTGCATTTGGATCTAAGTTCAATTCAATGTAGAAACTTCAAACTTTTCTCATTTAACTCTTAGTTTAGTGGAATGATCATTGATCGAAATTGATAGTCCTCTGTAATAGAATACCCTAATGTTGTCATTTTCAATTATGAGAAATAGAAGCTTGATTATTAGCTTCTGGATATAAGTTTGCAATATTTCCAATCTTTCGTATTTAATCATGAGAGTAGGTGTTATTTAAATCTAAATTTGTCTCAACTTGTGTGCCAGTTTGTCCCCAAATCTCTAAATTGTTGCCATTAGATTAGTGGCTAATTGGCGTTTTTCAAGCTTGACTTAATTATGTACATCTACCCTTACTATCTCCTTAATCATCATGAAATCCGTAGCTTTTATAAGCTAATATATTATGCAAACACCTCAAATTTTACCTTGTAAAAATGCCTACACGAAGGTTCCAATGCGCAACAAATAGTCATCGAAGGGTCTCTCTCCGAAGAGTATTATCAGATCCGGGATTAGTCATACTCACAATTTTACCTTATGTGATATTAAAGTCAACACCCGCCAAACAAGATGGGTTGTTTTTGTCCTCCTTATATCATCATCGGCTTCTGGTCAATATCGTCAGTTTGTCCATAGCTTCAACCAATTGTCTCAGTATGGTCCGTTTGTCTTCCTACCATGGGTTGGACTAGTATGGGATCTCAATGTGTCACAAAGATGAAACTTACTTGCGAAGGGAGATGACGTAATGTCAAATGTGAAACAGATCGGATATGACCCGAAGCAATGGCCTGATCTTGGAGTTCCCTGAGCAGAGCATGCCTTCTTCCTTGTATAATTGTTCTGGTAACCATGTCATGCAATATCTTTTTAATGAATAATAGTAACTTGTCCATTATTTTTATTTTTATTTTACATAAGTCAAATGCTGATTGAGCTTAAGTGCACCGTAAGATGTTTTTCATGTATTCTAAAGTACATGGACTTGCTTAACTGTGACATACCCAATATATTCTTCTTTAACAACATAGCTTTAATTTGAGTAAACATATTAATTTTAAATTGACCAGTCATATAAGAATACAAAAAGCATTTTGTGAATTGCTTATTAATTCTTGTTACTTTTGTATGTGTGCAGAATCTCTACCTAGTATTGTAGGGTTGCTATTTGAGAATACCTGTTAGTAATGAGAATTTATTTGGCATGACGGTTTGCATTAATGGGACACATTGGGATAAACATGATGTTTTTGATTTTGAATTATTGCATTAAAAGTTTGAATAAAAGAAAATGCATGGAAGGCAGCAAGAGATGGGGAAAGATTGTACCTTTGATCCTCTAAGTTTGGAGGATATTTGTGGCTTCATTTAACATGCAACAATAGCTAAAATAGTTGCTGGACAACAACATAAAAAGGAGAAAAATTGAATTAAAGACTCCAACATTGGATTTAATGAGAGTAAAGAGAAGAGGGATTTGTACCTTTGAATATCTCCACTTTGGAGATCCAAACTTGCATGCAGCAACCTCTGCTTGACAGGAGCTTCAGTTCATTCAGATCCGGATGTTACACTGCCCATCCAAATACGGGGCAATTGCTGAAGTAAAAAAAAGGAAAAAAATATGTATCAACTATTGTGACTTAATAAATTGGAAGATGGCTCTTACACTTTCCTTTTTATTGCTGGAATGGCCTTTGACCCATCCTAAACCGCATCACCAGCGAAAGACGTTGTCACAATCTGATTTGTTCTATCGTGGTGAATGAAAGGAGGGTGGGGTTGATTTTGAGATTGAGCGGACAATCAAGGAGCACTTTCATGACTTCTCATGGAGACCTGATGGTAGACCGTGGAGATGGACTGGCTTGGGGGCAACACAAATATTTGAACATCTTGATAACCATCTGGTTCAGAGCTTCACTATGAAGGAGGTTAAGGCGACGGTCTGGAGTTCAAATGTAGATGGCATGCCTGGTCCTAATGGATTCCCCGTTTACTTCTGTAGGGGAATCTTGGTCTTTGGTTTGGAGCATATGGAAGGCCGTATGGATATCAATATCGTTTCGATATCGTATCGATACGATATTTCGACGATATATCGACGACATATCACCCATATCGATGAGCCTTTGTGAAGAAAATGCCTGGAAATCTGAATATATTGCCATATCAGTGCCCATATCGGTCCCATGTCAATATCGATATATCGGCGATATATCGCGATATTTCCTTCCATGGTTGGGATGGAGGTGTTGAGTGTTGTGGAGGAATTTGTTGGAGGCAATGTTGGCTTTGAGAGACTAAACAAGCCCTCATTTTTCTATTCCCAAAGGTGTCTGAGAGAGTGGAAGACTACTATCCGATTGCACTTTCCAATGCAATTTACTTGATGATAGCAAAGGTGTTGGAAAAATAGATTGAACTCAACAAGGTTATGGATTATATTAACTTGCCTCGCCGGTCAGCATTTATACCATGGATCTGTGGGTTTGGAACCCGGCCTTTTATCTAAGTGGGATGGGATTACTATCAGATAACGACAACTGTTTCAAGTTTCAACAGTATGATCATTTCTTCTATGGATGAACATTGGTCTTGGGTCTTGGGGAGCGTGTCAAACATGATTCTTCCATGAAGCTCAATAAAAAGACAATTTCACAAATTGTTACTTTTCTTAGGGGAAAATTGTGGGATGGTGTAAGCCTTTTCTGGCTGGACGACTAGTTAGGAGCTGCCAGGTTCGGGGAGATTTTCTCGAGGCTAATGAATCTTGCTTCTGATTTTTGTGCGACAGAAGTTGACTGCTGGCCTGGTCATTGGGTTCCTCTCTTAAGCTCTCCTTTTTCAGACACTCACAGTGAGGTATTTTTGTACCTTCACACTTTGGTTGAAGGGATGAGACCATAAATGCATGTAGTGATCGCTGGAATTGAGTTGAGGTGAACTACTCGGTCACAGTCGTTTATAGGAAACCCCTTATAGCGTCACTCCAGCAATGATGGAGACCTGACACATATATTAGTTGTCCTTTGTGGTTAGTGGGATAAGAGGATGTGGAATATGACTTTCACGGTATCCATCTTTTAGAGGGGTCTGGAGTCCACTTGTTTTTACTTGGTTGAATTTAACCTTTTTAGCACATTTTGACGCTCTTCCAGAGAGGACATGAGATGCAGTGTTGGATGTGTCTTTTGGAGAAGGTGGGGCGTGGTAGACCTTTCGCTGTGATTTGGACCTTGTGGTTTTGGAGGTATAGTATTGTTCACATGTTGAAAACGTGCCACAATCTGTCTTATTACTGAAGATGGTTGGAGGATATTCTGTAATATATTTGATCATGATGCTACCGTTTTTGAAATTCAAGTAGAATCTTTGGTAGAATGTTTGGATGACCATTAATCTCTAATGGTTATCCTTTTGCTTGAAAAGTGGTAACAATTATCTTTATGAGCTCAATTTTCTCACTAGATTGCAAATAGAGGTTAAATAATCATTATAGAACAATTACGATGTTAATTTTTTAGCTCACTGATGTTAATAACTTAGCTCATTAAGATATCAGTCTTAATATATTTAAATCAATAACAATTGGAAGTAATCATTATGAAGAGGTAAATGGAGGCTATGGGCGATATGAAGCGACATGCTCCATTGTGTCATGATATTTTGAGCGATGTTGGTGGCATGTCTCAGCACATAGCCATAGTGCAGAAATGGGCAACATCACCTTTGCATGTGTCACCATGGCAATCTGCTATCTATGTGTAGCGTTAAACAACATGCTGGGGGCATAGCACAATATGGGGTCATACTGTCACCCCTACCTACAACAACTTTCACACTATATTTTAGTTGCATGAGAGAGGTGGGCAGATTTTAATAATATTTTCGACAGAGTGTACTTGTACTTTTCTCCACAAAATCATGATATGCAACCTCATCATCATTGTATATAATTAGATGCCAATTGGGACTGAGAGTGCTCTGCAAGACGTGCCGATGCTGGGAACCCATGCTTAGAATAGCATGTCTCCTCCGAGTGTCCTGTGCGGTGACAATAGGAACATGGCTGACTAAAGCGACCACCCCTTCCCTGGGGTCCACGTCCACGACCAGAAGACGGGCCACCTCTTCCACGCGAAACTGCCATCGCCGATGGGGGTGGAGTAGAAGAACTGGAAGGAACTGTAATGCGACTAAGTCTCCTGTAAACATCCTCCACTGGAGGAATAACTGCATCGGCTAAGATCTGAGAACGGACGGCGTCATATTCAGGATCAAGGGCCGCAAGTAGGACGTCCACCATGGTTGCATTCCGAAATGTCTTCTGCTGTTCAGGAGTCGCTGTGAGTGGGATAGTACTGTATAACTTCTCAAACATCCCCCTCAGGGATGTGTATAAGGAGTGAAGAGATCTGCCGCTCTGCTTCATCGTGAATATGTCATGCTGAAGCTGTAACATCTTGGTCTCATTTCGCACCTGCGAATATGTAGCAGCTAGGATATCCCACATCGCCTTGGCAGTGGGCTGATGGAGGACATCATTGGCAATCTCCATCGTCAATGTACCTGACAACCATACCTTTGCATAGGAGTCATCAGCCTCCCACGAGGCATATATCCCTGTCTTCTCTGCGGGCTCATCCTCGGTAAGAATGTGCTTGTTACCATTCGACTTCATGAGGCTCATGAACTGCATCGCCCAGAGCTCATAATTCGACTCGTCCATCTTGACTATTGGCGTAGGACCTTTGAATGCGCATATGGAGGGCATATCAACCTTCGATTTTGACATATTGCCACTGGAGAAGAACTAGGGTTTGTATACAAAGTGATAGATGTCTACACAAACAGCATAGGATTCGAGTGCGTATGTAGACGTTACGCACTCAAATCCATCTATCCGGAGGAAGAGACGAGTACGGGCACGCCGGAAGATCAGTTAGGGCTGCCTGGGGGTGATGGCGGCGGGTCTAGAGGGCCGCCGGGGGGTTGGCGGCGGGACTAGGAAGCCGCCGAGGGGGTTGGCAGCGGGACTAGGGGGCCGCCGGGGGGATTGGCGACGGGCTGGAACCACCGGGGGGGGGGGATTGGCGGCACTGAGGAACCACCGGGGGGGACTGGCAACAACCGGGGGGGGGGGCTGGGAACCGAGCCGGCGGCGGGTTGAGAGAGGAGAGAGGGCGGCGGGTGGGGAGAGGGAGAGAGCCCTAGGGCTTGGGCTCTGATACCATGTTGGGAGAAAAACTGAGATTGATTATTCAGAGAAACCCTAGGCTCTCTTATATAGGGAGAGACCTTAAGGGTAAAGTACAAAGTAGTCCAGAGAAAACAAAGAAATAACAAACAAGTACATAACATAATAATAATAACTATCTCTACAAATATGATACATCTTTTCATCATTTTTCACTTATAATGTTAGAGTATCATTTACATGAGTAATTGGATCTTGGAGATCTCATGTTTAGTCCCATGTTGCATGTTGATGGGACTTATGTCTGTTGGTGTGGCTATATAAGAAGCCACATACCCCTTGTATCCATTGAGAAACATAATATATTATATAGTCCTTGTTGACTTTCTCCTATGATTTCATCATGCTCCTCTAGAATAGGGTTCCACATAAATCCAAGTATTCTTGCTTATTGCTTTGATTATCGATTATGGATTCCACATTTCATATTTTCATAGATAAAAATATTAACTCAAATATGCAAAACCTGAGACAAGCATTAAAAAAGCACACTTTCTATATGCAGATATAAAAATAGAAGTCAATTGCTAAACGAAACACATTAGAAAACGCTATATTTTAAATCTGCAAATATTTATAGATCGGTTTCTAAAAAATACATAAAGACTACATTTATGTTAGTTTTACCAAAATGTGGAGACATGCCACCCTTCATATCTGCAAAAATAATATGGTGTGAGGTTACTTCCACAGTGTACACTTCAGAACGTGATCTAAGCCCATGTTTGCTTGCCATCTTAGAAGAGAATTTGTCCTTTTTAAGTGGTTAAGTCTTGGATTAACGTAAGTTGTAAATAAGAGGTAGATTATATGATATAAATCCTCCCTCCAACCCTTGCATTTTATCAATATCCCAATCATTTACTATCCATCACATGTCAAATCATTACAATTTATTACCATCAGCAGTACCTAATATAATTCTCTTTCTACGCCAATGTATTGCCATTAAATATATCACTATCAAACCTCTGTTAATCATATTCTGATCATTAACTACATATAAGATGTCACATCGATGCTTATAAAAATGTTATTTCTTTTCAACACCCATACGTTAAGAAGAATTAATTTATTTCGAACTTAGGGTTAGGTACGGCACAAAGTTTACCCAAAGCAACAGATAATGCTCTCATTTTAATACACCCCAGCCTTCATTTTTGACTTGTTGATACGTCCTGGAAAATATGTATGTTTCTATAGCTCTCTTGACGAACTTTAGTTAGCACAGTACATAGTTGCTTTTCTGATCATTTTTAGCTTTGCAATACTCACAGTCCAAGAGAACGGGAGTTACTTGAAGAGCTTGCATCCTTCAATGGTAGCGCTGTCAAACGTGTAAATTCCCAGTCACCACTAGAAAGTAAGCTGAAAAATAATTTACATATATTTGTGTCATTGGGTCATGCAGCTCATGCTTGGGTTTCTTCCTTGTAAATTCGTGCTTGCTAAGTTTACAATATCGTGAATTGAGAAAATTGGGTTTGTGTTTGATTTGAATGTGATGTGCTGCATTTTGTAGAAAAAAAGAGCGAAAGTCAAAGAAGTGTTGATGCAGAACCATCCAAGCAACCTAAAGAAAATGATGATGTTTGGGGCAAGCTGAAGAATTTTGCCGGGTATCATGTTTTTACGTGTTATGTTTCCTATATATAGTACATTTTTTCATAAGAAAGGAGAATTTAAGAAAAAAATTGATTTTGCTGCTACAAAATTGATTATTTTCCCCACCTTTAACGACCTAGCACATAGAAAATACGTATGATGGGTTTTCTGGGCTTGAATTGAGTTTTCATTGATGGACAAATCCTGAATAAACATTGGAGCTATAGGTATAATTGCAACTAACTCATGTGTGGAGGATGGAAGATAAAACAGGAAACACTAACATGAATAGACCGGCTGTCAAAACTACAAAAAATAGTCGAATAGTTAAGTTAGAGAGTCACCTACATATACCTCTAGATATGCAACATACTTTAGCTTATCATGGTCTTGGAAGTCCTTTGAGGAGTGTATTTTTTCTTGAATCTAATGTATTCGTTATAATATACTTATTGAAGATAACTTGAAAATTTATATTTTGACCATATTATAGGAAAATAGGAGCTTGCCATTTTTAATAAGGAGATCCTTTGGTCTCGTATTTAGATAGACTGTGGTTAATTATGAAGCGGTCTATATAATGAAGAGCCCCTTTGGCTTCTAAAGCCCTCAACACTCCCCCGCAAACTGGAGCATATATATCCATCATACTTATCTAGGAGTAACAACTCTTGAACGCAACTCTAGAGAGGTTTGGTGGGAATATATGCAATGATGGAATTGGAACATGCAACATAGTGATATAGCCCTTTATTATATTTCAGGTGTAGTGATAGTTGACCTCCACATGCTTCATTCTCTCATGGAATACATGATTGTTTGCAATGAGCATAGTAGCTTATTGGTCACATTTCATTGTCAATGAGAGAGACACATCCACATTAAGGTCAACAAAAATGGATTAAACCCATGCCATATGAGTAATTGCTGGATTTACATAGACGTACGGGGTGGATTATCTTGACACGTTCTCCCCAGTTGCTCGACATTCTACCTTTACGTATCCTCTTATCTGTTGTTGTGGTGCGAGATTGGCCTCTCTTTCAGTTGGATGTCAAGAATGCTTTTCTGTATGGTGATCTTCAAGAGGAAGTCTGCATGCAACAACCGCCGGGGTTTGTTGTTGAGGGGGAGTGTTCCCAGGTGTGCAGACTTCATAAGGCAATCTATGGCCTTAAGCAGAGTCCTAAAGCCTGGTTCCAGAAACTCTCAGACTTGTTTGCGAAACAGGGATTCAAACGGTCGAACGTGGATCACTCTCTTTTTACACAGAGAACCTCCATAGGTATGACTGCTATTATGGTGTATGTTGATGATATACTCATTCCAGGAGATGATATGCAAGGAATAAAGAGGGCAAAAGAATTTTTGGGTCGTGAATTTGTTACCAAGGATCTAGGAGCCCTAAGATACTTTTTGGGATTGGAGTTTTCTAGAAATAAAAAAGGTTTGTGATGACTCAGAGAAAGTATGTCACTGACTTGTTGAGTGACACGGGTATGCTTGGATGTCGACCTGGGACTAAACCCATGGATCCTAGTATGAAGCTCTATGATGATACTGATGAGGTGGACAAGAGAAGATACAGCGAGCTGGCTAGAAAGCTTCTTTATGTTACCATTACTAGACCCTATATTTCATTTGCAGTCAGTCGGGTGAGCCAATTCATGGAATAACCTCGTCAAGTTCATATGGATGCTATACAGATGATACTTAGGTATCTATCATCTTCAGGTGCAGTACTGCTATTTAAAAGGGGTGATTCTATAACCATCTCAGCGTGCGCAGATGCAGACTATGCATGGTGCCCCAACCTAAGGACAGGAAATCCACATCAGGGTTTGATATATTTGTTGGAGTTTCTCTCATCTCATGGAAAAGTATGAAGCAGACTGTTGTTACTAGATCTAGTGTTGAATCTGAGTATCGAACTATGACACAAGCATGTACAGAAATGATGTGGGTTCGAGCAGTCCTAACAGATTTACATATAGATGTCCTCTTCCAATGTCGCTGGAATGCGACAATCTGGCTGCCCTATTCATTGCTAATAATCTTGCATTTTATGAGAGGACAAAGCACATTGAGGTTGATTGTCATTATATAAGAGACATGATTTAAAAGGGCTTCATCTCTACATCTCATGTCAGCTCAGGGGACTAGACGGCAGGCATCTTCATCAAAGCTCTACTTAGAGGCCCCTTCCAGAAGGGTTCATCCAAGTTGAGCATAATAGATATCTATGCTCCATCTTGAGGGGGAGTGTCGAGATATATTCTATATTTCTGTACCTTGTATATATTTTTCTGTTCTTATGTCTACTCTATGTAATTTGCCCATAGGTCTCTCCCTATATAATACAGCCTAGGGCTCAAGAAATAAATATCTTTTCATTTTTTCCCAACAATTTTTACTCTGACCATATTTTGAGATCTCTACTATCTACCATCCCTCTAGAAGTATCATGATTCTAACGGAGTTTAAAGGAGCGGGTTGAGATATTAGTTATCTTTTATAGTATTTATGTAATTTCGATTTTCTTTGTCTTCTTCATATAATTTGCCTAACATGTTTCTCTCCTATATAAGAGAATCCTAGGGTCTCATTAATAATGTTATTCATTCTTTCATCTCCACATGGTATCAGAGCGGCAGTCCTAGACCAGAGTTCTGACCTAATTTCCCATCGCCACTGCCAGCCCAACTAGACACCCACATGTGTTGCCCCTCGTGTACACCACCGCAGCTCGTCGCCGGCCATTAGGTTTTGTTCCAGGCCCCTGCGCTGTATCCTGTGACGGTTGTAGAGTGCCGCCAGTCCTCGAGGGCCACCTCCAGGCCCCTACGACGCCTCCCTCCGCTGCTGGGGCGCAACCAGCCCCTGAGTGCTGCTTCCACACCCCTGCGTGGCCTCTAGAAAGCAGCTCCAGCTTGCTAGGGCTACCTCCAGGCCTCTATGGATCCCCTCTCACCGTCAAGGGGCCTCACAACCTTCTACGACTTGCCGTCGAAACCATTTAGGGCACCCTAAGCCCTCCTGTGTGCTGAACAGAGGCTTGATTTGAACCAAAAACGGTCTGAGTTTGACCGGAAAACATGATTCCAGACCTATAAATCATATTTTCCAGCTCTAGCATGCACCAAGAATTGACGAGGATGGTTTTATGAGTCTACACGTACAACCAATCCTCCATATGATTGTATAGATTCGGTCTACTTCCCAGTCGAGTTTCGTTTTCGACCATTCTTCTATCATATCAGAGAACAAGGATGACATCTTTTCTTCGTCTGGTGCCTTCAAGGGCTCGACTCCCATCGTAAAGATGGATGGGACCAACTATGAGTTGTGGTCCATGCAGTTTCTCACCCTCATGTAGTGCAACAATAAGGCGCACATTCTGACTAAGCTGGAGACAACGGATAAAACTGTGGACAATGCTTTGTGGAAGTAAGACGATGCATATGCATGTATTTGGCTCTTTGGTACCCTCAACGCAGAGATAACCAATGATATTGTGAATCGGCCCACCACTAAGGCAATGTGGGATATTCTGGCATCTACTTAGGCCCAACTGAAGAATGAGGCTAAAATTCTTCAGCTTCAGTTTGACATTTACAAGGCCAAACAGAATGGTCGTACACTGCACACACTCTACTCGCTTCGTGACATGTTCGAGAAGCTTCACAGCTTCGTGCCTATTACGACATCCACTGTGCATCAGATGGCGTACATGAACTCCACGATGGTTGGAGTCTTTTTGGCTGAGCTCGACCTGGAGTATGATGCATCACGTGCACAACTCCTTACTGGGTCGACCATGGAGGACGCCTACAATCATCTCAGCAGGCTTCTTATTCCTCCTATTTCCACTCCACAACCCTCTTCAGCGATGGTTGTAGTCCCCGTGGCAAAGGCGCTGGAGGGTCTACCTAGTTCAGACGGCGTAGTCCCTATGGCAGAGGCGGTGGATACCAGCGTGGTCCTTACATCTACTGTCGTCGGCCAGGACACTCATAGAACACATGCTATCTGAAGCATGGATACCCTGCATCTGCTCGTGTGGCTAAACATATTGAGCCTTCAGAGATTTCAGCTTCCCGGGTAGATCCATGTTTAGGTGGCATTGTCTCTCGTATATGAGAAATCATGACTCCGGTGACCGGCACCACCACTACATGATCCACAGATGCTGCAGCCGCATCCAGAGCCTCTTCGAGTTCCTCAGGTATTGCTTACGCTTTTACTAGTAGTAGCGGCGCAGATATGACAGAGCGGATCATAGAATCTGATGCACCCCACCATCTGTGTGGAGACAGAGCCCAGTTCAGGTCCTACAGGACTATATCTCCTAGCAAATGGGTGGTTTTGCTAATGAGGTCCACTTACCCATCACAGGACAGAGGGAGGTGCATCTGACGCCATCCATGCGCCTTCAGAATGTTTTATATGCCCCTGATTTTTATATAAACTTATTTTCTATTAGTCATATTACTAAGGATATGCATTGCCGTGCCATTTTTTCCCTTCGTCTCTTGTGTTTCAGGACATACGAGCAGGGTGATTGGATGTGGCCATGAGTAGCGGTGGCTCTATAGACTGGTTCAACCTCCTCATGCTAGTGCCTCCACTATTCCTAATTTCTTACTGGACCAATATCACCGTACCTGTGGCACCTTCGTTTTGGCCACCTTCCTCTACATAAGCTGTGTCATGTCCTCCCACAGATCTCCACGCGATATTCCTTTCAATGCGAGGCTTGCCGGCTTGGGAAGCACTGCCGTTCCTCATTTCCATCTCATCAGAGTTGGAGCAGTTCTTAGTTGTTTGAGCTCCTTCATTTAGATATCTGGGGTCCAAGTTGTGTTCCTGATCACCATGGACATCATTTTTATATGGACGTTGTAGATGATTTTTCTAGACTTTTTTGCGTTTTCCTTTTGAAGGATAAGTTTGAGGTTGGGTTTGTTATCAACTCATTCATTAATGAGAAAGAATATTTTTTCTGTCAATGTCAAATATCTGCGTTCTTATAATGCCTTAGAGTTTTGCACTCTACATCTTTCTGAGTTTCTTAGGTCTCTTAGCATTGTACACCAGACCTCGTGTGTCCATACATCTCAGCAAAATGGTGTTGCTGAGCGCAAACACTGTCACTTACTCGATGTGACCAGAACTCTGTTGTTTCAGAGTCGTGCTCCTCACATTTACTGGGTGACGCGGTTCTCACTTTTTGCTACTTAGTGAACCACAACCTTCCTCTGTTTTTTGAGATAAGATCCCTTTCTCGATTGTGTTTCCTGAGAAGGATCTATTCTCCCTCACACCTCGTGTGTTTGGATCCGTAGCCGTTGTTCATATTTTTTCTCTTGGTCGTGACAAGTCTCCCCCAGAGCTATCAAGCGTGTTTTTGTTGGCCACTCTCGTATACAAAAGGGGTACCATTGCTTTGATCTGCTTCGATGGAAATACTTTGTCAATGTTGATGTTACATTTTTTGAGTCCGTCATGTATTTCTCTCCTACAGGTGACAGACTGGCCCCATCAGACTCTGGTGATGAGATCTACATGCCTTCACCTCCTACAGTTCTACCACCACCTACACCTCCTCCTGTTCAGCCACCACCCAGTCCACCATCACCACCACCATCTCTTGTAACTACTTCAGCTCCTCCACCTGCTCCTTTGACTTCCCCTGGACCACCACCTAAATTAACTTAGTTTTTTGTCACGTGTGTTTTCTCGCAGGTCTCACTCTGTTTCCCCCTGCTCACAAATCTTCCCCATCATCTGGCATGCCTCAGGTATGTAATGAGCACATTGTTTCTAATGATGGCATTACTGAGTTGTCTGTGCAACAAGAGTCACTACAGGATGAATAGATACCCTCTCAAGAAGGAAACTTACAAGAAAGGCCCTAATGTCGATTTCGGTCACCATTTCGATGACCGGTCGAAATGAAATTTCAGTCGAATTTAGGTCGAAATTCGACCGAAATTTCGTTTCGGTTGGTCATTTTTTTGTACTAGGGTCTCCCATATTTCGGTCATTTAAGCCATTTCGGTCGAATTTCGGTAACCTGTCGAAATTGAAATTTGGCCGAATTTTGCCGAAATTTGAGGCCATGCTTACAAGTTCAGGACATGGCATATGTTCTTAATGTGTCGATTGCTCTGCGAAAGCAGAGACGTATATGTGCTACATATCCTCTTGCAATCCATGTTTCCTTGAGCAGACTTTCAGAGGATTTCAGAAGATTTACCTTGGTACTATCAGCCGTGGAGATACCACGAACATATCATGAGGCTATTCAGGATAATTAGTGGCATCTAGACATGGAGGAGGAGATGGCTGCGCTACATTCGCGTGGCACTTGGAGTCTTGTTTCAGCTCCAGTCATCACATTCATTGTTGGGTGCATGCGGGTGTTCACTGTGTAGCACCATGCAGGTGACAGTTTGGATCGCTACAAGACGAGACTTGTGGCACGTGGGTTCACCCTGACATATGAGGTGGACTATCAAGATATTTTTTCTCCAGTTGCCAGACATTCTACTCTGTGTATCCCTTTGTCTGTTGTTGTGACACGAGATTGGCCCCTCTATCAACTTGATGTGAAGAATGCTTTTATATTGTGACCTATAGGAGGAGGTCTACTTGTTGCAACCATCTAGGTACACTGTTGAGGGGGAGTGTCAGAAGGTTTGCAGGCTACACAAGGCTATTTATGGCCTTGAGAAGAGTCCAAGAGCATGGTTCTAGAAGCTCTCGGACTTGATAGAGCAATAGGGATTTGTGCGATCGACTGTTGATCACTCTTTGTGCACAGGACTCAGAGAGGTACAATAGTCATTCTTGTCTATGTTGATGATATCATTGCTACAAGGGATGACGAGCAGGGCATTCAGGTTGCTAAGGATTTCCTAGGTCAGTAGTTTGTGACCAAGGACCTTGGTAGTTTACGCTACTTCATTGGACCAGAGTTTGCCAGGAATCAGTCTTGTGATGACCCAGAAGAAGTACGTTACATATCTTCTTTCTTAGATAGGCATGTCAGATTGCAGACCTGCCACTACTCTTATGGACCCGAGTATGAAGCTCTATAATGATGACATTGAGGAGGTTGACAAGAGGAGGAACATGGAGCTTGTTGGCAAGCTCCTATATGTGACCATTACCATGCAAGATATATCCTTTGCCGTGAGCAAAGTGAGTCAGTTTATGGAGCAGCCCAGACATGCACATATGAATGCAATCTATATGATTTTGAGGTATATGAAGGCATCACCTAGTATTGGACTTCTATTCAGTAGAGTTACATCCCTTTCAGTTACAACATGTGCAGATGTAGAATGTGTTGGGTGTCCCAAGGACATGAAGTCTTCTTCAGGCTTTGTAGTGTTCATAGGGAATTCCCTAGTGTCTTGGAAGAGCAAGAACAGACTGTGGTTGCCAGATCTAGTGGTGAGTCAGAATACAGGGCTATTGTGCATGCTGGCACATAGATGATGTGGGTCAGATCTGTTCTTACTGGCCTGACTATCGAGGTGCCTCCTCCTATGCACATCTGTTAGAAAATATAATGCGGAAGTGTATCAGAAATAAAGAAGAATAAACAATAAAGAACACGGGATTTAACGTGGAACCCTACTCCCAAAAGAGCGGGATGAAACCACAAGAGAATGCCTCAAAGGGCTGATTTATGCATTGCACTTTCTCACTGGATACAGAGGGTCTGGGGCTTTTTACATAGCCTCCACAAACCCTCCAAGTCCCACCACTGGTAGGTGTGGGACTAAACTCCGGATGTGGTAAATGGATCTTGGAAAGATCCATTCACCCATCTTACATGATAGTGATGTGTACTCTAACACTCCCTCTCAAGCTGGGGCCAGCAATCCTCAGCTTGGACAAACAGAAAGAAATATCAACTCACAATACAGGGCACTATAAACAATATCAACTCAAGGCGTACAACTGTCAGCTGTTGTCGAGGACGTTGCTTCTCATATCGTGCAGGTGAGGAGGACGAACTGGTTGGAGTGTGAGTCAAACTGAATCTCCTCGTCGAAGACCATGTGCTCTGTACTGCACCTGTCAGAGTCACTGCAACTGAAATGAGTCTCCACTTGGAGAACTCTGGCCCGCCACAATAATGTGGATACCTGCTCCATCTCTGAAAGGGGCGAACTAAAAAATTTGTGGAGACAATCCTCGTCGGAGTCCACGGTCGCTAGAGATGGAGTCTGAAAAGTCTCCTCGTCAGAGAACTGGATCTCTCCCATACTGGCCTAGAGAATGGGATCTCTACTCTGGGGTCCCTATGAAACCACATGAGAACCCTAGCCCACATGGCATAGGGAATGGGATCTCTACTTTGGAGTCCCTATGGAACACATAAATATTATGACCAATACAAAAATGGGGACCACACAAAATGATGGTAAACACGTGCACATCAAACTGAAGACTCGGAAACATCTGAATGCCGAGTCTGAAATATGAAGAACTGTAGAGTCTGAACAATCTAGTTGGTCTGGAATCTGAACCTGGAACAGACCTGTGACTCTATACAATACTCCCCATTTCACTCATACTTGTCGGAAAATCAACATCAACAAGTTGGGAGAAGACAAGAAAGACAGGGAAATAAAACATCACATAAGCCGTCTACGTTTTTTTAAGGCTTTTCTTTATCACTTTTCTCAGCTATTTCATTCATCATTTTTTAATAGTTGTCACAATTTTTTATTTTTAAATAAGCTGTTCACACACATTTTTTCTCGGTTCTTCTTCCTTCCTTTTTTTACATTTTTAACTAAAGCAGCACGACCCATTTTTTTAAAAAAGACGGCCCTAGGTCCTTACCAACAATAGCCCACGAGAGGCTTATTTTAGGGTTCCCATCGCGGGAACCCCCTTTGAATCGCAACCCCCGATGGGCTCCTCGCTCATGCCTGGAGAGATGCGCCAACCAATCTGGAAGAATTGGTTGTGTCGATTCACTATGCACGAGAGGAGAGAGAGGCATTGTGCACTGCCGCCTGATGCAAGTTGGAGAACATGTCTCCCCATTTCTCGATCTGTAAGTATCACATGAGCAGGAAGGCGGCCCCTCTTGGGAGTACCGCACCGGGGTCTGAAGTTAGGACTCGGTCGCTGCTGGGAGTGCCGCTTCGTTTGAAGAGATGGAGAGGGGCGACGATGCCAACAGGGGCCTGACCAAGTTCGTGCCGAAGGCAGAGAAGAGGAACTCGCTGCCCGCATGCTTGGAGGGAGGAGCGGCATCACTTGAGCCGCCGTCTTGCGCCTGAAGGAAGGAGGGAGCGACCCGTTGCTGGAGGATGCCTTGATGAAGCAGAGAAGTCCACGTGGAGGTTGCTTGTGCGTACGGTTTTCACCGCCTGATGTTTGCGATGCCTCGGGCCGGCGACAGAGATGGCTAGGGCTGTCATCGTACCGACGAGAAGGGGCGGTTGGACCTGGAGATAGTGGTGCTGCCTGGGGGCATCAATGGACTAGTGCGACATCTTCATGTGCATCGTCCGCTATTGCTATCCCCCAATAGGGGTTTCTCTGTTTTTGCATGCTGGAGAAGGAAGACGCGACGCGCCTCCCCTCTCTCTTGAGCGCATGGAGAAGGAAGCCTGAGTACACGATCTAGGGTTGGATAGACAACTGCAAATACTATAATCTTCAACAAATCTTCAAGAACATGAACTCCAAAATCGAATCTCGAAATCCTCGAGAATTGAACCCGCTCTGATACCATGTTAGAAAATATAATGCGGAAGCATATAAAAAATAACGAAGAATAAACAATGAAGAACACATGATTTAATGTGGAACCCTACTCCCAATGGAGCGGGATGAAACTATGGGAGAACACCTCAAAGGGTTGATTTATGCATTGCACTTTCTCACCGGATACAGGGGGTCTGGGGCTTCTTATATAGCCTCCACAAACCCTCCAATTCCCACCACTGACAGATGTGGGACTAAACTCTGGATGTGGTACCATCTTACATGATAATGACGCATACTCTAATAACCTGCAATACGACAACCAAGCTATTCTTTTCATTTTGAACAACCCTGCCTTACATGAGAGGATTAATCACTGAAGTTAATTGTCTCTACACTCATGACATGATACAGAAGGGTCTCATCACCGATACTCACGTCAGCTCTGGAGACAAGACAAAAAGATGTACTTACTAAGGGTATGTTTGGTTGGTGGGTTGGGTTGGGGTAAACCCGTGAATAGTAAACTGTGAGGAGGGTTGGGAGGGTTGTAATAGTAGGTGTTTGGTTGGGAATGGGTTGGGTTGGAGATAAATGTGACTTGATGTGATGTATTGATATGATGTATAGTCAGATTTCATGATTGAGGGTTATAATTGTTTTTGTTATTGGAATGAATATAATGATTGATTTAACATATGTAAACAAGTATGGAAAATCTGTTTTTTTGCAAAAATTCCTTGATTTGGAAACATTCGTCAAAGTGATATTAAGTTGAATGTTTTTGGATTAATATTTATTTCGTTCTCGATAGTAACCGAATGCATGAATCCTTTCATTTAAACCAGCATAGAAATTCCGTCTTATCACGACGAACGATCATAAACAGTTTTCTGTGGCAACACGAAATTCATTACCTGAAAACATTCGCCTGTTAAGTTAACGGCTTTGGTAAAATCGTCGTCCACAAAACGACCAGAAATTGATAAGAAAATATCACCGCATAGCCATTTGATCACTACAACACTGCTCCATCAAACGACGTGTTTGTCGACCACCTCGTGCTCATCAACTTCTGCCAATCCAGTGTCCCGAAGCTGCAGACGAAGTGACTCCACCGTTTCCATCAGGGAATTTCTATGGCCTCCTTCATCATCTAGCACCGAGTAAAGCTCGCCCAGTTCAATCTCCTTTTGCTGCAGCTCTCGCAAAGTGGATTGAATCTGCTGATGTAATTCTCTATTCTCAGCCTCTTTCTCCCATAAACGTTGCGCAAGGAAGAAGAACTCATCCGCCAAGTTCTCCATAGTCCGTGAAGCTCGCGCGTACGGCTTCCTAGTTCCGCAACGATTAACCGAGCAGACGTAGAATAACCGTCTCACTGGATGTTCCGTCCCCTCCTCGTACCGAAGATGCAACGGATATCCACATCTACACCTCTCATCGGCTGAATCCATCTGGGGCGTGCGGTACGCTAGAAACCAAAATGAACATCACAATCTCATAAATAAAGATAAAAGTAAATAGAACTTGTCTCCAACAGATACAAGTTAAATATTGCTTAACTACCAACACACAGCTTTAACAAATAAGCATGACATATTTCTGTAGTGAAGATGGCACAACATCTGCTGCCTCTATGATTGGCTTCTGCGTCTGTTATTCCACATAGCAATAGCAATTCTATCCCTCAACACCTGTCCCCGCCGTATGTCGTCACGAAGGATGCCCACGACCCTATGTTGCTCCTCGTCCGGCTCCTCTGGCAGTATCTCCTCATCGTCATCAGATATGGAATCCCCACCGTTGAGCCAGACGAAGTTATGGATTATACAGGTGGCCCTCACGATGTCCCGTTGGATGTTGATTGGATATGCGGGCATATCCAGAAGGCAACGAAATCTTTTCTTCCACACCCCGAAGGTGCGTTCCACCACATTTCGCAGACCGGCATGGTGATGGTTGAATAAGTCCTTATGATTTTCGTAAAGACTCCCACGAGCCCTCCAGGCAGGGAGATGGTATAGGGACCCTCTATACGGTGCTAAGAAGGTATCAGTATTGGCGTATCCACAATCCACCAGATACTTGCAACCCTCGGGGACAACGAACGACCCGCTCTCCACTGCATGGCGCAATACAGTCATATATGCGCATGAACCCTCCCATCCTGTAACCATGTACGTGAAGCAAAGGTTGAAGTCCACCGCGGCCATAACATTCTGGGCTGTGAATAACTTCCTACACATGTAAGCTCCTTGAACCTCTGGATCGACTTGAGCCGGGATGTAAGTTCCGTCAATAGCTCCTATCTCTCCCTGTGAATCGAAATGTAATGCAATAGCCAAACTATTAACGGCCTAGCAATCGACGTAGAGAAATAAGATAAGTAAAGTAACAGATTTTTGGTAAATTTACTTTGAAGTATGGGTAGTAGCGTGGATTGGACGTGATTATCTTCGGTGTGACATGCGGTGCGAGTCGGATATATTCCGATTCCAGAGTGAGTATCTTCGCGAGAACATTTCTAATGTGTCTCGATATAGTCTCGGCACTATGCTGGAAGGCTTCCTGAATGACTCGGTTCGAATGAGCATATGTGAATGCATATAAGAATATGCAAACTTGCTCATCGACGTCCATGTTCCTTGTGGCTTTTAATCCATGTTCGGTTAAGACCCGAACGAACCTCCTTAGCACCGTAGGTTTCATTCGGAAGTTTTGGAAGGCACGATCGTCGTGTCCTTGGAGCATCTCCTTCACCCATTTACTGCCGGACAAAGGTCTTGTATGCAGCGGTCGGGGCATGCGTCGACCTTCTTCCACCCACTCCTCTACTGCCAGAGTTCCCACTACGCCGGCACATGCGAGCAAGATCGCATCCCCTATTTCCGCAAATGGGTTGTAAGTAGGGAGCGAGATCCCTGGAAATGGTATACGAAATGGTATAAAACAAGGACTTCCGTTTACTGAAATAGATATTTGACGTTATTATAATTGTGTATGGCCACATAAAAGACATGTCAAAGAAAATGATAATTGTGTAATTGCAAGTGTATGGCAACATCCTCCCTGCAATTGATTGTTTTTATGGCCACATCCCCCCTGCAAGCGTAATTTGAAACATATAAAAAAAGATAATAATTGTGTTTGGCCACATCCCCCTGCAAGGGATTAAGTTTATGGCCACATCCCCCCTGCACGCGTAATTGGAAACATAAACAAAATGATTGTAACTGTGTATGACCACATTATGGCCACATCCCCCCTGCAAGCGTAATTTGAAACATATACAAAAAGATTTTAATTCTGTATGGCCACCTGCACCTAGAAAAAAGGAATAGACACAGACCCCTGCACCTGCAACAAATTTTGGTTATCCTTACACCTGCACCTGCGTTGAAATAAAGCATGGGACCTACTAAAAAACCTGCAACCATTACGTTAAACATAAATCGTAGCTGTCGGAGTAGCAGTCGAAGTAGCGATATGTTCGAGTTATTGCAAATTACGTCAGCATAAAATGTTTTGTAGCTGAATGGGTTGGGGTGCTGAAGAGGCAGTCGGAGTTCATGCAGAGTAGTCAATGGGAGATGGTCATTTCGATCCATTCGTTCAACTTTGCAGCGTCCCCTCGCATAAGGATGTATAAGTTCCGCCCGTTTTGGGTAGCCAAGCTGTCTGCAATCTTCGCTAGTTGTACAACTGTCAGGTCAGGTCGCAGTGCGCCTATTTCAGTGCAGGCCGCATGTGCAACTTCATCAGCACCAGTCCTGGTATCAGTTATATTCTTCGACAATTTCATCAAAAAATTCTCAAGCACCTTCTGACCTACTTGGGCCCTGGAGCCCCCACTCCTTGACTTCTTTATGTTGCTTCCTCCGACTCGTGAAGTTCTCTTCCTTGACAAAGGAGTGGGGGTCAACTCCTCGCTATCGTCGGCCTCGTCGTCGGGTTCTGGCATACACTCGTCTAGTTCCTCGTCAAAATTAAGCTCTCGCAGCTTGAAGGAGGGCGTGGCGTGGACGCTCCCACCGTCGGATGGTCAAAACCTGGACGAGAGGCGGTTGCATGCACCCCGGTGGCCACGTCTTTACAGAGAAACCTCTGTATGTCACCAAAGTGCAAGAACGGCTTGTTGCGATATTTGCGGTATCTATCTGCAAGCTATATTACAAAAATTAATAAGAGGAGTCGTAATTAAACAAATTATTGCTTAGCCATGTCACATGAAGTACCTCAAACCAGGCTGAATCGGATGGAGGAATAGGTCTGTTGTAGACTGCTGGGAAAAACGAATGACATGCTTTATTCCATAAGCCCTAGGCTCTCTTATATAGGAGAGTAGCCTATGGGTAAATTACATAAAGAAGACAACTGAAACATAAAATAAAATAGCGAAGAGGTACTCTATATGCGTCAACATATGCGTCAACACTCCCCCTCAAGATGGAGCATAGATATCAATCATGCTCAGCTTGGACGCACACTTTTTGAATGGGCCTCGAAGTAATGCCTTGGTGAAAATATCAGCAGTCTGATTCTCTGATGTGACGTGAGATGTAGTAATGAACCCCTTCTGAATCATGTCACGTATGTAGTGACAGTCAACCTCAATATGCTTGGTCCTCTCATGAAAGGCTGGGTTGTTTGCAATGAACAAGGTGGCCTGATTGTCACATTCCAACATCATAGGAAGCGGTATATCAAGACATAGATCTATAAGTAAAGATTTCACCCACATCATTTCTGTGCTAGCTTGGGCCATAGCCCTGTATTCGGATTCAGCACTGGATCTAGCTACCACTGTCTGTTTCTTGCTCCTCCATGAGACTAGGGCATCTCCAACATAAACTGCAAATCCTGAGGTGGACTTCCTGTCCTTGGGGCATCCTGCATAGTCTGCATCAGCGCATGCTGTGATAGCGATCTCCTTTCCCTTCTTAAATAGCAGGCCTGCACCTGGAGATGATTTTAGATATCTCAGAATCATGTGTATTGCATCCATATGGACCTGACGTGGTTGCTCCATGAACTGGCTCACACGACTCACTGCAAATGATATATCAGGTCTAGTGATCGTGACATACAGTAATTTGCCTACCAGTTCTCTGTACCTTCTCTTGTCCACCTCTTCTGTGTCATCATCATAGAGCTTCATGCTGGGATCCATTGGTGTCGTAGCAGGTCGACACCCTAGCATACCTGTCTCACTTAATAGATCTGTAACATATTTTCTCCGCGACATTACTAATCCATATGGATTTCTAGCAAACTCCAGCCCCAAAAAATATCTAGGACTCCCAAGTCTTTGGTGACAAACTCGGTTCCCAGCCTTTCTTTTGCCTGCTTAATACCCTGCTCATCATCTCCTGTAATCAAGATATCATCAACATAAACCATGATTACAATGATACCTCTAGCCGTCTTCTGCACAAACAAGGAATGATCAACATTGGAACGTTTATATCCTTGTTTCTCAAAAAGATCTGAAAGCTTCTGAAACCACGCTCTGGGGCTCTGCTTAAGGCCATAGATGGCCTTATGTAACCTGCATACCTTGGAACACTCCCCCTCAACAGCAAACCCAGGTGGCTGTTGCATATAGACTTCCTCTTGCAGTTCGCCATATAGGAATGCATTCTTCACGTCCAGCTGATAAAGCGACCAATCTCTAGCAACTTCAACTGATAACAGGATCCGCAGAGTGGAATGACGCGCCACAGGCGAGAATGTGTCAAGGTAATCCACCCCGTATGTCTGTGTGAAGCCACGTGCAACACGGTGTGCCTTGTACCTGTCAATAGAGCCATCTGCATTGTGCTTCACTGTAAACACCCACTTGCAGCTTACCAGGCTGACATTTGGAGGTATAGGAACCAAGCTCCAAGTGCCTCTGGACCGAAGTGCCGTCATTTCTTCTTCCATTGCTAGCCGCCATCTAGCATCCTGCAAAGCATCATGATGATTCCGTGGAATGTCTGTGGCTGAAAGTGCCAATGCAAATGTCCTGAAGTCTCCAGATAGCCTCTCAAAAGACACGGCTGCTGATAATGGATATTTGGCACAGCTTCTCTTCGGCTTCCGTAGAGCAATTGGAACATCCAAATCATCTGTATTCTCATCATGCTCCTGCAATACATCCTGCTGAGAAATGTCGTCAGATCCATCAACATTAATATTTTCATTACATACCATAGGCGAGCTAGTTGACGGGTCAGGACCATGAGCTGGAGGAGGCCTGCGGGTGTAATGGAATGGTAGTGGTGAGACTAGCGGTGGCGGTGGCGGTGGTGGTGGCGGTGTTGGTGGTTGTGGCGGCGGTGGTGGTGGTATCTGAGGTGGTGGTGTCATGAATATGGCATCAGGAGGTATATGTGGTAGCTGCATGTCTCCTGATGCTGAAAAATACATAATAGATTCAAAAGAAATGTAACATATGCACTGATCATATACCGCCGACGCACTGGATCAAAACACTTGTACCCCTTTTGAGTTGTGGAGTACCCAACAAAGACACACTTGACAGCCCTAGGAGAGAGCTTGTCAGTACCAGGCGACAACTGATGGACGAATGCGATTGACCCAAACACACGAGGAGTAAGAGCGAACAAATCCTTGTCAGGATAAATGAGTGAAAAAGGAATCTGTTCATTCAAGACAGACGAGGGCATACGGTTGATTAGGTAACATGCAGTAAGAACTGCATCACCCCAGTAGGAGTAGGGAGCATGACTCTGTATAAAAAGAGATCTTGTGACATCAAGAAGGTGACGGTGTTTTCTTTCAGCAATCCCATTCTGTTGAGATGTATGAGCACAAGAGGTTTGGTGAATAATCCCTTTTGAGGAGTAGTAATTGGCCAAAATGTTGGTGCATAACTCTAAAGCATTATCACTTCTCACAAGTTTGACAGATGTGGAGAAAACATTTTGAATTTCATTAAGAAAGTGGATAATAATATTTCCTGCTTCAGATTTATTTTTCATAAGAAACACCCATGACACTCTCGAGAAATCATCCACAAATACATTATAAAACCTGTGTCCCTGATGATCAGGACACGACTCGGACCCCAGACATCTATATGAAACAACTCAAACTTGGAGTTACTACTCCGACCTGGACGACTGGGAAAGGACGACCTGTGATGCTTTCCCAACTGACATGCCTCACACTGGATAGGTGTGTGAGAGAGACCATAGGGTAGAACTTGACGCAACTTCTGAAGCGGTAAATGACCAAAACGCAGATGCCATAAGAGAGGAGATACTTGTCCAGCAGGAGAGGATGTGGTTCCGGCAAATGGGGTCTGATTCAGACGGTAAAGGCCTCCTTGCTCATAGCCACGACCAATCACGTTGCCCGTACGGATGTCCTGAAAAATCAAAGAAGATGGATCAAAAATAGCTCGACAATGGAGATCCTTCGTAATCTGACTAATTGACAACAGATTCATAGAAAAATCAGGTGCATGTAGGACATTCTTGAGTTGTATAGAAGATGTCAATCTAATCTCCCCCTGACCAGTGATGGGGGAATGTGTGCCATTAGCAATCGCTACTGTCCGCCCTGGAGGGATCTGAGTGTATCCTATAAGTAGACTCTGGTCGCCACATAGATGATGTGTAGCGCCCGAGTCCATGATCCATGGCAGTGTATCAGATCTACTACTGTGGAGTGCAAGTGTACTACCTGAAGTACTAGTAGATGCAGAGGCAGAAGCAGCAGCATCAGTATGACTCTCTGTAGTCGGTGCTGGACCAGATGGTGGGATGATGCCCCTGAGGCGGGCAACTAGATCATCAAATCGTTGATCCGAGGTAGCAGCAGATGGGGGCTCTATCTGCTCAACGGCTCGTGCAGATGCAGGGAATCCGTGCTTCGAATAGCATGTGTCTTCATTGTGTCCGACTCGGTGACAATATGTGCATGTTGGCCTAGTGCGGCCACCCCTTCCACGAGGTCCATGTCCACGGCCCTGGTGATGAAATCCGCGGCCTCTGTTTGCCGCCATGGCTGAGGAATTCTGACTCGCAGCTGCTGAAGGAACTGTGATCCTACTCAATCTATGAAAGGCTTCCTCCATGGGAGGAATAGTCGAGTCTGCCAAAAAATCTGAGACCGTGCTGCCTCATACTCTAGATCAAGTGCAGCGAGAAATACACCCACCATCGTCGCATTCCTGTATGTCTTCTGCTGTTCTGGCGTGGCGGTAAGAGGCATGAAGCTATAGAGCTTCTCGAACATCCCTCTCAGTGATGTAGAGAGAATGTAAAGGACAGCCATTCTGCTTTATTGTGAATATATCATGTTGTAGTTGCAGGATCTTTGTTTCGTTCTTCGCCTGAGAATATGTCGCCGCCAGGATATCCCACATGTCTTTGGCTGTGGGTTGATGTAGAATGTCATTGGCAATTTCAATAGCCAATGTACCAGATAGCCAGACCTTGGCATATGCATCATCGGCCTCCCATGAGGCATGGACTCCAGTCTTCTCTGCAGGCTCAGGTTCGGTAAGAATGTGCTTCTTACCTGTAGACTTCATCATACTCATGAACTGCATTGCCCACAGTTCATAGTTAGTACCATCCATCTTGACAATGGGCGTTGGACCACGAAATGCGCCAATAGACGGGATATCTGCCTTGCTTTTTGACATACTGGAGATGGAAGACTGGAGCGATTGACAGAAGATAATCTTTGTCTACAATGACATGGACGAGATTAGTTGCATGTGTAGACGTCAAGCAACTATCCCCATGAATATGTGCGCGATACGGTCTTGACACGCGCAAACAATCACAAAGACACACGCAAACTGTGGGCTGGCGTACAGATGTTCACGCGCAGGGGCGCACAGTTACGCGCAGGGGCGCACATATGTTCACGCGCAGTGGCGCACAGTTGCACGCGGCAAGAGCACGCTACGTGCGTGTGCAACTGGGGAACGCACGCAAGTATTGCAGGGAGAAGTCGCGCAGGAGCGTGCGTGTGTGCACGATCAGATCTTCAAGCTTGGGCGCGAAGAGGCGCACACGTGGGCATGCGCACGCGGTGCGCTATGCGGAGAACTGGCTAGCAGGCCTGCGCGTGAGAGCAGGCGATGCGCTACGCGCAGGTCTCGTGCGTGAAGCACCGCCGCTAGGGTTGAAGGCGCGCAGGGCTGGAGCACCGCCGCGATTGGAGAAGACGACCTGCGCAGTAGATCGGGAGTGGGCGGCGCCGATTAGAGAGAGAGAAGAGAGAGAGAGGCCGGCGGGTGGGGTGGGTTAGGGTTAGGGTTTCGAGAACTCCGGTCTAGGACCGTCGCTCTGATACCATGTTGGGAAAAACGAATGACATGCTTTATTCCATAAGCCCTAGGCTCTCTTATATAGGAGAGTAGTCTATGGGTAAATTACATAAAGAAGACAACTGAAACAAAAATAAAATAGTGAAGAGGTACTCTATATGCATCAACATATGCGTCAACATAGACGACATCCCATCCCCATCCAGATTTGTTGCGTAGGTATGTGTACGCTGCGTAGTCCCTTTTCAAGTTTTTCCATCTGCAAAGTAGTTGGGCCTTGGTGTAATTCAAACAACTGATGTCATTGAACCGGTCTACAATCATCCGCCAGCCGGGCACCGTGAATGTGCTACCCGCCCATGATGACTCGAACTATAGTAGGGTGTCTACGAAAATCCTGTCCATCCCAGGATTCCAATGCGCAGTCTCTGAAGCCACTGCGTCTAAGCACTGGGCACTGCTCGCCTTGGGTGCCATCGTGCTTATTTTTCAAGGCACAAATTAGTATTAATGAATATGCGTGTAAAAGGAACATTAACATATTTTCTGGCGATATCGTCGGCGAAGATGAATATTTTTGTCTACCTGACTGCTTGAAACTGTGGATGACGATTATATTACGTCCCCAGCCCAGCCGACCCCAGCCCAACTGACCCCCGCCGTCCACCACAACCATCTACGCATGGAGCGACCCCCGCCGGCCACCACAACCAACTCGGACCTCCAACCGACCCCCGCCGTCCACGTAACACCAGTCCCCTCACCTCCGGCATCCCAGCCCTCAGCCCCCCCCCCACACTACATTTGTTGCAAAACACAGCAAGGCCGAACAAGGACGGAGCTTCATTAAACTACACCTCATGATCGAACAAGGACGAAGTAGCCAATGATCAAGATTGAGCAAGAAAGAAGGAAATGTCTTATACAACTGGCTAATTCATACACATGCCATGGCAAAAGTAATAACAAAAATCGAAAACATGTATACTCGAGTAATTTCTTGACCATACACGGCTAATTCAAACACATGTCATACACGATTAATTTCTTGACCATGAATATATGCGATTAATTTCTTGACCATGAATGTACGCGATTAATTTCTTCACCATGAATAACAACATGTATACTCAATAAATCGGTAAACCCAACGAATAAGAACGAGATATGGAAGATGGTACGCGTTAGGGGCAAAATTCCAAACAAACGACATCAGAAGATGCAAAACACAAAAGCAAGACGACCGTCTTTTTGAAAAAACGAAACCCACATCCCAGACGGAGAAGATGAGTATAATATACCCAGGAGAACATATACCCACATCATCCACACGCAAAGATCATCCACACGCAAAGATGAAACGAACTCTGTTCATATACCCAGGAGAACATCAGCAGTGTATGGAGTGAAATACCTTTCAACAGCTTGGGCGATGGTCCTTGCGAAGGCGACGGTCTCCTCCTCTCTGAGCTTGATCCCAGTGCGCGTGATTTCGAAGACCACCAGCAAGAAGGTGGCGCAATACTTATAGGCGAGGAGCTCTTCCTCGTCCTTCGTCCTCCCACCCCTCAATGGTCTAGGGGACACGGTCGGGGCTTTGGACTCGCAGGAGTCGGCCTTGTGCTCGTTGGAGGACAACATCCTTTCCCTGTTGCTCGTTGGACGACCCAAGCTCCCATCTCGTGTTGTCAAGTAGGTGGTAGACGTGGTCGGGGCAGAGGAGGATCGGCTTCTGTGGGAGGAAGAGGACATGAGGTCGGGGACGAAATCATGGGGACCCCCGCCCGCTGCTGTTGGCGCGCGCGACGAGGAGGGATGGGACATGTCTTATGTCTTGTTGACCGTAGACATGTGATCAGGGAAGGCGCGGATGAGTTAAAGGGGATACCACGCACCGCGCCTCCCAACTCGTTCGGCCAAGGAACCAAACGCGGGTTGCAAGGGGCTGACCCGCTCTGACCCGGGTCACCCCTGCAACCAAACGTACCCTTAGGCCTTAGAGGGCCTTACCAGAGATACTGCTCCAAGCCGAGCCTGATTGATATCTACGCTCCAGCTTGAGGGGGAGTGTTGAGATATTAATTATCTTTTATAGTGTATGAAATTTCTATTTTCTTTGTCTTCTTCATGTAATTTGCCCAACATGTTTCTCTCTATATAAAAGAACCCTAGGAACTCATCAATAATGCAGTTCATTCTTTCATCTACACAGGGTACATAGGCTTGCAAGTTTGGCTAACAAATTGAGTAATTGGAAAATCTGGATCTAGTTTTACTTTAGAATGATTGAGAGTAGAGGTAACAATAATCTCCTCCTATCTCGCAATTAGCGATTGATATCATGAGTTTTCCTACCCGAAGGGGTGAGTTAAACTAATTCTTGTCTCTACATAGATGACAGGAAGTGTCAACATCTACCAACCAATCAAATTTAATAGAAGGGATAAAGTGAGCATGTGTACTTGAAGTAATTGTGGAAAAATGAATCCAAAACATCGAACTTCTCCCCTAATGAGAAAAATACACTAAATAAAGGAAAAGAATCTGGTTGGGCAACCCTAGTACATGGTGAGCCAGTGGTGCAAAAAATGAAGATATGTGCACTATTTGATGATGATAGAGCTTGATATCATTAGGGGGTCGCATGTTGTGCAACATGAAAGGGTAAGATTGAGATTGTGATAGGGTTGGAAGTCACGGTGATGGAACTACAAAGCTACGTATGAGATGGTTGATTGCACGATTCGTTGAATCGATAGCGGCTGGAACCTAATGATTGTTGGACCACTCACTGGCAGAAAACAAATGATGACAGGAATAGCGGACAGAAAAGATGACAGAGAACTCAAGGTTAGTTGGAACTTAATGGTGATGAAAAATGGGAGACATGGATTGTAGTGTTATGAATAATAGTTGCAAGTTGATGGCGATGACAATCCGGTGGTAGTGTATCACAACAACTAGTTTCATTTGAAACACAATGCCCGGCAGTCAACTTGTAATGGTCAAGACATAAGAAAGCCCAACAATAGTCCCGCTGAATAAGGCTAAGATCTAGCTTTACCACCGAAGCATGGGTTGGAATTGCGGGGTGAAGGCATTAAGATGATCACAGGCAAGGTTAAGGTTCCGATATGTAGCATGTGGTCGCGTATGTGGTCGGATATGTGTATGTGATGCCCTTATTGGAATGCATAACCCATGCAGTCATTATGTGGACCCGGTGCATAATTGAGGGGCATAAATTGGACATGTGATCGTATGTGTGGTGCTATGTGGTTCCAATTTAATTATGCTGATTTTTATTCATTTATGTATCTCATATAAAATATATGAGATCTGCACAACTTCCCCGTATTAAAAAATTAGTAAACATTTAATTTCCATCTAAACCATCGACAACTCCTCTAGTTAACCGCCTCCCCAATTGAAGATGCTACTATGCCTCGTTGCCTATTCCTTTCATCGCCTTGTTGTATTGTCTCTCGACCTCTTCCACTTCCCAATTTGTAATAAGTGCGTTGTTCATTTCTTTTAGCTTAAACATTTCTATTTCACCATTCTCCATGGTATGCATAATGGAAACCCAATCCACCAATAGGATAGCAAATGATTATGCCAAAGAGGACCTAAAGAATATTCTCATCAAAGATTCAAGCCGCTCACTGGCCCCTACTTGTGAAATGTGAGTTTACCTGAAGATGGTGATTGCCGAAAGGACAATCTTTACCAATTCCAAGCTTCCTCCCCTAGAGAAGTTGGATGCCTTCCATCCTACCAGTTTCTTCTCCATCTTGCCGATTAAGGGCTTCCATTCTACCTGCTACAATATACCATTACTTAATATCAGTTAATCGGTATGAGATAAATAAGCTTCCCCTCTGTGTCTAAAATGTCACAGTCTCCAACCTTGTCGCACTTCATTCCAAAAGGGTTAAATGTAAAATTCCTCCCATTGACCTGAAGGTTGGAAACTCCTCTACAAATGCCCAAAATAGCTCTGATACCTCTGCATTAGGATGGGCAACCTTCCCTAGAGAAGCCTCTATAAAAATCCCCTCCCATCACCAAGTTCGGCGTAACCGACAATGTAAGTGCCACAATGATGAACAAAAGGGGGGTTGCAGAAAATCCTGGTTAATCCATGTTTGAGGCTGGTAAAAAACCCCTCTTGCATCCCGTTAACCAGAATTTAAGGTAGAGGTCATTGTAATACACCTTGTCATCCACATAATCCATAAATCTAGGAACTTTCTCCACACCAACTAGACAGGTGCTAGAAAAGCCTTGGTCCTGACGGAACAGAAGAAACGTGGGTTGCCTCTATTTCTACATTACTTGCTTACTAATATGAATATCTAATCCATACAATTGTATGCCTTGGAGAAATCCACCTTTTCAAGATGTAAGAGGAATCGTAGCTCTTTCATAGCGGTATAATTCTCATATTTAGGACATACAACCCGACTACCATGGAATTAAAAAATGCACCTCGAGGCGGTTGAGGCGTACGCCTCGAGGTGAGGCGGTCCTTTTTAGCCTCGAGGCGCGCGCCTCAGCCCTGTCCAGTGAGGCGTGCGCCTCAGGTGGCCGAGGCGTAGCCTCGAGGCGTTCCACCTCGAGGCGATCGAGGCATTTTTGCTTTTTTGATTTTTTTTTATGATTTTAATGGTTTAGATGGTGGTTTAAGAAACTATATATAAATATATAGTTGTTTAGGATAATGATTATACGAGTTAAATGCCTAAACCTGATGTTTATTTCGTGTCCATAAGTTCATATTTACTATTAATTATGTCTAACTATTTCAACAAACTGCTTCATATTTACTATTAATTATGTCTAACTATTAATTATGCCTAAATCTGATGTTTCTTTTGTGCCCAAAATAGAAGGATCCATATACCCGAATACAAATAGAACCGTTCTTGAAATTACCCCTGTCTTGTTGGGGTATGGTACTACAGGAGGGGTATATACACAATTCTTCAACAATGGTCAGACGGTTAGGATTTAAGGCATATTAACAATTCAACATATATTTATTTGTACTTTTTATTACAATAATATTTCAAATATTTGTTCTAAATGGATAGGATTCACGTTTTCTCTCGCGATCATATATTATATGTTAGACACATAACATAAATTTCTGCGACGTATATTTAATCGTACTTTTAATTACAATAATATTTCATATAGATATGTATTTTTTAATTCTTTCACAACATTTATTAACGACGAATTCCTTTTTTGATTGGATGAAAATGTGTAGAAAGGGATATGATGTTGTTCTATCTTATATTTTCTGGTTCTTATCTCTATTATTTCATCATATCTTATAGTGTTAAGTATTATATGTTGGGCAGAGAACATATAATTACATTGACACACATATATATATATATAATTATAGTTTTATGCGTAGTTTTCTCTATAAACTGAGGCTTACGCCTCGACCGCCTCAAGGCTACGCCTCGCCTCGATTTCAAGGAAAACGCCTCGTTCTGCCTTTAGTTTTTTCAAAACTTACCTACTACTAATTATATTATTGTATCATTAATGTTTATTTTTACTTTCCTTTGATTTTCAAAGGAATTTTCTTATCACAGGGAACAGTAGAGGCTCCTCTCTACTTTAGCCAACCTATATTTATTCTATTAGTATCATCTCCATCAATCTCCCCATCATGGTGCAAAATAGATCCAAAGTATCTAAAAGAATATCTCTTCTGAATGTTACGTCCCCAATCTTCACCTCGATTCCTTCACCATTGCTTCCATCAAAAGTTCGCTCCATATATTTAGGCTTAGCCCTACTTACATCATTTTCTCATTCAAATTTCAATTCAATGCTAAACTCATATCCCATCCATCAAGCATGTTAAATTTTAACGATCTCCGAATCATTGAAATTGCCCCCTTATAGATGGGTTGGTTAGGAATATCTGTCTTTCATGAAATTTGAATGAGAACGTGGTTTCATATAGTGATCTAAATTCTCCCAAGTGCTTTCAGAAAATACCTTAAGAAATAATAAAAAGTAATGGTGAGGGTAGCCAAGTTGGCTCCCCCTAGAGGTAACGTCATTAAACCATATACATAGTTGTTTAGTACATAATATTATTTGACGTTCGATTATAGATCGTGTATCGATGGTTCAAAATCTTATTGTTGTTAAATAAATTCGAGATCACATGTTAATGATCCTTGCTTGTTTACATATATCATAGTCCTCTCTAATGTTTATATGATCCTCTCATCCTTACTATACTTCTATATTTGTGGCATGCAATAGCATATTGGAAAGGAAGATGCCCTCGAAACCATTTCAAAAGAAAGCTTGTGTTGATGGCGGGGAGTTTTATCACCGAGCTAATGGTCACAAATGATCAACATACACCAAGGTATCTCATCATGAATGTGAATTCCAACTCGTCTATAATCAATGTAAAAAGGATTGGATTCAAAGCTGAACCTTGATGCAGAACAATGTTGATGTCAAAATAGTCATTCTTTCCAGACTTTATCCTTACACAAGATGAAGCCCTATCTTACATATCTTTTATGAGGTTAATGTATAGGACAAGTACTTGTCTCTTCTCCAAACTCTTCACAATATCTCCCTTGAGACAGAATCATAGGCCTTCTCCAAATCAATAAAAATCATATGGAGGTTCTTCCTTTGAGCTCTATAAATCTCAAGTGTTCTCCTCAGCAAGTGGATGACTTCAATAGTTGAGCGACCTGGCATGAATCCGAATTGATTTTCCTTTACTCTGGAAACTTCATCAACCTTCTTTCGATCACATATTCCCAAATTTTCATAGTGTGACTCATCAACTTGATACATTTGTAATTTGAACAATTTTGAATGCCTCCTTTGTTCTTTATAAAGAGACACCACGATGCTTCTCCTCCAATCTTAAGGTATTTTCTTGTTTCGTCAAATAATATTGAATAAATTTGTAAGCCAAGTCAAACCACGCTCACCTAAAATTCTCCAAACTTCTATAAGAATGTCATCAGGTCCTACACATTTCCCAGGTATCATAACCTTCAAAGCCTCCTCTACTTCTTGCCATTGTATTCGGCTATAACTTGTATGATTCAAGTAATTTTTGCTACTTGCTAGATCTCCCAAAGTGATGTCTCTATTTCCTTCCCCGATAAAAAGCTTATGAAAATACTACTTCCGTCTAGTTTCTATGTCCTTTTGAGTAACAAACGTGTGACCTTTCTCATCCTTAATGCATCTCACTTGAGAAAGATCTTTGGTCTTTCTTTCTCTTGCTTTGGCCAACCTGAATATATCCTTCTGGCTCTCCTTAGAGTCGAGATTTTTGCATAAAACTACATAAGTTTTTGACTTAGCTTTGCTTACACCCTTCCTGCTTCTTTCTTCACTATTTTGATGTTTGTGACGGTTTCCTCTATCTGATCCTTAGACAGTTTTAACACATGCTCTTTTAATTTTGAGCTTCTCTTGCACGCCTCCACTCCACCACCAAGCCTCATTTTGGCATGGAGCTCCCCCATTGGACTCGCCTAGCATCCCTTTGGCTACCCTTCGGATACAAGATGCTACCGCCTCTCACATCTTGTTTGCTCTTCCGTTACAATCCCAATACAAATCTTCTAAAACTTTCTCCTCGAAGCTTGATTGCTTTAATTGAAGATTCCACCATCTAGTTCTAATGATATTGGAAACCCCTGCTTTTATTTACCAGCCCTTTTATTTGCACATCCATGACTAACAAGCGATGTTGGATTGTCAAACAGAAACTCTCTCCTGGGATTACTTTGCAGTCTTTGCACTACAACCGATCTCTTCACCTCGACATAAAGTAATCTAATCTATGTTCTAGTTGGGTACTCTTATAAGTAATTAAATGCTCCTACATCTTCTTGAAGAGATTGTTTGCTATGAAAAGATCATAAGTCGTTACAAAATCCAGGATGACTTTTCACTCTTCATTTCTATCCCCGAAGTTGTGGCCTCCATGAATACTAGTATACCCTGAAGCATCCTTTCTCACATGCCCATTAAGATCTCCACCTAGGAAAATTATCTCTCTTTGTGGGATTTCCTTGTATAATCTTATACAAATCCTTCCAAAAATCTTGTTTAATCCTTTTATCTAAACTAATTTGCAATGCATAGACTAAGATGATATTCATAATTTCTTCTTCGAGCACTAATTTTAGCAAAATAATCCCATCCCTAAATCTTTGCACCTCAACCACACAATCCTTTAAATCCTCATGAACAATCATTACAACACCATTTCTGCCCTTATCTATGAAAAGTTTTACAAAGCAGCCATGGGACTTGCTATGTTCTATGGATCTGAACGTTGACCTGTAAACCATAGACGTGTAGAGAGTGGCAGTAGCAGAAATGAAAATGCTAAGGTGGATGTGTGGACACACATGTAAAGATCGGATTCCGAATGATGCAATCATAAGGAAAGTTGATGTACCTTCGATCGAGGATAAGATGTGAGAAAATCTCTTAAGGTGGTTTGACCATTTGAAAAGGAGGTCAGTTGATGCACCAGTTAGGAAATACACATTTTGGGATGTTAAGTCAACTAAGAGATGGCGAGGAAGGTCCAAGAAATGTTGGAATGAGACTATACAAAGGGATCTTAGTTTTATGATCTAAGCCCGGAAATGACCCAAGATAGATCTGAACGGATGCAAAGAATCCATGTAACTAACCGTACTTAATGTTGGAAAAGGTTTTGTTGTTGTTGTAATGATTGTTTTACATTTACATTGCATATTCACACCTAAAAATGGAATGTGATGATTTGGCTTTTATGAAATGTCATTCAAGGTTGATGGAATGCCAACTTCAAAAGGGAAGAGATCCACTATTTCGAAGGAAAGGGTGCATGTAAGGGAGTAGATTGGTACAAATGAAGAAGTCTCCCAATGATCTAGGATGACTTATAACATGTGGTTGAAGTAAGTGGAGTTGAAGAGTTGGTGGACTGAGGAGCTTTGTTAGGTTTGGATGAAGAAGGATAATTTACTAGTTGATTCAAAGAATATTGAAGATATTTCTCCTATGAATTTTAAAGATGAATCGGATTAGAATTTTGGTTGTGTGAACATTATTCATTTGGGAACATGTGTTTACTAGGATATATGTAGCTTTTTATTATGATACTTGTTAGAAAATAGGAAGCGAAAGCGGAATCAGAAATAAAGATAAAGAACTTGAAGAACACAAAGATTTTTACGTGGAACCCTACTCGCTAAGGAGCGGGATGAAACCACTGGAGAAGCCCTCAAAGGGGAATATGCTTTATTGCTTTTTCTCAATGGATATAGGAGGTCTGGGGCTCTTTATATAGCCTCCTCAGAGCCTCCAAGTCCCACCACTGGTAGATGTGGGACTAAACACTGTGATGGGGTAAATGGATCCTGGAGAGATCCATTTACCCTCCTACAACTCATATGGTGCACAATCAAATACTCCAACACTCCCCCTCAAGCTGGAGCATGCAATGCTCAGCTTGGACAAACGAACAGAAAGAAACTCAACTCACGCTACAGGACACTACGAACAATATCAACTCAACGCGCACGACTGCTGTTGTCGAGGACGTTGCTTTTCATGCCGTGCTGGTGAGGAGGACGAACGGGCTGGAGTGTGAGTCAACCGAATCTCCTCGTCGGAGATCATATGCTCTGAACTGCGCCTGTCAGAGTCACTGCAACTGGAAATGAGTCTCCTCGTCAGAGTACTCTAGCCCGCCACAATATGTGGACAACTGCTCCATCTCTGAAAAGGGCCGAACTGAAAAAGGCTGTGGAAGTGCAATCCTCGTTGTAGTCCACGGTCGCTGGAGAATGGAGTCTGAAATAGTATCCTCGTCGGAGAACTGGGTCTCTCCCATCTGGTACAGAGGATGGTATCTACTCTGAAGTACCTATGATACCACATGAAAACCCCTGCCAACATGGCATAGGGAATGGTCCTCTACGCTGGAGTCCCTATGGCTCACATGAAAACTCTGGCCGACAAAACAAGAAGTTAGATGGGGACCACAATAAAAGATGGCAAACACGTGCTCATATGAAAAAACCGCAAACATGTGCGTGTCTGAAGACTCAGAAATCATCTGACGTCGAGTCTGGATATATGAACTTTAGAGTCTGGAAATCTGATCGGGTTGGATCTGACATCTGAATCTGGAATCTGAAATCTGGAGAAGACCTGTGACTCTACATAATACTCCCCTTTCTCCCATACTGGTCGAAATGACATTGTTGACCACGTTGGGAAAAGACAAGATAATACATAAATATGGGTAAAACATGAATATTCTAAAAAAAGTCGTCCAAAAAAAAATTTAAAACAATTTTTTTAAACCATTCAATCATCATTCTTTTCTGTTTTTCACATCTCTCCCTTTTTTCTCCTTTTCTCTCTCTCTCTCTCTTTAATAGCCTCCTTGCCGCTTGGCTTCCTCAACATTTTCTTTCTAAATAACTAACGCCTCATTTGTTTTACGCAATATGCTCTAGGGTTCCGAAAACCCTTTTAAACATGCCACCACCCTCCTATTTGGGTTGAATACGCTCGGAAGGTGTGTCGTTTGGGTATCGCCGTGCCTGGAGTTCACTGGAGGGTGGAGCGCCGTCCTCCGATGGGGATTTTTCTCGCCACCGCCGCCTCTGCTGGAGAAGCACACAAGGGGTGCCGTGGAGACTCGCCTACGAGCATGGCTTGTCTGGTTGTTGGAGATGCGCATGAGTGCTGCTGGAGGGAGTCGCATCGCAGGGAGGGAGAAGCTGCCGACGGGATGCCGCATTGTGCGCGCGCGATGGCAGGGGCTCTTCGCACGTAGAAGCCTGGAGGTTCCACTTTTGCGTCGCCTCCTGGGTTGCAGAGAGGAGAGGGTCTGCGCGTGGAAGAGGCTCCGCATGGAGTCATGATTGAGCACCCACCGTCGGGCTCAAATACGTTGTTGTGCGCCTGGAGGACCCCTTGATGGGTCTGGATCGTTGGAGCAACATCGGGCTCGCGCATGTGATCTGGAGGAGCTACGCGCAGGCTTGGAGGGTGGTGGTGATAGGTGCTGGCGCGCGGAGGTCCTGCGCCTAGAAGATCTTGCCTGCGCGAGAACTGTGAGGGAAGGAGGCATCACACAAAACTGGAGAGCATCTTCCTTGCGCGAGATCTGGAGGGGGAGATGTCGATCGTGGCGCGCTGCCGTGGAGATGTACAGATGGCAGTCGTGTGGAACTAGAGATGAGGTGCTGGCCTGATGCTTGCTGAATCTCGGCCAGAAGAGAGTCTGGGCCACCATGCTTTTGTGTTGCGCAACTCTGATTAGGGTTTCATCAGAAACCCTGGACGATGAACATATAATCTTCAGGAACATAACTATTACAATCGAATCTCGAATAATTAAAAAACTCCTCGAGAATCGACCCGCTCTGATACCGTGTTAGAAAATAGGAAGTGGACAGAAATAAAGATAAAGAACATGAAGAACATAAAGATTTTTACGTGAAACCATACTCCCTAAGGAGTGGTATGAAACCACGGGAGAAGCCCTCAAAGGGGCATATGCGTCATTGCTTTTTCTCAATGGATACAGGAGGTCTGGGGCTCTTTATATAGCCTCCTCAGAGCCTCCAAGCCCCACCACTGGTAGATGTAGGACTAAACACTGTAATGGGGTAAATGGATCCTGGAGAGATCCATTTACCCTCCTACAACTCATATGGCGCACAACCAAATACTCCAACAGTACTTTTTGCTAATCTCCTTACGTGGATTCTGCAAATACTTGAGTACAAATCACATTACAATTATATATATTTGCTTTGATATTATAGATTATTTTTTCTTATTGGGAAGTTTGGATTTTGGGTTGTGTTAAATTATGAGTTTTAAAACAAATTTCTAAAATCACATTCTATTATTGTATTTTTTTAAAAAATCATTAAATTATTGGAAAACATATAATATGCATAATTACAAACTGTCTAATCGAATGATTATTGCATTTTGTTTTCTGAACCTTGGGCAAGGGCTTTAGTTTGGTTCATGACAAACAAGCATAAAGCTTCGGTCTACCATGTGGACAATGAACAATAACTTGATATATCGATAATAAATGTTAGTCTTTATATATGTGAGGCTAGGGTCACTAAGAGTACATGAATAAGATATTACAAAATTACCCTTGAGGGGGTTACAACTCTCACATGATTTAACATTGTACTCTAAATTTAGAAATGTATACCATCACCCATACACTCCAAACCTTATCCAGCTTTAATCGCTCTTTCTGAAAGTTGATCATGAGGAAATGTCGGCATCATCAACGGAGGTTACAGGAAGAGACAAGACCTATTTAGTGATGTAGAGAGATGCAAAATCATGTGGTGAGAAGTGGGTTTAATTTGTCCTTCGATTTCGGGAGGTAGAGGCCCATGGAAGTAGTGAATTATAAGGTTGATTAGTGATGTGGGACGCATAGCTTGCCACATATTTGTGCTCTTATGATACCTTAGGAGTACACGATGGAAGACTCATTATTACAGGGCAGCCTGGACAGTACAGCACCATATATAACACAATTGCCAATAGGAATAATATTAAAAGCTAGGAACACATCAATTTGCGATATAGTAGAAATTTATGGTTGTAAAGTTTAGGAGGATAGTGGCGTATCCATGAGCTTTGCAAACTGTTTCAAATTACGGTTGTTAAGGTTGGAAGGGTAGAGAGTAAGAGCAATTCATAGTTGTGATTATTGTTGATGAAGAGTTCCTCCAAGAAGGTAAATGTTAGTAGAGTTCATTAAGGAGCTCTCAGATAGAGTGAATCATTGGATGTTAAGTGCTCAATGGGCTTCTAACACCATGATCTTTTTACCAACAGTTCAAAATTGAGGGGTGCCGACCAACTCAACTTGTGGGTCTCTCTTTGTGTGTACGGGGGTTGAGTTGAGGGGGTTGAGCTCATGGAGACACATAATGCTTGAGAGCCAACAACATGGTTGTCTATTATTAAGAGGATGTTTATATGCCCATTTACAATACTAATAGGAGGTTGAAAGAGAGCCATGGAAGGGTAGGGGGTAAGGTCTTGTAAAGAGAAAATTTCTATTCAGAGTGATCTAAGATGTTGATCCATCTTTACGATACAACCAAATCAATCTGGCTGGGATCAATTCATGTCTAGTAAACTTGTTAAATACTTATTAATGGAAGGGCTAATGTATAGAATGGAATTGTAGAGAAAAATATCATGAGATATTTTTCGTTGATGCTCTACCGTCTATTTACCACTATAAAGAGGTCAAAATAGGAATACATACACGTGGATTGAAATCAAAGGGAGAATAATAACGATCTCAAAATATCTCCTAGGATGTCTCAACGATTTCTCGGATCTCTAGAGGATATTTTATGATTTAAGAGGTTGGGGAGAATCTGTCATATATAGCTGTAAACTCTAGTACTCCTCAAGCTAGAGAATAAACATCCTTCATGCTTAATTTTCTACAACAATACTCAGAAGAAGCTTTAAGAAGTACTTGATTAGTGTTGGAGTATTTGGTTGTGCGCCATATGTATGTGTGATGCGTAAATGGATCTCTTGATTTACCCCATCCAAGAGTTTAGTCCCACATCTACCAGTGGTGGGATTCGGAGGCTCTGTGGAGGCTATATAAGGAGCCTCGGACCTCCTGTATCAGTTGAGAAAGTGCAATGCATAACCTGGCCCTTTGAGGCATTCTCCCGTGGTTTCATCCCGCTCCTTACGGAGTAGGGTTCCACATTAAATCCCTCTGTTCTTATTGTTCTTTATCTTTTTCCATATTTCGCTTCCGCATTCTCTGTTTTCTAACATGGTATGAGAGCGGGTCGATTCTCGGAGTTTTTCATTATGTTCCTTGTTTTGTTCGAGATTCGAGATTCAAGTATAGGGTTTCTATTGAAACCCTAATTATGTTCTGAAATTTTATTGAAGATTATTGTGATATGGTTTGGTCAAAGTTCATGTTCTAGGGTTTTTTGAAACCCTAATCTATTCGTGTTGATCCGAGCCTTCAAGCCCAGGCCATGGCGGCGGCGCAGACATATCATAGTGTTTTATTTTTCATTTGTGTGCTGCTCGTGGTGTTCTCCTCATGCGATGCACCGATTCCAGCGGCAGAACCAAACCCAGGTGATGCACGCAAGAAGAAACACAAATCTTCACAGGAATCCTGCAGCCTGTACACAACCTCCAGGTGTCCTGCGCACAACCCCAGCCCCATCTTGCACGCAACCTCCAGTTCCCTCGCACATGGTGCGCACAGGGCACGCACCCTAGGCAACCTACGCAACCAACGCATGGCGGTAGCACTCGACCATTGCGGTGATGCCAACTAGTCTCCTTCGCTCCAGACATCGCCGCTGCTACAAGGCGGCGTATCCCATGTTGACGGAGCACTCCAGAGCGGTGTCGAACCCAGGCGGCGTCGGCAACGGCGAGATTGTCCAGGCGGAGCCCCTCTTGCACGATAGGGGGAGATTGCGCCCCTCAAAGCCAGCCACGGCGCCCTCCTTCCTCAAGCGAAACCAGGGCGGCGCGTGGGTCGCGAAGCCGCAAGCTCCTCCCTTCTCAGGATGCATGCGGTCACAATCCAGAACCGGGCGGCGATGCGGCTCCTCTCCAGCACCGCCGACCCTCCAACGAGAGAGAATCCTCATGTGGCTCCCTTCTATTCCCTTGGTGGCAAAACCTCTCGATGCAGAAGCCCTTGCCGCACCCTCCCTCCAGGCGGCACCATCTACAGGCAGCAGGCGGTTGTCGATCCCCCCTTCAATCTGCTGTAGATGGCGGCGCAGATCGAAGCAGAGCCCCCCCCACCCCGTGCATCTCACTCTCGCGCTCGGCCTTCGTGCGCACCATCGGCGCCACCAGATTTGGAAGGTGCCCCCTCGGGGCGGCGGGCATAAAGAAAAGAAAAAGGGGGTTTCCGATCCCTAGCGATGCAGCCCCACTTTTTATGTATCTTGGGCCCAGTTGTGGCCGGTATTTAAAATAAGGGAGTGCATTCTTGGACCCTGTTTTGGCCGGAAAAAAAGAAGGGTCCGATTAAAAAAACAAGAGAGAGGGTTTTTTTAGAGAGAAGAGATTGGGCCTAAAATTAGGCCGAGTGAATTTCTAAAAGAAAGAGAGAGAGGGAGTTATTTTGTAAAGTCCATTTGTGCTGAGGCATCTTTGGGTCCATATAGGCCACGTTTAAAAATAAAAAAAGGTGCATACAAAAAAAACCGTACGCGAGAAAAAAAAGAGTAGCCGTAAAAAAAAGTGAAACGGCTTACAAAAAAAGTAATATTCAAAAAAATGTGAATGAAAAGTCGTAAAAAAATGTGAACGACTTACAAAAAAATGCATGCTTCATGTTGTTTTCCCCATATTTCTTGTCTTCTCCCAACTTGGTCGATGTCGAAGTTCCGACCAATATGGGAGAAAGGGGGAGTACTTGTAGAGTCACATGTCTTTTCCAGATTGCAGATTCTTCAGACCATCCTGATATTGTTCAGACTCTACAACGGATATTCAGAGTCGACGATTGGTGTTCCGAGTCAGTTTCAGATACACACATGGATGCCGTTGTCTTTTCAGATGAGCAAATGTTTGCCATCATTTGTAGTGGTCCCCATCCTTTCTTGTTTTGTCGGCCAGAGTTTTCATGTGAGCCATATGGACTCCAGAGTAGAGAACCATTCCCTATGCCATGTGGGCAAGGGTTTTCATGTGGTATCATAGGTACTTCAGAGTAGTGTACCATTCTCTGTGCCAGATGGGAGAGACCCTGTTCTCTGACGAGGAGACGTTTCAAACTCCATTCTCCAGCGACCGTGGACTCCGACGAGGATTGCACTTCCACGGCCTTTTCAGTTCGGCCCCTTTTCAGAGATGGAGCAGTTGTCCACATGTTGTGGCAAGCCAGAGTACTCTGACGAGGAGAGTCATTTTTAGTTGCAGTGACTCTGACAGGCGCAGTTCAGAGCACATGCTCTCCGACAAGGAGATTCAACAGACTCGCACTCCGGCCCGTTCGTCCTCACCTACCCGACATGAGAAGCAACGTCCTCGACAACAGCCGACAGTTGTGCGCGTTGAGTTGATATTGTCTGTAGTGTCCTGTAACGTGAGTTGAGTTTCTTTCTGTTTGTCCAAGTTGAGCATTGCATGCTCCATCTTGAGGGTAAATGGATCTCTCCAGGATCCATTTACCCCATCAAGAGTTTAGTCCCACATCTACCAGTGATGGGACTTGGAGGCTCTGTGGTGGCTATATAAGGAGCCCCAAACCTCCTGTATCAGTTGAGAAAGTGCAATGCATAACCTGGTCCTTTGAGGCATTCTCCCTTGGTTTCATCCCGTTCCTCACGGAATAGGATTCCACGTTAAATCCCTCTGTTCTTATTGTTCTTTATCTTTTTCCATGTTTCGCTTCCGCATTCTCTATTTTCTAACAATTAGCATATAGGTCGTCTAGTTTGCAAAAGTGACATGAGAAGTTCAAAGAAGACTTCTTCGGATGGGATTCGAAACCCTTATTTCGATGAAAGTGATTGGCTTATCCACCGATTGAAGGCCTTATAATACATATTAAGAGGTTGGAGTGAGGATCCTTCCCTATGATGAATAACCTTTTTTACAGGATTGACCTTAATATACCTTAAGATCATTATAATGGTTTCCCAGTTAGCATATGCCACAGGTAGATGAGATTCCCCACTCATTGACGAACGTGCCCTCATCGACATGCATTATGCATATAATCATACTTGCAAAATCAAGCCTTGGGATCCATAAGAATTTGAGCCAGTTTGACACCTATAACATGACAACCTTTTGTAGAAGGTCAATTGCATGTCATTGGGGTAACAAAGTCATTTTCCTCCTTAGGCTACATTTAACATGAGGTACCTCTATGGTTCTAGATCAAAGTGAGTTGTTAACTTCTCATCTCTCTGATCCCCTTCTCATTATCATATGTAAGTGTTATGTTGTCGACATAGAACAACATGGAAACTGTGGTTCTACCTGGCATCTGGTTAAACAGAGAATCATCTGATAAAGATCTAGTGATATTCAATCTTTCCAATATCTATGAGAGCTTTCTTTTTAATCCATGCTTTGACCTCTGCTTAAGGCCATACATGTTGGGAAAAAGGAGCAATCTATTATTCAAGGGAACCCTAGGCTCTTTTATATAGGGAGAGACCTCACGGGTAAAATACATAGTAGTCCAGAGAACAATAAGAAATTACGAAAAGGTACATACCATATAATAATATCGGTCTCTACACTCCCCTCAAGGTGGAGCATAGCTGTCTATCATGCTCAGCTTGGAAGAACATCTCTGGAAGGGTCCTCTGAGCAACGGCTTGGTGAGTACGTCAGCAGTCTGATCCCCTGAGCTCACGTGAGATGTAGATATCAAGCGTCTCTGGATCAAGTCTCTAGTGTAGTGGCAATCAACTTCAATATGCTTTGTTCTTTCATTGAATGCTGGATTGTTGGCAATAAACAATGTTGCCTGATTGTCACATTGAAGCTGCATAGGTAAAGGACGGCTACATGTAAATCCTCTAGCATAGATCGGACCCACATCATCTCCGTGCTTGCTTGCGCCATGGCCCTATATTCAGATTCAGCACTGGACCTTGCCACAACAGTTTGTTTCTTGCTTTTCTAAGAAACCACAGAGCTCCCAACAAAAAACGGCAAATCCTGAGGTCGACTTTCGATCCTTAGGGCATCCTGCATAATCGGCATCTGCACATGTTGAAATAGATAAATATGTGCCCTTTCGAAATAGCAACCCTGAACCTGGAGAAGACTTTAGATACCTCAGTATCATGTATATAGCATCCATATGAACTTGTCTTGGCTGCTCCATAAATTGACTCACCCGACTTACTGTAAAGGCAATATCAGGTCGAGTTATGGTAATATAAAGGAGCTTACCCACCATCTCTCTATATCTCCTCTTGTCTACTTCAGCAGTGTCATCATCATACAGCTTCATGCTTGGATCCATGGGAATACTCGATGGTCTGCATCCAACCATGCATGTTTCAGTCAAAAAATCTGTAATGTACTTCCTTTGGGTCATCACCAGACCCTGTGCATTCCTGGCAAATTCCAACCCCAGAAAGTATCTTAGGGTTCCAAGATCCTTCGTGACGAACTGACGGTCTAGAAATGCTTTTGCCCTTTCTATTCCCTGAACATCATCTCCTGTAACCAGAATATCATCAACATAAACCATGATGACAACCGTACATGCAGAAGACTTCTGAATAAACAACGAGTGGTCTGCATTCGATCTTTTGAACCCATGTCGTTCAATCAGATGGGAAAGCTTTTGGAACCACACCCTTGGGCTTTGTTTGAGGCCATAAATTGCCTTGTGAAGTCTACAAACCATATGCTTCTCCCTCTCAGCAGTGAACCCTGGTGGCTGCTGCATGTAGACTTCCTCATGCAGATCTCCATACAAGAAGGCATTCTTGACATCAAGTTGAAATGTAGTCCAGTCACGTACCACAGCAACTGATAAGAGAATGCGAAGAGTAGAGTGACGAGCCATCGGAGAAAATGTATCCATATAGTCCACGCCATAGGTTTGTGTGAAACCTCGCGCGACCAGCCATGCCTTGTATCGATCTAGACTGCCATCAGCGTGGTATTTAACTGTGAATACCCATTTACAGCTAACAATGGATGCATCAGGAGAAGCAATAACCAAGCTCCATGTGCCATGAGACTGTAAGGCACGCATCTCATCTTCCATAGCCATTCGCCAGCAATCAATCTTCGTAGCCTCCTGATAGGTCCGTGGTATGTCCACGGAAGACAAAGCTGCAGCAAACCTCTGAAAGTCGCCTGTGAGGCGATGAAACGACACCTGGAAAGCAAAGGGGTGAGATGCACACGTCCGCTTTTGCTTCCTGATAGCAATAGGAATATCAAGGTCATTGTCCACTGTACTGGATGGTGTAGTCTCCTCTTGCAATGAAGAATCCTGCACATGTACCATATCTGACCCGTCAGTAGTAATGCAATCTGAACATACCTGAGGCGTGATGGATGTCTGACGTGTAGCCTGAGCAGGACCTGACCGACGCGTATAGAATTTCGGTAAAGATGGAATAGGAGGTTGTGGAGGTGGTGGTGGTGAAGATGACGTGGTAACTGGAGCAGGAGTGGACTCAGGTGAACTCCAACTAGGAGGCGGAGGGACATAGACATCATCGTTGATAGTGGATGGTACCAGCCAGTCACCTGCAGGGGAAAAATACATAACAGACTTAAAGAACGTGACATCATCACTGACAAAGTATTTCTTGTTGATGGGGTCATAACAGCGATAGCCCTTCTGAGTCCGAGAGTAACCGAGAAAGACACACTTGACAGCTCTAGGGGAGAGTTTGTCAAGTCCAGGAGTCAGGAGATGAACAAATGCAACAATACCAAAGACACGAGGAGTAAGTGAGAATAATTCCTTATAAGGAAAAATGATAGAAAGAGGAATTTTCTCACCAAGGACAGATGACAACATACGATTGACCAGGTAGTAAGCTGTAAGAACAACATCCCCCCAGAAAGAGATAGGAGCACAACTCTGAATAAGGAGAGTTCGAGTAATGTCAAGAAGGTGACGGCGCTTTCTTTCTGCCATGCCATTCTGCTGAGATGTGTAAGCACAAGTAGTTTGGTGAATAATGCCCTTCGACGAGAGAAACTGAGAGAGAAACCGTGTGCAGAATTCTAGAGCATTATCTGTACGAACATATTTGACAGTAGAAGAAAAAACATTATGCACTTCATTAATCAAATTTTTAATCACATCTCCTGCTTCAGATTTATTTTTTAAAAGAAAGACCCAAGATACACGAGAGAAATCATCCACTATAAGTAGATAGAACTTGTGTCCTTGATGATCGGGTACATGACTCAGACCCCAAATATCAATGTGAAACAACTCGAACGGGGAGCTACTGCTCCGACTCTGACGACTAGGAAAGCTAGACCGATGATGCTTTCCCAACTGACACTCTTCACAACGGAAGGAAGAACTGGGAGAGATCTGAGGCAGAAGATGTCGCATTTTCTGGAGTGGGAGATGACCAAAGCGAAGATGCCAGATGTACGGAGATACTGGTCCGGCGGAATGAGAAGAGACGCCAGCATAAGAATTCCGGACCAGCCGATACAAACTATTCTGCTCAGAACCACAACCAATCACCCTGCCCTTTAGTATGTCCTGAAAAATAAGAGAAGTGGGGTCAAATATAGCACGACAGTGCAAAACCTTCATAATCTGACTAATAGACAACAGATTCATGGAGAACTGAGGAGCATGTAGAACATTCTGTAGACTCATAGAAGGAGATAGGAAGACCTCCCCCTGTCCAACAAGGGGGGAATGAGTACCGCCTGCGATCTGTATTGAACGTCTATGGGGAATGTCCCTGTAGGACTCAAGTCTCTCGCGATCTCGGCAGAGTTGATGTGTGGCACCAGAATCTATAATCCAATCAGATATATCATGACAAGACGTAAATGCAGTAGCACTACCTGAGGTACTAGCAACAACAGAGGAATTGACAGAAGCTGTAGCAGCAACATCTAAAGGTCCACCAGAAGAATCAACAGATGATTGTGGCATAATATCACGTAGACGTGCCACAATCTCCTCGAAACGATTGTCTGTATTGGATGCTGACTGGGGCTAAGCATGCTCGGCTACACGCGCCGATGCTGGGAACCCATGCTTAGAGTAGCATGTATCCTCCAAGTGGCCTGTGCGGTGACAGTATGAATATGGATGATGAAAGCGACCACCCCTACCACGGGGTCCACGTCCACGACCAGAAAACTGACCATGTCTCCCACGCGATACTGCCATCGCCGGGGGGTAGAGTAGATGAGCTGGAAGAAACTGATATGCGACTGAGCCTCCGATAAACATCCTCCATTGGAGGAATAACTGCATCGACCAAAATCTGAAAGCTAGCGGCCTCATACTCAGGGTCTAGACTCTAGGGCTGCAAGTAGAACGCCCACCATGGTGGCATTCCGAAATGTCTTCTGCTGCTCAGGAGTCGCTGTGAGTGGAATGGTACTGTATAACTTCTCAAACATCCCTCTCAGGGACGTGTACAAGGAGTGAAGTGGTCTGTTGTTCTGCTTCATCGTGAATATATCATGTTGAAGCTGTAACATCTTGGTCTCATTCCGCACTTGGGAATACGTTGCAACCAGAATATCCCACATTGCCTTGGCAGTGGGCTGATGGAGGACATCATTGGCAATCTCCATCGACAGTGTGCCTGACAGCCAAACCTTGGCATACGAATCATCAGCCTCCCACGAGGCATATATCCCTGTCTTCTCTGCCGGCTCTTCCTCGATAAGAATATGCTTCTTACCGTTTGACTTCATGAGGCTCATAAACTGCATCGCCAGAGCTCATAATTCGTCCCATCCATCTTCACTATCGGCGCGGGACCTTTGAACGTGCCTATGGAGGGCATATCAACCTTGGAGTCTGACATAACGCCGGAGATGAAGTACTAGGGTTAGTAGACAAAGAGACAGGTGTCTACATGAATTGCATAGGATTTGAGTGTGTATGTAGACGTTACACACCCAAATCCATGGCTACGGCGAAGGAGGCGACTACGGCTGAAGCGACAGGAGGGGGCTGACGCCAGCTAGGGCTAAGCCGGCGAGATGGCGGCACTTGGAGCAAGGGTTGGGACCGGCCTTGACAGGCGGTGGTCGGGAGATGGTGCCGGACCCGGAAGACCTGGACCGGAGGCGAGGGCCTGGACTGGAGGCGGGGGCATGGACCGGAGGCGAAGGCGGGAGCCTGGACCGGAGGCGGCCGAGAGGCGGTGGCGGGGCCGAGGGGCTGGGGCATTGCCGAGGGGCTGGAGCGAGACCGGGAGTTAGAGGTGGCGAGAGAGAAAGGGGGGAGGGGGCAGGTGGAGGAGCCTAGGGTTTTGGCTCTGATACCATGTTGGGAAAAAGGAGCAATCTATTATTCAAGGGAACCCTAGGCTCTCTTATATAGGGAGAGACCTCACGGGTAAAATACATAGTAGTCTATAGAACAATAAGAAATTACGAAAAGTACATAACATATAATAATATCGGTCTCTATAATACATGGCCTTCTTTGGCAAATAAAGTTTATGACACTCAACCTGAGGCCCAAAACTTCAAGACTATTGCATATATACCACATCTTGGAGATCTCTGCAAAGGAATATATCCTTACACCCATTTGATGTGAAGACTAATCACTGTGCACAATGATCCGAGAGGAGAATCAGAATAGTCTAAGATGAGCCATCGAGGAGAATGTACCTAGGAAGTCGGCACCATAGGTCTGCATGAACTCCAGCTACAAGTTTGGCCTTGTCTCGAATTACTGATCCGTATAGGTTGTGCTTTACTGTAATAACCCATTATCCAACCAACTTGTAACTAGCGTCTGAGTCCACAAGGGTCAAAATCTAATTGGATATCCACCAAAATAGCTCCCTTTAATATTAAAACAAGTAAAGATGAGAGGAATCATCCACCAAAACAAGATAGTTTCCAAGACAGTCTGTATAGAATCCTACACGGACCAGGCATCCATACGAATAGGATCAAAAACTATGGATGATTGTTGGCTTTTGATGAGATGAATGAACTCTGGATGTACGCTTTAGGAAAATAACTGGAGACAACTGATGAAGAACATGTAGCAGTTTACCTACAGGTTGGTCACCGAGACATTGAAACCAAAGAAAACCTGATGACATGTAGAGTAGTCGCTGATAGCAAAAACTGCAATGACTGAAGTAGATGGAGATTTCACAGTCGTTCACAATCATTTTTCCTATGATAATATCCTGAAATAATAAAGTTTCATCATAAAAAATGGATTCTGTAGTTTATTGGGCTACATATATAATTAATGGATATTATACTAATAAACAAATATGGCATGAGTTGAACCAGAGGTAAGAGGCAGCCATCTGCTTACTGATAAATTGCCTCATATTACCATAAGAGATAATGTACAACAACAAAGCCTTCTCCCACATTAAGTAGGATCGGCTACATTGATTTTTGGCCTCCATTTAGATCTAAGGGTTATTCTCGAACTTAGATCCAAGTAATTAAGATCCCTTCTAATAGTTTCCTTCCAACACTTCTTGGGCCTTTCTCGCCCTCTCTTAACCAACTCAACATCACAAGTCTCACATCTTCCAACCGGTGCATCATCAGATCTCTTTTGCAAATGACCCAACCATCTTAAGTTGTACTTTCTCATCTTATTCTTTATCGGAGCTACACCAACTTTCCTTCTGATCACATCATTCTGAATTCGACCTTTTCGGAGCCATAGAGATGGTGTGATTAGGAATGTCAGGAAAGCTCGAGCTCGATGAGCTCCGCTTGGGATCGGCTCATTAAGAACTTGTGAGCCCAACTTGAAAACCTAATGAGCCTGAGCTCGAGTTGGATTTGTGACTCGTTAGGGTTAATCGAGTCGAGCTCGAGTTGGGTCGTGCTCAATTCGATATAATTTTAATTTATTTTCAATTATATATAATAATATAATATAGGTTTTGGGGTCTGACTTATTTCCTCCTCTCCAGTAATGCATTGCAACTTTGAGCGAAATAAGCTCTAACCCTCTCCCTGTGCATGCGGTCCTCTTCCACTGAACCACTTCTCCCTCACCACTGTAACCACCATTGTCCCTCACCGTCGTCGTCGCCAACCCCAGCCACGTAGTCGTCGGAGCCACACCATTTCCAACTTCTCGATGATCCTCCCCAGCCTCGCGAACAAACCGGTTATTGATGTTGTGACCCTCCCTGAGAACCCATCTACAACAAGCCGAAGGTAAGATCCTCCTCTTCCCTCGCCTATACCTTTCCTCTAGTGCTTCTCTTTTTCGTCATGGGTAAGTCGTTAAGAGGCTCGTGAACCAACTCAAACTCAATGAGTTCGAGTCCCAACCAGCATTATATGGCTCGAACCTTATCGAGCCCGAGATTCCTTATCGAGTTCGAGTTTGAGTTGAGGCCGACTCAAATCGTTGAACTCGATAGACACTCCTAGGTGTGATGCACCAAAATCTATCAACCAATTTGTCTTTTACAAAATGAACATAAAGGGCCTTTATACCCAACGGGGATGTGGGAGCTGAGATAGAAGTGGTGGCCGTCGCTGCAATAATTTTAAGTGGCATATCAGAGATGGTGCAGGTGTTTGTGTACAGCGTTTGAACATCTCGTCCAAGTCAGCATGAGAAGTGTTTCACAGAATCTGACTCATCCTTGTCAATTGTCACCACAAAATATTGTGTTGTGTGTCATGCTTGGTCCTACACATCTCCTCGATGTGGCCTATCTTTCTACAGATGTGCATCAACCAACCTTAACTCCCATGGTAGGCCTAGGGGGCTGTCTGCCTGATTGGACTAATAGGTTAAGTGTAGATCTATTGTGGTTCTGCCATAATCTCCTTCAAATGAATCATGTCCTCGACCAGAAGATAGGACTATGGCTGAGGTTTGGGACTTATATGCCTCCTCCTGGTGGGAGATACTGAGACGACAGATTCTGCTACACGCCTCCTCCAGCGCACACAATGTGGTGCTAGTCATCATCTGATCATGGGCTTTATAGTAAATCAATTCTAGCCCGTCAAAAAAAGATGTCAATTTAAGCTCGCACCGAGCTAACTCCTCCATCTCACAAGTGGATACATGCCTCAGAAAGTTGTATTTGTCAGTCTTCTTCTAGTATTAGCAAGAGGCTTCACTTCCTCTCTGAGATATAACATCTAATGTAACTGTGAAACACACGGCTCCCATTTTCTCATAAAAATGTTGGTTTCTCATATCATTCCTGATCTAATAGGCAGTGTCAGCTCACCTCATCTGTAATCTGAGGAATGAAACTACTATAGAGCAATGTACAGACTTTGTCATTATCTTCATCCCGTGTGGCATACTTGCTAATATTAACATGCTATTTTTGCTTCAAAGCACATATAGCTTCAGATGGCATGATAGACATCAAGAAAATCTGTGACCATTTATATAGTTTGTCTTGTCAAACTTGATGATCCGATCATAGATTTAGTTCCTCATATTACATGAATTTGTTGCCAACGGTATCAACTGGGACTCGGCCACAGACATCTCCTCTTATGGCAAAGGCACAAACACCAGAAAACGCGGATATGAACTTGTCTAATCATAGTAAAAACTGCTGTAATTGGGTAGACGAGCATCGGGAGGACATGATGAGGGGTGACTTGCAACCTGATGTGTGGGGCAGATGGTAGCAACTGCGATAACAGTTGGCTGTCGCAGCAAGGTGGCACTATGGTTTTAGTGGGAGATTACATATTAGGTCAAGAGAGTAGGGAGCTGTCTAGGAACGAGAACTATGATACCATGTAAATACAAATGGAATGAGATGCTTTTCAGTGATATTCCACATCTGTATATACAAGTATGGAGAGGCCAGTTTAGGAATTCATAAACGTAGAATGAAACCAATTAGGGAAGATAATAGAAGTCTCAGAATATATCATAGTCTCAAGGATCTCTAGGAACTCCAGTAAGGATTTACGAGATCATGGATAAGCTGCTATATTTAGCTGCAAACTCGGAAATAATAGGGCGAGATAAGGAGCAAATTTGATTGCAGTATATAAATAATTTGTAGCATTATGGGCGCTTGTGTAAATGACCCGGTTGATTTTCAACCGACTCTTAAGTTCTAAAACTAATTGTTTAAATAACTAGTTCCCCATTATGAAAGGTTTGTCAAGTTATTAGTTGCTTTATCTTATTGAGTTACATTACTATAGTATGGAGATGTAGGCCTTTGAAAATGACATAAATTATCGCCTATGCAGGTCTGTTGGTCACCAATGAAATGATAAGAACAAAAATATTAACATTGTTTTCATCGTGTTGGAATTGGTAGTTATTATCGTCGTGTTACCTTTTCGCGGGCTTTGATCGTTTGACTGCGATTTTTAGTGATCTGCATTTGGCATACTTCCATCGAAGGATAAGTAACCTCAGCATTGATGTCTGCAGGTCGGTTGCCACAGGTGCTCTCAAGTGGCTGAAGGACAATCTCTAGTTGCATCGTTCTGCACTATTTTATGATTTGTTTGCCGATTTACTCTTTGTTCCATATAGATGGTTTCCGATGTATATAGTATTCTTCGTGATTTTGCAACTTTGGAATGGCATTTACATTCTTTGATTTTTTTCTTCTGTAAAATAGCGATCTGGATAATGGCCCGTGAAAGTATTTATGAAATCCTCCTTTCGTCGAGCCTGTGATTATGAGGGGTCTATTCATCGTGGTATGTTGGCGATTAAGCTTGACTTTTATATATGTAGTCGACACGTCATGTGCCGATACTAGAGAATCTTCCTACTGAGTCTGACCATTTTCTGTTAAACTGTTCGAAGATAAAAAATGATATCCGACTTTGTTTATGGAGGTCTTTTTTCAGTGAGTGCGCTTGTCTTGGATGAGGAAGCATAACTGTAATATTAGGGCCGGCCGTTTGGGCCCACACAACTTACCCACCCAAACCTTAAAAAATGATTGAAATAAATTAGATTATTTTGGTTTTTGATTGGATACGACCGAAACCATAATACTATTTTGATTTTCTGAGTTGGTGAGCTTGATGTAATCCCATCCAACTCACAAAAACCCAACTAAAGTTTGGACAACTCATAATTTTATAGTTTTCATAATGACAACTCAAAATTTGCAAGAATTCTCACATGAGGAATGCACGCGAGTAAATAAGTTAGTTATGTTGTATCGTCGTTCGGATGCGGTTCACAATTTAAAAGGATTCTCGTATAATGGACACATGTGAGTAAAGAAGTTACTTTAAAAGAGGTAGCAAAAGTCGAGAATAGGTAGCTGGAGTATTGGTATTTTGACTGATAAATTGATGGAGAGTAGATACGATTAAAAGAATGAAGATTCATATACTATAATCTTCAAGAGACAAAATGGATTGGAGAAAAGGCAAGGAAGATTGAGAATACATGCTTTAAATTATGGTATTAAGGTAAAGAGAGGCATAGAAATGATGTTGGAGTGGTTGTCCATAAGGATTTGAAGGATAGTATGGTTGATGTGCAATGATTTGGGATCGGATTATTTTGCTAAAATTGATGTTCGAAGAAGTTATGAATATAATCTCAGTTTAAACAAGCTTTTTGGGAGGATTTGGATAAGATTATGTAAGGAATCCCATAAAGAGAGATGATTTGCCTTGGTGGTGATCCTAATGGACATGTGGGAAAGGATGCTTTGGGTATGCTAGTGTTTATGGATGTCGTGGCTCCGAGCATAGAAATGACGAGGGAAAAGTTATTTTGGATTTTGTATCGGTTTATGATATTTTCATAGCAAACATTATCTTTAAGAAGGTGTTGGAGCATTTATTTACTTATAGTAGTGGCTTGACTAAAATACATATTAGTTTATGAAGAGGAGGAGATCGATTGTGTTGCAGTGATTGCAAAGTAATCCAAGGAGAGAGCTTGATGTTTCAACATCGCTTGTTAGTCACTAATGTGCAAACAAAAGGATCGATAAAGGAGAGGATGGTTCCCAAGATCATTAGAAATAAATGGTTGAATCTTCAATTGAAGAAATCAAGCTTCAAGGAAAATGTTTTAGAAGACTTTGGATTGTAACGGAAGTGCAAATGAGATGTGAGAGGCGGTAGCATCTTGTATGTGAAGGGTAGCCAAAGAGATGCTAGGCGAATCTAAGGGATGAGTTTTAGGCCAGACTGAGGCTTGGTGGAGTGAAAGGGTGCAAGAGGAACTTATAATTGAAAGAGATTGCTTTAAAGTTATGTATAAGGATATAACTAAGGAAACGGCCACAAACTACGACATAGCAAAGAAGGAAGCAATGAATGCTCTAAGTGAAGCTAAGTTGAAAGCTTATGAAGTTTTGTACAAAAAACTTGATTTGAAGGAAGGTTAGAATGATATATTTAGATTGGCCAAAGCAAGAGAAAGAAAGACTAAAGATCTTTTTCAAGTGAGATGCATTAAGGATGAGGAAGGACATGTGCTTGTTATTCAAAAGGATATAGAGACTAGATGGATACAGTATTTCCATTAGTTGTTCATTGGGGAATGGAATAAAGATATTACTTCGGGAGATCTTGCTAGTGGTGAATATTACCTGAATTGTGCAAGCTATAGACTGGTACAAAGGAAGAACGTAGAGGAAGCTTTAAAGGTTATAAAACATAACAAAGGAGTAGGACCTGATGATGTTTTTATATAAGTTCGGAGATGGAGTAGAAGCATTGTGGTGCCTTTTTATAAGAATAAAGAAGGCATTCAATATTATTTTATAGAGGTATCAAACTAATGAGCCTTACTATGAAAAGTTTGGGAACGTGATTGAAAGAAGGTTGAACAAGTTTCATAAGTAACTGAAAACCAATTCAAATTCATTGCAGGTCGCTCTATTATTGAAGCTATCAACTTATTGAGGAGAACAATGGAGATTTATATAATTAAAAAGAACCTCCTTATAATTTTATTGATTTGGAGAAGTCTTACGATTCAATCCCAAGGGAGATATTATGGAGAGTTTTAGAGAAGAGACAAGTATATGTCCTATACATTAACCTTATAAAGGATATGTATGATGGGGCTTCATCTTGTGTAAGGATCTAGTCTGTGAAGACTGAGTATTTTAACATCAACATTAGTGTGCATCAAGGTTCAGCTTTGAGTCCATTCGTTTTTGCTTTGATTAGGGACGAATTGACTAGTCACATCCATGATGATATGCCTTAGTGTATATTGTGTTGAGTTATGAGACAAGAGATTGAGTAAATGAGAAGCTAGAGGTTTGGAAACATGCCTCAGAGACTAAAGGATTTCGTATAATTTGGGCCAAGACTAAATATATTGAGTACACATTTGATGGAAACAACGGTGAAGGACTCGAGGTGAAGATTGGAGACGATAACATTCAGAAGAATGATTCTTTTATATACTTAGGATCTATTTTGCAACAAGATGGGGAAATTGATGGAGATATTACTCATACAATAAATGCAGATTGGTTAAAAGTGAGAGGAGCCTCTACTGTTCTTTCTATCCCTTTCAAAGTCAAAGGAAAGTATTCGAAAACAGTTGTGAGACCTACTATGCTCTATAGATCATAATGTTGGCATGTGAACCATATAGATGTGCAGAGAATGACAGTTGTAGAAATGAAAATGCTAAGGTGGGTGTCTGGTCATACATGAAAGATCGGATTAGGAATGATGCAATCAAAAGGAAAGTTGATGTAGATAAGAGTATAAGATGAGAGAAAACCACTTAAGATGGTTTGACCATTTGCAAAGGAGGACATTTGATGCACCAATTAGAAGATACGAGATTTGGGATGTTGACATGTTTAAGAGAGAGTGGGGAAGGCTCAAGAAGTGTTGGAATAAAATTATCCAAAAAGATCTTAGTTATTTGTATTTAAGCCCAAGAATGACCCAAAATAGATCTGAACAGAGGTAAAAAATCAATGTAGCCGACCTTACTTGATTGTGGTAAAAGGCTTTATTGTTGTTGTCATAATGGCATAATCATACTTAGCACATAAAGTTCTAAAAAGTTATTTGTCAACTCATAATTCTATGAACTTGATTTTAAAGACGATATTTGTCTACTGACCTTACTTTTATATATAAACACCTTTCTATAAATATGTTTTTCCCTCCCGTCTTAGATGCATTTTAAAGTTTATTCTTGATCCAAATCGACAATATGAATAACATCACCCAATTTAATTTGGTTGAGCCATGGATGGTCATTTTCTTCTGTATAATTTACTATGCGAAAACTGTGCTTGAAGCTTCGCATTTTAACTTCAGCCTAAACATGTGGATTATATGCATTACGGTTGATAAAGCTTGTCTTAACCGTTATAATTACTGTGACCCAAAAAATGAGGAATATGAAGCGCTTGAAGTTGAATGTTTTACCACATTATTGTCTAATCATATTGAACAATTACAACTTCGTAATGTGATCCCAATAACGAGAGAGTATGGTGGTATTGAAGTTGGATGTAACCCCTCATTTCCATTACTCAAGTCAGTTAAAACTTGGAAAATGTGTAAAAAGAAAAGATATATATAATCTCACATTAATTTATATATAGCTCCACGTAATGAGAGATTGAGCGTAAAAACATTTAGAGTCCATGAAAGAAAGGTCCCATTTCTTATTTTGATTTAATTCCAATAAATGATATAAGAATCCGTAACGCATTTGAGTTGCGTATGTTTTCGATATTTTGTAAATCAAAAAAGAGTTGATTGTATATTTATTATTAGGGTTTTATCACTTGTGCCCTTTTTAACTTATTTAATACCGGATATGCTCCTCTTTTTTGTAACATCAGTTGTGTACTTGACTTCTTACAAAATTCACAATTCTGCCTTTCATTAAGGTAAAGTAGAGGTATAGTATGAATTTTGTAAGAAGTTAGAGGCACCACTTCTATTACAAAAAGAGAAATATAACTGATATTGTTTAAGCTAAGAAGGACACAAGTGATAAAAATCCTTGATTATTTTAGTTACTCTATTGAAATAGGTATACTATTGAGAGAAAAGGAAGGTTGTTCTGTGTAACAACCAAGTTGGTTGTTACATGGAGCAGTTTCACCCATTTTTTTACTTTTTTTTCAAAAAATTTTTCATGTATATTCATCTATATATCCCTCCTACAGGTCATTCAGATTTCGTCAGATACAGAGACTCCTAAGCCCTCCATCTAGGCCGGGTAAATTTCAACGGTCTGAATTTTGTTGTAATCGACATGTTCTAGATGGAGGGCTTAGGAGTCTCCGTTTCTCACGAAATTTGAATGACATGTAGGAGGGATATATAGATAAATATACATGAAAAAAAATTTGAAAAAAAAATAAAAAATAGGGGAAACTGCTTCGTGTAACAGCCAACTTGGTTGTTACACAGAACAGCCTCCCCAGCCTCTACTATTGATATATTTCATATATGGTGGTTACTCCCTATAATGAAATGTATTTGTTTGGTCTGACTATTCCGATATAGAAATTAACTACATGTATGCGGTGATGTGGTGGTTTTCATATATGTAGTTTGAAGCATTTCCATCTTTATACTTCAGATGAAGCTGGTTCATGAATAACATCAACTTAGCTTCACATAAATAGCATTAAGCATTAAAGTATTTAATAACAAAATTACCGTAAGAATTTTGTATTTTTATTTTATAATGGACTTTATAACTGCTTGCAATAACTTTGATTTTTGCACCACAGACATATGGTTGATCATGGGATTAAAAACAGGGTACGTGTAACACTCATTCCCTCAAATATAGTACCACATCTGAAACTCACGAAGTGTGGGTGTGGTTTATAAGTGGTGGAGATTATTACTTGACAATTTATGCTTAAGCATTTTGGGTGGTTATCAACATGTCCATTTGGGTCCGTACCAAACAAGTTGTCATGGCTAGTTTTTTTCGATAACGGACTGGAGACCTAAGCCCGAGACGTTACAAATGGTATCAGAACTAATTTCCCTCTGATGGTGGAAAGGACTACCCGAGAGGTGGAGCTGCCCCTACAAAGAGATATGAGGAAATGGCTACCCGGATGGTGAGATTATTACTTGACAACTTGAGCTAAGCATTTTCGGTGGTTGTCAACGGGTCTATTTGGGCCCGTACCCTACAAATTGTCAGGTCAGCTTTCTTCGATAATGGATCGGAGACCTAAGCCCAAGAAGTTACAATAGGTACCTTTCATTTTTTGTGAGGGTATATTAAAAATAAATCGTAGGCGTATTGAAAATTTTATGATATCATTGGGAATGTTGACATTTGAAATGTTAAGATATATATATATATATATATATATATATATATATATATATATATATATATATATGTGTGTGTGTGTGTGTGGTTGGTTGCATCACCAAAGTGTTCGGACAAATGTCCGTTTTGGATCATCGTTTAACGTAAGATTAATATTTAAATTATGCTTAAATAATTCTCTACCCAAAGAAGATGTATCTTGTTTTATGGTTAATCATGTAAAATAGATTATTGAATTATGACATATCTGATATGTGCATCCAAAACAGATTCTCGGGTATATGCCCATTTTGCATCTCAATTCTACCCAAATAAAGGAAACAAAGTACGTATGTGTGTTTGACTCCAACAGCTTGAGCTGTTCATCAAAGTAAATAGGACAAATTACAGAAAAGAGTCCCAACTATGTATTAATTCAGAGTTAAGTATCTCATCTTTCAAATGTAATAAAGAGGGGCTTAAATTATTTTTTTCATCTCAAATACAAGCATATATAAGCTTCCATGATCTTGTTATGTTAACGTTAAACCTTAAGGGGGCTTTCGGTTCGGGAATAAGCAAGAATAAGGATGGTGAATAACAAGAATAAGTGTCTATTCTTTGTCCGACTGGAAAGATAGAAATATGAGGAATAATGTAGAATAAGGGTAGGTAAGGTGGAATAAAGATAGGAATAAGGATGGAATAAGGTGAAATAATGTGATGTGGATGGGAATAGCCGTACTTTTGGGAACCGCACTAGGTGGGGATTTGACCCCTTATTCCAGTGCTTATTCTGCAAACAAACATGGAAAGATCAGGCCTCTCTTTGTTACATTTGAAGGATCAATCCTCTAGTTGGGAATTTATACATAATTAGGAGTCTTTTATGCCATTTACACAAATATATCTCAAGGGACCCCTTTTGAACTTGTCTTGGAATATGTGAATATGAAGAACCATGAATATTCCTTTGTCTTGTATAAGCATGCAAACTTACGATTATTGTGTTGTTGCAATGCCCAACTTTGTTATAATTGACGGTTGGCTCAAGTGGCATTCCTTTCTTAGATGGTTTAAATATATTTATTGGAAAGAAACTATTTAAGTTATATGGGATATGTGGATTTCGATCCAACCTTAAGAAAAGTTGAGCAAAAGGTTCGGACCCCACGAAGCAGATAGGAGAAACTAGTGTTTAAGAAGCATGAGCACTCGAAATCGAATGCACTGAACACGTGCAACTGCGAGGTAATTTCTTAAAATTATCTTAGGTAGATTGGTAGTTCAAATAAGATTATGGTCTACTACCTTATACCGAACTGATATCTATGAGATAAATGATATCCTCGCTATATATTGGAGATGACAAATATAGTGTCGCCAAATGACATTAATATAAGGGATATTTACCTCATGAACCCTATATACTTTGTAAATTACCTTCTCGACCTTTGTAACAACATAATCCCTCATCTGTCCCATAAACTTGCTAATTCTTACCCCCATGAACCATGCGGTTAATCTGTTTGAAGCTTGTGGAGTTTCTTGGGACAATTTACAGGATCGATGGGGGTAATTACGTTGTGTAAAATGTCATAAAGGTAATTTACAAAGTTTATAGGGTTCGTAGGGTAAATATTTCTTAATATAATCATCTAAATCATTTTTTTGGTTGACTTGAATGTATTCTTTTTACCATTAGAATATGTGCCTTCCAAAATACCTTAATCTATTAATAATGATGAAAAAGATGAAGTTAGAAAATTTTAGTTGGGGCATACTGTTGAGACATTATCTACTTCATCGATTTCACTATTATTTGTCATTCTAGCTTCATAGAATTCACTTGTTAGTTTAAAGCCAATGATTCGAAAACATTTACTAGTAAAAAATCCCGTGATTTTTTTTTTCAATTATAATTCTATAAACTTACATGTTAGATAAATATCTTTACATGCATTGTATTACAAAAACATATCTACATGACTCCATTTTATAACACTATGCTTTGCATTAAAAGATGCAACCAAATATAAATATATGTGTATTCAATTTGTTACAGTATGCATTTTATACATATTTTGACATTGAAGAATGTATCGGTTTTAAAATGGATCCGGATGTGGTTTATGATGTTTAGAGATGCATGTCCTTGCTAACACTAGAACAAAATTAGCATCTGGTCACATGTAATTTAATATTCATTGTCATATCTTCCATAGTGAGATTATTCATTGCTTGATTCTTCGTATTCGTAATGAATATCATATTTTTTTTATATTGCTAGCAACAAATCATATAGCAACAATTACCATTTACTTTCTCTTCCGGTCATTACTAAATTAATTGTGATTTGTACAAAACTGTGCAAAAAATCAAAGCACCATCGTCCATCGAACCTTTAGCAACAAATACAATACGATTTTGCAAATTACAAAATTAAAAGATGATTTTATCACGAATAATATTTGTTATTATCACAAGATATGACAATAAATATTCGGATTGTTTGTTGTCATATATAGGTCAATTGTATTGTCATGTTGTATATCCCTTTGGTATGATAATATTTAACTGTGAAATTGTTTAATATTTTTAACCATATTTGATATATTTTTTAGGACTTTTAATGCATGATACAAAATATATGAGTCTTTTTCAGAGACTTGGGGGGACGGGGCCAGCCCCCTTCTATGATGAATGGAATTTTTGCAATATCCTATCCAATTATATTAAAAAATAAAGGTAAATTTATCATTTTGTTTTCGTGTAGGTATTCTCGTAGACAGTGAAATAGCCATAAGATCTCGTATCAACGTTCATTTGTAAGGAGTTAATTATCTATTTGTATTATCATACTACATAGTCAAATGATGAAGAAATGTTCCTGGTGTTGTTACCCTTGATTAAGGTCAAGTCATCCAACGAATAATAATACCCTACATCAAGTAAAATAGACCTCAACCACATTCTTGTTACAAATAATGAAATACTCGTCCACATATAACATGAAAATATAATAAATTGTATGGAATAGATGTTAAAGCTTAATAACTACTCAAAAGCAAGTCAACTCAATATGATTTACAATCAAGCACAATGTACTTTTGTTTCAATGTCATGCCCTGGCCTCGGCCACAAAAGAGTGAGTTAAGCCTAGCCTTGTGAAGTTAATTATATAAAGATTACATCAACATGAAAGTGTACAGTGTAGAGTAATATCAACAGGCTTGATCTACAAGTCATTAACAAAACAATTCAAGAAGAGTACGCATTAGCTTGGCATGCTTCTAATTCAATTTTGTTTGTAGTTATCAAGTATAATAACAAGATATATAAAAATGTAAATAACATTTAATGAACACATTTAATCATAGGTTATCTAAAAGTGTAATTGGCAAGAATAGAGGTACTTCCCGCATTAACCCCCAAAAAAATCAGGATCTTCCCAATGGGATGCTTATTCATTGCTGTCACGGGCGCCCCCAACACCAACATCTTGAGTCAGAGCCGATGAACTTCGTCGACCCCTGCTCCTCCCTAGGTAAGATCCTTTTCCTCCTGCCCTCTCTCCTCCCTTCTCTTTCCCAACCCCAGCTTCGCACTTCCCCTGTCCTCATGGGCGATGGGGTGCAAGGGCTACAGGAAACACCTACTCCGTCGAACTCATAATTGTACTACAGCACCCAACTCCTCCTTCAAATACATGATCATCTCACCCACCCTGTCGCAACCTCCACCCCCACCCCCCCACACCCAACAACCGGATAAAAATCCAACACAGAAAAGATCAGATCTTAGTTCCCCATCGCCCTACCAAGCAATACCCCAAACCCAGACTTAGTTACGAACCAAACCCGCAACTTTTGTCTCATCTCGAATACAATATACCAAACTCTCAATCTCGTCGGTTGCCCACAAGTAATCACCTCTACCAATTGCATCCTTGATCCCGCATTCGAGACGTCTTTCCTCCAACTATCCCCCAGCCCATAATCCCTGCAATGGCCAAACTCATGACAAACATCAAAGGTCGGTCAATACACTCATGCTAGATTTCCCACCATGATCCCAAATTTGATACCGAGCAACCACCCCACTGAAATCCATCACCTCTCCTCGAACCCACCCCTCACCACCCTTGACCGATCACCAGAGCCACCGATAGACCAGAAAATCCTGGTCGTCCATAGTCGTGTGAAACTTCACTGAAGATATAAAAATTCCATATTATCCCCTCTTCCCAAAAAACCCCAGGCCCGCGATAAATCTTGGCTCTTCATGGACCCCACCACAATCTTCCAACACGACCCTCACCGAACCCTTCTACAACCCATATTCATCCCCAAAATCGACCCATCCCTCATTCTCTGCACCACTAGCAGCCTTGTGCCACATATCAACCTCAAAAAAACAACTACCATGGAAAATCCTCTTAGACGCTTTCCCCACAAAAATCTTTACACCTTCCAAATTAGTGAAAGCCCAATAGCGATAAAAAAGCAAACTGTTCAAGACGTTCGATCCATATGGGCACCCTCTCATAAGAGTAATTGTCATACCCCGCTCTCAACACCCCCCCCCCCCAAACCCCCAATATCCAATCCCAACAATCTCCCCAAAGAGACACCTCCCTCCATCCTGTCACACCCATCATGTCACCCCCACGATTCCCCCTCCCCCCAACCTCCCCTGCCCCGCGAACCCTTCGCTTGTTTCAAGTGCCTCAAAAGATAGCATAAGAAGTGGTCATGCCCTAACCAAGTCATATGCTTTGGGTGCCACAGTACATGGCGTATAGCTTCCTCTTGCCCCCTAAACCCGACCATGACCTCCCCCACCAACCAGAGCCACGAGGAACCTTCCAAAAAATGCAAGAGAAGCTCATCCCCAACCTTGTAGTGCTAATAGTATGTCCCCGAGAGAACCACCTTAAGACCTACTACCAGTGACCAACGACCTCTCCCCCCAGGTCGAGAGACACATCCTCCCTCGCAGAGGTCATCATCAACCCCATCTGGAGAGCAGATATCTACACCAAGTCCATAACCGCCAAGCGCCAACTCCTTTGTTTTGTCATTGTGGAGTTCTCCAAAGACATACCATCATTCGATTAGGCTAAGAATGCCTCATAGACGAGTTTTGTGTTTTTGCCTATTCTTGAATATCGCCAAATGCCAAATGGTGGAACACGTGACAAATGAGAAGATGTACATGAACCTTGTCAGTACCTCGGTGGCATCCCTTGATGACGTCATCGTGTGGTTCTAAAGATGGTCCCTATTCTTCAGGGCTAATCGTAATAAAGAGGTAAATCCCTATTGGATTGCCATCCTTGTCCTCCCACTACACCACTGATACTCCTATATCCTCAACAACCTCCTCAAGAACTTCGAAAAGTTCCTTGCATTCAAGGTACCCTCACTCTCCCATGATGTTGATGATGCCGCCATCGTCTAACTTTTGATGGGTATCCCAAAGATACAAGCCATCCCAAAGACAATCGAGGTTGTTACCACCGATGGTATCTTCAAAGCCTCCTTTCGCCCCATTGACCACTTCAGAGAGATCGCCTTCATTCACTATGACAACCCTTCCTCTGAGAACACCACCCTGATCATCTTGGTCACCACATACAGACAAAGCGATCAATCCCAGAAGACCTCTCTCTCCCGGAGTCACGATACAACACCCACCCAACCCCACAGATCATTGAACTCACTCATGTAGGCTTTGACCTATGCCTAGACTCTAGCTAGGAAAAGGATCGCATCGACCCTCTTTTGTCCCCAGCGCATCATGGATTTGCCAATAATTCTAACTCCATGTTCACGAAGGACTTGGATCGTGAATCAGGAGAAAATGGCATCCTCTGGATGCAAAGCTTGGGTGCAACCATTTATGAAAATGTCCAAAGACGTGTTGCATGGCTACCATTAAAAAGAGCGATGGAAAAACATGAAACAAGTGCTGGATCCCCAAGCGATGAAGAAGATCACACCGACCCCCACATCTATTCCTGCACGATAGGATACTAAAACCCTGAGCATCAAATAGGAAGTACCGCTCCCGACCAAGTCTTCCGTACAACTGACATTGACCCTACCTGCTACAGTCCCAACTCCAAAGCCAACACCCCCCTCCCCCACGAGTACGCCAAACCCATCTCAATGCAAATCAGTCATTTTTGGTAATATCTCTCCCCCTCCTCCACACCCCTCATCACACCAAGAACCTTTAGTTGCTCCCTCGATACACTCCTAAGCATGTGTCTATCCTTTGAAAACTTGATGCATCGGAGAGACTTCATCTCTCATGTGTGGGCAACAAACTCCCCACTTTGTTTATTGTTGTATGAAGTGGGGTCGACCCTCAAACCTTTATGCATGTGAATATCTTATCGTGGAACATCTAAAGAATTGGAGGCCCCTGGAAAGCGACGAGACTGAGAAACCTCGCAATAAAGTATAACATCAACCTATTCGCTCTATAGGAAATATGGGTAAGATAATTAGACCTTAGGAGTAGGCTCTCATCATTGGACTTCCTGTTGAGGCATAATAGCCAAACTTGTAAAACCTGGGGCATCCTCTTAGCTTGGGACAGAAACACATTCTCTTGTCTAGCCATAACTGACTTCAACTTCTTTACACACATCAAACTCCTACATACCTAGAGCAACCTACCCCCTCCTTTGTCAACTTCTTTGGTCCCCCACAGGGCAAAGATAAACAAAACTTCCTAACCCTCTTAGGAAAATTAGACGATCATTATGACCACTTGATATTGGCAAGAGACTTTAACCTAACCAGATATGCGAGTGACTCCTCATCGCAACGGACCCTACCATGTGTTAATAGATCCTTCAATGGTTGGTGCCACAACCTAGGATTAATCAAATTTAGTACCAGAACTCACTTATACTTGGATCAACGAGAATAGAGAGAGTTGTGCAGTTGATGAATCGCTAAATGCATTTATTAATATTGATCCGTTATTGCACGGGCATTTAGCGTGTCATACATAACTGAATGAGTAATCTCTATGAAGAGGATTCGGCTTTAATTTTTAACATGGAATGTCCAGGGTCGAACACAAGGATGCGAGCAATTTAGTGATAAATTTAAATGTCAACTATCTTAATTGACAATTTATAGGTTAATTAAGTTAAGAAAATGTACAATTCACAAAAGAAACGATGTTTTAACACATATTTTTTACTCACTTGACTTATATGAAAATCATAATGCACAAACAAATAGCTTATATAGCTCACTATGCAATTTAAAATACAACGAACAACTAGAGTTAATCACAATAGTTTCCTGAATTAATTGAAAATCCAATGAGGTCCAAAACCCAATCCGAAAACAAGTCTATTCAATACTTGATCTAGAAAGTATTTCAAAGTAATAATGGCATTCAATTTCACTTTTATACGCAAATACCCTTTAACAAGCAATTAAATCAATTATTAACTTAATAATAATGATCAAAATTAACTAATAATTACCCATTAATAATCAAGAAATTAATTAAGATCAATTGCTCAAGACAATGATAATTTCATCTTCAAATAAGGATCTAATTAAACACTTAAAAGAAGAAATAAATCATGTGTGATTTTTATATCAAAATTTATCATAAAGTATGCCAATAAATAGAGCAATAAAATAGCTATCGAACAAGACCAAAATCACCTGAATTGCATTTATGGATAAAAAGATATTGAACATTCAATCCAGGGGCATTTTCGCAAGAAATACTCCAAGTTTCATTACAAATTGGGATAATTAGGGATTAATTTGCAATTAAAATAACCCACAGGGGGTATTATGCAATTTTTACAGTATGAGAGGACTTATCTGTAATTATTGAAATCAAGGGCCAACGCTACAAATTTCGTAGTCATGTACGTGATACGCGTGACCCAGCGAGGTTCAGGAAATGAGGCTCGGGACACATGGCTTTCTTAGCTACTTCGCGCTAGGTTGGAGGCAGGCTTGACACACGAGTCTAAGGTTTGAATCGCTGCTTTGGGTAGCAACATGGCTTGATGACAGCCGTTGGACCACGCCCAATTTAGGGAATCCAACGGTAATTGCTTCATGCGTGTTCTTAAGCTCCTCCTTGGCAGGCGATGCTTGAGCGATGCTCCGACGATGTTGCTCTGCCTCCTTCTTGCTCCTCTACTACCATTGAAAGTTGAATAACCTTCGTATAGTCTCCGTGAAAATCGTTGGAGACTCAGAAGGTGATAAGCACGGTGGATAACTCTGCAGATGAAGCGTCACTGTCGAAGTTGAAGGAGATCGGAGATGCATATCAATCTCCGACCACTGAAGTGAAATTGTCCTGCAATTTTTGTCTAGAACACCAAAGAACATATGACAACTAATTTACGATAGATGTGAGGCGAAATGGAAGGCTTTATGATGATGAGGAACTAAGCCTTAAATGGGTTATCTTCTTCATGCAAAAGAATATAATGAAGTGGGGGAAGATACACGATGGAGAAGCGAGAAGGGAATACAAGAATATATGCGTGGATTATGGATGTGATGTGAGGATTCCAGATGCTTAGATCAATGGAAGACAAACTGAGATGGACTTAGAAAGTAGAAGAAAATGGGATGGAGATAAGATGAATAGCTCGCCTGGAAAATGGAATGGAAACGAAATCGAGTGAATTGGTGATGAATCATTGTCTAGTTGGAGCTCCAAAAGCTCCAGGAATCTTCGCTAAACCACGAGGGCTTGCGTGGAAGCTCTAGCAGCTCCGATGGCTGGTCTGCAACTTAGTCAAGAACCAAGGATCTCGTTGAAGCCTTCTCTCCATCGTGGCTCATCTAAACTTGCTCTCTCTATCACAGAAGCAAGGTAGAGGATAGGAGGTGACTAATGAAGTGGTGAATAATCACTGCCAAAGGCTGATGTCGAAGTTTTAAGGGTGAAGAAGTTTGGAGGTTAGCTACGTCAGGTGGTGGTTTCAACCACCACTACTGATGAAGAGAGGGGAAGTTGGGAGGTTCTAAGGGATGGGCGAAGATTAGGATAGGAAGGAGAAGCGAATGGCAACGGAGGTTGAGAAGGAAGTTAACAGGGGTTGTCGAGAAAATGGCGAGAAGATACAGGTGTGCGAAAGGCTATGACCTTTGGAGGAGGTGGCGGAGGTTGAAGACGATGTACAGTAGCCATTGGATCTGATGATCCAATGGTCAAAAATAGAGCAGAAAAGAGTGAAGAGCAGGGCCATGTGGACAGTTGTGGAGGCGCCACGTGGCCCAATAAGAAATAAGATAAATGATAAAAACATGAAAAATTCAGTAATAAATAATTAGACTCAGAATAGGAAAAAATGGTGAACATGAAAGTAGATCTTGATGAGATCTGCAATTTTCATGTAGAAGTCAAAGAGATCAGAGGTCATCTTTACATAGATATAAATTAAATACGAACTAAATGTATATAAAATAAATTTCTTTTATTTTTTCATTATTTTTATGAGTTTTTAATTTGTTTTATGTTAATTTATTTATAATATTATTTGATTTCTAATTTTTGTTTGATCAGAGTTTTATGTTAATTTCTAATTTTTATTTGATTTTTAATAATAAATAAGTACATAAAATATTACACTAGTGTTATAATGATATAATATAATTAGTGTCAATTATATACAACATATAAAAAAGTAATCAGTGTTAGTTACTCAATGAATCTTGTTGTTTAAATTAAGCAAGAGAGTTAATAATGATGATTAATGATGATAAATCTGACAGATATCATCAGTCATTGATAACATCCTCATTTCGCATTCCCTAAAAGCTATATCTCGACAAACCACCGCTTTGGGGCTACCAAAAACATTTTCAGATCATAAACCCATTATCTCACATATCTCCTCCCTTAGACCAGTCGACATAAACCCATTATCTCACATATCTCCTCCCTTAGACCGGTTCGACCTTCCTTTAATATGGAAGGTTTCTAGATCCATAAATCGGACTTTGGACAGTTGGTATCGTCCTCATGGTCAGCACATGCATTCAGCCATAACCCTCTCCATCTGTGGCATGCGAAGACCAAACACCTCTAAAGTGTGATTCTGAACTAGAAGCGCGAGAACATAAAGTTGTTCGGCAATATATCCTCTTCCCTCACCTACAGGATTAAAGAACTTGAGAAATTACTCCTGACTACAAATCCCCTACCCCGATACATTCTTGACAAACTTTCCAAAGCTCACTGTGATCTTAATGAAGCCAGTGACGATGAGTTCCTACACATGGATCAACAAGCGAAAATACATTGGTTGCGCGAAGGGTACAGAAATATAAATTCCTCCATATGGTTGCGGCCAACAGAAGGAACATGAACACAATCGTATCAATTAGGAACTCCAAGGGGGTTGAATACTCAGACAAACAATCCATGGCCAAAATAGCCTCTGAATACTCTTAGAAGCTATATCACAAACCCCCTAATAACACACCCTACCACTTCGATTTCCTCGCATCCATGCTTGGGCATATTGGTAGTCTTGAGGATCTGAGTGCTCCCATCATCGAAAGCGAGATATATGATACCATTCATCACCTCAAATCCCTAAAAGCACCAAGGTCAAATGGATGCATCTTAGAGTTCTTCAAAAAAAATATTGAAGTTTAATCAAAGACGACTTCATGACTATGATTACCATAATCAACTCCACAAACCTCGATTTCAAATAACGACGCTTCATCAACAACTCCATTATAACCCTCATTTACAAAAAAAAGGTGATCTAAAGGATATTGTCAACTACTGCCCCATCAAACTTATCAACCTCTCTCTTAAGATAACGTCCAAAGTTCTCACTAATCGTTGAGCCCCCGAATTCACAGAGCTCATCCCCCCTCCCACACAATACGCCTTTCTTAAATACAGACGAGTCTATGATACCTTCGCCTTAACCTCTGAAATTCTCTCGATCTGGGATAGACAAGGAGCCAAAGCCCTAGTTCTCAAAATTAACCTAAAAAAAGTCCTTCGATATAGGTAAATGGTCGGCCATTCTTCATACCCTATCAATGACTGGTTGCCCTGAAACCTTCTCAGAGTGGGTCCAAGCCACCCTCAATACCACTTCCCTCTCCCTTAAGACAAATAACTTAATATCTGGCTTTTTCAAACCTAACAGAGGTGTTCGCCAAGGTTACCCTCTTTCCCCCCTATTATTCATCAATACAATCAACATTCTAGACCGAATGCTTCAGAAACTGGCTGTGTATCACATGATCGATGGATTTCGATTACCAAGAGAGGATCCGAACATTAACAAAATCCTTTTCGTTGATGATATCCTAATCTTCATCAAATTTGATGAAAGTGTGATATGTGATAAACACAGAATTGAGAGCGGTCGTATTGACTCACAAGGCGAGTCAACAGTCGGTGTTGTGACCACTACAGAATCATGTATTTAATTAACAATTAACCCACACAATAGATATCAAGCAATGACAAGAAAATGGTGGAGCTAAAATTTTTTTTTAACTCTACAAACAAGGTGTATAGGATCAAGTATGCAGAGAGTTCGAACACAGGGAACAAGGCAGGGTAGATCTAGAAATGTGTATGAGAATGAATGTGAAGTGTTGTCTACACTATGCAAAGCAAAGATTTTTGTGGGTTTTTTAATTTTTTTATTTTAATTTTTAATTTTGTATTTTGATTTTTAATTTTCTGATTTTTTTTATAATTTATATATTTTTTTAATATTGGAATTTATAAACTATATAATAAAAGGGGTAATACAATATTTATAAAAATATGCAAAAATGCTCAAAAATTAAGAAATAAAATCTTTTTGGTCTTTTTATGATTTTTTACTATTTTTGTGATTTTTGGGTATTTTTCAAAATATTTTTGGTATTTTTAAATGGCAAAATAAAAGAAAACAGGGAATAAGCTACTGGCTGAAGGTAAAATAGGAATGAAAAATATCAAACAGCCACAAAAATTTCTTAAACTAATTTTAAAATAAAGATAAGAAAATAAGGAATCTACAGAACCTTAGTTTGCAATTTTTTGAGTTTTTTAGAATTTTTATATTTTTTTAGATATTTTCAGGTATTTTCTAATTTTTAGGGTTTTTCTTTTGAATTGTAGTGATTTTTGGAATAACACTAAAATAAGCTAAAATACACAATAGGTAATTTTTTTGGAATTTTTTAAGGTGTTTTAATATTTTTTTGCATTTTCTAAGCTAGACAGTACTGAAATGGGAAGTTTTTGATTTTTAATAAATAATAAAATGTGACAAAAATGAAAAATAAAAATATAGCGTGCAAGTTCAAGTTAACAGGAGCTTAGTGTGATTTTTGTGGAATTTTTCAAGTTAAAATGATGCCTTAAATAAATAGAGCAAGCACACAAAAATTCACAGCCTAGCAGTGGTATAAGTGCAAATATCAAAACATCCAGAGGCATACATGCAATTTTCCACAAAATATAACTCTGAATATTTAGTTTTATGGACCAAATACAAATAAGCAGACCCGGGAGCGTGCGCTTACAATTTTCCCAACCCCACACGTGCTATACACGCACCTGACAAGGACATAAGTGCAATATACAAGAATCCCAGGGACAATCATGCAAAATACCCAAAAGTTTTACACTTAATCACAAAATTCCTGGACTAAAGTTAAATAACCAAACCCCAAGGGGGTCCTTGCAAAATACCCCTCCCCTCACGCGCACAGGCACGTGAGGTGACGTGGCACATGACCTAAGTGCAAATAAAATAAGCTCAAGGTTCTAAATGCAAATATTACAGAAATTTTACACTATAGGCGAAAGTTTAAGGACTAAATATTAAATACAAAAAGTCGCAGGGGTGGAGGTGTAAAATACCCCTTACGCTCGCGATCCAACGGTGGAGGGCTTCCCACTTGCCATGTGGCGAGCCCTCGTTGCACGATGACGCTTCGGCGGTGGAAGGCCCCGATTAGATCTGGGTTGAGGATCGGACGGTGAGACGTGGCCCGGATCCAACGGTGGCTGCTGCGCCTGGAGGGCGCACCCCGATCCGACGGTGTCAGCGCACGGAGGAAGAACAAGGAAGAACGCCAGCGAGGCGATCTTCCTCGCTCCAGATCTCTGCACTCCGGCGAGCTTTGGGCTTCAAAATAGGGTTGCGGCCTCCTGAGGTCATCCTCTAGATGCTGGTAGCATCAAAAAGCCTCGGCGAAGGCCGAGATGCTCGCTAGAGGGTGGCGGAGCTGGGGAGCTTTGCGAACTCCGTCGAGGCTTCAAAATTTGCTCTAGGCTCGAATCAAGGCTTTTTGACCTGCAAAAAGGGTGAGAAGGTCCAGGGCAAACTGCCTAGACCTCGTGAGGGCGGAGGTGTAGCGTGAATCGACGTGGGGGAAGTTGGCTGGAGGTGCGCTTCGGCGAGGAAGATCGATTGGGCGAATCACGCAATGGAACTCAAAATTTCTAAAGGGCTTTTGCTCCTTAGGCTAAAAGAAAGAAAATGCACGAAGAATAACTGGGTGAAGTGGCAGCCTCGACGGTGTAGACCGGAGGGAAAGGTACCTCGACCGCTGGAGGTGCTGGAGCCGCCTCAGGCATCGCTCGACCAATCTGAAGGGCTCGAGAGGAAGCTGTCACCTTCCTCGAGCTTGAGGGCACAAGAATGGGAGCTATCCTATGGATTGAGGGGTTCGATTTTGAAATTGAAGTCAGGGCTTCATTATATTTGATTTGACTCAGAGACTAAGGTGCCCCAAAGACCAAGGGATTGGCAGCGATGCAGTGGTCCATTGATCGAGATATCATCTGGGCGAGATTCACCATTGATCGAGGAACAAAATTTGAAATCGAGGTCAACCGACGATCTGACAGGCGCACATGGGGGAAAAACGCCTAGTTAATCGGGCTCAACTAGGGTTTGCATCTGGTTGGTCCACGTGGACCAACCAGGAAAATCCCCTGGAAATGATTTTGTAAATTCAATAAAAAATAGAAAATGGACGAATTAAATGTTGGTTATTAAATAAAAAATATTATTATTTTATGTAGTATTTTATTCTTATTTTTAATTATTTTTATAAGATATATTTTTACAAGTTTGCTTTTATACCCCTTATAGGTATATTACCTATATACTTTAGTCTTTTATTTTTATTTTGTGTATTTTAATTTTATTATTTTTATTTAGTATTTTATAAAATCATAAAATACTTTTATACACACAAATATATTTTTATTTTATTTTTCTAATGTGTTTTGTATATTAAATAAAATATAAGTAGGTATTGTATAGGTATGTATATAGGTATAATACTGTGTATTTTATATATATATATTTTTATTTTGAGTTTTATTTGGTTTTTTATTCATGTTTTAATGTACATAATTATTATATATAATATTTACAAAATTATAAAATTATGAAAATATAAAAATACAAAAATAATGAATAAATAATAAATTGAATATTTTAATCTGTACAGATATACAATAGGGGTCCAAAACTCAACTTTCAAACCGTAGCTCCGCCAAATGCGAAACCACCACCATTAAATAGCTTATTTTGAACTATATACAATTAAAGTGAGTTTGCTGCATTTGGAGTTTTCATTTGTGAGATACGGGTCTGGGAAGTTGGGATTCTGGATTTTTATTCAGACCATAACTTTTTATCTGTACATTATTTTTCAGTGAAATCAATTTTGTATTTTTATATATTTAATTATCTACAACTTTTATGTACAGAGTTTCTTTATTTGATATATAAAAAGTGGAACCAAAAATAGGTCCTAAAATGAATAAAGAATGAATTAAAAAGTATAGGTATTTGACCCTTATCTCCCCCTACTTTTATTCCTTATCGACCTATTCATCAAGATGTCTAGGTCTTGGAGTTTGGGTAATAAAATATTTACAATATTTTATTCTTTTTTTTAATATATTATATAATTTTAGCTTTAATTACAGTATTTTATACACTAATTGGATGCACATGCATGAATGCTAATATGCTCTATTTAAGGGTATTTACAGACATTTGCTAGAGTTTTTGAGGCCAAAATGATAGAATAAAGATGATGAAATGTGGATTCATCATCCCCCTATACTTTACCTTTGCTAGTCCCTAGCAAACACTTATGCAATAAGTGCAAAAAGAAAAAGAAAGAAAAGAAAAAGAAGAACTTGGATTTAATTTAATAATCAAACTTGTCTTCACAAAATCAAAGTTTGGAGCTTAAGTCAGACCTTTGGATTTTTAGTGCGAGCGGGACCTTAATGAGAACCGATTTTGAAATCCAACAGTCCCTGAGAATCCCAAAACTCTGTTCAAGTCTCCTCAATAGCCAGGTCAGAAATACTTCAATTCATACGCAAACTCTTACGACTATGAGTCTGAGTCGTACAGTGTAAGTGATGGTGGCTCTCCCCAGCTAGAATGGCAAAGAGACTGACTTCTCCAGTACGACAACCCAATGATTCCCCAATCCAACAACTCCATCCTCGAGGAGCGGGGTATTCCCTTCTAAGTTCAAGTGCAACCAGCTCAAGAGGAGAGTTTGAAGAGAAGAATGGACGGTAGCCAGTGTAGCTACCTATCCTAAGAGGCAAGACCAGTGTAGTCAAGTCATCCAGCTGCAGGATCACATATTTGACTTTGGAACTCAAGCTTGCTTATTGGCTTTACAACATTTGTACATACTTTGCAGGCTTTTTATTTTTGTACATGCCTGAACATATTTTTTTTGAATACTATTCACAACAGCATTTACATAAGTAGTTTTTCCTCTTGAGACAGTAGACTATCCCTCTTTTGAAGCTTTATCGCAACCCACCGCCTCCTATCTTTAGACTTCCTTATCACTGGACGGGTTGGGGTGCACTTCCCTCCCTAGAGGAGGACAAGTGTTTCCACTTGTGTGCGTCTCATACCGGCAAATCCAATCCCCTCATCACTCCCACTGAGTTGAGCCATGTGAAAGGTGCAGGTGTCCAAGTTAGGTCATTATCAGCAAGAGTCGTGCGTGTGCTCCGAAATACTCTACTTAGGCAGTCAAGAATCCATTGAACTAAGTCTCGTGATCCTCAAAGAATTAAGTCAACTAGACCTGAAGTACCTCAAACCCAGTTCCTATAAGGTTCCTGTTATTAGGTAGATTTTAAGGTCCAATCAAGCTCCAATCTCCGGATTTTACTTAGACTTGTTCAACTATCAAACTCAATCTGAAAAATGCTCATGTTATGCAATGTGATGCCGAAAATATTTTTGTGATGCAATTTTCAAATATTTTGAACTTTTTATGGATTTTTGAAAAGATGATGATGATGCATATGCATTTTTTGTATTTTTCAAAAAGATTTTTCAAATGTTTTTGGATTTTTAATTTTGCAGATGTTTTTGGGATTTTTGAAGACAAAAAGATTTTGGCTGAAAACTAGGTTGAAAATATGTACACGGGAGTGCTTCTTTATATATATAAGAAGTGGATTTTAAGAATTTACAAGGGTAAGTGATCAATTTTATAGATATATATATAGTGGATTTTAGTGAGATGTAGGTATTCCTCAAACTTATTTGACACAAGTTTTTCAAACAACCTTTGAAAACTATAGTCCAAAATAGTTTTTACAAATATTTTACAAACATGTACACACATTTGAAAATCATTTTGCAAAGGTTTTTCAAACAGTATGGATAGATTTTTCAAAACATTTTTGCAACCATTTTTCAAACCATTTGCAAATCATTTTCAAACATTTTATTTCACACAAAGAAAATAAATTTTTACAAACCACACATTTTTACAAAGGTTGAAAACATGTAACAAAACGTTTTGACAATAGTTTTCAATAGATGTTCACAAAGATTTTCAAACTATTTCTCAAACATTTTGCAAAAAACATTTTCACCTAATTTATTTATCAGTAAATACAAAAAGAATTTGAGGAATGGTAACATCTTTTTATTACGGACTTTAATGAATTTTAAAGAATTATTAGCCATATTATTAGGAAAATACGAAAGTACGAGTTATGGATAAAGTATATACGCAGTATATACGACCCCCCATACTTAGCTTGAGCTATGTCCTCATAGATCGGTGAGAAAAGAGAAGACATAACTCGTACTAAGTATAGACAAGTCTAAAGGATACATGAATGAACCAATAAGAAGTTGACCGTCCCCCCCATACTTAGGATCAAAGAATCCTAAGTATAGCAGACTGTTCACAACGCAGGGAGGGTCAAGGGTGGGAATGAACAGATCGTACTCAGATTGTCTCCCCCTATACTTAGGGTAAAATATCCCTAAGTATAGACAAGAAGAGGAGACAATGGAGAGGATCGAAATGAATAGAAGAAACTCGGGGTGCACACCCCCCTATACTTAGGACAAAGTACGTCCTAAGTACAGAAAACTGACAACAAGGGGCGGCACCTTTTTGATAGATAAAGAGAATAGAAAAGGAAAAGAAGAAAAGAAGAAAAGATATTAACAGATGAAAGCATGATATAGACAGATGATCTGTACAGCGGAAGATAGAAGTGATCACCAAGTATGAGATGCAAATGATATGAATCAACGAACAGATCTCATACCAGAAGAATGGAGGCAACGTCAATGGTCGGCGGATCATGATCTAGATATAGTTTCAGGCGTTGACCATTGACACAGAAGGTAGAGGAAGATAACGGTTCGGATATGTCAATACTGCCATTTTCATGTACCTTCCTGACTACATATGGACCTTTCCACTTGCTCTGTAATTTTCCTGGAAATAATTTCAACCTGGAATCAAACAACCATACTTTCTGATCTGGCTCAAACTGTTTATGGCTGATATGAGAATCATGCCATGTTTTCACTTTCTCTTTGTACTGTAGGCTGTTGGAAAAGGCTGTATCTCTCAATTCTTCTAGGGCTGTCAACTCTTCTCTTCTCTGTTCTCCTATACTCTTGGGATCTAACGGTAACTCAGTGACTGCCCAAAAGGATTTATGCCTGATTTCCACTGGCAAATGGCACGGCTTGCCATAGACGAGACGAAAGGGAGATGTCCCCAATGGATTCTTGAAGGATGTCCGATAGGCCCACAAGACCGACTCCAAAAGTTGTGACCAATCCTTTCGGTCTGGGCGGACAACCTTCTGTAAGATAGTTTTTATCTCCCGGTTCGATACTTCGGCAAGACCATTAGTCTGAGGGTGATACGGTGTGGCAACCCGATGGTCAATGCCAAACTCGTCTGCAAGGGCCCTAACCTTGCCATTGATGAAATGAGACCCCCTGTCTGAAATCAAGACTCTAGGTACCCCGAACCGTGAAATGATATTTTTCCTCAAAAATTTGCACACGGTTTTAGCATCTGCGGCTCGGACGGGGATGGCCTCAACCCATCGGCTGACATAATCTACAGCGAGCAAAATATGCTCGAATCCCTGACTCTTAGGAAATGGGCCCATGAAATCAATCCCCCATGCATCAAAAACCTCACAAAAGTGAATGGGTTGCATGGGCATCATGTCTCTCTGTCTGCAGGTTCCTATCTTCTAACAGTCAGTACATCTCTTCACGAACTCATCAGAATCCTTGAAGAGAGTAGGCCACCATAGGCCGGATTGAAGCACCTTATGTGCTGTCCTTTTTCCAGAATGATGTCCTCCTACCTCAAGCTTGTGGAAGTATGTGAGGACGCTATGCTGCTCTTCTTGAGGAATACACCTCCTCCAGATGCTGTCCCCTCCTTCATGATAAAGGATGGGATCCTCCCAATGGTAAAACATGGCCTTCGCCAGGAAGGTCTCGAGCTTCTGCCTGGGCCAAACTTGTGGGACCGTCTTGGCAACAAGATAGTTCACAATGTCGGCGTACCATGGGAGCGAGGTGATAGCCAAAATCGCCTCATCTAGATACGTCTTTGTGATAGGTGTGTTGGGCTCAGATTCCTCAAGGTTCTCAAATCGGGAGAGATGATCCGCCACCACATTCTTGACTCCAGGCTTATCCTTAATCTCAATATGAAACTCCTGGAGCAAAAGGATCCATCTGGTAAGGCATGCTTTGGCATCCTTCTTGGCCATTAAGTACCGGATGGCGGTGTGATCGGTGTAAATTATCACTCTGGATCCGAGAATATAAGATCGATACATATCCAACGCAAAGACTACGGCCAGCATCTCTTTCTCTGTCACAGTGTAATTCCGCTGAGCGGCATCCAAAGTCCGGCTGGCGTAGTGAATGGCAAATGGCAATCCATCCCTCCTCTGTCCAAGCACAGCCCCAACAGCAAAATCTGAAGCATCTGTCATGATCTCGAATGGGAGAGACCAATCGGGTGGCTGAAGGACAGGAGCTGAAACAACCATACCTTTTAAAGTCTCAAAAGACGCAAGACACTTATCATTGACAACGAACTCGGTGTCTTTTGTCAGCAGATCAGTGAGCGGTCAGGAAATACGACTGAAGTCCTGAATGAACCATCGGTAGAAATCGACATGCCCCAGAAAAGACCGCAACTGACGTAAATTGGACGTTGGATTGAGTTTTCTAATGATATCCACCTTGGTCGGATCGACCTCCATGCCCCTGTTGGAGACGATATGACCAAGGACCGTCCCCTGAGTCACCATGAAGTGACTCTTTTCCCAAGACAAGACAAGATTGACCTCAATGCAGCGCTGAAGCACCCGGTCTAGGCAGACAAGACAAGCATCAAACCCGTCGCCATAGACCGAGAAGTCATCCATGAAGACCTCTAAACAGTCACCCACCATGTCCGAGAATATGGACAACATGCACCTTTGGAATGTCGCTGGAGCGTTACATAGACCAAAGGGCATCCGTCTGAAAGCATAAGTCCCAAACGGACAGGTGAATGTCATTTTCTCCTGGTCTTCGAGCACAATGGACACTTGATTATATCCAGAGTACCCGTCAAGAAAGCAGTAATGACTCTTCCCAGCTAGCCGTTCGATAATCTGATCAATGAATGGTAGCGGGAAGTGATCTTTCTTGGTGGCCTCATTCAATCGTCTGTAGTCCACACAGACCCGCCAAGAAGTGGGTACTCGGGTAGCGATCTCCTCTCTGGACTCATTCACAACTGTAGTGATACTCGTCTTCTTGGGTACCACATGTAACGGACTAACCCACTTGGAGTCGGAGATGGGGTAGATAAAATCGGCGTTCCACCACTTCGATATTTCTTTCATGACCACATCTCGAAGGTTCCGGTTCAGTCGTTGTTGGAACTCACGCGACGGCCTAGCGTTATCCTCAAGATAGATGTGATGGGAGCACAGAGCCGGACTAATCCCCTGGAGATCAGCTATACTCCAACCTATTGCCTTGCGGTTTCTTTCAAAAACCTCCATCAGACGAGATTCTTGCTTTCTAGTCAAACCTGCTGAGATAATGACTGGGTGCATATCTGGCTCACCCGCAAGGAATCTATACATCAACGACTGCGGCAGAGGTTTCAGTTCTGGACAACTGGGAGGTGGAAGATCTGGCTTCTGATATGTCTGTGTGAAGGCGACCAGGTCTGCATGGGAGAACTCTCGCTCTACATGAATCTCTGACGAAGGGCGGCCTGCTGAATCATCAATAAACTGCACTGGCTCGCACTCTGTCATGGCTGTTGGCTCAGAAGGAATCAGACAAGGAAAATAGTCATCGAAATCATCCCAATCAATGTCTGAATCCGAGGGATCAGAAGAAGATGAACAAGATTGAAAATCATCAGCACCACTCATCCCAACACTATCAGCCTCAAGTGTATCCTCGTCCAGGGGTGTGCTCTCCAGGCTCTCGACTGCCATAAGCTTTAGATATAGTGAATCTGTAGGCAAGGCGAGGGTCGGTGCTACAGGATCTGTCCAGTTTGATTCATCATCTATCATCACAAAATCACACTCCTGGTGGATGTCTAGCTCTTCCTCTGTCATCTGTGCGGCTTCGCTGGACTGCTCCGAGCATTCAAGTTCTCTGGCTCTTGTTTCTTCGATCGTCTCTATTTGTATGGTTTCGCCCTCTACGCGAAAACACACCTTCCCACAATCATGATCGGTCACCGCCTTGGCTGTGGCCAAGAATGGATGTCCGAGTATGATGGGGTCATCAATTACCGACTCAGGGATCTCCATGTCCAACACAACGAAGTCCACGGGGAATTTCAGCCCCTGAATGGTAACGACCACGTCTTTCAATAACCCATTCGGCCTCTTAGTCGACCTATAAGCAAACTGAAGGACTGTCCTGCTCCTAATAAGAGGACCAAACTCGAATAGGTCGAGTAAGGCTGCCAGAAGAAGGTCAATTGAAGAGCCACTTTCTAACAGAGTACGATCAAACTGCTGCTCCTGAATCTCGCATCTGACATAGGGAGCTCCTGCGTCTGGTCTCTTGGCTGGCAGTTTATTCTGAATGGTGCAGCAAGTGTCATGGGTGAGCATATGGATCTGATCTCTGTACCTTTCTTCCTGCAGACAGTAGTTGTCTCTTTCGAATTCTTTTTAAAGAAGGGGATATGCTCAATTGCTTCCTGTAGAGTCAGCTGAATATGGAATCTGTCTATCATTTTGTTGTTGAACTCTACCTGCTGGTTCTTTTTTGGATTTTCTTTTTTATCTCCCTTCCCCTTGCGGAGTGCTTCAGGGAAGGGGATGGTAGGGGCCTCCTCAGATGGAGGACTAGGAATAGGTCCATGTGCCTGTGAAGGAATAAAGTCCATACAATCATCATCATTCAACACAGATGGATCCGCAATTTGAACAGAAACCTTTCCTTTATTCATATTTTTGTTCTTTTTGTTGTTACCACAGTCTATAGATACAAAAGGTGGTAACACCACAGAGGGAAGCTCAACAAAAGTAGTTGTGGTGGCCTTAGTACCACCACCGGCACCTGTCTTCGCGGCATCAGCACCGCGCTCTGGTTCTGCATCTAAAATGGTGGCATCAGCACCACCGTCTGCATCTGGAATCACGACGACCTCAGTACCGTCGTCTGGAACTCCATCATTGGTGACATCAGCGCCACCATCTTCAACATCATCAACGGCATCAGCACCGCTGCTCTGCTCCTCTGGCACTCCTGGTTCAGCTTGTGGTTGTTGCTCAGAAGAGGCACCGCCGGCTGGCATCCTACCGCTCCTAGTAGTCACAAAATCAGCATCATACAAAGAAAGAGACATGTCACTCAAATAGTCACTAGGAGAGGTATCCTCTGTAAACTCTACCTGCTCAAACTTCCTTTTCAGATTGTTCGGGTTAGGTTCAATCGGAGCTGGTATGGCGGCCTTGCCTTTGATGATCTCCCTCATCTCCTGTCGGAACTCATCCATTTCTTGCCGGAAGGATGCTCGTTGTTCGGAGAGCAAGCGGGCAAGATCATCTATAGCTGGGTTCTCAAAAGCAGGGGCCTGAGAACCGAATGGGTTCCCTTGCGGGAAATGAGGCTGTTGCTGCTGCTGCTGGTATGGATAATTCTGGGTAGGATGGGAATAAGACTGCTGAGGCTGCTGACGCTGCCTCCACTGCTGTCCCTGATAGGCGGGACGAGGACCTTGCTGACACTGTTGCTGCTGGGCATACTGGGGATGATGCTGCTGATGTGGCTGGCTGTACTGTTGTCCTTGAGCCGGAGGTTGCTGCTGAGATGAGGAGCCACCGTTGCCCCAACGGAATCCGAGGTGATCGCGATGAATCCCGGGCTGAGGGTACCGGCCGTACCAAATCCCATTGACTTCCATCAATGGTTCCTGCTCAAAGGATGGTGGAGGAAGAACTACCAGTGGCTGCTCCGACTGGTAGACCACCATCTGAGTGTCCTGAGATGGCGGTTGTGCTGGGTAGTACTGTAGCAGCGGGACCGGCTCTTCCTAGATATGGTTGACCTGGCGGTACGAGGCAGAGGGTTGAGATGAGCTGCTACTGATCGGGTCAGCTCGTGACCTGGGAGGCTGCTGGGAAGACATTTGTGCCTCCTGGATGCAAAGGATCTGTGTCTTAAGGTCACTCATTGTCTTGGCAATCTGGTCCATCTGGGCCATGCCTTGCATCTGTTTCTTCTCGAGGATCTCGAGACGGTCCAGTTTCTCACTGATGATGCCCATGTCGGCTGTGGCTGATTCGGCTTGGGTTGCGGCTGCCGACGAAGTGCTAGGATCGGCATCGATGCGGGCGATCCTCTGAAATGATCCTGCTCCTTGCGGGGGGCTACTGCTGCATGTAGACGTGGGCTTGGACAATGACGGTTGAATTTTCTGCCATGCCTTCGTAGATGGCCCAAACGGCATCTTCACCCTTGGAAAAGTAGGACCCACCGCAAGAGGTGTTCACTAGCCCCTGCAGCTCCAGTGTCAGCCCACAAAAGAAACTCTGCACTAGATTGGGCTTAGATATGTCATGGTGTGGACACCGGTCGATGAGCTCTCTGAATCGATCCCAGGCTTCCTGGAATTGTTCATTCGGTATCATCACGAAGTTGCTGATCATGGCTCTAGCTGCATTTGTCCGGCCGAGAGGGTAGTACTTCTCCAAATACGCGGTCCGGAGATCAGCCCAAGTATCGATGAATCGTCCCAAATGTTTGAGCCAGTATGCGGCTCTGTCAACCAAGGGGAAAGGGAAGGCGATCATCTTAATAGTGTCCTCGGTCATCTGCCTATCATGGATTGTGTTGCAGATCATTTCAAATTCTTGGAGGTGGAGATGTGGCTCTTCGATCGGCAACCCATGAAATTTGGGCAGCAGCTAATGGTGTGGGGCCGAAGCTCGAAATCTCCATGGATAGGAGGGAGTCGGATCCAAAGATGAGTGAGGGATGCTGTGGGATTGTGCAATTCCCTCATGATAGTCTACGACGGTCTCTCAACGTTGGGGTCACCTCCTCCTGCATCAGGTCCATCTCCTCCTCCGCCACCGCCCCCAGGTCGGTTTTCTCGCATCTATGCTATTTCTCTCATGAGATCACCCATGAAGGTCCCCTGGTCACGAATATGTCTCTGCATGGTCTACAGGGATGCTAGAAGTGAATTGTTGATGGCAGCTTGATCAATGAAGAATGGCAGATGCTCATAATCATCAGGATGCTCTCCTATGTCAGCCATGTCTGGGTTCTCTGAAAAAGCAAAAGAACCCATCTCAGGTGCCGTCAAATGCTTTGAGCTCTGCAATGCACTAAATTCTGAAACTCTTGGACTGATGGAAGGGGAATGAGAAGGGTGGTCGAGGGAGAACCGGGTGGATGTGAACTCAGGCTCGGAGAGCGGGTCTGGACTCTCTGAGGTGGTCCTAGATGAATGAGGAGTGCTGGATAGCGGCGCCGACAGAGTCGGCCTAAGAGACCTCCGTCCCATCATCTTGATTATTCGGGAAGAGCAAGGTGAATGCAGAAGAAGAAGGAAGAAAGGAGAAGCAAAATTGTGCACAATTGTGTTGTGTTTTTGATCTTGACCTAAATATAACAATCAATCAAACACAAAACAGGGTGAGTTCACCAACTCAACACATGAAGCCGTGAAGGTTCGGCTTTTATCTTGTTAGTTTTAGCTCAAATTCAGGAATTTATCTTGTAACGAGTCCTTAGAGCACTATGCCTAAAGGAGAGAGAGTACTGCTGGAAAAGTATTCCCGTACTTGTCCTCCTCCTGTGTAACATGTAGCTTGCTCTTTTTGAGGTCCTTGTAACCCTTCATGGATCCCTACTCAGCGAAAGAATAAGAGGGAGAAAGCCGATAGGCGAAACCGATACTTCGGACCTCGCTCGCAACGGAATCACCCGTGAGCGTGCAAGATCCTACTCGGACGCAGACGGTGAGACAGACACACCCGTGAAGGCGTGGCCTATGCTCGGTACTTCGGACAAGGTCGATGCTTATACAATAGTGAGTCACCAATGGTGACCAAGCCCTACTCGCCTACGTACGATAGTAGCGCCAATACTTCGGAAATCCAAGCGATACACAAGGTAGCCACAAGCTGGGATTTTGGCTCTAATCCTTACGAAGCACTCTGCTCACTTGGAAGGAGACCTTCCCATGCAACCTGAAAACAAGTGAGGGTGTGACTCTCCCCAATCAATGAGTCCAATTACCAATTTTATTTAGGTCAAAGTTTTCTTAGCAGTCCCTTTTTTAATTTTTTTGGTGTTATCGCTTCTTTTGAGTGGATTCAAACAAGCGTCTAACGTTTTTGTTTTTTCTTGTTCCTACTTGATCCAAAAACAGAGAGAGAATAGAGTCGGAAAAGCCAATGCAAGTCGGCACCAAGATGGAAATCTCACCTTTGTGCCTAAATGATGGATGCTAAGTAAGAAGACTTACAGCGAATCCCAGCTCTCTCCATGCGGGATGCAAAGCAGAAATTTGTAAACCTAAACTACATGCCGGTATGCAATGCGGAAATCGTCCTAAGATAGGCAATTTCTACGTGAAGAACCACAAGTCAACCACCAATCTCCAATCCTAAGGTCCAGTCTAGGCTCACCCCTCCTTCTCTCGACACATCGAGTTTAGGAGAAGCGCTTGGCGGGATGAGCTCGCGGTGCGCGGATCGAAGATTAATGACTAACTGTTTAATTAGACTAAGTCCAAATACGATCTATAGGTGCATGCAAAGGTTATTAGTGTGTTTGGATCTAATCTAATCGATCAAGCAATTCATAGAACTAAGGGCTCAATCCACAAAAGAAATGGAAAATGAAAACAAAACCGGAAAATGACTGTGGAAAACACGACATAATCCGCGGTGAATAACAAGAAATAAATATGTAGGAAAATCTGCAATTTACCCAATAAACGTGCCAAGCACGTGACTTGAATGCTGGAAGAGGCTTCTGCTTGTAATTCTGGAATCATCGGGGGTGTGAATGTAATTTTGCCAAATATAATATTTGCTAGGATGTTTCTGCCATTTTAGTAAATCTTGAGGAGCTTTATGCAAAGTTATCAATTTTTAATTTCAAACCCCCTTAGAGTTTCTCTGGGCTCCTTCGTTCTTCAACCAACAAGGGAAGCAATGGGATGTCGCCGCCAAAGCCATAGAGGGAGGAGGGACGGTGTTGCTTTCTTCTTCCTTAAGTCAAAGATGGGAATGTGACCATGATGCGCCACTGTGGTTGGGCGTGAGGACGCCGCTCGCTGGAGAAGCAGCAACATCATTGTGGTGCGTGGCGGATCTGGAGATGGGTTGGGCGGCGAACACAATGGTCGGTTGTCGATGGCGAGCGGTTACCGTGCGGTTGGGCGGCGACAATGATGGCTGGAGGCGGGAGCTTTGTCGGGCGGCCGACTGAGATGGTGAGGGAGGCGGCGACGGGTGGTACATAGGATTGGAGGGCAGCGAACACTCTCAGGTGGAGTCGGTCGGCAGGTTCCAGACGGAGGCCGTTCTTGCGGCAGCGCACGGCTAAGGAGCGATAGGGCGAAGAGCCGGTCAAGATGGCGGTGCGAGAAGGCAACGAGGAGCGATGCGGGCTAGCAGTCATGCCCGCTTTTTAAATTTTATTTTTTTTATTTTCATTTGTAGATAGTAACATTAATAAAAATTTTTATTTTTTTAAATCCGAAATAGAGAAATTAAAAATAGAGAAAATATTTTATTATTATTATTATTTATTATCATTTTTTAATTTTTTAGATGATTCCTACAAAACAAGTGTTAGAGAAAAGAAATCAAATATATTTTTTTTTGTTTTTTTATTTTTAAAAAAATTAGGATGTAAGTGTGATGACTCGATCCCAAAAATCAAAACGGAAGATGTGAGCGGAGATCCGGCGAAAAATGAGGAATGGATCTGAGTCTCCGGCCATCGTGCGTGGCCGGAGTTGAGAGATCGTGCAAGGTAGAAATGAACACGTAGAGATTGAGAAAGTGAGGTGAAAAATCGAGATCGGTGGCGAGAAATCAAGTTGTGATGGATTCTACAATCTATATAAAAAATGATGATGAAATTAAAAATGCAAAAAATTAAACTAGGGTTAATCTAGATGAAAATAAGAGAAGAAAATGATGGATCTCACCTTAGAAGCGGAAAAGACCTTGATCACCTCGACGAAGACTAACTCGTTGTCACTGGATGACTCGAAGACTAGGCACCCTTCTGCGATAAGAAAACTCTCGGAGATCGGGCTTCTCTCATCAAATATTGATCAAGTTGGAATGAGGGATAAGGAGCCATGTAAATAGAAAAGATAATGGAGTTTGAATTTTTGAATTTTTGGATGAAGATAAGAGATAAGAGAGAAAACAAAATTGAAATGAGATAAAGTAAAAAGATAAGTGTCAAAGTTGTTTACAAAAATTAATTATTTTTTTGTATTTTCGTCACTTTACTTATTTGAAAAATTAATGTTAAATTTTTTTATTTTTTGTGGTAGTTAGTTAAGAAAATTAACTATATACATATGCTATATACATATATGACATTATCTACATGGGTAAATAAGAAAATTAGTTTTTTATTAAAAAAAAGTTTTTTATTTTTATTTATATTTTAAATAATATTAAAAAATATTTACAAGTATTTACAAATACAATATTTATAAATAATGGGAAAATTGCGGAAACCACCTCAGAAAACCAGCTTTTCACCCGTAACTCCAAAAATTATGAAATTACAGTCATTTTTTAAAGATAATGTAATTTACAATACAACGGAAGTGAGTTTGGTTCAAGTTGAGTTCATATGGAGTTGGAATTGGTCTTTCAATTATCGCTTAGTGGCTTTTTCCATGTGTGGTTGCTTTTATTCTGTATATGATTTGATTGTGTAATTATTTTTATTATTTAGGACACATTTTTATTTACAACTTTGGTTTTGAAAGTTATTTGATTTGAGGTCAATTCAGGTACAAATAAAATAGTATAGTATACAAATATACACAACACACATTTTTTAGATTTTCTGATTATGGACCCTATCTCCCCCTACTTTATTCCCGGTCGATCAGGTCAAGTCTTGACCTTCTCTCAGGGTTCGGGTCAGTCTGTATCTATTACATATATACAGTCTTCCTCTTTTTTTATTTTCTTTTCTTTATTTTTCCTTTCTTTCTTTCTTTATTTATTTTAGGTTAAAATAATATACAAATATACAATATTTACACATAAATGCAAGTTAGTAAGAGCATGTAGTTAGTATTATATACATGTGTTTTATAAGAGATTTTAAGCTAAAATAAATGAATAAAGATGATGAATCGCAGATTCATCAACCCTTTTTGAGGTACTAGCCCGACTCATAAAAGCCTAATGATTTGGTCTAAGTGGATACTTAAAGGTTGGGAGCGCTCGCCTTGAATATAGATCATGTAATGTAACTTTGTAATGTGATGAGCTTTCTTTTCATTTCACTTTTTCTTTTTTTATGTGAGGGAACTTCCCTTATTTTTCGCTATCTCCACTGCTTTTAACAAGGATTGGTTCACATTGATCAACTTATTAACTTAATGTAATCACACCCTGGTACTTGAGGTCAAACTCGAGAGATAGCTTGAGAACATGTCCCATACTGGCTAATTTGCTGACACTCAAATTTCATGAAGCTGTCATTAATCTTATCCCATCCTCGAGCATCATATAGATCAAGTCCAAACTCAAACTTCCAATCTCAGTTCCTCAAGTGATTCATTGATGCATATCAATCATGAATACAACCGTGCATGTGAGTGATAGTCAAATTCTTTTAAGGGACATTAAGCATGCATTATATCATCCATATCTTTTAATTAGGGAAGTTTGAATTTTTAAGCCAAGACCCTAATGATTAAGACAAGATTACTCTAAGTCGAAGAACTCCTTAAACCCAATGTTAGAGATCATCTCAAGCCTTGAGTGCAATGTGAAAATGTCAGGGAAAGACACTAATTAATAAGCTAGCAAGTTATTTTTTACAAAAGAATGAAGGAATTATTAGTTTTAGTAAAACAGAAACAACAGAATGGGTACCCTTGTCAAATCAATACATAGATAACATACAGACACACTAGGATACCCAACACAACACTACAAACTTCAGCTCCTTACAAATCAAGATTGACTCTTTGAGGTTTAAAATCACAGGCTGTCTTATGTTTCAACTACTTCCTTCTAACAGAGAATATTTTGGAATCTGAATAAGAAAGATCTTCATGGACTTGGAATTTCAACATTTTAGAGTGATGACATTCTTCCTCAAAAGTAATATTCATGTCTACATGGGAAGCCTCAAAATTCTTAACAATCATTGGAGGATGAATCAAACCTTGAAATCCTGCAACAAACTTTTGGGTTTCCCTTAGAAGAGAAAAACTAGATAAGGAAGGATGACCCTACATGAAATATGATGCTCCATGAAATGGGCATTCTCAATGTATGGTATTGACATCTCTATCTAATTCTTTTATCAATAAATCATCGTCCTTAATTGATATCACTTTTTTTAATGAACTCTTTATCAACCTGATCTTCCAAAATGTGGAATTGAAATCCAGACTTTCCTCCAAGTTGGACTATGTAAGACTCAAAGGCAGGACAACCTTATAAAGAATAAAGATAAGACAGTTCAATAAATCATCGCAACCTCTTAGAAACCTAAAACACTAAAGGAAACTTAAGAGACACAATAGAATTAATGGTGATTTTTTTAATTTTAATTAGGACTGTTTACAAGAGTTATGTAATTCCCACACACCCTTAGCTTTAGAAAAGTTTTTTGAAAACTTTTTACAAACCTTGTCACATAGATATACGTTTTCAAAATATTTTACAAGTGATTTTCCAAAACACGTCAATCGTATTTTACAAACCACGTAAAATATTTGAAAACCATGCAAATTATTTAAAAAATTTTCAAATCATTTTCAAAATCTTTTGTATAGAAATCAATTCAAGCAATAAAATACGATACCCGTAACCCTAAAAAATTGAAAAAATTTAACCTATGAGCTATGACTAAAGTATATATGTAATATATACGGTAGTCCCCCCTATATTTAGCCTTTGCTATGTCCTCATAGCATAACTAAGTATAACAATGCATGTGAAATGAAGCCATAATTCAACTAAGTATAAAAGAATGCAAGAATTGATGAGAAAATAATACAAGTGCAGGAATGTGAAATGAATACATTAGAATAAAAACAAGGGGACGGTCCCCCATATACTTAGGTTTTGAAAAATCTAAGTAAAGAAAGATAAGTAAATATATAGAAGAGACCTGATGAATAAACAAAATAATAAATAATGTAAGATTCCCCCCTATACTTAGGCTGAAAATAGCCTAAGTGTAGGTAAGAAAAAGAATGAGAGTCAAAGTAACTATATAAGAATGAAGTCAATAAGAATATGAATCTGTTGATGCTGAATCTTTTGGTGTGAATCTCACATGATGCTCATGCCTTATTTAAGAAATCTGAAATTGAATTGCTAGGCATGAAGTCAATCATCTCAATAGGAGTTAACCTTTCCTTGGATTCTATAAAATGCTTAAGTAATTGCTCGTTAACCAGAAAGGAAGGTGCTTCTCTGAAAGCTCGGAAATCTCTACACTTCTATTCTCATGCACTTCCTTAACAATGAAAGGGCCCGTCCACTTCGACTTGAGTTTCCTATGGAAAATCTTTAACTTCGCATTAAACAACCATACCTTTTATCTCGGGACAAAGTTCATGCATCTAATATGCGCATCATGCCACATATTAACTTTGTCCTTATAGATCATGCGGTTGTCATATGCTCGGTTGTGGATTTCCACTAATTCATTTAGGTCAATGTCTCTACACAATTTCCCTAAGTGACAACTCCAATTTATCTTCTTTATTTTCCATTCATATTTGTGCACTAACTCTGCGTGCAAATGACATGGCTTGCCATAAATCATCCTGAAAGGTGAAGTGTCAAGAGGTGTCTTGTAGGCCATTCTGTAAGCCCACAGAACTTGGTCCAATAACTGGGACTAGTTCTTCTTATCTGGACGGACTAATTTTTGAAGAATGCTCTTCACCTCCCTAGTTAAAACCTCTACCATATCATTTGATTGTGGGTGGTAAGGACTAGTTATTCTATGCTCAAATCCAAAGTCATTTGATAAAGATTTCATTATTCCATTCACAAAGTGGCTACCCCCATCATATTTATCAAAACTCTTGGTACCCCAAACTGTGAAATGATATGATCCTTTATGAACTTGCAAATAATCCTACTTTTTGTGGCTCGAGTTGGAATAGTCTCCACCCATCTTGACAAGTAATCTAATGCTAATAAGATGTACTCAAAACCTTCGCTATTAGGGAAGGGATACATGAAATCTATACCCCAAGCATCAAAAACATCACAAAAAATCACAGGCTGCATGGGCATCTCATCTCTAGAACCAACATTCCCTCCCATCCTTTGACAAATATGACACGATCATACAAAATCGTCGGCATCTCTAAACAAGGTCGGCCAAAAGAAACCACATTATAACACCTTGTGAGCAGTCCTCATTCCTGAATGGTGTCCTCCAGCCTCAAGTGAATGACAATACGTGAGGACACTTTGGTATTCCTCCTGAGGAATACGCATTCTCCTAGATACAATCCGGTCCTTCAAAGAAAATGAACGGATCCTTCAAATGGTATTTCCTCGAATCTGACTTAAGTTAGCCTATACTGCTCCTAGTCCAACCATGGAGAACTTGCTTGGAGACAAGGTAGTTCACCATATTGGCATATCATGGAAGTGAGTCAACAAGACAAATAGATTCATCTGGAAAGGTCTCTCGAATAGGCTCAGTATCAGGGGAATCCTTTAATTCAATCCTCGAAAGATGATCAGCCGCTACATTTTTAACTCTTGGTTTATCCTTAATCTCCAAATTAAACTCTCGGAGTAATAATATCCACCTAAGAAAATGTGCCTTTGCATCCTTCTTTTCCATGAGATACCTAGTGGTTGAATGATGGGTATAAACTGACTTTTGAGCCAAGAATCACAGACCTAAACTTCTCTAAACCCTAGACTATGGCAAGCTTCTCTTTCTCAATCACTGTATAATTTCTCTGTGCTGAATCCAAAACTTTTATTGTGTAGTGAATAGAGAACAGAATCTGATCTCTCCTTTGACCCAATATGGCTCCTATAGCAAAATCCAAAGCATCGGTCATGATCTCAAAGGGAAGAGACCAATCAGGATCTTGCAAGATAGGCGAGTCACAAATCTTCTTCTTAAGGAGATCAAAGACCTCAAGACACTTGTGATCTAAAAAGAACTTGTTGTCCTTTCCTAACAGCTCAGTCAGGGGTCGAGCAATCTTAGAAAAATCTTGAATAAAACATCTATAAAATCCAACATACCCTAGAAATGACCTCCCTGACTTGATGTTGGTTGGTGGATCAAGTTTCTTGATCACATCTACCTTGGCAGCGTCAACCTCCATTCCCTTTAGAGATGACGTGCCCCAACAAGATACCCTCCTTAACCATAAAATGACTTTTTTTCCCAGGAGAGTACCAGAGTTACCTTTCTACACCTCTAAAGGACTTGGTCAAAATACACTAAACAAGAGTCAAATGAATCACCATGGACTGAAAAGTCATCCACTGAAGACCTCCAAAAGATCCCCAACCATCTCGAAAAACATGGCAATCATGCATCTCTGAAAAGTACATGAGGCGTTGCATAGCCCAAAAGGTATGCGTCTGAATGCGTATATGCCGAAAGGACGTATAAAAGTGGCTCTTTTCCTGATCCGTAGGGGCGATGGCTACTTGATTGTAATCAGAGTACATGCCAAGAAAATAGAAGAACTCCTTCCCCGCTAGTCTGTCCAAAATATGATCAATAAAAAGTAGGGGAAAGTGATCTTTCTTGGCATTCTGGTGCCTATAATTGACACAGATGCACCACGATGTGGGTACTCGTGTCGCAATCTCAACTCCCTCCTCATTGGTGACCTTCTGAATTCCCGAATTCTTTGGGACAACATGTAAGGGTGCCACCTATTTGGAGTCAGATATTGGGTAAATAAAACCCGCTCCAGACTGTTTCTCAATCTCTTTCTTAACTACTTCCCGTAGATTTGTATTAAGTCTCCTCTAGAACTCACGGGAAGGTCTAGCATTATCCTCAACAAAAATATCGTGTGAATAGAGTGCGGGGTTCATACCCACGAGATCTGACAATGTCCATCCTATGACCTTACGGTTCTTCTCTATACTTCTAACAACCTAGTCTCCTGCTCTACAATCAACCTAGAACTAATGATGACAGAAAACTTATTCTTTGATCCCGTAAGGAAGGAGTACTTGAGTGTAGGAATCATCTGTAATGTTGTCTGCCAAATGTACTGAAAAATAGGGAATCAGATCGCTAAAGAAACACATTAATTCGACCAAAGCTGCGTACGACTCATCATCTAATTCCCTTGATTGTTCCAAAGGAGAAGGAACCGACAAGTCCAAAGGGACCTCTAAGTCATCAAGGGAATAGGTAGATGCATAACTCAAGAACTCTAGCAACATATCAACAACTGCTCTATGTACATTGTCCTCTCTAGATGTGAGGGTCTCGCTCTGTACTATCGAGTTCTCTACCCAAATCCCAACTGTGCCTTCTACGTCACAGTCTACCTTTGAAAAGGAAGAGAAATCTATGCTAGACTTTGAATCAGGTCACTGCCATTTCGTCTGCTTCATCTGTAGTTCCACTTCTCTGTCTGGAGAACGGAACTTCATCATCCCTATCTGATAATCGAATGAAGCTCCATCAGTCCTAAGGAAGGGCCGCCCAAGAATTTATGAGTCTCTCCAATGATTGGAGATATCCATGTCAAGGACAGTGAAGTCCACCGTGTAGTCTTGTCCCTCAATCGAGATAATGACATTCTTAACCTCACCCTTAGCATTTTTTATTGATTTATCAGCAAACTAAAGTTCTAAATCAGTGTAATTGTCCCAACTTCAGTTTCTCGTATAAGGCAAAGGGTAACAAGTTGAACGAAGAACCATTATCTATGAGAGTGCATGCAAACGATATGTCATCGATATGACTCACCACATAATGTGCACTTAAATCTCTCTTCTTCTATGGCAACTTATGGTTCTTGAGACAAAATGTAGTGGCAACCGAGAGAACATGGATCTTGACGTAGCTATTTGATTTATTCCTACTAACTCTACTAGGTGTGCATCTCACCTTCAAGTACTTCTGGAGTGCAGGATGACTGACCACATACTCATCAAATGGTACCTTAACCATGATGTTATCTCTACAAAATCATGCCATTTGAGGATCACTTTTTGAATCTTATTGATGGTGTGCTTTCCTACCGTAATAGCACGGGGGAAAGGGATATGTAAAGAAGGATGTGAAGACTCAGAATTATAAATAGAAACATGCACTTTATTATCCATAGAAACTGAGTTTTTCACAAATAAATCTTCTATAATTGGAATAGCAACTAAATCATCTACTACAGGATGGGGATTGCCTACTGAATGTGCATTATCTTCATATGAAGGTGCAAGGTTCTCCACAGACTCTGAATCTGATGTGTGATGTGTCGCTCTTGTACTCCTCCTCGATCTCCTCCTGGAAGTTTCCGCTCTCTGGTGATCTCTGTGAAGATGCCTGGCATCACCATCCTCTGAAGTCTCCTCAGGCTGAGCCTCAGAGTAGGTCCTCTCCATGTCCCTTGACCAATCAGGTACGACCATGGTCTATCTGCTCCTGAGAAATATGTGATTAACACAATCAAATAGAAAGATCTGGTGCTCAAATTTCTGAGAATCTGAGTAGTATACCTGATATAACTGTTGTTGTTGCTGAGGTCTGTTCAAGCTATTGGGGGTAGTCTGAACCTGGGCGGGAATGGATGCAGTAGGAGCAGTGTGCTCATCATGTAAATGGGAAAGACAGTTGAAATCAACCCTTAAATCATGTACCTCGTTCCTGTAGGAACGCAACTCCTCCAAAATCTGTCGATGGGAATCCATAGGACCTAAATATGAATGATGTGTTTGTGAAGAAGAAGAAGGCAAAGAAGAACGTGAAGAATGGCCCTGATGGCCATAGGAATGCTGTTGTTGGGTATGTTGCTGAACATGCGGGCCATGTTGGCCCAACTGGTACGTTTGTTGATGCCCGTACTGTTGTTGCTGCCTTCGTGCCTGATAAGGAACGACTCCAAAGCTCTGTGGTGTTGGAAGAGGTGTAGGAGTAAATGATGCGTTGTAGAGGGTCTGGGGATGTTGGTAGGAGAAACGGTCCCTAGAACTCCCCTGCCTGGCAGGATAATGTGTGTACCACACACCATTTACCTCCCACACCTGGAAAGCCTCCTCAATAACTGTCTCCACAAACAGTGGATGCTGCTGGAAAGATTGGACTAGAGGCTGTTCCTCTACCCATGGATGGGTTTCCCCTAGCATCTACTGCTCCTGAATATGGTGAACACAGTAAACAGGAGGAGCAGACGCAGTCACGATAGGTACCCTTATCTTGGATACCCTCTCAGAAAACTCCGCCATCTATTTAGGCAGTTTGGATAAGTTGCTATCCAACTCATCCATCCGCCTATCGATCCTCTCAACCATTGTGAGTTTATCTACTATAAGGTCCATGTCAAAAGGATCCACTGTAGCCTTCACTTCCCCGATGGATATAAATGGAATGGGGATCTCTAGCTGAACTCTACTCATGATCTGTGCTCTACTCATCTCGACCATCCACTCGAACACCTTCCATATAGTGTTCGCTCCTCATGCAGTGTAGCTGCCTCCATAAGCAGCACTAACGAAACCCTGCATCTCAAGGTGTAGCCCGCAATAAATAAACTGAACCACGATGGTAGGCTCCAAGCCGTGACAAGTACAATTCTGTAAGAGATCCTTGAATCTCTCCCATGCATCGTAGAAGGCTTCATTGGGAAGTTGAGAGAAACTCGTGATGCGTGAGCGCATCAAGTTACTACTCAAAGGGTAGAACTTCTTCAGGAAGAGGTCCTTGAACTGCACAAAGATAGTTACAACTACCTCCGGGTTCTTCATCCAGTAATCCACCTTATCCTTTAAGGCAAAAGGAAGGGTTTTGAGACTAATGTAGTCTTGGCTAACCATAGGATGCCTAAGGTTAATACAGACTAACTCAAAGTCCCTAAGGAATGCATATGGCTCCCCGTATGCATTCCCATGGAAATGTGGCAATAGGCTAAGAAACTGCAGCTTCAACACATATTCAACTTCAGGCTCTACCGTGTTCAACCAATTAGCCATCTGATGATGCCCATGGTTGTATGTCGTGCCCATTGGTGCATATCTACCCAACTGTAACTAGCCAAGTTGTGCTCTCATAAGTACTTGGTTTTGCTTGGATTATGCCAACCTAGCCAACATTGCATGCATTGGGTCCTCTCGTTCTTCCTCCTCTCCATTTTGCTTCTTAGGAGGCATCTCTAATGACTTTTGTTATATCCATTAAACAAAGTATTAAAGTGAGATATAGATAAAGATAATGAAATCGAATCAATTTTACCAAGGCAATGATCTTCCTCAGTGAGTAGAGAAGAAAAGGGATTGGTTGAGATGTAACCACCCCCAAGGAGGGAATCATGATACACCGATTCGGAAAAAGGATTATTTCCGAATCGAGATGGTCCAGTTAAAGAAGAAGAATAAGGGGACTGGACCGGTGAAGATATGATATCTGGGCAGTTCAACGATAACATTGCAAAATCCGAGCAAAAATCCGACCAATTATCCATCTTTGAATTCAAGAGATAGGAGAATTGAGCAAGCTCGATACAAAAAAGTCTAATACTACTGGGCGCGTGAATGTGCAAAGCGACTCACAAAAAACAATCAATGCACCCCCTCTGAATTAATTCACCAACTCAACACTGAAGGATGTGGATGATGGCCTTATTATCTTGTCAATTTTAGTTTAGTGAATTAGACAATCTTATACAATCTCACAAGTCCCTTAAGGTAACTCAAGTTCAAGCCAGTGGAACACACCAACAGGAGCAGAGTTACTTCTTCTAATGGTCTAATGCAAGTGCTTGCAGCAATAACATGACCCTAAAAGTGAGTCCAAGCACTTAGGGCACGAGTCCAAGGATTTTGGATCTAATCCTTAGGGGCTACGTCCTTACCCACACTGTCTGGAGGTAAGTACCTGCAATTAATGGGGTTTTACTGCATGTAATTCATGGTTGCTTTTATTCTAATTTATTTTGGTCAACATCCATTAATGTAGTCTCTATTTTAAGAGTTTTGTTTATCGCTTGAATTAAGTGACCACAAACATCGCCTAGCGTACAGTCCCTTTTCTTTTTTCCTTAAGTTAAAGAAAATTGAGGGAGAAAGCGAAAAACCGAGTGCAATCAGAAATCAATGATGCATGCAGTCATTCAGAAATACTTACAGTGCTTCCCAGCACTCTTCATGTGGATGCATAGACTGAATATATAAATCTAGCTATATGGTGCATGTTGAAAATCCGCACCTAAGCAGTAGTTCTATGAGCAGTGAAAGAATCAATTTATTTGACTAAGTAGAATGGACGCTATGTGCGTCTATGAATATCCTATGATTATTGTAATTGTTAATCTTATGAGATTGTGGCATGTGTCCTAATTTACGAAATAGATTAAGCAAAAAAACCTAGATATGTCTAATTTGGCGTAGTGCTTGCATCTAAAACATCACTCAAGTCAAGAACCATTCTCAACACAACCACCACATAGAAGAAATAAAGTTAATAAGCCTTCGTTACATACGAGAGATCTCAATCGAGAACCGCCGTAAATAGGAAATTAAGTTATGCATATTTACAACACAGCAAAATGGACTCAATTAATCTATATAATCTCTCTACTAAATAATTTGCTTTGTGGGCTCTCCAGTAAGCAACTCCAAGCCCCTCGCCTCCGTAGTCCTCCGAGATTCATTGGCTCCACATGCCTACAACAAAAACAATAAATTATTAGAGAAATTATAGAGAGATTAATATTAATTAATTAATTAAAAAAATGACAAATCACAAACTCAACAACAGATACAATACAAGCTCAAAGTAATAAAGCTAAAAATCACTAAATAAATATTTGGACGTAAAATGATCAAAAAAGTGTCGTGTCCCCGGCAACGGTGCCATATGTTGACTCACTAGATGTATGTATTAAAATGTATCTATTGTAGCACGACCACTTAGCATATCATACAGAACCAAATCAATGATCTCCGCGAGGAGGACTCAGCTTGAATTTATATCAGGGGAAATCCAGGGTCGAACACGAGGACACGAGCAATTAAATGTTGAAATTAATTTTGTCAAATATTTTAGATAGCAATTTTTAGGATGATTGTAATGAGAAAATGCATAATTCACAATAATGATGATTTTCAACATAGTTTTTATGCACTTAAATTATGTGAAAATAATAATGCATAAGATAAAGTCAATTACAATACGATTAAAAACACAATGGACAGCCGCGATTAAATAAAAAAATTATTGAATTAGTTCAATTTCAATTTAAGGCATAAGAACAGATTTGATGATGAATTTAAACATTAATTAGTCTCTAAAGCATTTTCAACACAATTCTAACTTCCCATTTTACTTTAATGCTCAAATAATTTCAGCAGGCAATTAAACAATTCATTAACTTAATGATAGTGATTAAAATTAACAAATAATTAATCATTAAGAGGCAAGGTGAATATCAGGTTCAATTGCTCACAAAGATGACATTTTTAACTTCATTTAAGTTATTAAATTAGCATTTTAAAAGATGAAATGATTCGTATGTGATTTTTAAGTCAAAACTAACAACAAAGCACACAATAGATAGAACAATAAATTAGCTTTCAAAAGAGATCAAAATCACTTCATTTGAATATATATAGGTAAAAAGATATTCAACAATCAAACCAGGGGCATAAATGTAGTAAAAACATAACAAAATATAGCACAAATATCACCAACAGATCCCTAAAGGGACTAAAATACAAATAATAAAATCTGGCGTTGGAATTTATTGAATATCCCCCGCGTGAGGGTATTTTTTACAATTAGAGGAATAGGTCGGGGTAACTCTGCAAATAGCCTAAGCTCGCGTGCAGAGATGCACGTGACTCTAGGTTCAGCTAGGAAGCGTAGTTCGGGCCACGTGGCAGTTCGTTGTGCTTCAGTTGGGGCTTGGTTATTTATGAGGTTGCAGGCTCGGACCTTGGATGTGGCATAATCACAGCCGTTAGATCACGCCCAAATAGGTGTGATCCAACGCCGACTGTAAGTTGTGTCTCATCTACTCTACAATGAGTGGCGGCTACAAGGAGGGGCTCTGAAGAGACCCCCATTCCTTCTCTGTGTCTATATTCCTCTTCAGATACTCAGGGAAGGTCGCTGAAGTTTCCACAAAGGAGATATTAGGTTGGTGGAGGCACATAAGCATCCAACAATCGATGAAGACGTAAAAGTATTAAAGATCAAGCTCCAGATCGGAGCTTCTTCGACCGGCCATTGAAGGGATTTTGAACCTGCATGGTTAGATAACAATAGCCGAGACAACATTAAAGTGTTTGCGTGCAATGGTGAATGAAACAGAGGGCATATCAAACGGAGAAGATGAGACCCTTATGGGTTCTCCTTCAATACTGAAGCAGAAGGAAGATCGAGGTGGGAGAATGCATTGGAACAAGAAGACAAAGGTTGTGCCCTTCCACATGGATCACAGATCTACGATGAAGACGAAAATCACCTTAGATCAGGATATGGATCTAAGTGAGGCTGACACTAAATTGAAGAAACATGAAGAAAAACTAAGTATCTAACCGGTGCTTGAAGAAAGATGAACGAATGGCTTGGGATTAATCTCTATCAACTTCGAGGTTGTCACTCCAGTAGGTTAGCCGAACCTGGAGCTCGAATAGTCGCCTAATGGCATTGTAGCTTGGCCATTCCGGCCAAGGGTTTCACCAAGATTGTGGGTTGTATTTGCATCATTGATTGACCCTACTTCTATCACAAGGAGGGCAGGAGACAATGGGCCGGAGTCTGTTCAATGGTGAACAACCACCACACAAGGAGGCAATCGAGTATTTGAAGATGGAATGGTGGCGGTTCAAATGGTTTTTGCGGAAGTTTCACCCACCACCATCGTAGAGAAGTTAGAATTTGGAGATGGTTAAGGGGATGGTGTGACTCATGGTAGTTAGGCGAAGATGTTGGAGGTATCAATAGTTCGGAAGGTGGTCAAAGGGTGTTGGGAAAAACCGACGAAGTTAGATGGCTGAGAAGGACGATGGATCATATGATCTGACGGTCAAGGATCGAGCGCCAAGGAACGACTTAGATCGCACCTAAGATGCGCGGTCGAACGGTTGAGGAGACGACGCTCAAAGACGGTCTGGATGCAAAGGCGGGGTGATCTGAAGGTCAACAGTAGAGGCAAGTGGCAACACAAAATGCGGGCCACGTGGGCGACTGAGGAGGCGCCATGTGGCCCAATCAGTTTAAAGAGAAATAAGAAAACCAGAGAGAGTGAGAAAAGAATTAGTTAGAGGGAGAATTTAGGAAAGTAATAAACATGAAATTGTAGATCTCATCAAGATCTACAACTTTCATGTAGAAGTCAAAGAGATCAGAGGTCATTTGTACACAGTTAAAAATTAAATACAAATTAAAATCACATAAAACAATTTTACTTATTTTTCTTTTGTTATTTTTATGGCTCTTTTATTTTATATTAATTTATTTATATACAATATTATTCTAATTTTTATTTGATTTTTAATAAGAAATAAATACATAAAATATTAGCACAATAATAGGGTTATATTATATATATTAATTAATATTAATTATATACAACACACAAATTAGTAATTATAATCAAATTGTCAATGAATCTTTGTAGATTTACTTAAGTAAGAGAGATAATATTGATGATAATGATGATAAATATGAGATTTATCACCCCTCTTCCCAGAATAATTCTTGAACCTATGGTCCCTTACAAACAATAAAAACTTATGCATATCCCAATCTCTATGAACCCTTTCGGCAAAGCGAAATTGGTTTAAAGCACTTTCAAAAAGAGCAGGACCAACCCTTTAGAATCAAGAACTACAGATCATCCTCGATAGTATCAATCTGAACCCCCCACGAAGACTCGACCTTTTCCCTAGCAGAACCAACTCCATGTGAGTCACAAAGTATCTTTACTCTCTATTGGCCCATGATGCATTGGGCCCAAACTCTATATCCAATTTTGGTCCAAACCTTTCCATCCACATGTATCATTTTTCCTATGGTCATTCTTCCATTATAAAACTCCTGACGCAAGATAAAATTGACCTCTTATCTCACCCCTCAATAAATGTGTGTCCCCTATGCCTCGAGGCAGCTGAAACCCTTGAACATCTACTTCTAAATTGTCGATTTACATTACATGTGTTTAAACTTTCTCAAATTTCCCTACCAAGGACCAACTTGCATTGTTTCTTCGGAAATCATAATTTAATTCCTCACTCAAAATAACAATGGCAGATGACCACCAAGAGTACATCAATATGGTGGTTGATTAGAAAGGAACGATATGCGAGGTTGTTTTAGTATACATCTGAGCCACCGTCTATTATAGCTAAAGATGATGCTTTGCTTTGTGATAGTTCCATTTAACCTTCAACCCTTCCCCCTACCCATCTCGTTGCTTTGCCCTCTTATGGATCTTATATTGTTGAGACAACTAAGGGAGTCTTGCCAATCTGCAACCTCATACTTGTTTTCAGTGATCAGGAAAATCATGAAGTGATGCCCTCCTATTGTCGAAGCTCCCCTTGTTGAATTCTTATACCCTCTGATGGTTTCTATTTTTGGTATATGCCTTAAAACTCTGGACATTTTACTCTTCATAAGGATTAGTCAGTTGTACTAAATATTGGGCCCTTATGGAGTACTTTAGCCTCTATTTTGCGGTTGTTAGAACTGTCTGTTGGTGTTATTGCAACTTGGATACAGTGTACCATCTTACCCCTTGTTTTTTGATGAAATGAAATGCGGTCTTTTTCAAAAAAAAGCTAGAAATGTTATAACAATTAGGCGTAAGAGAATATTGGGGAATAGAGTCTGTTAGAGTTGTTATCTTTACATTTATGCCTGTGACCCTTCGAGTTCTGTAAACCCTCATGACCCTTCAGGTTCCGTAACCCTTTTGACCCTTCGAGTTCGATAACCTCCTGTGACCCTTCGGGTTCAGTAACACTTGTACTCTCGTGATCCTTCGGGTTCAGTAACACTTGTACTCTCTAGGGTTTTCTCTCTATATAAGAGACCCTAACTCTATGGAATAAACATCTCATTTTGTTTCTCTTCTCTACATGGTATCAGAGCAACGGTCCTAGACCGAAGGATAATACCTTAAATCCGCTGCCACCACCAGCCCTCTCTCCGCCGACAAGGAGAGAGGGCTGGACCTCCTATATCTCATCTCATCTATTCCCCTTCTCAACATGGTATCAGAGCCATGTTCCGATCCTGGGACCTGTGGGTTATGGGCCCACCACGCTTCTGCTGCACCCCTTCTCAACAGAGTCAGTGAAGCCTTGCGAATCAAGAGGTTGTGTGACGATCTTGGTTAATATTTCAAGGGACCTTCTCATATTCGAGGCACTATGAGACACCAAGCCATCCCTCTCCGTATTCCAAGCCACTCATTCGTGTCCGTAATCGGGTTTTTCTTAGAAATTACGGAATAAGACCATCACTCTCTACTATGTCACTAATGGCATGTTGATTCTTATCTACACTTTTGTCCATAATCATATCTTTAATTGGAATCAATAGTTCTTATCTATCCTCGCCTCCATCCCACCAATACTCTTTTTTGGATGGATATATAGATGAATATAAATGGTGATATTTTGCAAAAAAAATAAAAAATTTGCACGAAAATGTGGCGGGGGCAGCCATGTTGGCAGCCCCATAGGGGTAGCCCCATTGAACCCTATATATAGGGCTCAATGGGGCTACCCCCGGCCTATTTTTGCGCAATTTTTTTTGCAAAATATCATCATGTATATTCATATATATATATATATATATATATATATATATATATCCCTTCAAAAATTACACAAAAATGAGGCGGGGGCAGCACCATTTTTCCCATACATATACATTTTAACTTTGCTTTATCAATGGTTTATCGATATTTTTCTTTCTCAAGATTACTTGCTTTGTTTTGTTTCTAGCTCTAAGGGAGAAAAGAAAGAATTAAGTAAGTTTTTCAAAAGTTTTTGCGGAAAGAAAAGATTAAGTAAGCTTGTGAAAAGCTTTTGAAAAGAGAAAGGATTAAGCTTGAAGTTAACCATCGCATTGTTGATGTAAACCTTCGAAAGAAGTTTTGAATTTCTTTTTCAAATAGCTTGGCCTCAATATATTTTCAAAGGTCCATATTCACATTATTTTGACACCATCACAAAAGAAGAGAATGTTAGTAAATTACATCCTAACCTTTGTTTAATAATGACACACAGAATTAAAGATAGGCACTCACATTATAGTAATTTTACAACTTGCAGGATTGACAAAGATATCAAAAACAAGCCTCCAAAGTAAGATCAAGCTCTACTCTTTTCTACTCAAGTGTGGTTGTATTTATCACTTGTGTGTGTACTTGAAAATCTTAGGTAGCGTTCGGCTACCGTGTTAGAAGTGGGTTTGGGGAGTTTACCCCCCTTAATCCACATCCCTCTCTCTCTCCGTGGGCCCCACTTTATTCCTCTTTTAAAAAATTAAATAAATCAATTTTACATATCAATCCTATTAAAAAATAATATATTATACCATCATATCATATAAAAATTATAAACTACTCTACTTCTACTCATTTTTCCAAACTTCAATACAATCACATCACAATAACTACTCACTTTTTCAAACTTTAATACAATCATATCACCACAAACCCACTTCTAACTCACCCCCAGTTTAACCCTCTATCCAAACACCAAAATCCAAAAACGGGTTACCCTCTACCAATTTAACACACCTTAACCCACCAACGAAATGCGTGCTTTCAGCCACACATGTCTAATCATATAACACATTCCAGATACTCAAAAAGTTAATTTGCATAAAATCCCCCAACCAATCGATCACTTTCAGCGATTTGATTGATAACTCTTGGTTATTGTATATAACCTGATCGATCACTTTCAATGACATAATCCATCACTTTTTGTCATCACCAAAATCATGATCGATTACTTTGTGTGACCCGATCAATCTCTTTACGTTACTGTCTAAATCAACTTATTGATCGCTTTTGTACTCTGATCAATTACTTTTGCATATTAATTAATAATTTACGGTCGATCATTCAATTGATAGAATCGACCAATTTTTATATAGTGCCTTCAACAAGTAGTTATTTGATCGATTAACTCAACCTGACTGTTTGATCGATTTATAATACTTCAATCTTTTTTTTACATTGATCCTTCTAATTTATTCCTCGGTAAGGTTTTTAAAGTTGGCCGTGTTCCTGATATGGACCCCAACGATTATGTTAAGCCCAAACATCTATATTATATCTCTATAAGTTGCTTAATCCTCTTGTAATCACATATAACACACATAATAACAAGTTGATATTCAATCAAGAAAGAAAGCGTGTTTTGCATTGTCACACGCATTGAAAACCGTGAATACTTTCGCAAAATACTTTGCTGCTCTACTTAAGCCCCCCAATCTCTAATCAATCTCTATCTCCCTACGACTCTCTAAATATATCGCATCAACAAGCGATTCAACTACACATGTGATCACCATTCCATAGTTCATCATCTCCATCATTGGTTTGAATTTTCAATTTCCATTACTATTGTCCTCATCACTGATATAATGCATAGCATATAGATTATGTGGGCATGGTAAAAAAGATACATGTACCTTTACTTACTTCTGTATTTGTTGTAAAGGCTACTTGTTGTGTGATCCAAGTTGCAGGGAACTTTATTGTGTGCTCCAACCAAGTAATACGTCTTTGGTGTGAGATATAAAGCAGTCTACTACCTTACGGGAACTTTGTTATGTGATCTAGAGCATCGTACTATGGTATAGGAACTTTGGTGTGTGATCCAAAGTGGTGGAAATTTTTTGATTTGTGATCCAAATCATTTGTAATTTTTTTTGAATTCTTTGTGGTAAATAACTTGGTATAATGATTACTGATTGACTTGATCGATCGGGAATCTTTGGTTAGGAGACTTGGGGTGTGGTTTTTAAGCAGTTGCTTTTCTACATTAAGATCTATGTTCAAGTGGTTGTATACCTCTATTTACTTGATAATATGTGCATGTCTATTAAGATATTGTTCTATATGGATATTAAGATACTATTGTCCCCATCCCCTCTGGTAGTATAGTAATCGTGCATATATTCATGTTTGGTATCAGAGCTATGTTTGCACATACAATTTAACTAGAATCGACAGAAATGGTTGTCATATCCAACAATAGCTTTAAGCGGCAACTAACTAAGGCCTCCTACTTTGATGGAACTAATTAGTGTTTCTAGAAAATTAAAATTCGGATATTTCTAGAGTGTATGGAATTAGAGGTATGGGATGTTATCGGGTTAAAATGTATACATCCAAGGGAAGTTGCAGAAACAGTTCTAATAGATATGTACAAGAAGAAAGCTATATTCAACTCAATAGCTATGAATGCCCTCTTCGAGGCAAAAGATAATAGAAGATTTCAGTTGTTTAAGAGCATGAAAGTCCTCGCATAAAATTTGAAATAACTTGAGCATTGCATGTGAAGGTATGAACAAAGTCAAAGAAACTCACATTAGCCTTCTACAACGATATAAATTGTTTAGGATAGAAGACAGAGAAAGGATTTGATACATGTATACCAGATTCATATGTATATTGAATTGATTAAAAATATTGATGTGGATGTTAAGGAAGCTATACATGTGAAGAAACTCCTGAGATCACTAACTTCAAAATGGAGAATCTTCGGAACCCTAATCAAGGAAGCAAATGATTCGGATATACTTGCCACAAACGATCTTGCTGCCGACGGGAGGACGACACTACTGGCAGAGACCATCTGGTGAAAAGGCCGCATGAGCAAAGCATGGTAGGCATGTGTCGAGGGAGCAGGAAAAAGGAGGAAAGGGAGCCTGGACAATGCAAGCGCCAGGGGAGGTCGGGTCATTTGACAGAAATTCCAATGAGGAGGAGGGCGACTTTTCTTGACCGAGTCAACGGGGGAAGAGTCCAGTAACCATGCCTACCATCATTCATGTGTCAAGCAGTGCGCTGGACCACCTCAAATGGCGTGAGCCACATGCGGGGAGACTCTCACTATAGTGTGGAGGAGGATTCGACCGACCGACACCCATCCGACTAGAGGGACTACGAAGTTAATAGAGTTATAATCATGCTTCTCATAAGAAATTGAAAAGCAACTGGAAAAAGAAGCAAAAAGCAAAGAAAAAAACGTTAACGCTACAACCTGAAACATCTACATTAGAAGAAGACTTCGATGAAGAAGACATGGCTTTAATGTCTGGAAATTTCAAGAAATTCATTGAAGAATCAAAGAGACTCAAAGAAAAAGGACAAAGATATCATCTATTACAACTGCAAAGAAAGGAATACTTCTAAAAGGAATTCCCCTTGAGTAAAAAGAAGTATGGAAAGCAACCAGACCTCTCTAAGGAATTGGAAGCAATCGGACTTCACCAAGGAATCACCAAAGCATCACAAAAAGTTCTCTCATTGATATGCCATGCAAGCCATTTCAGACACTTCAGATTCGAGTGGAAATGACGTTGAAGAATCAGATAGAAAAAAAAACACTTCTCGGTCTAATGGTAATAAATGGTGAGGACCATAAACAAGAAAAAAAAGGCAAATAGATCATCGGTAGTGGATTCTTAAAGCACATGACTAGAGATACCAACCACTTCATCAAAGCAAAATGTAAGAAAGGTGGAACAATCATATTCGGTAACAACCGCGCATGTATCTTTTTAACCTCAAATACTTGAGGAGAGGAAAAGGTTCCTTTTTGTTTTGAGGGTACTCTTGAGAACAATCCCATATAGATGGGGGTGGGAAGAGCTTGCTACCATGGAGCCTTCGCTCTCTATTGACTATTCTTTTGTGGTCGGGCATTCATGCGCTTTTACCATGAGTTCGTGCCCAGTTGAGGTCAGTTCTATTAGTAATTAACAAGGAAAGTGCTATGAGTCAGAGTTCACGACAAATAAGGGAGGAGTGAAAAGACTAGTATTTCCTTGCTTGATTCCTGGGACATCTTTAAAAGTTGCTTGCTTATAGTTAGCCTCATACCTTGCGCCAAACTTATTGTGAAATGTCAAGGGAATTGAGGTAATGCTTGTTTATGTTGATGATATCATCGTGATAAGTGATCATGCAAAAGCTATTGGTGACATGAAGAACTATTTTACTAAGAATTATGCTACCAAAGATTTATGTCAGATTAGTCCTTTTCTAGGTAGTACAGATATGTAAAAGACAATAGTGAATACAACTACTACTCCTCCTCCATAGTCGTTTCTCTCTGAAAAAGTTAGAGAAGGATCCTACTTCTACTTCTCATACTTATCACACCTCACATTTCTTCCCTTTCCCGCTTCATCATCAAAAGGGAGTTTGGCTGAGGTCTCATCTCTCGCTTAACTAGGCACATTTTGGCTCACTCACTCTATTTCATTCGCCCATGACATATACGGAGACTTGCACTCACACCAAGGTGGAGGTAAATAAGGGAGGAGGGGTTGTTAGGATTGAAAAGAAGAAATCGGATTTCTTGACCTGAGGTTGTAACGGAGATAGCTGATTATAGTCGACATATGATTGATGTCCGAGATAACCCTAGTTTTCATGTTTGAAGCGATGGGACAACAATGGTATCATTTACAATGGAATTGCATATGACATTTACCTTCCTTTGGTTGTTGCCATGCTCTTGTATAGAAACCTACTAGTTATAGAGGGAGTGTGTTCTCAAATCTCTCCAAGGTGCTTATTTATGGGTGTTGGGGATTGATGTCATGCCCTTGCCAGGAGCATTTTTTCTCCCGGATGGGAAAACTATATTTATTTATAGTACAGATGCCTAATAGGAGAACCTAGTTTCTGGGGCATCTTCCAATATACGACCATTATTTGTGAAGGTATGATCGGTAATTCTCTCACTTCCTTAGATAAAGTCAGATTAGTTGAAGGCTTATAACATAACCTCTAAATTGTTCTTTGAATTTTATCATTTTCTGGATATTGTTTTGAAGTAACAAAAGAATATTAACAAGAAAATAGTTACACACTAAGGTTTCATGAATATAGTTCACTAGATTGTTGACTAACATCATAAGATGAAACCTTACTCTGGTATAAGAGACTAGTGCACATTCACTTGAGATAAATTAATAAGTTAAGAAGACTTGACATAGTAGAAGGAATTTCCAAGCTAGCCCATAAGAAAGAATATCTTTGTACAACATGTGAATTGGGAAGGTTACATAAAGTATCCTTTCTAAGAAAAAAATAGTTAGCATAACTAGACTCATAGAGCTCTTGCACTTATATCTCTTTGGACCAATAAAATTCAAAATCTTAAGTGGATGTCATGGTTTATGGTTATTGACTTTCTACTTGAGTTTTGCAAGTGAACTAATATTCTGCTTTTCATAATTAACAACTCTAGGTAAATGTATTCAAAATGAACAAGGAACCAATGTCACTAAGTTGAGAAGTGATCGCCGTGGAGAGTTTGAAAATTAAGCTTTCTCGGAGTAATGTACAAAGGTTGGGGTTATACATGAATTTTTATCACCATGAACAAGATTTCAGAAAAGTGTAGTCTAACATAAAAATTGCAAACTCCAGGAATGTACTCTATGATATGTGAATTTGGCATGCCCTATTTCTTGTCAGAAGCTATAAGTATTGTTAGTTCTTAAATTGCACTTTGATCCGTCTAGTATAAAAGAAGATAAGAAATCTAAAAAATCAATATGATAGGGAAAAATGAACCCTTCTGGATTATTCTTGGGTATTTGAGCTCTACTTTAATCACTCAGTTGCTTTCAAGTTTTTAGTTGTAAATATTTTATTCACAATAGATGAGTTTGAATCCAAAAGTGATGAAGGAATATTTCTAATATATTCCTCTTGAAGAAAAGCTTGCATGGTACGTAGAAAGAAGACACCAACGATTGAGGAATCTATGAAGGTCTCATTTGATGAGGATGTCAAAATCCCTCTCTCACCTCATGTAGAAGAGAAATGATGAGGAGATGCATATTTTGGATCCTTCTATTTGGGCAGAATCCATCTTGTTTGTTATTCCTGAATTAGTGGGATAGTCTAGTGGATGGTCAATTAGTATAAAAAATGTTTGGATAGTGGAGTGATTGTTGGGAGGATTTATTATGATTCGATTTAATTAGAAGTTGAAAGAGTGGTTAGATTTGGATTAGTTTATAATTATTTGATGGGAGGATGTGATGTATAATCCTTTTATTTTTTATTGATGAGATGGATATATTTTTTAAGGTGGGGGATTTGGGAGAAATGATGCGAGTTGATTTATGGGAGAGTTAAACATGATGTGAGTTGGAAAGAGAGAGGGAGAGAGGATTTTGGGTTGGATTTCTACCATCCCTTATCCCACCTACTAAACTTTGGATGGTTAAGAGATGTCTCCAAAAATGGAGGAACAATCTTCCAATCAAACAGTTCATGGTTTGCTAAATTATTTTATCTTTATAAGATATTGTCCCAAATAACATGTGATTGAAGATATATATCATGGTATTCAAACACGTCCACACTTAAATACATTTGTTATATATTTTTTTATCCCTTAATGAGCCAAATCTATGACGAGATGTATAATGATGCATCATGGCTTATGGCAATGCAATATGAACTCATTCACTTTAAAAGGAATATGGTACAAGATTTAGTATCCAAAATTAAAAACCATTCCTTAATTAGAACAAGAAGTTTCTTTAGACAGAAATTTGGATAGAACCAGGCAATATTGTAAGAAATAAAGCCAACTCATAGCACAAGGATACAATTAGGAAGAAGTTGTCTATTTCATTGAAACTAGGCCATTGTCTCTAGGTTAGAATCAATCAAAATGCTATTGGTGTTTGCTTGTTACAAAGGTTTCGAGCTTTTCTAAATGGATGTAGAAGTGCATTTCTAAACATTTTCATTAAGGAAGAAGTTTACATTAATGAACTCTTACGATTTGAAGATCCTAAGCACATGGATCATTTTTTTAACTTGGGAAATATATGTATAAGCTTAAACAAGCACCTAGATCCCGGTATGATAGGTTAAAATACTTTTTAACTTATTCCGATTTTCAAGTAGGTAAAAGTAGATTTCATATTACTTATTAAAAGAAGACGTTTTAATTTACTGATTGCTTAAATTTACATGGGTTATATCATTTCCAATTCCAGTAATACAACTCCTTATAAAGACTTGTTTCAAGTAGGTAAAAGTATATTGCATATTACTTATTAAAAGAAAACGTATTAATTTACTAGGTGCTCAAATTTATGTGGGTTATATCATTTCCAATTTTAGTAATGTAACTCTTTATAAAGACTTTGCTAAAGATATTTGGAATAATTCAACATGAGAATGATGTGAGACTTGAGGTTCCTTCTTGGATTATAAATTACCAACTTGACCATGGGATCTTCTTTTCATAGCAAAAACACATAGTGGAAATACTAAAGAAAAATGATTTGGATAAAAGTAAAGGAAAGTCAACCCATATATCTTCATCAATTCATCTTGATTAAGATGAAGTAGGAAAAATCATCGATCAAAAGATACATCAAGGTACAGTTAGCTCATTACTTTATCTAACAGCGATTAGATCTGATATTCTTTTCGGCACTTGTTTAGTTGCATGTTTTCTAATAAACCTTAAAGAATCTCACGTACATGTAAAAAAATTCGATGCTTGGTTTATACTACTAACTTTGAAGATGATTTGCATTGATCTTATTGCATATAATGATGTTAATTATATTGGCATTCATGCATATAGAAAAGGTATTGTTGGCAGTTGCTAGTTCACGGGGAATGCTATGGTATCCTGCTTTCCTAGAAAGCAACATTATGTCACATTATCTACAATTGAAGCAAAATTTATAACAGTTGCTTTAGCATGTTCAAACTCTTTCTAGTATTGGTCTAACCTTTAATCTGAATCGTAATCTATGTGCTAAAATAGTTACCATTAATATGACTAAAAATAATGTTAATCGGTCTAGAATAAAACATATCAATGAGCATCATCACTTTCTTTGTGAAAATATCCTCAGAGGAGTACATTAGACATTTACTAAATTTTTACAAAACATCTTACTACCTCTTAATTTGAGAATATAAGAAAATAATTAAGTATTCACACATTGTAGGATATATCTTAAAATCTCATCTCCTCAAAATTCATGTCTAAAAACCTCTCTCAAAAAGTGACTATGATAGATCAATTCATATAAGATGATCGATCAGTGCCTGATCAATCAACACACTTAGGATGGTCGATCAAAGAGACCAAATCATTTTTTCATTTCAACTTTCAAGGCGGCAAATTCTTGATCAATATTATCATACCATACTTATTTCTTACACTGCAAAACTTACCCTTTAATGATTTTATATCATATCTGGTTATATCTCTCATTGATCTCTACAAACATTCTTTAAAACCAACCTAATTCCTCCCCTATATACTACAAAATAGGTACAACCTCTCCAGCCTTTCAAAATTTAAGAATTCTCAACTTAAAAAGAAAAAAAGGAATTTGAAGTTCCTAGCTGATCGATTAATCAAGATAGTTGATTGATGAACCTTTCTCTAGGTAACTACTTTGATCTTTTTCTTCTTACTTTTGATCTATTTTTGTTGATAAGGGTATCGTTGGTATTCTTTCTCTTTCTCTACCGGAAAAACCTAGACCTTTTTTCCCAAACGATACCCTGAAAACCTTTTTTTCTTCTTTCACCAGCCATATTCATCAATTAAATACTTTAGGTGTTCAATCAATTGAATCTGATCAATCAATTGAAATTAACTAACATATAGGAGTGGAATCTAAAGGCAGAGTGTGGAGATATTTCTAGAATTTATGTATTTTCCTGTTATTTATTTTCTTTGTTCCATCTAATGTAATTTACCCATAGACTTTCTCTATATAAGATAGCCTAGGGTTCCTTAGAATAAACATCTTATTCTCTTCTTCCAACATGGTATTAGAGCCACCACCCTAAACCCTAGTCGCCCTCTTCTCTTCTCTCGCCAACGTTGCCACCTTCTCTCTCTCATCTCGCCATGCTGCCACCCCCACTGCCACCTTCTTCTTGCTGTAGGCCCCGTGGCCCTCCCGTCACCACCCTCTACCTCCGTCGCCACCCTCTACCCCAGCCGCCACCCTCTCCCGCCTACCCCGCCACCCTCTCCCCCCGTCCCCCCCTCTCATTACCGATGGATTTGAGTGCATATGTCTACATATGCACTCAAATCCTTAGATGTTTATGTAGACATCTCTTCCTTGGTCTATAAACTTTGTTCTCTGACTCCAGCATCAATGTCAGAAAAAAAAGTCGGCATGCCCTCCATATGCGCTTTCAAAGGTCCAACACCCATAGTTAAGATGGATGGGACGAACTATGAGCTTCGGACGATGCAGTTCATGAGTCTTATGAAGTGAAATTGTAGGAAGCACATTCTTACCGAAAATGAGCTGACAGAGAAGACTGGGGTTTATGCCTCATCGGAGGCTGATGATTCGTATGCCAAAGTTTGGCTTTCGGGTACACTGATGATGGAGATCGCTAATGATGTACTCCATCAGTCCACTGCTAAGGTAATGTGGGGCATCCTTGTCGCGACATACTCGCAGATGAGAAATGAGACCAAGATTCTCCAACTGCAGCATGATATATTTACGATTGAGCAGAATGGTTGCCATCTACATTCATCATATACATCCTTGTGGGGGATGTTTGAGAAACTTTATAGCATCATTCCCCTTACGGAGACTCCTGAGAAACAGAAGATGTTCCGAAATGCTACAATGGTGGGGGTCTTGCTAGCGGCCCTTGACCCGAAATATGATGTGGCCCGCTCGTTGATCCTTGCAGATGCTATTATTCCTCCAATGGAGGAAGTGTATTGAAGGCTTAGCAGAATTACAGTCTCGTCTACTGCTACTACTCCACCCCCTTCGGTGATGGAAGCTTCCAAAGGCAGAGGAGCCTCTTCTTCTTTCCGTATCCGTGGACCTCATGGTCGAGGTGGCCGATTTCGTCATCCATGCATCTTTTATCATCGCACTGGTCATACGAAGGATACGTGTTATTCTAAGCATGGTTTTCCTACATCGTCCCGTGTAGCCGAGCACGCTGCGTCTTCACAACCATCTACTTCAGACCAGAGGTTTGAGGATCCTGTTGCCAGACTCCGAGATATCACGCCTCTTACCTCTACTGACTCTCCGAGAAGTCACTTGGACATAGCAGCTTTAGCTTCTGCCAATACATCAACCGCTACTAGCACATCAGGTAGTGCTTATGCCTTTACTTCCTTTCATGGTTTTGAAGTTTCAGAATGGATTATGTACTCTGGTGCGACACATCATCTTTGTCGAGGCAAAGATAAACTTACATCGTACAGGGAGGTTCCACCAGGGAGATTTGTCATGATTGCAGATGGGACCCATTCCCCCATCATTGGACAGGGGGAGATCACTTTAACATCCTCTATACGTTTACAAAATGTCTTGCATGCTCCAGATTTTTCAATGAACTTACTGTCTATCAGTCAGATTACAAATGATTTGTACTGTCACGCTATTTTTGACCCGTTGTCTCTTATTTTTCAAGACATTCTTACGGGCAGGGTGATTGGATGTGGTTGTGAGCAGGATGGTCTCTATCGATTGGTCTGAACCCCTTATTCTGGTGTATCACCTCAGTCTAGTGGAATAGTCTCTCCCTTTACTTGGCATCTATGCTTTGGTCACCTCCCTCTTCAGAAGTTGTGTCATATCCTGCCCCAAATTTCACTGAATTCTTCTTTTCAGTGTGAAGCGTGTCAGTTGGGAAAGCATCACAAATCTATTTTCCCTAGTCATCAGTCTTGGAGCAGTAGCTCCCCTTTTGAGTTATTGCATGTTGACATTTGGGGTCCGAGTCGTGTTCCTGGTCACCAGGGACACATGTTTCACTTAGTCATGGTTGATGATTTCTCTAGATTATCATGGATGTTTTTGTTAAAGAATAAATCTGAAGCATGGGATGTAATAAAAAATCATATCAATGAAGTTCAAAATATTTTTTCATCTACTGTGAAAATTGTGCGTACGGATAATGCCTTGGAGTAATACACTCGTGCTCTTTCACAATTCTTCTTGTCTTGTGGCATTATCCATCAAACAACTTGTGCTTACATGTCTCATTAAAATAGTGTTGCTGAGAGGAAACATCGTCATCTTCTTGATATCACTCTGACTTTACTTATCAAGAGTTGTGCTCCCGTATCTTTTTGAGGTAATGATGTGCTTATAGCGTGTTATATGGTGAATTGTATGCCATCATCTGTCTTAGGTGAGAAAGTTCATCTTTCTGTTGTCTTTCCTGATAGGGAATTGTTCTGCCTAACTTCTCGTTTCTTTGGCTCTGTTGCTTTCGTTCATCAGCTTTCTCCAGGACTTGCAAGCTCTCACCTAGGGCTGTCAAGTGTGTATTTGTTGGGTATTCTCATACTCAAAAGGGTTACAGATGCTATGATCCTATGAATATGAAATATTATGTCATTGTTGATGTCACCTTCTTTGAGTGTGTGATGTATTTCTCACCTATAGGCGACAGGTTGACTTCCACTACTACTGATGATGAGGTTTATGTGCCACCTCCTCCTCTGTGTCCGTCTGTTCCCATACCAGCTCCTACTGCTCCACCACCACCATCACCACTGCCATTACCACCACCACTACCTCCACAACCACCAGTGCCACCTTTACCGAGATTTTATACCTATCATTCTGTCCCTGCTCACGGAAGTGGTCCTTCATCCACCACGCCCCCAGGTTTATCCAAGCGATGTTACTAATGATGGGGTTGAAAATGTGCAAATACATATTTGGATGTACCTATTGCCTTATGGAAGCAGAAGCGGACTTGTGCATCCTATCCACTTTCTTCATAGGTTTCATTCCATCGCCTGACTGGTGATTTTCAGAGGTTTGTTGTCGCCTTATCTGCCATTGAGATACCACGGAGTTATCAGGACGCATTGAAGGAGAGTTGTTGGCGTTCAACCGTGGAGGAGGAAATGGCTGCTTTGCGAGTCCACAGTAAATTGAGCTTAGTTGTTGCTCCCCCAAGAGCTTCTGTTGTCAGTTGTAAATGGGTATTTACTATCAAATATCATGCAGATGGCAGCCTTGACCGTTACACAGTAAGACTAGTGGCACGAGGGTTCACTCAAACCTTTGGTGTACATTATATGGACACTTTCTCTCCAGTTGCACGTCATTCCACTGTACGTGTCTTTCTTTCAGTTGCTGTGGTACGCGATTGGCCCTTGTTTCAGCTTGATGTTAAGAATGTCATTTTATATGGGGATCTGCAGGAAGAAGTCTACCTGCATCAGCCTCCGGGGTTTGCTGCTGAGGGGGAGTGTCAGATGGTATGTAGACTTCACAAGGCAATATATGGTCTTAAACAAAGCCCGTGGGCATGGTTTCAGAAGCTTTCCGACCTAATTCGGAAGCAAGGGTTCAAAAGATCAAATGTTGATCATTCTTTGTTTTTTCAAAAGACTCCCAGAGGTACTGTTATTATCATGGTATATGATATACTTATTACAGGAGATGATATGCAGGTGATAAAGATGACAAAAGTATTTCTAGGCCATCAATTTGTGACTATAGATCTTGGTACCCTATGATATTTTTTGGGATTGGAATTTGCTAAGAATACATAGGGCTCGTTTGGTAACCGGGTTACCTCGGGGTAACCCGGTTTACCCCTCTCTTTTCTTGGGATGGAATTCTATCACAAATCATAGTGACATCACATCACATTCTTTATTCCAACCCTCTCCATCCCTCATAACCATCCCAAACAGCTACTATTCTCATCAGGTTACCCCAACCCACTCCAACCCAGCAACCAAACATACCCATAGGGTCCTGTGATGACCCAAAGGAAGTATATTACAGATTTGCTTGTTGAAACGAGCATGATCGGTTGTCGACCCTCGACTACTCCCATGGATCCTAGCATGAATTTATATGAAGATGATACAGAAGAGGTTGACAGGAGAAGATATAGAGAGATGGTGGGAAAGTTTCTCTATATTACTACCACTAGACTTGACATCGCTTTTGCAGTAAGTCGGGCGAGTCAGTTCATGGAACAGTCCAGACAAGTACACATGGATGCCATATACATGATACTGAGATATATAAAGTTGTCTCCAAGTGCATGACTTTTGTTCAGGAAAGAAACAAATATCTTTGTTTCTGCATGTGCTGATGCGGATCATGGAGGATGCCCTAAGGATCGGAAGTCTACTTCAGGTTTTGTTGTGTTTGTTGGTAGCTCTTTTGTTTCTTGGAAAAGTAAGAAACATACAGTGGTGGCTAGATCTAATGTTGAATTTGAGTACAGGACCATGGCATAGGCAAGTACATAGATGATGTAGGTTCACTACAAGAAAGATTAGAACAGGCGACGGTCAACATCCGTCGCTAAAGATAACTTGACCGTCCCCTCTGATCAATGGGGACGGTCATAAGACCGTCTCCAAAGGTCGCGTCGCATTTGGTATACGCGACGGTATGACCAACCGTCCCCAATACCCACACATAGGGGACGGTCAGGACCGTCCCTAAAAGTCTAGCATAGGGGACGGTCGTGACCGTCCCTTAAAGTATATTATTGGGGACGGTCATGACCGTCCCTTAAAGTCAGTCGGGGGGACGGTTATGACCGTCCCAAAAGAGAGAAAGTGAAGACGGTCATAACCGTCTCTAAGAACGAAGGGGACGGTCGCAATGACCGTCCCCTTTGTTCATCTGCTAATAAAAAAAATTTTCATTGCCCCCTATTTGATCCTCATTTTCCCCTGTTACAAAAAATCTGTATTCATAATAAAAATTACGATCACCAGACAAAAAAATGCAATCCACATTCATAAAAACCTCGTCCAACAACACATGCATTCAAAATACTACATTATCCTACAATAATTGTTCAAAATAATTATACAATATACTAAAGTATCCTACAAACTAAGTAAGCTATCCTACTCGTCGTCCTCATCCTCTTCGTCGTCGGCGTCCTCGTCATCATCAGCATCATCTTCTTCTTCGCCTTCATCGTCGTCGCCTAGCCTCACAGCGATATTATCATCATCTGTTGGGTGGCTAGTCGACGCTCCACCTTGATGTGCCTGCATGAATGCATTGAAAATCGCCATTTATTGGCGCAAATCCTGAATCTCCATATTCATGCTAGACACCTGACTCTCTAGTTCCCTCTCTCTTTGTGTCTTCTGAGAGGTCGAGCCGGTCCCTACTCCATACCAATTCCGTATGGTGGCACCACGACCACCACAACGGACGCGTCCCTGATGCTCTGGACCGGTCGCCTGGAGGAAGGCCGCATCAGGAGTAAGTGGTGGATGACTCGTTCCGGTGGGGTCTACAGAGCCAGTGGTTGTGAGCCTGACCATCTCCTCCTACAAATTTATTTAAGTAAGTTCAAATTCATTTAATTTGTAAGAAAGATGCAAATATGTTATGAATAACTTACATGAATTGGACCATAGGCAGGATCCACCCAATGAACTTCCCCGCCCACATCGCGGCTCTTAGACTTCTCGAAGACTTCCATTCGGCTGGGCATTCTCTCGTTCTCCACTTCCTAATGTGAAAAGATTAGTAAACTTAGGATATCATTTTAATGCATATTTAATAGTTAAAATTTTAACAGTAATCATAAAGTAGATTACTTACGAAGTCATCCTTTAATTGATTTGTGTTTCTTCTACCCATTCTATGGGTAGACTTGAAACCTTTCTTCCTATTTTCAGCATTTCTCCTTGAGATGCCCTATACGAAGATAATAATTTTAATAAAAGAATTAGAAATGATATATTTATAAAATGCACATATATGTGTCACATACCGTATGTTCTCCTCCCATCCAAATGTAAACCATCGCCCTCCATTGTTCAGCGGGTACATTCGGAGGACAATTTGCCAAATTGGCTTCCAATGGAAGCTCCGGGTCGAAGTACTTTAAAATATAAAGAAAATTAATTATATATTTTATGATGAAAAACAAATTTATCATTAACACAAGCATCGATCTTCTCGTATTTCAGACCAAGCGATCGGAATCGTTGCTTCGCCTCTTTCCAATCCTTAGGATAATTCTGAGGATTATTTAATAACTTTCGTATTAAACCCAGCACATCTGTCATCATTGCTGCAGTTGATCCATTCCTTACTTTCATCTTAAACAGCTCTAACAAAAACTGCAAACGCGTCATTTCCACCCCAGGAGCCAATATATCTTCTGCATCTGGCAAACTGCTCGAGAACCTATCATCTAAACCAATGTCTTGTGCCTCAGGTCTTCTTAAATCGTCCATTAGTTCAAATAACTCGCGATCAACATTATTCAAGGTTTGTGTAGTCACTCCTGCATCTACGCCCATATCCTCATCCATTCGCAAATCTAAACCCTCTCCATGTTCAGTCCAAATGGAGTAATGTAACCAAAATCCGTTGAGTACGAGATGGTTATACACTGCCTCTCTAACATCCCATTTGATATTCTTGCATCTCACACACGGACAATAAATCTTTAGACCACCAAATTTCTTATTAACTCTTTCTATTTCAAATGCCCAATCCAAGAACGCAATCACTCCTCTCTTATATTGTTGAAAGTCATCGTATCTCTTATCCATCCATGATTTATCCATTTTACTGCACAATCATAATAAAATCCACCATTCTGTTATTATAGACAACACGTTTTCCACCCTAAACCATAATGAAGTGTTTCCCTTATACACAAATCATTATGGGTATATGTATTGTATACACAAATAATTATGGGCATATCTATGATATACACAAATCATTATGGGTATATGTATTGTATACACAAATCACTATGGCCATATCTATGGTATACACAAATCATTATGGGGATATCTATTGTATGATTTCACTATCATTTTGGGATATCTATTGTATACACAAATCATTATGCGATATCTATTGTATACACAACCCTAGTATATCTAATGTATACACAAATCAAAACAACTAAATCATATGGAGAAAACCTAGGCATATCATCAAAACAAATCATAACTAGGGGAAAACCTAGGCAAATCATATCTATTGTATACTAAACAAATCAAGCAAACCTAGGCATGTCATCAAAACAACTAAATCATACGGGGAAAAACAACTCTAACAAGATTATCAAGTAAAATAAACAAGAATAAAAGCAAAGGAGTGTTGATAGTTACCGAATATGAAGATTGACGAGGTCCGCAAGCACAGAGGAGCTGGAGGCGACGCCGGGGTGGAGCGGGCGATCGTGGGGCGGCGGGTTGAAGAGAGGAGAATGGAATGAAAACGCAGGTCGAAGTGGGTTTTTTCGATCTGACCAATGGGGACGGTCGTAGTGACCGTCTCCATTGGTGACGATCGGCGACGGTTCACTAAAGACCGTCTCCTTTGAAAGGCATAAGGGACGGTTCTCATTAACCGTCCCTTTTGACCAAGGCAGAGGGGACGGTCAATAAAAACCGTCCCCTCTGGTCGACCACTTTGGTCCATTCGTCAGAGGCGACGCCAACAGAGGAATAAAGGGGACGGTCAGGACCGTCTCCAAAGCCCTTGCAGGAGGGTCGAAAACATCCAGTAGCCTGGTCAAGGCAGAGGGGACGGTCAATATAACCGTCCCCTATGGTCGACCTCTTTGGTCCAATCGCTAGAAGCGACGCCAACAGAGGACCAATGGGGACGGTCAGGACCGTCCCCAATGCCCTTTCAGAAGGTTCGAAAACGTCTAGTGGCCTGCTCAAAACAGAGGGGACGGTCACCTATGACCGTCCCCTCTGGGCGACCTCTTTGGTCCAATCGCTGAGGCGACGCCAACAGAGGAATAATGGGGACGGTCAGGACCGTCCCCAAAGCCCTTCCAGGAGGGTCGAAAACGTCCAGTAGCCTGGTCAAGGCAGAGGGGACGGTCACTATAACCGTCCCCTCTGGTCGACCTCTTTGGTCCAATCGCTAGAGGCGACGCCAACAGAGGAGCAATGGGGACGGTCAGGTTCGTCCCCAATGCCCTTTCAGAAGGGTCGAAAACGTCCAGTGGCCTGCTCAAAACAGAGGGGACGGTCACCTATGACCGTCCCCTTTGGTCGACCTCTATGGTCCAATCGCTAGAGGCGACGCAACAAAGGAACAATGGGGACGGTCAGGACCGTCCCCAAAGTCCTTCCAGAAGGGTCGAAAACGTCCAGTGGCATGACTCAAGGCAGAGGAGACGGTCACTAGTGACCGTCCCCATTGAGTTAATACAGTAGGGACGATAGTCCACAAACAGTCTCCAATTATGTGGTTATTGGGGACGGTTGTTTGATGACCGTCCCTAAAAAGAGGCATTAGGGATGGTCATTCAAAAACCGTCGCTAGTTGTCGTCCCTAAATGGGGCAATTCCTGTAGTGGTTTAAGCTGTATTAGAAGATCTGCATATAGATGTACCTCTACCCATGCAATTACAATGTGACAATCAAGCATCATTATTTATTGCTAATAATCATGCGTTTCATGAAAGAACAAAATATACTGAAATAGACTGCCATTATACCAGAGATATGATTCAAAAGAGCTTGATTTCTACTTCCCATGTCAGTTCAGGAGAGCAGACTGCAGATATCTTTACCAAACCATTGTTCAGAGGGTCATTTCAGAAGTGTTCTTCCAAGCTGAGCATGATTGACATCTATGCTCCATCTTGAGGGGGAGTGTGTAGATATTTCTAGAATTTATATATTTTTCTGTTGTGTTTATTTTCCTTGTTCCATCTTATGTAATTTACCCATAAGCTTTCTCTATATGAGAGAACCTAGGGTTCCTTGGAATAAACGTTTTATTTTCTTCTTCCAATACAGAGTAATGGTTATGGTTAGACTTAAGCTGCTCAATCCCAATTCTATATTGCATGTAGTCACTTGCTATACTTTAATAACCTCCACCTCAACCTTTCTGCCTAATTCATCGGCCTCCCTTCCACTACAAGTTACCGTTCTAGTCTTATCTTTTACAAGGGTTGTCTATTGTTTATACAACATCAGAATAATCGGGCATTTATTCTGGATGCAAACATCATCCAAGCAATTCTTAATTGTCCAAACGATGGACCAATCATTGGTGATATTCATTACCAAGTCTCTTGAGAAGATTGCCATGTGGATCCCCTCTCTGCATTTCAAGCCACTCCTTCGTTTCCTCGAATGCATTTTTTTCTTGGAATTTTTGAACAAGACCACCAACCTTTCCCATGTCACTAATGACATGCTGATTATTATTACACCATTATTTGTGATCACCCCTTTAATTAGAATCACTATTTCTAGTCTATCCTTGTCAACACCCACATCAATACTCTCTCCTTCAGTGTCATTATTCCCTACTAACACTCTCTTTTGTTGCATGCTTTGCATGTGCTTTTATCTTGCTTAATAAATAGTTATCGATGTTTTTCTGTCTCAAGCACTAGTTGAATGCACGGTAAACTTTGGTCATTAACCACCGAAATTAGCATCCCTCTGTTGAGAAAGAAGCATTGAGAAAGGGTGCGTTGCAAAAGACATCTGTAACGGTCTATGGCTAACCATCGAGTAAATCAACCGCCTCAAACATACAAATCATAAAAAATATTTGTCAACCAGGGGCCGTAAACTACCGCTGATAATATGTATCTTGGCGGACTTGGAAACTACCAAGAATAGTTATAACCCTTACTCCTCGATCATATACCCACTGAGAGTATCCCTTGTAAAAAATACAGCAGCAGTTGTTCAGCAACTGCTGCAGTTCAACGGTTTTTATTAAGAATCTGCTGCTATTGTTGCTATTGTTACCGTTACTACCCCTCCTCTCCCTCTCTGTCTCCTCCTCCTCCTCATCCTCATCATCCTCCTCTTCGTCATCATCATCCTCATCCTCACCCAAGGACAATATAATGCACATGATATCAGACATTTAATATGCACTCAGACATTTAATATGCAAAACATTGCACAATATCATATCACAAAACTTGATAAACATAGACATTTAATATCACAGTGTATGAAGCATTAGAGATTCTATTAAGATCAATACTAAGTACATGACAAATTATATGACAAACATAAACTTAAGAAAACCAAGTATTTGATTAGTACATGACTAATTAGCCCAATATTCATTGTTCTTAAATGCAAAACACCACACTTCATACTCTATAATTGTGATGGTCTCAAAAGGGGTGCATCCTCATGAGGTGGGGGAGTAAGGTCACACAAATCACAGGGTGGAGGAACATTTACCCATCCTGCCAGTTCGTCCACCAACCTAGACACTTGCAATGCCACTTGCAAGTTTTGTTGCGCCATCTCCTGCAACTGGACATATCTATGTTCGCCCTATCTAGATCCCTTGCCAATTTGGCCACTCTTTCCTTCAGTTGATAGAACTCTTGTTGTGATGGACCATCACCGCCTCTCACAAACCAAGTGGACTTGTTTGAAGAAGAACCACCAAGAAGAACACATCATGAATGTTGTAAAGAGGATGGAAGCATTGATCGAAAAGCATCCTCACCCAATTGGTCCGGAGTTCCTTAATTTGAAGATGTTTGGCTCTGGATGAGGTTGACCATGTGACCCTGCAAATCAAGGTGAATATTCAGGAAAGTGTCTCGTGTAGTATTGTTTCATGTACTCATTAAGAACTACTTACATGTGCTTTTGTATAACTCTCATGAATAAATATCTTGTTCTCATCCTTATCTATCATTTTCCAGGTGAATCATCTAATGCACATTCATGTCAAAGAACGTGGGGAAAAGGTTGTTCAAGCTTACAAAGAGTCTCAACCATTTTTACATTGCATTTCTCTAGTTGATTCACATCGAGTGCCTTAGCACAGGCAACCTTGAAGAATGCATCTAATTCAGTTATGGGTCCAACTACATATTCGGGTAAGACACTATGGATCGTAAGAGGAAAAACACATGCATGTACACATAATTTTTGTGAATTTTGAGACCGATAATTTTCTTATGTGTATCATTTACACATCTTGATTGATTCGAGCAAAAACCATATGGCACCACGATTTCCTTTAAAAAGGACAATAAACGTGCCCGTTTATTCGAATCCAGATGATAGGGTGCCTCAGGCATGTTAAAGCTGCCATTCTCCTTGGGTATCAAATGTATGTGTTGATGAATACCAAGTTGTTGAATATCTTTCCCTGATTTGATGGTACCTTTGGAGAATCTATGATATTGAACATATCCAACACATTATCCACGACGTTCTTTTCAATGAGCAGTACATTAAGATAGTGACGTATTATAAGGTGCTCCAAAAGAGTAAGTCCATGAAAAATACACCTTTTTTTAATCCCACGATCTGCAGACCTTTCAAATCGTTCTTAAATGCTTTCCATAGTATGACATCTTTCATCTATAACAATTTAGCCATTACCTCATGACATGATTGCTGCACTTTTTATGTGATTGATGAATCACAAATTCGTCATCTTTATTCTTTCATTTTGGCTTAAAATCCTTAGTAAAATACATGTAAATAACAATTAATTCTCACTATTTAATATTCTAACTTTATTTGTTAATATTGTGTAATTAATACTTATTTATACAAAAATAAAAGAATAAAGAAGAAAAGAAAAGGAAATAAATAAGATAATATATATTTAATAAATACAGACTGACCCGAAACCCTGAGATCATTTCAAGCATTGACATAGTCGACAAGGAATAATGTAGTGGAAGATATGGTCATTAACTTATAAAAATGCCAAAAAACCAAGTTCATAATGTACATATCCATTTCATCCATTATGCACATAGCATGTACTATTTTACTTATCATTAATTCAACCTTAAATAAAATATTTTATTCTTAAAACTTGTACATAAAAATAGTTTTTTAATAATTAAAAAGATTGCAAAAATAAATCATGTACATCATAAAAGGGACAAAATCCTAAACGTAAAATCATGAATGAAAAACCAATGACTACTCCAAATGAACTCAAAATGAAGCAAACTCACTTTTATTATATCTAAAATAAATAGAATAAAATTTGTTCCATAAAACATAGAGTTAAGATGTGAAAGTCAACTTTTTGGAGTGTTATGGCATATGTATGTATATATTATACCCATTTATTTGCTTATTTATTTATTTGTATTCTTAGCATATTATATTTTTAAATTTGTAAATATTTTATATTATTTATTTAAATACAAATAAAATAAAAAATTAGCAAAATCAAACTGAATAATTGCATTTATTACATAAGTATAATGTACTTATGTGTATTTATTTATTCCACTAAATAATTCATAATATATATATATAAACCTTAAATTATTATGTATATAAATAAAATAAAAAATAATGTGTATTTTGCAAAAATAAATAATTAAAAATATGTATACATTGTATATAGGTAATTTATACATGTAAATACATGTCTTTAAATAATTTAACATTATAAATTAATTTATTTAATTTATTAAAAATCACCAAAAAAATAGTTTGTTAAATTATAAACATTTTTATTTTAATAACTTTTAATTTAAAGCCATTTCCTAATTTATTTTTATTATTTCCATTTAATATTGTTATTTTGTCGTTTAGTCTATTTTGTCTTATTCCATGGATGTTCTGATTGGCTCATACAAAAACATTGACCTTCGGTCAACTCCTCCTCCTCCCCTTTCCAGCCCGACTAACTTGTAAACCCGCTTCTTCTATAGTTATTTTCAACTGATTCCCAACACCATTTCATCGGATTCCTCCACCCAACTAGCCTCCTTACATCCGAGATCCACGCCCATGTTCATTTTGCCTCAATCTGACCTCGGTTCACACGCTTTTCCCTTTTGAATTTTGCCCCTCAATTGCCTATATAAGTGGATCCAAGTGCTTCCTTCTTCGTTTGATCCATCTTCCACCTTAGAATATTAAACCACCTAGAACATCACCTGGAGATCGGGCTTCATGACATGAAGCTCATACAATGTTCTGGAGTGAAGAATTGGAGGATCAGGCGAGATCCATCACCGACAGGAGCTCCTCCGTTGCGATCAACCTCGACGGCCTATTCACATCCGTCTTGAGGCGAAGACCATCGCAAACCCAACCCCTTTTCATCTCAGGTAAAAGTAGATAGATTTAGCTTCAATTCGATTTCATTTTCATTCGATTTCCAGATCCTTATCAATAAGTTGCATCCGACCTCTGATCTGCTCGATTGGAGGTCAATCTCATCCGATTTCGATCCAAATCGATATTCATCTCATTCCGCATCGAATTCACTTCCTCACTTTTCAATTCAGAACATGTTCATCCCAGATCAAATCGGATCTGGGCAGTCGATCCTCTTCCTCCATTGCGTGAGGATCTCCACCATTTCCTCCCTCCATTTCCTTGTCAATAACGTGTGGCCCAACCAAAGCTTCGTCTTCAAGCTTCGAATAACACTTGCATGTGGGGATGCTACATGTGTAACCTTCATCGAGCTTCAACAATAAGTCTTCAAGAAACAGCTCCAGATCTCTCGTCAGTGAGATCTGGACTCACATTTCCATGCCAATCGGAGCGGAGCAGCATCAGGGACGCACGAGACCATCAAAGCTGAGATCGGCACACGAGCTTCAGATCTTGTGGATTGAAGTTCAAGGAGGGAGTACTCAATACGAGTTCTTCCAAACCCCTCATCCATCGTCCGATCAAGAAAAGCCTCTCCAGATCCAATCGCCACCATCCAAGTGCGCCCAAAACTCCACCGCATGATCAGACCCGAAGCTTCGATCTGAGCCATCAGTGCCTCATGTGCTCTCCACGTGCCTTGATGAAATTGCACTTCTACTAGCCTTATTCTGATTGTTTGCATTTAGATCCTCTTTCTGTAAATAATAACTTTGGAATAACTTCTTAAAAAGTATACGTGTTTAGTTTATTTACTAATAATTACCTGTGAACCAAATTCACGTGATCCCCATATGATTTGTGGATCATTTGCACACTATCATGGACCTCTTCATTTATTAATAAATTGAAGAATTGTTTCTGTTAATTGCAACAATACCCATGTATTTGTGGATCACGTACTGGAGCATGTGATTGATTGGGATGTTTGCGTGTTTAATCTAGCATTTTTAATTCTGTTAATAATTGATCTAAAGTTTGTTGCAAATTACGAATAGGCCCTTGTCTGCTGCATTTTATTCTCTTTGTTTATTGCTTTGATTAAAAGGTCCATTACTCTAAAAAATCGACAAATGTTTTATTAAGCTTATGATTAATTGTTTTCACTCATATAATTTTGTTTTGAAAAATTAATTTGATTTTCTATTATTAAAATACAAAAACACACTTTATTTCACTATTTGATACTTGAAAAATCATAAAAATTCGAAAATACTTTGAAAAATCTAAAAAAATTACTATAGGTATATTTTATAGCATTTTTTCTTATATATATATAAATCAAACAAAAAATCAAACAGAAAACATTAAAAATTCGTATATATAGAAAAACTTATGAAAAATACATAACATCACATAAAAAAGCACAAAATATATATTTGATTGTGTTTAAAGCCTAATAAAAAAATCTTATGTATAAAATTAGTTTCCAAATTGATTTCATTCATTGTATACTTTTAAAAATCACAAAAACAGTAGCTACTTTTACTTTAAAAATTGTTTTCATTCTTAAATAAGTAAAAAAATCCCAAAAATAAAAATACATCAAAAATCAACATAAATAGTAAAACATACTAAAAACACAAAAACTTCTGATTTTATTATTTTTGGGCATTTTCAAATTTTAAAAATACACAATGTCTTTTATTTAACTTTTGTATATGTTATATTCCTAAATTGATTTCAAAATTAAAATTATATAAAATTGTGCAAAATTAAAATCAATTAAAAATAAAAAAATCGGAAAATATAAAAAAAAACATAAAACATTACAAAATTCATTAAAATTCATAAAAAACATAAATTCATTAAGAACAAACTAAAAATCAGAAAAAGAAATTATTTTTGGGATTTTTACCCGGCAGATCTCGTAAATTTTTTAAATTACCTCTACGACCTTTTGGATAATGTAATTACCACATCGACCCTGTAAATTACCCCAAGAACCTCCACAGAGTTCAAACAGATTACCCGAAGGGTTCTTGAGGTAAGCATTGGCAGGTTTACGGGGTCGATGAGGGAATTAGGTTGTTGAAAGGTCGTGGAGGTAATTGAAAAAGTTTATAGGGTCTATCGGGTAAAAATCCCATTATTTTTTTATTAATTTTCGTAATTTATATCCATTGTAAAAATAGTTGTCTCCTTGTGTTCGGCCATGGGAGTTATACCAATTAATAATTAGCACATTCTCTTTTAGAATAAATATTTTTTATTGATTCGGGGATTATTTGAATTACAACGACACTGTTATATCTTCACATAATTAAAATCTTGCAATCTTTTGTTGGTCAGTGCTGCACACTCTACCTGGAAAATCATGCTGACTCACGACATGACTTTCCATCAAACTCGACTTTATGTATACTGTTTTGCCATTGATGTGACAATGGTAGAAATCCGTGGTGACCCAAAAAACATATCTTCTTGCTTTTGTTCAATAGAAGATGATGTGTATGTTCCACTCATAAAGGACAAGCAAACTTTCCTTTAGTACCCAAACCATAGAGGTTGCCATACGTTGGGAAGTTGTTAATCGCCCATAATAGGGCTCCATGCAGAAGAAAAACTGATTTTCATTTGCATCGAAGGTCTCCAAGCCATGACACCACTATATCTTCAAGTCATCTATCAGTAGTTGTAAGTACACATCTATTACATATTCGGGTGCTTTCGGTCCTGGAATAAATAGGGTCAGCATCATGAAGTTAGACTTCAAGCACATCCACGAAGGCATGGTGTATGTCACAACCGCAACTGGCCATATGGAATACCATGTGAACATGTTCTTGAATGGATTGAAACCAACTATTGCAAGACCAAATCACACATTATGTGCATCCTCTGTGAAGTCTGGAAAGGAAACATCGAATGACCTCTACTCCTTCGAGTCAATCGGTAACACATGTTTCGATCATACAAACTTAGGACACCTTATGTCTAGCCTTTATTCTGAATAGTTCCAGTGAGAACTTCAATCGAGACTTGTTATTTCTCTAAACTATAATTTCTTCCACGTCTTTTTCAGAAATGTGAAAAACTGACCAATATCCCCTATCAGTTTAACAAGATCTTCATCAGGATCAAGAACGTCATGTTCGAATTATGGTTCATACACTTGTGGACTAGAACCAGAAGGAGGATCAAAATCCATTTGGTATGAAGTCTCTAAAGGCTCATTGCCATGAGCTGTCCAAGTAATTGTAGAAGTCCCACCATTTGTTGCAGATGACATGCTCGAAAATGGTGTCTCTCACTCGCAAGCATCCTTTTACAAATTCTTCCACGGATAAGAAATTTTCTCATGGTTCACCCCTCGAAAAACTTTTCCATTCATCGTTGAAAGCCCAGATCAAACATTTCAAAATACCATTCTTGTAAAATGGGTAGTCTGCTTAATACTTTGTTAACCACGACTTATCCACTTCTAGCACCTTCATCGTAAAAGGAAACATTATTCAACGCAAACATGTCAAACCACAACCTATCCATGACCACCGACTTCTATACAAAACCAGAAACTGAGCCCATGATACATCGCATGCCTAAACCTATTTCACCAACGATAGGAGAAGAAAGAAGAATTGTGTTTATTAAAATTATTACTTGAGACCATCTATAAAGATTCAACCTCTAATATAAGATGATTTTTGTCACTTGCTAGTTTATATCTGAACAAATTTCAACAGCATAACCCACACCCTTTCAGCATACCTCATAAAACAATCTTGATTGTCTCTTAAAATTGTCACCAAAGTGATAATAATTAAAGTTAATCAAGATTGATTTGGTATATCAAGGAGGAGAGAAGTTACACCATGGAAATACATGCTCAAATACAAACTTTTTTGCATGTAACAAAAATAGTCTTATATTAGGTTTTGAATCTTTATGGACCCCTTGTTTGGGACCTTTGAACTAAGTAAAGCCAACATAAATATATCATTATGCATACATCTCGTATCTCATGAGTATGTGCTGCGTATGAGAATACCAAGATGTCTGTAAAATGTTAGTCGTTTATGTTGACCGGATATTTACGTAGATTTGGCTAGTTAACGATAAGGATATGGAGCTACATGTCCTTAAATTTGTGCCTAATTAATGTGACGTTATAGTGTAACTATATAGGCATGTACCTGCAAAAAAATGTCTCTTGCCTGCACACATCAAAATCCACAACCATTGGACCAGGGTATCTCATCCTAAAGTGAGTCCAATAGTATTGTGAAAAAATAAAAAAAATAACACGATTGCACACACCACCCGTTGTGCAGGGCCACACACAAACCCGATGTAGAAGGGATGCATGGCATGTGAATTATTTATGTGATTTTATGTATAGTAAGTGTTTTAACCTAGTTTAAACTATCTAACTAGGAATTAGTGTGACATATGTCACATTAATTACAAATTTATGTGATAGATTGGTTATCACGAATTGGCTTTTAATGTGACAATTGTGGAAACCTATGATCATGTGTGTATACACATACGTCCCCATACATATATAGATAAACATAGATACAATCATACATATGCATACATACATATACATACACCTACCCATACGTAGATAATAGATACGTAAATACTCATAGATACAAAGACACATACATATACATACACATAGCCTTACATACATTAATCACATAGATACATACACTACATACATAGATATATGTACACATACATACGCATATACATAAATACACTAGATACACAAGTACATATACGCATACATAAATATACTTGTACACATACATAAACATATGCATGCACATATATACACATACACATACATACACTAGATACATAGATATGCGTACACATACACAAATACACACATACACATATATAAACATATGCATACGCGTACATACACATACATATGTACACCGGATGCATAGATAAACATACACATACATAAATATATATACACATCCATACATACCTACACATACATAAACATGCACATATACATAAATACACAGACATACGTACATGTTCTAAATAGAAACATCTACTTTATTTTAATTATATGTAATTACATACATATATAACTATAATATACATGCACACATACATATACATGTGTACACACAACGTCCTATAGTAGTGTTTGAGCAACAATCAAGGAAAGTGGCATGAGACTTTCAACTATGCAAATGTATTCAAGATTGTATTATTCTTGGGACTTGGAAAAGAAGGATTATGTTACACTAGTATAAAAATAACATCATTTTAGATTTACAATATTCTACCACCATACAAACTACAAACATTTTTGCATTGAATGGAAAATCGAGTGTCACAATGTATTTAATAAAATTACAATAAAATATTAATTCATGTCACAAATCTACAGTGTATCATATATTAACAGGAAAAAATACATAAATAAAATAGATGTTGAAAGTTATACCTTTTCTGGGAAGGATTTAGAAATAAGGAGATAGAGGAGGCAGATGTCCTTAGAGGAGGAGGCATCCTTGGAGTACGTGGGAGGAGGAGACGGAGGTAGCGGAGGGAGGGGGGACTAGGCGGTAGGGATGGGGAGGTGGGGCGACGGTGGTGGTAGAGGAGGAAACATTAAGATGCGGCTAAGGGGAGGCGGCGGTGGAGATGAAGAAGGGGATGAGGGGCAAAGGTAGAAGATATGGGAGGAGGAACAGAGGCAGTGCATACAGTGGAGGTGGGGCGGAGGTGGGGAGGAGTAGGTAACAAGGAGGAGGTGATCGGAGGGGAGCAGGTGATTGGAGGGAAGGAGGATCGAGGATGAAGGGAGGGATAGCACGGCTCGATCGATTGGGAGGCGATTAGGTCACTGGATGGAGGGAGGGAAATGAAATTTTGGCATTGGAAATTTAGGTTCACCACGCGTTACCGCCAAAAGATCGTTTATGCCAACATCCACTTATTCGAAGGTTTCGTAACCACCGACTATCTTCTTGTTGTATATGTCAAAAATACATGCTAATGTTTGAGGCATATACTAATTCAACTGTTGAAAAAGATCTCTTTATCAGCGGCTCCTACAGACCACTGATAATGGGACGATGAAAATATTAACTTTTCCAGTAGTGAAGGTTACTTGATTTCTTTTTCTTGATAACAAAAAGGAAGATAAAAGAAAGGTTCATGTAAGTTTTTGAAATTTTTTTTAGAAAAGAAAGGATCAAGTAAGTCTGTGAAAACATTTTGATAAAAGAAAGGATTGAATAAGATTGAAGTTATTCCTCATGTAGTTAAGTGAAAGTAATTCAAAATAAATTTCAAATTTCTTTTTCAAACAACTTGTGCTCAAAATATTTTCAAAAAATCCTCAATAGAACTATTTTGTCATCATTAAAAAGGAGGAGAATGTTACTACATTAGATATCTCAAGCATTTGTTTTAATAATGACATAATACAGTTACCCATAGGAACTCACATTATTGTATCTTTGCATCATGTAGGATTGGCAAAGATATCAAGTCTAAATCTTCAAAGAAAATACTAGGGATGGGCATGGGTCGGGCTGGGCCGGGCCCTGAAGGGCCCAGGCCCAAGCCCATCTTAATAGTTCGAGTCTTGGGCCGGGCCTAGGCCCGCAATTTTTGTTATCCTTCGGCCCAAGCCCAGGCCCGGCCCAATTTCTTCGGGCCGGGCTTGGGCCGGGCGGGCCCATCTCCAATGAGCATGTTGATTTATGCCCACAAAATTGTGATCATAAGATCATCTCACAAATAAATTTCAGTATGACAGAGCATGATATTTCCGCAGAAAAATGCTAAGCAGAGGAAAAAATTATTGAACAAAGCTTTGATCATAGATAATGAGGCATTCAGAATCATGAGACAGAGAACTGTGATCACAAATATATGCAGTATACCATATTCTGTATACTTATCAGAATATCATACTAACTATAATTGTATACTAACAAAGAACAATTCCTGATATGGAGTTTGTATTTGCAGTTTTAAGAAAACATGTATTATGTTTCTATGGAGCACCAAGTACTGGCTTTAGTTGCAGCTCCAAAAATATATGAAAATAGTTTCAGCTATAGTTGTATTATGTGCCTTTAGTTGTAGGTTAAACCAATTATCAACCATGTTCTATTATGTGGCTTTATTGCAACACCAATTTTTGAGCACCAAGAAAAGAGCAGCATCCTACTTAAAAAAAGATAGAAAAAAACCATGTCGATTCCATCAAATGTCTACAGTTGCAGCTCTGGAAAAATATAATTAATTTCCGAGTGTAATTTCACAACAAGAATATGCACATTTACAAGCCTAACATTGAATCAAAACACCAAACAACGAAAAATACTTAGGGATCAACACCTACCGGTACTCATTGTAAATCCCACCCTTCTGTGTGGTTGCTTGCAAGCTTAATTTTTAAATTAAAGATTTGATAAAGAAGATCAAATATAACATAGAAAGGTATAACGTGTACCAATCTTTCCTAATAAAATAACTCATACCGTGTGCCTTAGATGGGTTGCAGTCATGAGAGGTTGGTGGTTGGCGCTGGCAGTGGCCTTGTGGGAGTTCAACGGAGGCGAGGCTGGGAAGGCCCTCGATTGGCTCTGTGCCGCTGTGGAGGAGCCAAGGAGGAGCGGTGGACAAGACGCCGAGTTCACTCGCCAAGTCTCGTGATGTCTCCGTGCCGCTGTGGAGGAGCCGAGGAGAAGCGGTGGCTTGGTCGCCTCGAAATGAGGAGGAGGGCAAGCAGAGCGGCGGCACGGCCCCCTCAAGATGAGAAGGAGCGGTGGCTGTGCTAGGGGCCTTGGGCTGCACACGAACGAAATTAGGGATGGGGAGGGATGGGGGGTGTTGCGTGAGGGAACAGAAGGGGTTTGGTTCGGGAAATGAGGGAGGGGAATGGGGGGGGGGGATGCGGGCCTCGTTTCGAGTGAAAACTCGGGCCTAGATTCGGGCCGGGCCTTCGGGCCAAGTCGGGCTGGGCCGAGGTAAGCCCGGGCCCGGCCCAACAAAAAATTGGGCCTGCTTTTTCAGCCCAAGCCCGGCCCATTGTTTATCGGGCTTGGGCCGGGCCAGGTTTTTTTGGGCCGGGTTTCGGGCTGGGCCGGGCTGGCCCAGCCCAATGCCCATCCCTAGAAAATACCAAACTCTACTCTTTTCTACTCAAATATGGTTATATACTCCACTTGTTATGTACTTGTAAAAGCTCACATATGCATAAGTACATATGCATGATCATATAAAAGCACAAAATACTCAAAACAATCAATTCACATAAAAGCCCCCAATTGATCAAATACTTTCAATGATCTAGTCTATCGCTTTTGACTACTAGATAAATCTTAATTGATGAGTTTTAGTGAAAAATAATCATGGTTTGCCAAGACTATCGCTTTTGACTACTAGATAAATCTTGATTGATGAGTTTTAGTGAAAAATAATCATGGTTTGCCAAGATTGGGTTTTGACCAGGGGAGTATATAAGATGTGAAATTTTTTTAACAAGTCATGGATTCCTAAAAAAGAATCTAATATAAGGAGGAAGTGATCCATGTAAAAGTCTCGATATCTATTAGTATAACTAAAGCTCCCCCCTTCTTTCTCTCCTAATGACGCATATGAATCTAATATAAAGAGGAGCGAATAATTCCGACTTACATATGTAGAAGTCCCAATTTGTTATAATAGAGTAGGATGCAAATACATAGAAATTTAATTAAAAATGGAGAGGGTTTGTAAGCACATATTATCTAATGTACAATGTTTTGATATAACAACTTAAGATGCTTCAGATCCAAAGCTACATTTGGGATTGCAATAGTTCAACCAAAAAGATGCTCGACGAAAGGTGGGGAGATCTTATATGGGATAACGATAACATCCTCTTATTCCGTCACATGAGAAGCCTTCACATAATCAAATACATCATAACTATATCATTCATTATGTCTTTCAACAGTATTTGTCACTTTCTTATCCCTCAAAGTAAATGAACAAGAACGATGGATAAACATTTGTTGTTTGCTTGAGGAATAAAGAACAAGATGGAATAAATATAAGAGGAGATTATTCTGTTTACTTGTTTGGTTGATACGAGAGTAAAGAAATGAATAACCGCGGTAAAATGTGAGATAATGGTGGATGTGATCGTGATTTAACTACGGTATACTTACAATTGCTTATGACACCATAAAATTCTCTTGTACTAAAATCATAAAATATTATAAGGTATAATATATATAATACATAAAATACCCTATATTTTTAGTTTTTGGTTCTTGAAAGTCCTTAGTAGGAAAGGCGTCTCTCGAGCATGTGGTTTGGTTGCTTTAGGATGTCCCTCCCTTTATTTTACCATCTTTCCTAGGCAATGAATTACTAAGATCTCTATTAAATAGATCCATGTGACAATATCATACATCCTATATGTTTTAAACCTCAATCATATCCCTCTACATTATGAATCAAATCAATGGCTGACAGAAGCATTAGCTTCGATGGTCCATACCTCATTCATTTCCCACAACTAGCACTAGGAAAGCATGAATTAGAAACATGACGATCATGTATGAAGGATGCATGTCAATGGGTGGGCCATACAAGCATTCTAGCTCGGGATGTAATAAGATACATTTATATATATCTACCTATCTACTACCATATCTATGTTTATCAAAGATGTAGATATGTATCTTCAATTTTGGTACATATGAATATGAATACTCCTTTGAAAGTTTTGACAGGTAGGAATGTTTCAAAAAAATATAGTTCGATAGTTTTTTCTTGATATGTAGGTATGTATCTATTGAAAGTCGAGATATATAATCATCATAATATCCTTTCTATGAACATATAAACATATATAAATATAAGTATATAATATAGTAGATATGGATCTATTGAATGTCTTGATAAATATAACTATCTGAATATCCTTTCTATATATGGACGTATAAACATGTATAAATATAGGTATACAGTATAGTAGTGAAGTATATAATTTATACTATATGTTTATAAAGTAATATATACAAATATTCGTGATAGAATTATCATAAACATTATGAAAATATCCATAGTCTTATATTAATTTCCTCTACATTGATTTCCATGCTAACCTGAGCTACCAAACTTAAGGGCAGGAGACTTCGAACAAATGGCAGGCCATAATAAAGACGATATTTACTTGAAGGTCCATGATGGGACATTGAATTCCGACAGATAATAAAAAGGATAGATACATAATAAGAGGGAGGGAGGAAAGGCAGCAACATCCATTTAAGGGTGATCTTAACGACGAGGACAAGTGACAACCCATAGCAATAATGGGGTTAGTTGGGCATCATTTCGAAATGGTTCTGGGAAAGGACGTCTCGAGGAAGAGGAAAGGAAGACAACGAGAGAGACTGAGAGAGAGAGAGAGAGAGAGAGAGAGGGGAGACAGGAAAGATATCTCTCGAGCAGCGGGAAGATCTATGGCATCAAGATTTTGTTCCCCATCCCCTTTTCCCGATTCTCTCTCTCTGTCTCACAGTGTACTCTCCTTCCCCACCACCATGACCCTATTATTTGTCGCATCATTGTACAAGCCATTTATTTCATTCTCCCTCCTCTCGACATCAATAATTCGTATAAGCATTATCTCAACCGTGTAATATGGTTTGGAGGAAATCTACTGTGAACCCCCGGATACCAACAGGTTGGTACGATTCCAGGTATGCAATGTTGTTGCCCATGGATGATGGTCCATGCTGTACGTATTTGGCTCCAAAGGATCCACGCCCAGTACCTCCGAGGAGGTCCTTGGAATTAAAACTGCCGTAAATACTTCAGCTGCATGGTTTTACGAGAAAAAGGACTGCAAGCTCTCCTTCGATAATATTGTGAATGAATGAATGTGCCTTCAAAAACAAAAGATAAGAGCTCGAATCTCTGAAATGATCGTTTCCTAGAGTAAAAGTAGTTGGTGATGTTCATATCACGAGGTTGTCTCCAAGAACTAGCATCGAGGCGCATGGTCTATGGAATGTACGAAGTAGCCGCATGATTTCCAGTTGCCTCAAAATAATCATTATGACTATATTACTGTTCATTTTGAAATCCGAGGTGAAGATGGCATGGCTCTCTTGTTTACGAAAGCATTTCAAGGACGGTCCTATGATGCTTTTGAATTGTCAAAGCTGCTTTTCCACGAAAGTAGGCTGCAGTTGAGGAGGTTTTCTTTGATAACCCATTTGGTTGCAGGGTTGGGTTGGGTTGGGTACCATTCACAGGGGTACCTCCTTCTCACAGTTTACTATTCACCCAATCCTGTGAATAGTACCCAACCCTGCCCACCCCTGCAACCAAACGAACCCTTGGGATCATTTTTCTCTTCAACCACAGGTTCACTGTTACCTCAACAACCAATTTTTCAAAGTAAGAAAAGCAGTTTTACTGATCAAGAAAATACAATGTCTTACAACAGGAGGAACACCTAAACACAGAGAGAATGGCATTTTCACACCAATCACATTATGGGCTTCGTTGATTAATACTTTACTTGAGGATGCATGTTATCTGTGAAAATTTCATGCTTGGGTCTGTGTTACCTGCAGGGGTGTATCTCTTTATTCACGGGGTAGATTTAATGGCATGTGTCACTTTCCCTTTATCATAATATTTCTAACAACTTTTAAACAAAAGAAGTCAACACCAACAATAACATTTTAATCATAAATACATTATTTCATTATTTTGTAGTGGTCCTTGCCACTTGCAAGCAACAGTTGAGATATTGTGCAGGGTTGATATTTCAGAAACCTCCTCATGAAAGAAAATGGGAAAGCAAAGAATAGGAGAAGCTCATTGATAACGAGGGTTTTGTGAGCGGTTTAAAATGAGAAATAAAAGATATCGGTTGTAGAAAACCACTCGAGGCAAAACCCTGGTTGATAAAACAAAATTAATGCCAATTAAAAAAATTTTGTATTTCACTCTTTATTTATCCAGGTTAGTGTGCCGGGGTCGAATACAAGGAGGTAGAAAATTGCGCTTGTGATTTTCGATGAAAGAAAATAATTTTGTGATAATTTTTCTCTTTCTTTCCGTTTCTTCTTTCTTGAGAAAACCCTTTTTGTTTTTTAGTTTTTAATCTTTTTATTTGATTTTTATTTTTTTTTCAATTTTTATTTAATTTTCAAATAAGTAATTTTATTTAAAATAAAATAGATCTACTATATAATATAAATGTGATAGAAAATATGTGTGGTACTAAATAGTAGAAGAACACAGCAACTCGAGCAGTGGGCTCGAAGAAAGGACATGAAAAGAAATCAAAATGACTCGATATTTGAAGAATAAAATCCAAATAAAATGTGATAAATTCCTCGAAAATTAAAGTAAATAAAGTGTAAAAATTCAATGATGAAATAATATGGTCCACAATGTCCACAAATGTCCAAAATGTCTAAGAAGAAATGTAAAAAATACAATAAAAAGATGAACGCTCTCTTGCAATTAGATCGCTTGTCAAGGACCTATTTGTAAGAAAAACATTGGAGTTTTACAATTAGGTCCTTGCACAGGGACCTGATTGTAAATAAAATTTTCTAGAGGCATGATTTAATTATGAAACTGAGGGTCTTCTTAGCAATTTTCACTCCCCTTCACAAATGAACGGTGGAGATTAGAAGTTGGAGAGGCGATCTGAGCCGTCCATGTAGGACATGTGTCAAGCAACTATGCCTCTTCTGTTCTTCGATCTGTTCTTCACCAAAGTTGCTGGCAGCGACGTATTTCTTCTATCTCCGGCAGTTTGCTCCTCTCCGGTGGCTTTCTGATCGGAGGTGAGGTCGGACAGGGAGCACCCTCACCCCACCCCCCTTTCGAGCACTCCTACTGCATGAGGGGGTCGGAGAGGAAGGATGGTGAGGAGAGATGAAAGTCCTATTGCTAGGGTTAGAAACTCTGGAATCTCGGCTGCTGCTCGATGATTATTGATGAAGAAATTAGAGCTCCAGATGTAGAATGAAACTCCAGATACGAAGCCGAACCTGCAAATAAGATCTTGATTGCTCGATATCAAATGATTTGGCCGCAATATTATTTAATTTTGCAGGTCAAAATGGGTTCAAGTAAAAAGTGTTCAGATGCAAAATTGGATGTGGATCGAATTAAATTAGAATGAAAAACTTGGTGTGGATTAAGGAATGTGATTAAGGTGTTTTAATGACATGATTTAGTGAGATAATTAGGCATGAAGATCGAGAAATTAAAATGGAAATTGAGCATGCACCTGGGGGTTGACGTGTATTACCTCAGGTTCTTACTTAACGAGATGATGCCCTTCTCGGAGCTCGACGTGGCGGAGCAGCCACAATGCAAGGCTAATGCAACCTTGGAATGTCTCCCCGACGGTCTGCCTTCCTCGCAGAGTGGGTACCAGGCTCTGTCACCGTTGGTGGTGACCGTAAAAAGCGAGGAAGAATGGTGGTCGATCTGATGGTTCTGGATGAAGGAGAGTTAGGTTGTAATGGACGAAGTTTGGGGAATTATATAGATAAATCGAGAAGAAGTTAGAGATGATCTTAAGGTTGGCATTAAACTAGGTTGTTCGGGTGAGAAGATGGAGGGCGGAGACCGAACAATGGATGGAAGATGGATGCGGGAGAAATAGGCGAAGTGGACAAGTTGCAACAACATGCAACCAACTTCTTCTTGAAGACGAAGCTCCAGGTGCAGACACGTGTCAGCACTTGGTATGATGAATTGTATAAATAATATAATATATATATATAATAATTAATAAAGAGCGTATTTTAATTAGGTATAAGAATAAAAAGTATAGATAATTAAATTAACTAAATTAATATATATATTTTTTTATAAATAATAAATATTTAATGAAATATGAATATAATATTAATAAATATGTATATAGTTTACTTAATAAATAAGGTTTTGATTTTAATTTAACAAATTAATAAAGAACATATCATTTTATATTTTAGTAATTATTAAGATAATAAATAAGAGATGTGTGAATTCTAATGTATTTTAGTAATTTAATTTAAATATATAAATAAATACAAGTATATGTGCCACAGTTCAAATTCATCTATAAATTCAGGTTTTTTATTTTACTTAAAATATTAAACAGTGTCTAAAAATTCTAATTAATTTATATATAATCTACAAGATCAAAAAATAAGTAAAAATATATAATTATAAAACTATAAATAGTATGTTTTGAATAAAACAAATAGCCCAGAAAACCTGTCATTAGGTCCCAAGAATGACTTTTTGCAAACGGACTGCGATTTTAGTGAAATCACATTTATTAATTAGAAAATATTATTTTATGAAATTAAAGGTGAGTAGAGTGCAATTGGAGTTTGTATGAAGAAGTTATGATGTTCGGAAGTTGAGAAATTGATAATTTAAAAGTCTTGGCATAAATACAGTTGGGATTTTTTTAGAATTTTTATATTTTTATGTATACTTTTAGAAATAAATAGGAGAAGAGTTGGTAAAAAATATATCAAAATGAATTAATTAAAAATCATTGAGGTTTTGATAAATATAGGGTAAATAATGAATAATTTGCAGAGTGCATAATTGATTCTTTTTTGTGGTTTTCTTCCTTATCTCCCCTACTTATTTGTTTGTCAACCAATCCATGCTAACTTGATCTTGGGGATCAGGTTATATAAATATGCCCTTCAACTATATTTATATTTTATAGTCATATTGTACATATATACACATTTACAATATGCCTCTCTTTTATTTTCTTTCTTTTTATTTCTTTTATCTACATTTTAATGCATAAAAATACATTTGTTATGAATGATATTTTTTTATAAGAAATAGAAATTAATGGATATTTACATGCATTTTTTTACGGATTTTAAGATAAAATGCAATAGAAGTTAATGGATCATGGATTCATCACCCCCTGTACTTAAACTTTGCTAGTCCCTTAGCAAATACTTATTTAAAAAATAAGTAGAAAAGAAAGAAAGTTAGAATAAATTTATTTTTCTAAACCACTTCCTGAGAACAGAAAAAGAACAGAGCTTGGTCAGGCATAAAACAAGCATTTTGTCGGAGACTTAACTAGAATTAAGATTTTAATATCAACAACCCTCAAGTTCCACAAATCCTTGTTTAGGTTCACCTCAACATCCAGCTTAGATCCACTTATCCGTATCACTAGCTCTATCAACCTTGAATTCAATTTGTAATATATGTGAATTGTATTAGTTGTTCCTGCTTAAGAAGTGAAGAAACTGCCCATCCCGATAATAGACTCCCATTGATTCCTCATCCAGCTACTCTTTCCTCGAGGACATGGGGTATCCCCTTCTAAGGTTAGGTCGTGTTCTGTCCACAATGGAATAGAGAGATAATGTAGAAGAATGAGAAAAGAACTGGAATGTGACCAGTGCAGTCACATCTCTTTGTGAAGTATAGCCAATGTAGCCAAGTCTCCACTAAGATGTGTAGGTTTTTTGGAAGCTTGGGCCATCGTGGTCATATTTGGTATTTGGTGGTTTGCTTCTTTTTGGTAGACTTTGTAATGTTGCTTGCACCACATCAATCTTTTATGACTCAACAGTTATAGAGTATTTTATTTCCGTCTATTTTTTGAGGTCTTGGAAAAATTGTGCCAACAGATCCTTCCCTCATCCAAAGAATTATTTCAACCCCATAACTCCGGCCTTTAGATATTCGTACCACTAGACAAGGATGAAAATGCACCACTAAAATGAACTGCCGTTCGCAACCTCATGCGAGTCGAGCTAAGTGCAAAGTGCATGTGTCCAAAATTGGTTCACTAATGAAGAGTTAAACGGATGGCACCAAGTATTCTACTTAGGCAAGTTTAAGTTGACTTCCCAAACATGGTCTCATAGAACCTAAAGATTTAAATCATAGATCTGAAGAGTCTAAATTCGTTCCCAACTAAGCTCCTTACAATGAAAGTTAAATGCCATAACGAAGCTTCATCCTTTAGGCTATTCCCAATCTTTAGTTTGAGCAATCAAACTTATTCTCAAAAATGCTAATACAAATGCAACCATGTTTTTGTGAAGTGTTGGACATACAAGTCCACGGCGAGCCATTATGGAATAAATATTATTAAAAATATCATTCACTGATCTGAAATGAAGAATAATTAATTTGTATAATATTTCCCTTAGTACAATTAAGGTTATGTACCATGGCCATCTTAATGATTATACAACTGTTGATTCAATTGTTGAATCATAAAGGCTGGTGCTCGGATGAATATTTAAAGAGTTAGATTGAGGACTCATAAAGCACCATCAAATGATTATTAAGAGATAATCTAAAGCCTGAGTAGGAGATGTCAATACTTACTCTTATTGTCTGATATCTAACGGACCTCTTATTGTCGGTCCTCTGCATAGGAATAGAGATTCAGATGTGTTAGATAAGTTAGGTCAAAGAGTTGACCTAACGAGATCGAGATAACCAAGACCTATGACATATGTTGTCATGATATATGCACGCATCCTCTGACCAGAGACAGCTGTGTTACTGTATGGTTTGAGCATGTACATTGGGCAGACCGATAGCTTGATGATCTAATCAAGGTCTATACACCGGCGAGCTGGTGTCATACAAGGGCATATGACTAATACAATCTCTCAAAGGGATCATACAGGTTCATTACTGAACCAGAAGACATGAGCTTACTCATGAGATATTGGGGATCAAATTCCATGCATAGCCGTCTCGCTTTGGAGGCTTGGTTGAATTTGTAGGTTTGATATATGCTTTTGGAAAGTATATGATCAATACCTAGGTATGATATATGCTTTTTGAAAGTATATGATCGATACCAACTCCCAATGATCAACTGAGAAACTTAATGATAAAACCCTGAAGAAGACAAACTAAATAGATCTAAAACTTCGATGTACATGTATTAGGAATAACTGAGGGTGATGAGATCATAAATGATTGTATAACCATGACACTTCCATTCCGAGGGAGTGATGAAATAGTTCTGGATTTTAGTGACACATCTCATTAGAGAAGTAATATAATCTTGATCCAAATGTTGGATAGTGATTAGAATAAGATTCATATGCAATGAGAAGATTAAATTTACGACTTTGATTTTATCAAACATCTATGGGAGGTCCATGAGATCTAGATTTGAGATGTGATCTCAATATCCAAGTCACTATACGTGGAACATATAATCGCTATGTCCTTATCTCCAAGTATTAGTGGAGAAAATGCATTGTTCTTGAAAGAGTTCAGAATAATTTCATTGTTTAATTATGTATATGGGCATTGAAATATTGATAATTAAATGAGATTTAATTATCATGAATAATGTGAATATGATTCATATTATTTAAATACATGAGAATGATGATCTAAGATAATTAAATGTGATTTCATTATCAAGGATATGAACTATGTGGATAGTACTATCCATATTATTATAAATCTGATTTATAATATAATAGAGAGAGCTTATTGCAGATAGTATATTTAAATTAATTGTTGATGTGAATTGGATTCACATTGAAAATTAACTGGAAATACAATTTACATTTTGTTTTGGGTTGTGAATATGATTCACAATTATTTAATGGCATGGTTGCATTATTCAAAAAATTAATTTGGAATTATTTTTATGAATTAATTTACAATAAAAGTTGTTGTGTGTATATATATAAGGATTAAAGGAGCAACACCATCCATTTAATGGATGGTGGACGGTGATGAATCTCCATTTCATCACCTTTATTCTGTCATTTTGGCCTTAAAAATCCTAGCTAATGCATGTAAATAGCATTATTTTATACAAATTAACATTTATTATTTGTTCCATTTATTGTATATAAAATATAATTTTAATGCCAAAATTATATAATAAAGAAAAGAAAAGGAATAAAAGGTCAAAGGTATTTTATGACCTAAACCCCAAGACCTAGGCATCTTGATGACTGGATCTATAAGGAATAAAGTAGAGGGAGATAAGGGCAAAAAACATCCATAAATTCCCATTCTTTTATTCATCAATATTATATTTTTGGGACCTATTTTATTTTCTATTTTTTATATCTCAAATAAAGAAACTTTTTACATGAAAGTTATAGATAATTATATATAGAAGAATAGAAAATTGAGTTTACACAAAAATAACATACAATGTACTTTTTATACTCTAAATAAAAAACCAAATCCAAACTTCCCAGACCCATATCTCCTAAACAACTCAAAATGTATCAAAATCACTTTAATTGTATATAACTTTTGATAAGCTATTTAATGAAGGTAGTTTCATCATTTGAAGTTAGGGTGTGAAAGTTAGGTTTTGGACCCCTATTGTACAGTATACTCGAATAAAATATTCATTTTCTTTATTCTTTATTCTTTATTCTTTTTATAATTTTATATTTTTTTCATTTTGTAAATCATTTATAGTATATATACATATTTAAAATAAAATAAAACCATAAATAAAATATAAAAATAAAATAATATACTTAAATATATAGATAAATTACCTATACTAATAGCTATATATTTAATACCCTTATTTATCTAAGTGTATATAATATATAATAAAATTATATTTATGTGTATAAAAATAAGTTATAATATATAAAATATGAAATAAAAAAATAACATCAAAAATACAAAATAAAAATAAATATACAAAACATAGATAAATATACTTATAAATAAAACCCTCAAAACCTTGTAATAAATAAACTCAAAAAAATAAATAAAAATCATAATAAAATACTACATAAAGATTAAACATTTTTTATGTTTTAACAAAAATTAGATAATTCATTTATTATTTATTTTCAAATTATCTTTGTTTTTTACTTCTGACTTGTCTTTTTGCGGATAACGCGGCCTAATCAGGCCATGTTATCCGTTGACCTAGAGTCAACTCTCTAACCCCAGGTCTAGGACTGTCAGAATGGCTCCTTCCCCTCTCTTCTCGATTTTTTACACAATGATACACAGCTCGATGAGATGTAGACTCTTCAGGGACTTTGATCATTGTACATCCATGATTCACGCTGACCACCTCTTTGGCGCCATATCTTCTTCCTTCGCCAGTGATTCTCCCTCGAACTCTCCCCCTTCGTTGCCTGTACATATGCTCCCCCTCCTCTTCCGTGCATTTTTTGTTCAACTTCGACCCACTTTAACCCCTCAGAGTGCCATCTTCGCGTAGAAGCTTGTGACATGAGCATCCGTCGCGCTTCGCAGTAAGGAAGGAGCGTGGCGGAGGTTGTTCCCAGCCATCTCTGTTGCTCGCTGACGTGAGGTTCTGACCTTGCAGCTCCAGCTTCTAGTGGTAGTTTTCCTTTGCTCATTAGATGTCCCGTAGCCTTAGGTTTAATTCTATGCTTTTACTTTGTTGTTTAATTCACTGCATTAGACTAGGTTAGGACTTAACCTCGCCGGAGCTTCCTAGCTCTGGCCACCCTTCGTTTTACCGTAATACATAGTTCTGACCTCGCTTGTCTATCTTACTCTCTCCTCCTCCATGTTCTCCACGTCCCCGACACTTCCATCCACCTCGAACCTCCTAGTATCGAGATATCGGACCTTGACTCCCTCCACCTCGTCGGAGGTCCACCACCTCACCTCGCTCCGCTTCCATTCCCCCTAATAGGGTCGAGGCAGTTTGCCCTCAACACCTTTTTGTCTTGAGCAGGTCAACGCCTTCAAGATCCCATCTGGGCTAAAGATCAGACCTGGAGAAGGAGCTCTAGGTGCCTGAGAGACATCGATCTCCAGAGCCCTTCTAAGCGGGCTCCGAACCCTTTTGTGGGAGATTCAGGAGTAAGAAGAGACCGTCGGAAGGAATGTAGGTGGCCGGAGCAGCGCACAGTCATGGATCATACCTCCCCTCGGGCAAGTTCTTCAGGAGTTCCTCCACCTTGCTCGCCGACTGTTGGATCAAGATCATGTTCCCCAGGATAGCAGCCATCGTCCGATCGAGCTATGCCAAGACCGTTAGATCCGACTTAATATCTTATCCCAGCCGTTGGACGTCGAACTGCCATCGTTAGCTGCATGCACGACACATGGCAAGTGAAAGACTAGGAGTCGGCTGATCACGCCTTAGTGGGGTGAAAAATCGGAAAGAGAAAGCCGCTAAATAATGGTCTGACAGATCAGACTCACTGTTGTTGGGGCGACTACTCAAGCCTTCACGTTTGTCAACAATCAATCCACACAATTAATTAAGCAATCAAGGGGAAGGATCAAAATTTATTATACCCTACTTGAAAATGTATAGTGGCAAGCAAGTAGGGGTCGAACACAGGAAGCAATCAAAGTAAAGCAGACTAAGTGTAAGTCAAATGCCCTATGTCTTGTAAACTACTCAGCTAAAATGGGAGTTTTTGTGGGGTTTTTGATTTTGTATTTTTTTATTTAATTTTGATTTTTTAATTTTCTATTTTGATTTTTAGTTTTCTAATTTTCTAATTTATTTTTGTATTTTATATTTTTATATTTTCTTTTTCAATAAGAATATATATATAGTAAGAAAGAGAGGGATAAAGAATTTCTACAAATAAGTAAAAATAAGCAAAAATCATAAAATAAAATATTTTTTGACTTTTTATAATTTTATAATGTTTTTGTGATTTTTCTGGATTTTTCCTAATTTGTTTTGGTATTTTTAAAGGCAAAAATACTAAAAACAATGAGATAAAAAGCTGAAACTAAAATGGAGAAATAAAATAACAAACAGTAATAAAAATTCTCCAAATTAATTTTAAATTAAAGATAATAAAACAAAGAAAATTTAGCAACAGAGATTATACTTTTAGGATTTTTGTAGAATTTTTAAATTTTTTTATGAAGGTTTTTGGGGTTTTCTAATTTTTAGGAGTTTTCTTTTGTATTTTTTAATGATTTTTGGACTGAAGTTAAAACACACTAAAATAGGCAAAGTATATTTTTTCGAGAATTGTTCAAGACGTTTTTATATTTTTTATGGATTTTATAATGCAAATAGTAGATAAAATGCGCATTTTTGATTTTTTATAGATATTTAAATACAAAAAAATGCAAAAGAAAAATATGCCGTAGAACTAGGATGCAACAGGAGCTTAGACTAATTTTTGTGGTTTTTTTACGATTTTAGAGGTGCATGAAATAAATGAAAACAACAAAAAGAAAAATCAATACTATAGGGGCATTTATGTAAATATACAAAAAGACCAGCGCACAGATGTAATTTTTCCAAAAGTTTACAACTAATTAAATAAGTTCCAGGACCAATCACAAATATCAAAACATCCAGAGGTACATACACAAAATTTCCAAAGTCACGTGCACCAGGCACGTGACTAGCAAGGACCTATCTGTAATTAACCAAAAATCCGAGGACCTGAATTCAATTGTTCCAAAAATAATGCATTGAAATAAAATGTTTCAGGACTGGAATGAAATAGACAAACCCACAGGGGGTCCCTTACAAAATGCCCGCACCTCACGCGTACAGGCACGTGAGGTGATGTGGCCAGGTTCCTAACTGCAAATAGATATAGTTTGGAGGATAAATCCTAAATATTACAAACATTTTTGAACTGCAAATGAAGTTCTAGAACTATAAAATAAATACAAAAAAACGCTTGGATTAAAATGCAAAATACCCAAGCTTGTGCGGGAGCGGACGGTTGAGATGCGTCCACTTAAACACGTGGCACGCGTTGGACGCACGATACCCCTTCGGCGAGGACAACTGCGATTAGACTGCCCGGGAAGATCTGACGGCTCACGCAGGGGCTGATCTAACGGCAGCTGCTTGTGCAGAAGATCGGGGGAGATCCAACGGTGCTGGGACGATATGCAAGAACATGCGAAGAACTCGAGTTTGGCGAGTTTGGATCGGCCAAAACTCGAGTTCCAAGGCACCTGAGACTCCTTCGACGGTGTAGGGCACTCCTGTAGGGGTCCTATGAATGCTGAAGGCCGCAAAAGACTCCGGCGAAGGATGGAGAGCTCCCAGGAGGGTGGCAGAGCACACAGGTCCCGGCTCCCTCCAGCGAGTCTCCAAAATTGTCCCCAAACGCGTATGAAGCTCCTGACCTGCAAAAAGAGCGTAAAAGAGTCGGGGGCAAAATGCCCCGACTCCTTGGAGGGTGAAACGACGTGTGAAGGCGATGTGGAGTTGATTCTTCATCGGCCAGCGAACTCGAGGCCGGCCAACGTCGGATCTGAAGGATTCGTGATGATTAGGCGTCGGATAACGGAAGGTGAAACACGGGGTAGTTTTCTTGCTACACTAAGAGCTAAATAAATGGTCAAGCAAGGAAGAAAAGCCTCACCAAAGAGCACGAGGGGAAGTACTCCGACGATGACTCCAGCAAGGGGATACACTCGATTCGATGCCTCTCCGACCTCTCCGATGCGTGGGAACGTCTCCTGCTGTCACCAGGAAGAGGTTCGACGATCTCGGAGGAGGTTAGAGTGGATGAAGAGTGATCCAAAGAGGAAGGGAAGTCGGGGGGGATTTTTGAAGGTTTGACTCAGTGGTGATGAGGCTCCAAAGCACGATGCGTATCTCGCCGAATCGGTGACGCTTGGCCCAAGAGAACCCAGAGCGTGAAAGTGGAGTCTACGAGGAACAAATGTTCTGAAGACGTCAACGCGAGATAAGCAAAGACGCGCTCTCGAAAATTCTGAGAAAAACGCCAAAAACTATTCTGATAAAACGACAGAGGGGGGGTCGGACAGTTGATCGGAGGTCAACTGTCCGAGCCTCCTGGTTCGTCCACGTGGACCAACCAGGAAAAACCTCTGGAAAAAAGGATTAAAAATTCGATTAAAAATAGAAAATGAATTAATTATTTTTTGATTATAAAATAAAAAATGTTTATTATTTTATGAATTATTTTATGGTGATTTTTATTATTTTTTGAGGTCAAAAATAACAAGATGCCTTTTTAGGCCTATATAGGTATATATGTCTACATATTTTAATATTTTATTTTTATTTTGTATATTTAATTTATGTATTTTTTTATTTTTTATAAATTTATAAAATATTTTCATACACTTAAATATATTTTTATTTTATTTTCTGAAGTGTTTTGTACACTTAATAAAATATAAGTGTTAATTATACATGTATACTTATAGGTCTTATACCTATACAACATATATAGGTATTTTATTTTTGTCTTTTCTTTAATGCTTTATTCTGATTTAAATATATATATATATTTATCATAAATAATATTTACAACATTATAAAAATATAAAATTATCAAAATAATGGATAAATAATAAAATGGATATTTTAATCTGTACAAGTATACAATAGGGGTCCAAAACTCAACTTTCAAACTGTAGCTCCGCTAAATGCGAAACCACCTTTATTAAATAGATTATTTAAAATTATCTACAACTAAAGGTGAGTTTGATGCATTTCGAGCTTTTATTTGCGAGATACAGGTCTGGGAAGTTGGGATTCTGGAATCTTATTCAGATCATAACTTTTTATCTGTATAATATTTTTGAGTGAAATCAATTTTGTATTTTTATTTAATTGTCTATAACTTTCATGTTCAAAGTTTCTTTATTTGAAGTATAAAAAGTGGAACCAAAAATAGGTCCCAAAATGAATAAGGAATGAATTAGACAAAATGAATTTTTATTGTATTTTGGCCCTTATCTCCCCCTACTTTATTCCTGGTCGACCTAGTCATCAAGATACCTAGGTCTCGGGGTTTCAGGTCATAAAATATTTACAATATTTTATTATTTTTCTTTTATTTTCTTTATTCTATAATTTTGGCTTTAAAAACCGCATTTTATACAATATTTACACAAATATGCCTGCATGCTAAAATGCCTAAATTAAGCATATTTACATGCATTTACTAGGGTTTTTAAGGCCAAAATGATAGAATAAAGATGATGAAATGTAGATTCATCATCCCACTATACTTGCCTTTGCTATTCCCTAGCAAACACTTATGAAATAAGTGCAGAGAAGAAAAACAAAGAAAAGAAAAAGAAGAAAGTGGATTTAGTTTAATTATCAAACTTGTCTTCACAAAATCAAAATTTGGAGCTTAAGTCAGACCTTTGGAATTTTAGTGCAGGCGGAACCTTAATGAGAACCGGATTTAAAATCCAACAGTCCCTGAGAATCCCAAAACTCTTCCCAAGTCTCCTCAATAGCCAGGTCAGAAATATCTCAACTCATACGCAAACCCCTACGACTATGAAGCTGACTCGTACAATGTAAGTGATAGTGGCTCTCCCCAACTAGAATGACAAAAAGTCTGACTTCTCCAGTATGACAACCCAATTATTCCCCAATCAAATAACTCCTTCCTCGAGGAGAAGGGTTTTACCTTCTAAGTTCAAGTGGCAACCAACTCCAGAGGAGGGGGTGAAGAGAAGAATGGACGGTAGCCAGTGTAGCTACCTATCCTAGGATGCAAGACCAGTGTAGTCAAGTCATCCAGCTGCAGGCTCACATAATTTGACTTTGAAGCTTAAGCTTGCTTATTTTCTATACAACATATTCACATACTTTTGCAGGCATTTTATTTTTGTACATGCCTGTCTCTTTTTTTGAAATACTATATACATCAGCATTTACATAGGGACTTTTTCCTCTTGAGCCAGTAGACTATCCCTCTTTTGAAGCTTTATTGCAACCCACACTCTCCTGTCTTTAGAATTCCTCATCACTGGACGGGTTGGGGTGCACTTCCCTCCCTAGAGGAGGACAAGTGTTTCCACTTATATGCGTCTCATACCAGCAAATCCAATCCACTCACTACCCCAACTGAGTTGAGCCATGTGACAGGTGCAGGTGTCCAAGTTAGGTCATTATCAACAAGAGTCGTGTGTGCTCCGAAATACTCTACTTAGGCAGTCAAGAATCCATTGAACCAAGTCCCGTGATCCTCAAAGAATTAAGTCAACTAGACCTGAAGTACCTCAAACCCAGTTCCTATAAGGTTCCTGTTATTAGGTAGATTTTAAGGTCCAATCAAGATCCAATCTCTGGATTTTACTTAGACTCGTTCAACTATCAAACTTGATCCAAAAAATGCTCATGCTATGCAAATTCTATGCAGAAAATATTTTTGTGATGCAATTTTCAAAGATTTTGAACTTTTTATGGATTTTTGAAAACATGATGCATATGCATTTTTTTGGCTTTTTCAAAAAGACTTTTCAAATGTTTTTGGATTTTAGTTTTGCACATGTTTTTGGGATTTTTGCAAACAAAAAGAATTTGTGCTTCTTATATTTACAAGAAGTGGATTTTAAGAATTTACAGGGTAAGTGATCAATTTTATAAGTATATACAATAAAGAATTTTAGATGTGATGTATGTATTCCTCAAACTTATTTGAAAACCATTTTACAAATAATTTTGAAAAACTATAGTCCAAAATAATTTTTACAAATATTTTACAAACATGTATACACATTTGATTTGCAAAGGTTTTTTAAACATTATAGATAGATTTTTCAAATATTTTTGCAACCATTTTTCAAACCATTCACAAATCGTTTTTCAAACCTTTTATTTCACACAAAGAAAATAAAGTTTACAAACCAAAATATTTTTACAAAGGTTGAAAACATGTAACAAAATGTTCTCCAAATAATTTTCAAAAGATTTTCACAAGGATTTTCAAACTATTTTTCAAACATTTTGCATAAACATTTTCACCTGATTTATTAATAAGTAAGTACAAAAAGAATTTGAGGAATGATAACATCTTTTTGTTAGGATTTTTAATTAATTTTTAAAGAGTTATTATCCATATTATTAAGAAAATACGAAAGTACGAGTTATGGCTAAAGTATATACGTACCCTATACTTAGCTTGAGCTATGTCCTCATAGATCGAAGAGAAAAGAGAAGACATAACTCGTACTAAGTATAGGCAAGTCTAAAGAATAAATAAAGGAATGAATAAACAAGTGAATGAGAAATTGACCGTCCCCCCCTATACTTAGGATCAAATAATCCTAAGTATAACAGATTGTACACAACGCAGGGAGAGTCAAGGGAGGGAATGAACAGATCGTACTCAGATTGTCTCCCCCTATACTTAGGGTAAAATATCCCTAAGTATGTATAAGAAGAGGAGACAATGGAGAGGATCAAAGAATGGAGAAACTCGGGGTGCACACCCCCTATACTTAGGACAAGGTACGTCCTAAGTATAGAAGACTGTCTACAAGGGCGACACCTTTTTGGTATAAAAAGAAGATTGAAAAGGAAAAGAAGAAAAGAATAAAAGAGATCAGAAGATGGATATGAACAACTCGGGATGCGCATCCCCCCTACACTTAGGATAAAGTACATCCTAAGTGTAGTAGTGATGAAAGGGATGACATCATGTCGGTAGAATAAGATAGAAGCGAAGGAAAAGAAGAAAAGAAGAAAAGAAGAAAAGTCATTCAAAAATGTTTTGCTCTTCTTTGCTTTCCTCTGCCACTTCGGAGATATCTAGCTCATTCCTGTAGATTACTTGAAATTAGAGTCAACGACATATATGAATGTATCATGTTCAAGGTAAGGCTTCAGAAGCTGTCCATTGACTACAAATGGTTGTGCGTCAGCTGAAAAATTAGATATCAATACACTTCCATTGTCACGCACATGCTTAACCATAAACGACCCAGTACATTTGCTCTTCAATTTGCCTGGAAAGATCTTTAATTTCGCATCAAATAACCACACCTTCTGCCATGGCTCGAAGGACTTGCGGCGGATATGCTTGTCATGCCACGTTTTGACCTTCTCCTTGTACATCAGGCTATTGTCATATGCATAATCTCTGAATTCTAATAATATGTTCAGATCCAATATTTTTTTCTTCCCTGCTTGCTCGAAATCCAAATTACAGATGTTGAAGGCCCATAATAATTTGTGAATTAATTCAACGGGCAGATGACATGGCTTGCCATACACCATGTGGTAGGGAGACATTCCCAAGGGTGACTTGTACGCTGTTCTATAAGCCCAAAGAACAGAATCAAGCAGCTGAGACCAGTTCTTGCGATCCGGACGCACAAGCTTCTGTAGAATTGTCTTGATCTCCCTGTTTGAACATTCAACTAAGCCATTGGACTGCATGTGGTAAGGTGAAGCAACGCGATGCTCAATACAGAATTCCTGAGTCAGCTTCTTCACCTCTCTGTTTATGAAATGACTACCCCCGTCAGATATGAGAATCTTGGGAATCCTGAACCGTGCTATGATGTGATCTCTTAAGAATCGACATATAGTCCTACTATCAGCGGTTCGAGCGGGGATAGCCTCCACCCAGCGACTTACATAGTCGACAACAAGAAAAATATATTCATAGCCCTGGCTGTTGGGAAATGGGCCCATAAAGTCGATGCCCCATGCGTCGAAGACGTCTGATATCTGAATGAATTTCAAAGGCATCGTGTCTCTCATTCCTATGGTCCCGCCCATCTTCTGACAGTCAGTACAGCATTTGACGTAATCATCTGCATCTTTGATTAGTGAAGCCATCGGAGGCCACTCTGAAGAACTTTTGCTGCCGTTCGTTTGCCTGAATGATGTCCTCCAAAATCTTGGTCATGACATAAGGCGAGTACACTTGGAACTTCCTCCTGAGGAATGCACCTTCTCCAGATACAATCTACCCCCTTACGAAATAAATACGGATCCTCCCACTGGTAGAAATGGATTTTAGACAAGAATCTGTCTATTTTCAACTTCGGCCAATCCTGTGGGATTTTCTTGGTCACCAGATAATTCACGATGTCTACATACCATGGAAGTGAGGTGACTGAAAGAATTGCCTTGTCTGGAAAGATTTCTGTGATTGGTTGCAGGTTCAGCTCAGGAGATTCCGGTTCAGGAGGCCTAGATAAATGATCGACCACCACATTCTTTACCCCGGGTTTATCTTTAATTTCCATGTCAAATTCCTGGAGGAGAAGGATCCATAGAATAAGACGTAGTTTGGCGTCCTTCTTCTGCTGTAAGTACCGAATGGCCGAATGATCAGTGTAAACGATCACTTTGGATCCAAGGAGGTAGGATCTGAACTTTTCCAAGGCAAAAACTACCGCTAGCAGCTCCTTTTCGGTGACAGTTTAGTTTCGATGAGCTTCATCGAGCGTCTGGCTAGTGTAGTGAATCGCAAATGGTACATTATCTTTCCTCTTTCCAAGTACTGCACCAATGGCATAATCTGACGCGTCAGTCATTATCTCAAAAGGTTGAGTCCAGATCAGTGGCAGCAAGACATGGGCCTGCGTGATGAGTTCTTTCAGCTGATTAAAGGCAAGGAGCACACGATCATCTACAATGAATTCATTCTCCTTGCCGAGCAACTCAGTCAACGTTCTGGCAAGTTTGTTGAAATCTTTGATGAATCGTCGGTAAAATCGACATGGCCCAAGAATGACCTGACTTATTTAATTGTTGTAGGTGGCTCAAGTTTAGAAATTACCTCCACCTTATCTAGGTCAACCTCCATGCCATGTTTAGAAACAACGTGACCCAACAGGATTCCTTCGGTCACCATGAAGTTGCTCTTTTCCCACGAGAGTACAAGATTTACTTCGCAGCACCTCCGTAAGACTCGGTCTAAATAATCCAGACACTGATCGAATGAATTCCCGTAGACCGAAAAATCGTCCATAAAGACCTCGAGAAAGTGGCACACCATATCGGTAAAAACTGCAAGCATACACCTCTGAAATGTGGATGGGTCGTTGCAAAGCCCGAACGACATCCGTCTGAAGGCATACGTACCAAAAGGATAGGTGAACGCGGTCTTCTACTGATCTTCAGGAGCAATAGCAACTTGATTGTATCCAGAGTATCCGTCCGAGAAGCAGATGTATTCCTTCGTGACCAATCTCTCCAAGATCTGGTCGATGAAGGGTAAAGGAAAGTAGTCCTTCTTGGTGGCGAGGTTAAGTCTTCTGTAGTCCACGCATACTCACCAAGAAGTTGGTACTATGGTTGTGATCTCCTCTCCTTTATCATTCTTCACGATGGTGATCCCTGATTTCTTGGACACAACATACAGAAAGCTCACCCATTTGCTGTTGGAGATGGGATAAATGAATCCCGCATCACACCATTTCTGGATCTCTTTCATAACAACCTCTCGCAAATTAGGATTTAATCTTCTATGAAGTTCTCGAGAGGGCTTGCAATCTTCTTCCAGAAAAATATGCTACGAGCACAATGATGGATTGATCCCATGGAGATCCGAAGTTCGCCAGCCTATCGCCTTGCGGTTACGTTCAATAACCTCCATCAGACGAGATTCTTGGTCTTCAGTCAGATGCGCATTGATAATGACCGAGTACATGTTTGGTTCTCCCGCAAGAAAGGCATATTTCATGTTGGAGGGCAAGGGTTTCAACTCTGATGGGGTCAGAGCTGCTTCAGCAGTGACTTCAGCGATTAATTCTGGCGGAGATTCTTTCATCTGTTCGGTGTGCACCATACTTTGTTCTTCCTCTTTATCATATCTTGACAGAATGTCTCGATAATTTCTGCTTCATCACAAGATGCTTCGACAATTTGCTCTTGGTTTTAAAGGAACATCACCCCCACGGAAGTCTCATTCAGCACGTCAGCGATATCCTCGTCCTGATCGATAAGGGGAAATTCGGTTGCGGTCTCCAGTCCCTCCTCGGGGCATAGGAGTTCATGGATCTCATTGTTATCCAAGAATAAGTTGGTACCTTGAATCTCTGCCAGAAAGTCACAGTCATCAGAATACTCAATCACCCTTGCGCATGATGCAGATGTTTGTTCTGCTGGTGCTCCCTTGGGTAGGGTCTCTACTCTGATTGTTTCGTTGCCAGCACCAAAAGTGATTTCTCCAGTCCCATAATTCACTACTGCGTTTGATGTCCGCGGGAATGGTCTTCCTAGTATGATTGGGGTAAGGAGCAATGGAGTGGGGACGTCCATATCTGGTACCACAAAATCGGCCGGGAACTGCTTTCTCTGAACCGTGACTATCACGTCCTCCAACAGGCCCCTAGGCTGCTTAACTGACTTGTTTGTGAACTGCAGAATCATCTTTGTAGGCTTGAGCAGTCCTAGCCTGAATTCTGAAAGCAGTGATGCTGGTATCAAGTTGACAGAAGATCCACTGTCGAGAAGTGTTCGTTCAAATTCCTAATTAAACATCTGACAACGCACAAGAGGTACTTCCCTATCTGGCTTTTTATCCGAGAGGTTGCTGATGGCATTAACAGTGGCCATTGTGAGGGTATGCTTTTCAGACTTGCCACCTTTGTTTCTGGAGTCATGAGGGTGAGGCCTGCGCTTGGTTGTGCATGCATCTTTCAATCCTTTCTTTACATCTGGCATGTACTCAAGAGCTTTCATTAATGGCATGTTCAATACCAAATTCTGGATAATTTCCATAATAGCAGGATCAGATAAAGCATTTTTCAAATTTCTCATTTTTTTGTGTTTGTTCATTGCCTCTGGAAAAGGAATATTTATAAAATCTTCACCAATGTCATTCAGAATAGTGTTCATATTGTTGTGTACATGTAGATGGCAAAAAGGAATAGAATCATCTACAAGATGTGGACCAAAAATGGCAGGCTCCACTTCAGATGCTGGCGTTGGATTCGCTGCAGGTGCAAGATTCCTTCTGTCCGAAACTGGCTCTATAGCAGGTGCAGGTGTCTCCAATGCTGGCCTATCTCCACCGAGGCTGCTGCTATCTTTTTGTATTTTGTTGTTTTCCTCCTTTTTTGTGAATTTTTTGCAGATGGCGCTCCTTCAAAAATGTTACGTGGCCCTCGTGCTGGCTGGACTGATGATTCCCCGTCAGATGCAGGATGCTTTCCATTCGCTGTCGCTGATGGCTGGAGTGTCCTACCTCCTGAGAGTAACAACATTAGATAAAAAACAATTTAATTCACCTGAATCGGGTTGGACACTGCCGGCTACCTGCTCCTTGCGTCGGAAGTTATTCGGATTGGCTTCGACCTGGGATGGTATGATGGTCTTGGCAGCCGTCAGGTCGTCGATCTTCTGGGTCATCTCAGCCATGTTCTTCATTAACTGTTCAAGGCAGGACAGGGTTGGATTAACCGGCACAATCTCAAAAGAATCCCCCTACTGGGGCCTAGAGTGATGGTACGAAGGCTGAGATTGTGACTGGTAACCCTGAGAAAATTGGTGAGGAGGAGGGTTGGAGGAAAACTGTGAGTTCTATTGGTAATACGAGGCAGCCGATTACTGATGGTATCCTTATCCGCGGTATCCGGACTGCTGAGGATCGTGCTGATAATTCTGCTTCCAGGTGTTACCGTGAGAGGGAGGCTGGTATTGGTATGAGGGCTGGAAGGGTCTCCCACCCTGCTGCTGCTGGTGATAGGGCCTGTTGCCCATGTTCTGACCCTGAGGATGTCTCTGAGGACGGGTCAACTGCGCTTCATTGTTCCATACACCATTGATCTCCTGTATCAGTGGCGGGGGTAGAGAGAACTGCTCAGAGTAAGCAGGCTGGGACTCTAGTTGATATACAACCATCTGTGTTTGGGGCTGCGGGGGCTGCTCCGGAACCTGCACGTAATACACGTGCTGAATCGGCTAGGGCTGCGGTGGAGTTGGTTGAGGGTTTTGATGCAATGCAGACTCCTTCTTCTCAGCGGTCATCTCGACAGTAGTAGACACATCGTTGCACATGTTGGTGTTCAAGTCACGAACGAGCTGCTCTAGCTGCTAAGAAATCAAATCGAGCTTTTCCAGGCCCTGTGTCCTTTTTTCAATGACTGATAATTTCTCGAGGTCCTGCGACCTCTTCTCAATGATGTCCACCTTGGACAGATGGCTCCCAATGATGCTCAAGTTGGAGCTCTCATCCCTATCTTCGGTGTGAGAAGCCATGTTCACAGGCTTGCTAATGGCCGTTGGCACCTTCATGTATGCTCGAGACGAGGATTGAGCAGCTTCTCCTTCAGCCATTTCCTCAAAGACGTTCCACACCATGTCCTCGTCCTTGTTGAAATGGGAACCACCACAAGAAGCATCTACAAGCTTTTGTCTCTCAAGTATGAGCCCCCCAAAGAAGTGTTGCACGAGAATAATCTTCGGAATTCATGGTGGGGGCATTTCTGTTGTAGATCCTTAAATCTTTCCCACGCTTCATGGATGGTCTCGTGGGGCTGCTGGCAAAAACTGGAGATACGGGCACGCATCTGATTCAATCGACCGAGAGGATAGAACTTATGGAGAAATGCGGACTTTAGCTCCTCCCAGGTCGTGACTACCTTCCCTAGGTGGTCGACCCAATACAGGGCCTTGTCTTGAAGGCTGAAGGGGAAAGCAGTCATCTTGACTATCCCTAAAGAAATTCCAGGGTAGTGAGCGGTAGCACAAATGCAACCAAACTTCTTGAGATGAATATAGGGCTCCTCAGTGGTATTCCCGTGGAATGAGGGAAGCAGAGATAGAAACTATGGCTTTAGCTCGAAGTGGGCATTAATACGTGGAATCTGGATCCACTGAGTGATGTAACCCGCTCCTGGATTGTATGTCTCCTTCAGCGTAGACTTTTTCTGCGGTGGATCTGCGCCCGCTCCATTGAATTCTGGTCCTCCCACTGATAACTCATCTCTAACCTCTTCATAATTGAACTCTTGATTTGGATCATCCTCCCTACGGTCGTCTCTTGCGTCGGCCCTCCTCCTCAGATCATTCAACATTTCTTGGAAGGCGGTCTGGGCCAAGGCTTGGTTAGTCAACTGCTGCTGGATGGCTTGAATGGAAGCCAACAATTGACTATTGACATCATTCTACGTGGTGTACTGTCCTTCCCCCTGATTGGCTTCAACTTCAATTTGGGGTTGTGGTCCCTTTCCTCTTCCAGTTGGAGCCATTCTGAAGTGAACTTGAACTTCTGGCTCGTGATCAGGTGGAGAATCTACATGACGGAGTAAACCCTGATCAGTATCTTCCTGAGCACCCACTGTTGAGATGAGTCTGGAATTAAGGTCAATCCCAGAATATTGTGAACGGAGCATAGGATATTGACTGAAATCGATCTCCATCCACATGGGGTTAATTCGGGGACAAGAGTAATCCCGGTTTATTTAAAGGGGAAGAGCTAATTCGAGTTGCGAGTCCATCCTGAATAGCGGATTTATTGGTGAAAGGAAAGTGCTGAAAGAAGAGAGAATAGGGGAATCCAAGGAGAAATTCGCAAGATCCGAACTAACTTCTTGGAGATCACCCCTCCTTATTGAAGACGTTGGCGACACGGAATCGATGTGGGCGTCGGCGGGATCCCGACTAAACCATCCGTGTGACGACATATTAAGAAGGTCAAAAGGCAAAGATGATGTTGAAGAGCATGAGTGTAAACAAGAAATAAAAGGAATGTAAAACATCAGAAGGCTCACATTGAGTAATGGTCAATTGGAAGGAGAGCAAAAATGGCGCAAAAGCACGATGTTTTTGATCTTGAACTTAACTAGACTAATCAATCAAACCTAAAGCAATTGATTCACCAACTCGACACGTGAAGCCGTGAAGGTTCGACAATTATCTTTGTGAGTTTTAGATTTGATTTTCATGCAATTATCTTTTAACGAGTCCTTAGAGCGCTACGCCTATAGGAGAGAACACTGCCGGAAAAGTATCCTGTACTTGTCCTCCTCCTGTGTAACTTGTAGTCTGCACTTTTTAAGGTCCTTGTAACCCTTCCTGGATCCCTACTCAGCCAAAGAAATAGAGGGAGGAAGCCGATAGGAGAAACCAATACTTCAAATCTCGCTCGCAACAGAATCACCTGTGAGCGTGCGAGAACCTACTCAGACGTAAGACGATGAGACAGACATCCCCGTGAAGGCGTGGCCTATGCTCGATACTTCAGACAAGGTCAATGCTCTACACAATAGAGAGTCATCAATGTCAACCAAGCCCTACTCGTCTACGTATGATAGAAGCACCAATACTTTAGAAATCCAGGCGATACGCAAGGCAGCCACAGGCTGGGTTTTGGGCTCTAATCCTTACGACGACGCTCACCTCACTGGGAACCTTCCTATGCAACCTGAAAATAAATGAGGGCTTTGCTCACCCCAAGGCAATGAGTCCAATTAATCGGTTTTATTTAGGTCGAGTATTTTTAGCAGTCCCTTTTTTAATTTTTTTGTGTTATCACTTGTTTTGAGTAGATTCAATACAAGCGCCTAACGTTTTTGGTATTTTCTCTAATTCCTATTGATCCGAAAACAGAGGGAGAAGATCAGAAAAGCAATGCAAGACGACACCAAGACGGAAATCTCACCTTTATGCCTAGATGATGAATGCTAAGTTAGAAGACTTACAGTGCCTCCCAGCTCTCTCCATGCGTGATGCAAAACATGAATTTATAAACCTAATCTATATGCCGATATGCACACGGAAATCGTCCTAAGCAGGCAATTGCTACACGTGAAGAACCAAATGCTAAGTACTCAAAACGAAGCCTATGTCCGGTCTCTGATGCCGATCGGTGTCTGTCACAACAGATCTTGCCAGCACTGTATACGGCCTCTAGCGGCACGCGGCTTCGAGACTGAGTACTTTCGCAATTAATTAATTCTAAGTCCAAACGAGAAGACTATAGGTGCATGCAATAGTTGTTAGGTGTTTGGCCTTAGACTACACGATCAAGCACTCCTAAAAACTAAGGGCTCATTCCACAAAAAAAAGAAATCCAAAACCGAGAAAACAAAAGAAAAAGGCGATGAAAACACGACCAAACGGTGGTGAGCCCCCAAGTGAACAAACACTTGGAAATTGGGCCCGAATGTCCAAGAGTCCAAGGCACCTATATTATTACAATTTAATCAAGAGTCTCTCTCTCTCACCAAAAAGAATAAAAACCTAACTATCCTCTCTCTCTCAAGTCCTCCTGCTCTCTCTTGCCGGCTAGGACAGAATAGCAAGCTCCGTCTCCCAAGGCTGCTCAGGATCCCCTAGACGATCCTCCTCGGTCAGTGGTCCCTCGCAAGAAAACAAGAATGGGATGTCAGACAGTTCCAAAATTAATGATACAATAAAGTAAGATAAGCAAAAATGGCTAAGCTAGTAAAAAGACACAAGTCTACTCTACAAGCCGATGCTCCCCGACAACGGCGCCATTTGAAAAATGGGAAAGCGAGAGCCACTAAAGAATGTTCTGACAGATCAGACTCACTGTCGCTGGGGCGACTACTCAAGCCTTCACGTTTGTCAACAATCAACCCACTCAATTAATTAACCAATCAAGAGAAATGATCAAAATTTATTATACCCTACTTGAAAATGTATAGTGGCAAGCAAGTAGGGGTCGAACACAGGAAGTAATCAGAGTAAAGCATACTAAGTGTAAGTCAAATGCATTATGTCTTGTAAACTACTCAGCAAAAATGGGAGTTTTTGTGGGGTTTTTGATTTTGTATTTTTTTAATTAATTTTTGATTTTTTAATTTTCTATTTTGATTTTTAGTTTTCTAATTTTCTAATTTCTTTTTGAATTTTATATTTTTATATTTTCTTTTGCAACAATAGAATATATATATCGTAAGAAATAGAGGGATAAAGAATTTATTCAAATAATTAAAAATAAGCAAAAATCAGGAAATTAAAATATTTGTTACCTTTTTATAATTTTATAATGTTTTTGTGATTTTTCTGGATTTTTCCTAATTTGTTTTGGTATTTTTAAAGACAAAAATACTAAAAACAGTGAATAAGATAAAAAGCTGAAACTAAAATGGAGAAATAAAATAACAAACAATAATAAAAATTCTCCAAATTAATTTTAAATTAAAGATACTAAAACAAAGAAAATTTAGCAATAGAGATTGTATTTTTAGGATTTTTGTAGAATTTTTAAGATTCTTATGAAGGTTTTTGGGGTTTTCTAATTTTTAGGAGTTTTCTTTTAGTATTTTATTATAATTTTTGGATTGAAGTTAATACACACTAAAATAGGCAAAGTACATTTTTTCGAGAATTTTTCAAGAAGCTTTTATATTTTTTATGGATTTTATAATGCAAACAATAGAGAAAATACGTATTTTTGAGTTTTTATAAATATTAAAATGCTATAAAAATGCAAAAAAATATGTCGTGGAACTAGGATGCAACAGGAGCTTAGATTAATTATTATGGATTTTTTTATGATTTTAGAGGTGCATGAAATAAATGAAAACAACAAAAAGAAAAATCAATACTACAAGGGCATTTATGTAAATATCTAGAAAGACCAGGGCACATATGCAATTTTTCCAAAAGTTTACAACTAAGTAAATAAGTTCTAGGACCAACCACAAATACCAAAACATCCAAGGGTACATGCGCAAAATTTCCAAAGTCACGTGCGCCAAGCACGTAACTAGCAAGGACCTATCTGTAATTAACCAAAAATCCAAGGACCTGAATGTAATTGTTCCAAATATAATGCACTAAAATAAAATGTTTCGTGACTGGAATGAAATAGACAAACCCACTAGGGGTCCCCTGCAAAATGCTCGCACCTCACGTGCACATGCACGCGAGGTGACGTGGCCAGGGACCTAACTGCAAATAGATATAGTTTGGGGGTTAAATCCTAAACATTACAAACATTTTTGAATTGCAAATGAAAGTTCTAGAACTATAAAATAAATACAAAAAAGGCTTGGGTTAAAATGCAAAATACCCAAGCTTGAGCGGGAGCGGACGACTGAGATGCGTCCACTTAAACACGTGGCGCGCGCTGGATGAACGATACCCCTTCGGCGAGGATGGCTGCGATTAGATTGCCCGAGAAGATCTGAAGGCTCACACGGGGGATGATCCAACGGCAGCTGCTCGCACAGAATATCAGGGGAGATCTAACAGTGCTGGGACGATATGCAAGAACACACGAAGAACTCGAGTTTGGAGAGTTTGGATTGGCCAAAACTCGAGTTCCAAGGCACCCGAGACTCCTCCAACAGTGTAGATGCGCTCCTGCAGGGGTCCTATGAATGCTGATGGCCAAAAAGACTCCGGCGAAGGCCGAAGAGATCCCAGGAGGGCGGCGGAGCACACGGGTCCCGGCTCCCTCCGGCGAGTCTCCAAAATTGTCCCCAAGCGCGTATGAAGCTCCTGATCTGCAAAAAGAGTGTGAAAGAGTCGGGGGTAAAATGCCCCGACTCCATGGAGGGTGAAACGACATGTGAAGGTGATGTGGAGTTGATTCTTCGTCGGCCGGCGAACTCGAGGCCAGCCAACGTCGGATCCGAAGGATTTGTGATGATTAGGCGTCGGATAACGGGAGGTGAAACGCGGGGTAGTTTTCTTTGTACACTAAGAGCTAAATAAACGGTCAAACAAGGAAGAAAAGCCTCACCAAAGTGCACGGGGGGAAGTACTCCGGCGACGACTCCGGTAAGGGGATATGCTTGATTCGACGCCTCTCCGACCTCTCCGATGCATGGGAACACCTCCTGCGGTCACCAGGAAGAGGTTCGACGATCTAGGAGGAGGTTAGAGTGGAGGAAGAGTGATCCAAAGAGGAAGGGAAGTCAGGGGGCGTTTTTGAAGGTTTGACTCAGTAGTGATGAGGCTCCAAAGCACTAGGCGTATTTCGCCGAATCGGTGACGCTTGGCCCAAGAGAACCCAGGGCGTGAAAGTGGAGTCTACGAGGAACAAAAGTTCTGAAGACGTCAACGCGAGATAAGCAAAGACGTGCTCTCCAAAATTCAGAGAAAAATGCCAAAAACTGTTCTAACAAAACAACAGGGGGGGTCAGACAGTTGACTGGAGGTCAACTGTCCGAGCCTCCTGGTTGGTCCACGTGGACCAACCATGAAAAACCTTTGGAAAAAAGGATTAAAAATTCGATTAAAAATAGAAAATGAATTAATTATATTTTTATTATTAAATAAAAAATATTTATTATTTTATGAATTATTTTTTGGTGATTTTTATTTATTTTTTCGAGGTCAAAAATAATAAGATGCCTTTTAGGCCTATATAGGTATATATGTCTACATATTTTAATATTTTATTTTTATTTTGTATATTTAATTTATGTATTTTTTTATTATTTTATAAATTTATAAAATATTTTTATACACTTAAATATATTTTTATTTTATTTTCTGAAGTGGTTTATACACATAATAAAATATAAGTGTTAATTATACAAGTATACTAATAGGTCTTATACCTATGTATTATATATAGGTATTTTATATTTGTCTTTTCTTTAATGCTTTATTCTGATTTTAATATACATATTTATTATAAATAATATTTACAACATTATAAAAATATAAAATTATAAAAATAATGGATAAATAATAAAATGAATATTTTAATCTGTACAAGTATACAATAGGGGTCCAAAACTCAACTTTCAAACCGTAGCTCCGCTAAAGGCGAAAACACCTTCATTAAATAGATTATTTAAAATTATATACAATTAGAGGTGAGTTTGATGCATTTCGAGCTTTTATTTGCGAGCTACAGGTCTGGGAAGTTGGGATTCTGGAATCTTATTCAGATCACAACTCTTTATCTGTACAATATTTTTGAGTGAAATCAATTTTGTATTTTTATTTATTTATTTATCTACAACTTTCATGTTCAAAGTTTCTTTATTTTAAGTATAAAAAGTGGAACCAAAAATAGGTCCCAAAATGAATAAGGAATGAATTAGACAAAAGGAATTTTTATTGTATTTTGGCCCTTATCTCCCCCTATTCCTTGTCGACCTAGTCATCAAGATACCTAGGTCTTGGGGTTTCAGGTCATAAAATATTTACAATATTTTAGTCTTTTTCTTTTCTTTTCTTTATTCTATAATTTTCGCTTTAAAAACCACATTTTATACAATATTTTCACAAATATGCCTGCATGCTAAAATGGCTAAATTAAGCCTATTTACACATTTAATAGGATTTTTAAGGCCAAAATGATAGAATAAAGATGATGAAACGTAGATTCATCATGGGGGTAGATTACGAAATCCACCCCTATGTTTTTTATCTTTTTTTTCGTTCTTGTAACTTATTTATTTAGTTTAAAACTTTTGCATAATTTGCAATAGACCCTTGTACTGCATTGCATTTGTACTTTGGTCCTGGCCAGTCACCTAATGTGCGATCTCACGTGAGGTGATATTTTGCACTAAGGCCCTTGCACATTTTTGTATTTCCATTTAGTCCATAAACTTTCATTGGTTGTATAATATTTTGGGTAATTTTCAAGAAGCACATTGACTTTAATTTTATTTGCATTTTTACCTCTGTCAGCCCCTTATTTTTGCATGCTTTCTATTTATTAAAAATATCACCTGTGCTCCAAAAATTCCTAAAAAATCAGATTAAGTTCCTGGTTGCTTGAATATCCACGCCATATTTTTAAACTTTAGTTTTAGACATTTTTATTATTTACAAAAAATCAAAAGAGCATGTTGTTGTCCCTATTTAATTTATAAAATTCCAAAAAAATATAAAAACATTTTGAAAAGTTCCAAAAAATATATTTTGTTTATTTTAGTTTTTTGAGCCTTAAGGACAAAAACTATAAAAATAGAAAAAGAAAACTCATAAAAATAAAAAACACGAAAATCCTTTATGAAAATCTAAAAAAATCCCAAAAATTCCTAAAATACCATTTTATGTTATGTAATCTTCTTTTGTTATACTTTGTAATTAAAATAGTTTTGGAAAATTTTGAATTTATTTTCTATTTTTAATTTCCAAAATAATCCGACCTATTTATTTAATCTAGATTTTGGGATATTTTTGAGTTTAAAAATATATAAAAATTAGAAAAGTTAATTTGAAAAACATAAAATAGTAAAAAATATTGAAAACCCAAAAAAACTTATTTTGCACTTTTTGTTTTTTTTGATTTGTATTTATAATTGTGAAAAATGGGGCTGCCCCTAGGGGCAACTAACATGGCTGTCCCCACCTCATTTTTCGATTTTTTTAATTTTTTTGGAAAAACGTCACCATATATATATTCATCCCTACATCCCTCCTATATGCCATTCGAATTTCGTCGAAAACAGAAACTCCTACGGCCACCATCGAGACATCATTTTTTAATGGTCGCGGGATTTTTTAAATGGACCCTATCTACATGGAGGCCATGTGAGTCTCTATTTCTGACAAAACTCGAATGGCATATAGGAGGGATATAGGGATGAATTTACATGACGATATTTTAAAAAAAAATTAAAAAAAAGCCAAAAAAGGATGGGGCAACGATGTTGGCTGCCCACTGGGGACAGCCCCATCAACCCCTTTAAACTTATAATAGCCCATATTATATAGACTTATATATTTTATATTACTTATTTAAAAAGAAAAGGAAATTAAAAATCGGAAAATATAAAAAGGAAAATAATAATTATAACATTAGAAATAGTTAAAAAAATATGATTAAAAATTTAAAAAATAAAAATCAAAAGTCCACATACAAAAAAGAAAATAAAAAATGCAAATCAATGGGTATCCGGTCCCCCCTATACTTAGGATGTAGTATCCTAAGTATATATGATGTGCAAAAAATAGGGACGATTGGGGACTACGAAGAATATACAAGTGGTGGTGTACTCCAAAAATCGAGAGGCTCACAGGCCTCTGTAGAGGACAAAATGAAGTGGAAGAATAGTCATGCATTCTATACAAAGTAGATTACCTCAACTCGGGCCAAATGATCAGTAGTCTCCATGAAGTGCTCAACATCTGCCCATTCACCACAAATAGTTATGTACCAGGTGACACATTTGATATAGATATACTTCCATTATTGTGCACCATTCTTACTAAATATGGTCCTTCCCATTTGATTTTTAACTAGTCAGGAAAAATTCTCAATCATGCATTGAACAACCAGACTTTCTAACTAGGGACAAAGATCTTGCGACGGACGTGTCTATCGTGCCATTTCTTCACTTTGTCCTTATAATGAGGGTGTTCTTGTATGCTTGATTTCGAATCTCTACTAGCTCATTCAGATCCATCTTCCTCATGGTTCCTGCTTTCTGCATATCAAATGAAATCTCCCTAATGGCCCATTCAGATTTGTGCATGATCTCTATGGGTAAATGGCATCCAGTCTGACAGGAGAAGTACCTAAGGGGGTCTACGATATGCCCAAAGAACCTGGTCCAGAAGCTGTGACCAGTTCTTCATATCCGGACGTACTAATTTCTAAAGAATGGATTTCACCTCCCTATTTGAAACTTCAGCCATCTTGTTTGGGTGGTAAGGAGAAGCTACTCTGTGATCAATGCCATAACTCTTCACTAGCTTTTTCACCTCCTTATCAATGAAGTGGATACCCCCATCTAAAATAAGAATACATGGAATACCAAACTGTGAAATAATATGTTCCCTCAGGAACCTGCACACTGTCTTGCTATTAGTGGTTCGTGTGGGTATAGCCTCCATCCATCTACTAACATAATCTATATCCAGAAGAATGTACTCAAAGCCATTGCTTGAAGGGAATGGTCACACAAAATTTATGCCCCATACATCAAAAATATCAAAAATAGTAATAGGTCGCATTGGCATTACATCTCTAGTATTGATTATCCCTATTCCTCTCTAACAATCTGGGTAACTCTTCATAAATGTGCATGCATCTCTAGTAAGAGTCAGCCACCAAAATCTGCTCTAGAGTACCTTATGCATTGTCCACTTCCCTGAATGATGCCCCCTGCCTCTAAGGAATGGCACATATTGAGGACACTATTGTATTCCTCCTGAGGAATACATCGCTTGTAGATACAATCTAACCCCTCATGAAAAAGAATCAGATCCTCCCATTGGTAGTATCGTGCCTCAAAAACTAGCATGTAGACTCGATCCTTCATACAACCATGTGGACTCTTCTGTATAATCAGAAAGTTCACTATGTCTGCATACCACGGAAGATTTGTAACTACAAAGATACTCTCATCGGAAATCTCTCTACAATCTCTGGCGTGTACTCATATGAAGGCTGCTCTATCTGTAATCAAGATAGGTGATCAACTACCACATTCTTTACTCCAGGTTTGTCCTTAATATCCAAATAAAATTATCGAAGTAAGATAACCCATCTTAGAATGCATTCCTTGGCATCCTTCTTCTCCATCAAGTATTTGATAGCTGAATGTCCTGTATAGTATGTTATTTGCAATCCAAGAAGATATGATATTAATTTATCCAGTGCAAATACCACTTACAACATCTCCTTCGATGTCACTGTATAGTTGTGCTGAACATCATCTAAAGTAAGTCGACATAGTGGATGGAAACAGGAAGTCCATTCCTCCTCTGTCCTAATACAACCCTGATCGCAAAATCTTAAGCATCCATCATGATCTCGAAGGGAGGAGACCATTAAGATGGCTGTAGGACAAGAGCACTGATAATCTTCTCTTTCAATGTAAGGAAGGCACGAAGACATTTGTCATCTACCAAGAACTCGATGTCTTTGCCTAATAATTCTGTTAATGGACGGGCAATCTTAGAGAAATTTTGAATGAACTGTCAGTAGAAGCCACATGCCCTAGAAAATACCGTAATTGCTTGATGTTGGTTGGTAGCTCTAGATGCTTGATGACATCCACCTTGGTAGGGTCAACCGACATGCCCCGCCTAGAAATGACATGCCCCAACTCAATCCCATTTGTAACCATAAAATGGCTCTTTTCCCACGACAAAACGAGATTCACCTCACAACATTTCTAAAAAAACCTGGTCTATGTGCGCTAAACAATTATCAAAGGACTTGCCATAGACCAAAAAATCATCCATAAAGACCTCGAGAAAATCACCCACCATGTCTTCAAAAATGACAAGCATGCATCTCTGAAATGCAGTAGGGGCATTGCACAAGCCAATGGGCATCCGTCTAAAAGCATACATGCCAAAGGGACATGTGAAAGTGATCTTCTCCTGATCTTAAGTTGCAATAGTAACCTGGTTGTATCTAGAGTAACCATCAAGGAAATAGAAGTACTCCTTCCCTACCAATCTCTCTATAACCTGGTCTATAAAAGGCAAAGGGAAGTAGCCGTTCTTCGTCATAGTGTTAAATTTCCCATAATCAACACACACCCGCCATGACATGGCAGCTCTCTTTGGAATCTCCTCTCCACTCTCATTCTTGACCATCTGAATTCCTGACTTCTTTAGGACAACATGTAATGGGATAACCCATTCATAGTTGGAGATGAGATAAATAAACCATGTATTGCACTATCTCGTAATCTCTTTCTTGACAACATCTCATAAAACTAGATTCGGCCAGTGCTAAAACTCTCTAGAAGTTATGCTATCATGATCAAGATAGATATGGTGGGAGCACAAAGTAGGATTTATCCCGTGGAGATCGTATACATTCCACCCAATAGCCTTGCGGTTTCTTTCAAGAATCTTCATGAGACGAGATTCTTGCTCTTCGATCAATGATGAGCCGATAATGACAGGAAATTATCGATGTAAACCCACAAGGAAAGCATATTTCATAATTGGTGGCAAGGTATTCCATTCTAGCAAGGTAGAATTTGGCTCTACCATATCCTCATCTGTACGTGTACTGGGATCTGTGCTGGTGGTAGATGTGTTTACAATATGGTTATCCACCATTTCAATATGCTCCAAAGTTGGACTACAAAAGATGTATAAAACATCATCCAACTCGCTGCTGTGCTCATCTTTAGAATGACTAGAGGAAAATAGCTCAGCTAAATGAAAATCAGTATCTAGCTCATCTGAAGTGGAGGAGCCATCTAATCTCAAAATCTGAAATGTCTGCAATAATATCATCAGGTATATGTTCCATCTTCTCATCATACACGCTAAAATATAATGTACCATCAGAAGAACTACCAACTGTAGTCTTGGACGCGTCCTCTGCTAGGATATCACAGGTCTCTACCTAATACCTCTCAAGGTTGTCAAAATGACTCTCATCCATGTAATCATAGGTGGCTAAAAACTCAGAGCATCTGAACTGATTGAAGATGTGGCACCGGATGTGGATGATTCTCTCACCATCTCTATTTGTACCTATTCATCCTTGACGTGAAAAGATACCTTCCATGTATCATAATCGAAGAGAGCCTTCACAGTCTCCAAGAAAGGCCTCCCAAGAATGACCAGGATAAGGAGTAACTGTGTAGGGAAATCCATGTCCAGGATAGTAAAGTCCACTAGAAACTTTAGGCCCTACATGGTCACGAACATTCCTTAAAATGCTCCTAGGTCTCTTTACATATCTATCAGCAAACCCGAAGGATTGCACGTGATTTATAAAGGGGACCTAATTCGAGCTTGTCGAGTAAACAAGATGGTAATAAATTAATTGAGGAACCGTTATTTAATAGAATGCAATCGAATACTTCATGAGAAATCTCGCATCTGACATAATGTTCTCATGAATCTTTCTTCTTCTTTGGCAATCTGTTCTGTATGGCACAAGATGTAGCCATGGTAAATATGTGCTTATCTGTACATGATCTCTTCTTCCTATGTATGGTACATCTATTCTTCAAATGTTACTTGAGCATAGGGAAGTGATCCAAGGCATGATGGAGCAGAATCTTCAAGAATATGTGATCTTTCAATAATCGCTCAGTCTCAAGAGTAACCTTATTCTTTTTGGATTTTCTTTCATTTTACATACAAAGCATCGGGAAAAGGAATAAACTCAGGAATGATAAAACTCTCTTTTTTATTTTCATTCATATCAACATGGTAATCAACATTACATCAGGAGTCTTAAAAGTGCATACAAAACACTTGAATACATGAAAATAAATAGAATCATTGGGAGTGCATGTATGGCATAGCGTGGTATCATCATCTGAATCGCCAGTGTCCATATCAAAAGTTTCCGCATCGCTCCCCTAAATGTCATCATGGTGGACATCATGTCCGTCCTCATCATGGCGATCCTCCTACTTAGGGTCAGAATGTGTGACATCAAGATCATCATAGATCGGCTCTCGCTCCTCATCGTGTGCCCTCTCCTCCTCTCGATCAGGTGCTCGTGGATGTCTACCGCTCCTGAGATGAATGAAGTTAGATAAAAAATCAGGAAAAGTGACCATACCTATAGAGGTGTCTACCCGAACTGAATGTTGCCTCTTGTTATTCGGGTTCATCTGAGGCTGGGCTAATAGAGTGGTCTTGGGCATGGCTAACTCATCCAGACGATGGTTAACCCACTCCATCTTAGTCCTATGTGTTGTTGTCTGAAGCGTGCTCAAAATATACATGATCTATTTCAGTGCTAGGGACAGTGAAGATATCTCCGACTCAGTGTGTTGTCCATGAATGTCTACCCTCTCCTGCATGGGAGTTTTTTATTGTGGTGTAAAACGCTGAGGAGACCTTTGTGGTGTATAAGAGGACTACTGTTGTTGCAGGTACTGATATGAATGTGGATGTGTAGCAGGATACCGATATGAATGTGTTCTCTAATAGGCATGCTAGTGGGATTGTTGTTGCGTGAAGTGTTAGCGGTGCTAAAAATGTGGATATGAACGGCCATGCTGCGGATGACTATGTTGTTGCTGGTGGTGTATGCTTTGAGGAGTGAAATGTGCTGGTGGATGAACATGAGCATACCATATCCCATTGATCTTAAGAGTGGAATGAGAATCAGCATCATTATTTCTAGGGCTAGTGATATGACTCATGTTGGCATTGTATGGATCCACATGCCAATCCAACTATGGAGGCCCAATAGGTTGTACCAGCTCGCTCTGAATGTATTGAATCTGACAGGTGGGAGGAGTGAATAAAGATCTTTGTACAGGCTGGGGAGTAGAAGAAGGACATGACTGTTGGTACTGAAGCTGCTGCTCAGTCACCTTCTTCTCAAATCACTTAACTGCAGAAGAAGTGATGAGATTTTATCCAACTCTCACAACGATTGTAAATCCTGAACTTGCTTATGAATCACGTCGACTAGTGTAAGCTTCTCACTAATGAATCCCATATCGGATCATGAACCAGACTTGAAACATGTGCCATCTTCTGATGCTCTCGGCGATGTGTGGTTATCAACCATTCTGTAATGCCCGAGTGAAGTCAACTACACGTTAATTCTCTGTCATCCCCTCAAAGATGGACCAAACTGACTCTACATCCCTATTCAGATAACTGCCGCTACATGCAATGCTCAGTAAGCCTTGAACATCCGGTTGGAGTCTTCCAAAATAGTTCTGAACACGCACCTTTAATGGAATATCGTGATGAGGGCATCTCTCAGTCAAATCCTTAAATATATCCCATGGTTCATTGAATGACTCATGTGAAAGCTGTGTGAAATTGGAGATATGACTCCTCATCATATTAGTCCATCCCATTGGAAAGTGTTTATGTAGGAAAGTGGACTTCAGATCGTCCCATGTAGAAATCTCCCTCTCCAAGTGACTCAACCATTAAGGTGACTTATCTGCTAAGGAGAAAAGGAAGGCCTTGAGGCATACAACCTCCTGTGTAACTCTTGGATAACTAGTCGTACCACATCATCTCAAACTAATGTAGAAAGGTAAACATCTCCTCTGAAGTGTCCCAATAGAACTTGGTAAGTAGTCAAATAAAGGACGGTCTAAGCTCGTATGACCCTTGATTCAGTGGTAACCGAATCTAATGGTGTAGCATCCTAGCTTGGGTCATACTCACCTCTCAATGTTGCAGGAACCACGGTAGGCGGTGGTGGGTTCCCAGCTTATACTTTCAGCTCTAAGATCATTCTAGACTCTACACTTATCTTTGATATGTAAGCTCATCTGATGAAGTGTGTCTAAAATCCCCAATGTATTATCCGAAGCTGGATCGAGTCTCTCATCTATACGTCTCTAGTCATCACGAGGTCTATCCTCGACAACTCTATCCTCAACTAATGCCTTCACTCTAGCCATGATCCTCGAATCCTCTAGGAAGGAAAAAGTCTCGTAAGAACTCTGTGCAAAACATGTAGGAGAAATATACGAAAAATCAAGTCTGGCTCCTTGTGACTAAGTAGGACCGACTCGGGAAGATGGTCATCCCGAGTCTGTGAAGACATACGATAAACGGTGGAAGGTCGAAAGCTAACGGAGTCTGAGCGTAAAATCCGTCCAGTTGTCATCCTTGATGTCAAAAGATGTACTGGATAGAATATGATATCAAATCAAGAACACGGGTGTGAAGGCATATAAGATACAGAATAATGCACACCCCACAAACAAACGAAATGCAAACCCCAAACTCATCAACTTCACACGGTGAAAAACCATAAGCATTCGGTCTTTTATCTTTTCAATTTTATTTTTGGTGATCAATCAGTTGTATTAGCAGAATCACAGGTGGTGTCTCCCTATCGCATAATGTATGTCGTCACAATCCCTCAAATAGTGGTACCATCTGCCCGGGCTGCTGAGTTATATCAAGCTCAAAGGGAACTGTGAGGTGGAGCACACAAAAACGACTTTTTATGGTCAGAGGATAGTGCTTACAGTTGCAACCATGCACTGAAAAGTGATGCACGGATACTTAAGGCACAAGTCTAGGGATTTATGGCTCTATTCCTTATGGTTGCATTATGACCCACTCTGTCTGAAGTGTAATTGAATACAATGAGGGGTTTAGTCTCCCAATACAAGTTAAGTCCAGATAATTTTTATTTTTTGTATAGTTTTTAAAATAGAAAAAAACTTTTTTTATTTTCGATGGTTTTCACTTTTTGGATATTGTCAACAATATCTAATGGGATGTCGGTTTCCTCTAATTATAAAAAATGTGTCTCACGCAGGGGGAACACAGAATGCAGTGGAAAATAATGATGAATGCTAAGATAGAATACGTACCTTTCTTTAGCACTCTACATGCAAGTGATCCGCACAGAAATGTAAAACCTAGTCTAATGCATGAAAAGTCTAGAAATCCGAATCCTAATTCAACAGCTCTAGTGTAAGAACGTATTAATTTGCAAAAATAATTTATTTACACCTATTTGTGGATTAGGGATATAGGTTTTACTTTAGTCATCTAATGAAACAGACATGCAACCCTAGGCTCCATGAAAACACGTGAAACAAAGAAAAATCGATGAAAATCAAAATCGTTATGAGGTCCCCCACGTGCGCCGGCACCTGGTGAAACAGACCCCCAAAAAAAGTCAAAGTCCGTGTATAGTCGGGATGTCCTTAGTGGACCCCTTGCTATAAAAAGGAAAATGGGCAAGCGCCCCTTTCTCTCTTTCTCATAAAAACGGAAAAATGGGCAAGTGCCCTCTCTCAAAAGGAAAAACAAAATATAATATCTGAAAAAAATGCAAAAAATCTATCTGGATAACCCGCCCTGCTCCTCTACAACCGACCCATAGGAGACTGAGCTGGTCTCTACACTCTCAAATGAGTCGGCTTCCTAAGAAGCCGGTTAATCTTACATGCCTTACAAAATGGGCTGGCTCCATAGATAAAGGAAAAAAGACAAACAAACACTCAAATAAAATCAAGGATAAAAAGACTCAAAAATCGAGAAGAAAACTCAACGGTAAAAAGCCGTAAAATTCAAGAAAACAAAATCGAGAAAATCAAGAAAATTAAAAGAAAGAAAATAAAAGAGAAAAGTCAAGAAAATCAGGACAAAAAGAAAACACACGGAAATCAAGAAAAACTAATGAAAATCGAGAAAACACAAAGACGAAGAATATAGAGAAAGAAAAAATATCGCAAAATACGACTCGAAAATATCAAGCATGGCTATGCCTCCCCGACAACGGTTCCATTTTGATAACAAGAGTTTTGCAAGCGGCTAAAAGTGAGAAATAAGAGATGTTGGTTGTAGAAAACTGCTCGAGAAAAAAACCCTAGTTGATCAAACAACATTAAGACCAATTAAGGAGATTTGGCGATTCACTTCTTATTTACCAAGTAAGTGTGCCTGGGTCAAACATAAGGACATAGAAAATCACGCTCGTGATTTTCGATGAAAGAAAATAATTTTTGTGACAATTTTTCTCTTTTTTCTTCTTTCTTAAGAAAACTCTTTTTATTTTTTTAGTTTTTATTCCTTTTATTTGATTTTTTATTTTTTTCAATTTTTATTTAATTTTCAAAGTGAGTATTTTTCGAATAAAAGAGATCTACTATATAGTATAAATGTGATAGAAAATAATGATATATAATAGAAGAACACGACAAAACTCGAGCAGCGGGCTCACAGAAAGGACGCGAAAAGAAATCAAAATGACTCGATATTCGAAGAAGTAAGTCCAAATAGAATGTGATGGATTCATAAAAAATCAAAGTAAATAAAGTGTAAAAATGCAACGATGATATAATATGGTCCATATTGTCCACAAATGTCCAAAATGAGCAAGAAGTAATGTAAAAAAATACAACAAAAAGATGAATGCTCTCTTGCAGTTAGGTCCCTGGTCAAGGACCTAATTATAGGAAAATCTCCGGAGTTTTACTATGAGGTCCCCATGTGGGGACATGATTGTAAATAAAATTTTCTCTTTAGGTGCGATTTAATTTTGGAACTCTTAAGGCCTTCTTATAAATTTTCATACCCTTCACCAACGAACGGTGTAGATTAGAAGTTGGAGATGTGATCTGAGCCATCCATGTAGCACACGTGTCAAGCAACTGCGCCTCTTTTGTTCTTCAATCTGTTCTTCATTAAGTTGTCGACGATAACATAGTTCTTCTATCTCCAACGTTCCACTCCTCTCCGGTGGCTTTCTAATCAGAAGTGGGGGTCAGAAAGGGAGCATCTCCTCCTTTTGAGCACTGCCATTGCGAGAGGGAATTGGAGAGGAAGGACAACGAGGATAAATGAAAGTCCTACTATTAGGGTTAGAAACTCTAGAAGCTTAGTGGTTGCTCATGAAGGAAGTAAATAAAAAAATTTACTTCACACAGAAAATGTGGAATATTTAGCAATGGATTTTCCAAAACAATGTTAGTTCATCCTATGAACTGGAAAATGTAGCACAATAATTTAGGCATCTAGAAATAAAAAACAAAGAGACGATTTTCTTTATGATTTCTAATATTCATGATGAATAATATAGGTAAATTAGGACTGCCATTGATGTGTGAGTTTCTACGAAAGAAACCTCTCGAATTGAAGTCCGATCCGCAGACTTCTCTCTTGTGGGCGTGGAGATGAGTCACATTGCTTCCCACGTATCCGGACGTTGACTAAGGCAACAAGAAGAGAGTTGTGAGAGTTGTAGACCCTCAAGACTCTCTCTCTCTAAGGGGGCACAAAATTAGATGAGGATTTTATCTTCAAAATTATTCAGTAAAAGGAGAAGGCCTTGCCCTCCTTTTATACTAAAAGAACATGCCCTACATGTGCCTTGGTAGACCTTGGATTTTAAATCAAGGGCTAAGACCAAGTTATAATTCATTAATGATCATCTCCTTATTATCGCCAATCAATATTAATCAAATAAAATAAGCAACAACTTTAGAGTATTAATTCAATTAGAACTCAACCATATGGAGCCATGTGTACATCACATGTACAAGCCACATCACTTTCCATATATGGAAGTTGTTGTTGTAAATTTTAATTAATTTACTTGATAATCATATTATCAATAATGAAGAAATTATGAAGTTAATCCTTAAAGCTTATAAATCATATTCATGAGCCCAAAATTAAATGTAAATTCAATTTACATCTGCAAAATTAATGTGAATCAAATTCACAACTTTTCATGCCTTAGAAAATTTTTGGAAATCATATTTACATACATATTTATATGAATCACATCCATATAAATATTATTTATTGTGAAACACTATATAGATTAATTAATGAATTATGCATGTGAATCTTATTCACAAAATTGCCCTTATCAATAATATGCAATAATCATAATTATGACATAATGTCATTAACATGTATAAGTCCTAATCCAATTAGGACTCATGAGATAGGAATGCAGATACTTGGATATAGTGTCGAGGAGATCATTCTATTCATGTATAGTGACTTGAAATATGGATAACTATCCAATTTCAATATTTATACTATTTTTGTAAAAATCTGTCACCTACGAATGCCGAGCTCGAGCTGTAACACTTTACACTCTCAGTGAGCTCAATGAAACACATCACACTCTCCATGAGATGGACAAAGTGTTGGTGAGCTAAATCCAGTCTCCTTGACTATTTTTATTCATAGTCCAAACCATTTAGAGCTAAGAAATGAGCTCAAGGAGCTTGTATCATTTATGTTTCCAACATTTGGACATTGAAATTAGAATTGGAATTGAAAATTAGATTCAAATGAATTGTGATTTAATCCAATTAAATCAAAAATCATCTAGCTAAATGAGTCACTAAAATCCATCATGTTTCATCACTTGTTCAGTATGGAAGTGTCATGGTAAGTGATCCATTACATCAACAAAAGTAACCCTGAGTATTCCAAATACTCATCCATCCTTCAGACTAGAAGACTTTGATAAGTCCGAAGTTCAAACCCTGGTTTGACTATCTTCTTCGGAATGTATCAATAGATTTCTCATTTTATAATTAGGTGATAATATTAATCATATACTTTCCAAAAGCATATATTAATATCTCGAATTCGTGTCTTATTTCATAGACAAGACGACCATGCATGGAATTCATTTTGACCCCAAAATATCTCATGAGTGAGATCTGTCTCCCGTTTCATCAACTATGTGAAGGATATGGGAAAATCCTTAAGCGCATCATGGAAGCATGAGGATCACATCGTATCGGGAGAGACTAGTCATACTAGTTGCTCGAGGTAGCGGAATTTAACAATTTTGAATGATGAAAACACATGATCCAAGAACACTTCTCGGATCGTTTCATCTAAACCACAAACAAGTATTAGGTTTACCTCTTGAAGCGTGGGTTGCGATCGAGTCTCTCAATGAAGAGACCTCCTGTCTCAAGTTCGATTTGATGAAGGAGATGCTTGCGAGTGCGTTGATGAAACACATGCTCCTCAGAATCCATGTTGATGATCCAAGCGACGAATCTCCTAATCTCGTCACACGAGATCCGACGTATTCTTCACGAGCGAGGCTCCCAGAAGGATACAAAGATCCATGAGCAAACGATTTGCTAGCATAGAAGCAATGCGGTAGAGACGATGACTCTCTCTAGAGATCCATGGTGGACGACCACAATAAGAGAGAGAGAGAGAATTGGCATGTAGAGAGAGAGAGAGAGAGGGAGAGTGCATTAGTTGTTGTAATTTGAAGAACAAGGGTTGCCTCTTCTTAAATAGTATTTTGGGAGTCCATGGATCTCAATCTATGGTCAACACAAAATCAATGGATGAGATTGATTTGTTTTTCTTTCAATGGACATGATTTTGTTGTAAAAATACAACAACAATTAATTTAATTTAGTTAAATATATATTGAATAATTAATATAAAATAATTTCAAATTAAATCAATTATCCATGGAGATAATACAAAGGAGATAACCTCCTTTCATAAATAGGAGGGATGACCATCCATTCCTATTTGGAGTTGGTGGCCATCCACCCTTCATTTAAGGAAGGTGGCTATCTCCTCATAATCAATGAGATTGCATTATCCCATGAAAATCTCCATAATTTACAACAACATTTGTTGCAAATTTATAGACATAAATAATTCATAATTATTTTGTGAACATTGCAATCATGCTATTGGAAATTTGTGAATCACATTCACAACTCAAAATAAAATGTAAATTACATTTTCAATTAACTGTCCAATGAGAATCCAATTCACATCAACATTTAAATTGTATATTTTATCTAAAAATAGTTCTCTCTTATATAATATAAATCACATTTATAATATATATGATTAATATGGATAGTGATATCCACATTATTCATATCCATGATAATAAATCACATTTAATTGTCTTGGATCTCTGTTCTCGTGTGCCCAAATAATATGAATCACATTCACATTATTCACATCTTTGATAATTAAATCACATTTGATTATCTTAGATAACTCTATTTACATGACCTAATAATATGAATCAAACTCATATTATTCATGATAATTAAATCACATTTAATTATCCATTTCTCAATGCTCGGATACATTATCAACAATGAAATTATCCTTGAACCCCTTCAAGGATAATGCTCCTTCTCTGCGGATACTTGGAGATAAGGACATGGTGATTGTATGTTCCACATATATTGACTTGGATATTGAGATCAAATCTCAAATCCAGATCTTGCAGACCTCCCATAGATGTTTGATTAAATCAAAACCGTAAATATAATCTTTTCATTGCATCTGAATCACATTTATATCACTATCCAACATTTGGACCAAGATCAGATTACTTCTTTAATGAGAGGAGACATTAAAATCCAAATCTGTTTCATCACTCACTAGGAATAGAAGCATCATGGTTATACAATCGTTTATGATCACAACACCCTCAGGTATTCCTAATACCTGTGCACCCTGCATACTGGAAGACGTGGAATAAACCCGAAGTTTTAGATCTTATTTAGATTGTCTTCTTCAGGGTTTTATCATTAAGTTTCTCATTTGACTGTTGGGAATTGATATCGATCATATACTTTCCAAAAGCATATATCATATCCAGGTGTTGATCATATACTTTCCAAAAGTATATATCAAACCTACAAATTCAGTCAAGCTTCCAACATGAGTGAGTGATGAATCTACGTTTCATCATCTTTATTCTATCATTTTGGCCTTAAAAACCCTAGTAAATGTGTGTAGATAAGCTTAATTCATGCATTTTAGCATTCATGCATATGTGTGTAAATATTGTATAAAATACGATTTTTAAAGCCAAAATTATAGAATAAAGAAAAGAAAAGAAAAAGAATAAAATATTGTAAATATTTTATGACCTGAAACCCCGAGACCTAGGCATCTCGATGACTAGGTCGACAAGGAATAAAGTAGGGGAGATAAGGGCCCAAATACAATAAAATTCCCTTTTGTTTTATCCATTCTTTATTCATTTTGGGACCTATTTTTGGTTCCACTTTTTACACCTCAAATAAAGAAACTTTGTACATGAAAGTTGTAGATAAATTTTATAAAGAAAAATACAAAATTGATTTCACCGAAAAATAATACACAGATAAAAAGTTATGGTCTGAATACAAATCCAGAATCCCAACTTCCCAGACCCGTATCTCACAAATGAAAACTCCAAATGCAGCAAACTCACCTTTAATTGTATATAGAATAAAATAATCTATTTAATAGCGGTGGTTTCGCATTTGGCGGAGCTACGGTTTGAAAGTTGAGTTTTGGACCCTCATTGTATAGTTGTACTGATTAAAATATTCAATTTATTCTTTATTCATTATTTTTGTATCTTTATATTTTTATAATCTTCTAAATATTACTTATAATTTAGTTGAGTATTAAAACTAGAATAAAAGCCTAAATAAAATACAAAATAAAAAAAGTTACATAAAATACATAAATACAATACCTATATACATACCTATACTATACATACTTATATTTTATTAAATATACAAAACACATCAATAAAATAAAATAAAAATATATTTAAGTGTACAAAAATACTTTATAAATATATAAAATAAAAAAAATAAATTAATTAAATATACAAATTAAAAATATAATAATAAAAATGTAGGTAAAGATACCTATAAAGGGCCTAAATGTAAACTTGTAAAAATACATTTCATAAAAATAATTAAAAATCACCATAAAATATTTCATAAAATAATAAAAATTTTTATTTAATAATCAAAAATTAAATAATTCGTTTTCTTTTTTTTTGAATTTACAAGATCTTTTTCCAGGCTTTTTCCTGGTTGGTCCACGTGGACCAACCAGGTGGGTTGGAGAGTTGACCTCGGGTCAACTCTCTGACCCCTGCCTGCTGCGTGCCAGATTGGTTTTTCCCTCGATTTCGACGCTTTTTGGAGGGCGCACCTTACACCTTCTCGTGAAGGCCCCTTGAAGACTTTTTCTCCTCGATACCTCCTCTTACACGCCCATCAATCTCCTCAGGGAATGGATGCTTGTGCCGCCTGATGCGCTTTGATTTGCGAGCCTCCAGAGCCACATTTTCAAAAGACCACCGTCACCTCTCCTTGCTCCTTGAACCCGTTTGCCCTAGCCAAGCCCCCTTCTTTTTGCAGGTCCTGGATTGAGGTGGTGACAGGACCTCTCCGGCCTTCTCGCGGAGGCGGTTGGCGAAGATAAGCGGCGCTCCACCCATCTCCGGTGGCCTACGCCGCCGCGAGGTACCCATCTCAGGCCACTAGACTTCGAGGTCTGTTTCCTTTGTTTTTCCTGTTCGTTTTTGCTAGCCTTCGCTGTAGCATTAGATCCCCGTTCCCTTTTTTTTGATTCGCCCAGCCAATCGTCACCTCATCACCACGCCGGAGGAAGCTCCGGCGAGCCCCATTCTCACCACGCCAATCCCACTTCACCCTTGGGAGACCGCGGCTGTTTGCTCGCGACTTCCCTCCTCTTTTTTTGTGTGCAGGACCGAGCTTGACAGAGGAGTCTGGGCCATTTTGGGCGCCCACCGGTGGGTTTTAAAGGCGCCTTGCTCGTCACCTCCACCGGCGCGCGCGGGAGGCCGCCTTCCCTTTTTGAAGATCCAGACGAATAACAAACACCTGCAGGAGTGCGGGCCCCCCATTTTGAAGCTAAAAGGACGCCGGAGATGCGCATGGGAGTCGGAGGAACTTCGGCATGCCGGAGCGCCGCCCTGTTCTTGCGTCGCCACTCGCCGCCGTTGGATTTTAGGGACGTCCCAGTTCTAATCTCGTCCGCCGGATCTCATGCCCCTCCAACCGTCGGATCAACAGAGCAGCTTCTAATCGTAGCCGCACATATGAAGGGGTATCAGGCCCTGAGCTTGCACCACGTGTCTTAAGTAAACGGCGCCCAGCCGTCCGATTCGCACCTCTAGGTATTTTGCACAATACGCCCCGATTATTTTTGTATTTAATACTTGATTTCCAAGCTTTCCTTTGCTGTTAGAAACTGTTGGACAATTTGCGTAACGCACCCTGCTACTTTTGTGAAATTGCACTCGCGCCCTTGCCAACGAGGCGCACGTGCGTGAGCACGTACGCTTGGCTATTTTGCCTCCAAGGGCCTCTTATTTTGGGTATTTCTTTTTGAACCTGAAAAGTGTCTGTTCAGTTATAATATTGTTGTGTAAATTGCGCTAAGGCCCCATACTTCTTGAATATTACATTTCTACTCCCGGCCATGTTGTATTTTCTTTTTGCTTCTTGTATTTGTTGCATGCATTTATAAAATCCCAAAAAATCCCCAAAAATCACATTAAGTCTCTGTTGCATAGTAGTTTAACGACATATTTTTACTTTTTATAATTATTGCATTTTATTATTTATTAAAATAAAAAATATCCATTTTCAGCTTTGTTTGCATTATAAAATCCATAAAAAAATATAAAAACACTTCAGAAAAATCCCAAAAAAATATATTTTGTTTCTTGTAGTGTGTTCTAAGTTCAATCCAAAAATCACTAAAAAATATAAAAAGAAAACTCCTAAAAATATTCAAATTCTAAAAACCTTCCTAAAAGTCCTAAAAAGTCCTAAAAAAGCCTAAAAATATAATCTTGGTGTCTAAATTTTCCTTATTTCATTATCTATCATTGAAAATTAATTTGGAGTATTTTTGTTACTGTTTTTTATTTTATTTCTCCATTCTAAGTTTCAACCTTGTCTTTTATCCACTGTTTCAGTATTTTTGACTTTAAAAATACCAAAAACATTTTGAAAAATACCCAAAAATCACAAAAACAGTAAAAAATATAAAAATACCAAAAAGATTTTATTTCAGAATTTTTGATTATTTTTGCACATTTTTATAAATACTTTATCACCCTTTTTATTACATTGTCTCTATATTCCAATATTGAAAAAATATATAAAGTATAAAATTATAAAAAATCAGAAAATTAAAAATCAAATTATAAAATTAAAAATTAAAAATAAAAAATATATAAAATTAAAAACCCACAAAAACATAGCCTTTTAGTAGACACTTGATCACATTCACACTCATTTTGAGCAATTTTGCCTCGTTCTACCTGTTTGCTCCCTGTGTTCGACCTCTACACATACTTGCACTATACACATCTTTATTGTAGAGTTATAATAAATTTTAACTCCGTACACACACTTTCACTGCTTTACTTGATTGTCGTGGGTTAATTGTTGTTTGAATTAGGATTTCTCGCGGGTCGCCTCAGCGACATTGTGATCCCGCCTTGTGTGGATTACTTTAGATCTGTGAAAAATCTTGTTCAACAAATGGCGCCATTGCCGGGGAGCAACATCGCTTAGTTCGGGTCTTGCTTTGTGATTGTGATTGATTGTCTATTTCGCGGCTTTCATTTTTGCTATTTTATTTTCTTTATTTTTGATATATCTGTTGAGCTGTCTAACCTTCTCTTTTGTTGACTTTGTGCGAGGTACCGCGGATCGAGGGAGGCGCTCCACCTTAGGCGCCTAAGCACCCACGTGAAGCCGGCTTCTGCCAGCTTAGCATCGAGGAGACGAGGAGAGATTTTTGAAGACCGAGCTCCACCTTTAGTTGTAGAATTTATTCCTACATTTATTTTTGTAATTTAAGTGAGAGAGAGACTCCTTTATTGTAATAATACAGGTACCCTCGAACACTTGGACGTTTGAGCCTAATTTCCAAGTGATTGTTCACTTGGGGGCTCGTCGTTGTTTTTGTCGGCTTTCTTCGCATTTTTTTCTTTTGTTTTGTTTTACAATTTTCCTTCTTTTGTGTGATTGAGCCCCTAGTTCTAGGATTGCTTGCGATAGACTAAGTCCAAACACTTAATATTTTGCATGCACCTATAGTCTCGTCTGGACTTAGTCAAATTTTAAACAGTTGATGCCGCGAGCTCATCCCGCAAAGCGCTTTCTCCTAAACTCAAGTGTGTTGAGCAGAGGAGGGGTGAGCCTAGACCGGACTCTAGGGTTGAGGATTGGCGGTCAACTTGTGGTTCTTCCCGATAATAGCAATTTCTGAAACTTAGGGCGATTTCATCGGCTTTTGCATTTGCATATAGATAGGTTTCAATTCTGTTGAGCATCCTTGCATGTAGAGTGCTGGAGGCAATGTGAGCATTTCTCTTTAGCATACATCATCGATTGCCGCTTGCATTGCTTTTCCGCCTCTCCCTCTGATTTTGCCAACCTAGGTGCTTAAAGGAATTGACTCCTCGTTAGGTGCGTGCATTTCTCACTAAAAATCCAAAAAAGTGATAATCAATAAAATTGGGATTGCTAATATTACTTGGCCCTAAAATCCACCAAAAAGAAAATTATTGTCTTGAGGCGAGTAATCCCCTCATTGTCTTCGCTTTTACTTGCTCGCGCACACACTAAGGTTAGAGCCCAAATCCTATTTTCAGCCCCCCTAAGTGTTTGTGCAAATCTTCGACTTCTCACCTAACTCTAAAACAGACAAGATAAAAAGACCGCTCTTTGCGGTCTCTACCGAGTTGAGTAGGTGAATTGAGGGTTTGATTTATTTTCATTTTTGTTTGTGATTATTTTGTGTGTGTCCTAGATCGCCACTGCGCACTTGCACCTTTCTTCTCACTCTCTTGACTTGACCATCGTGCTCTCCCGATTGTTTCCTTTTGTTTTCGAGATGGACCCCTGGAGCATTTGCTACCCGGACCTTGCGGATCCTTTGCTCGTTCCAGTCGGTCCACCTCCCTTTTATCAGGAGGATTCTCCTCCTATCTTTTCTGATTTTTGTACATACTCGCCTCAGCCACAGTGTCATACCTCAGACTTCTACCCATACCCACCTCCACCTGTATATTATCCTCCTCCACCTTCACATCCACTCGAGACTGAGCTGTTGGAGTCACCTTTCATGGAGTCCACCCTTGAGCACTTGACCCAGATGATGGATCATATGAGACAGAGGATTGACCACCTCACTGGTACCAATAAGAGCGACCATGATATTCCACCATTTGATGACATGGGTTCATTCGAGGACGACCATGAGAGCTTGCAATCGCTCAAAATACAAAAAAAATGAGAAAAATTTAAAAACACAAAAAGAGATTGGGAGACTTTTGATCGAGTCAGACTATGAGGAGAGTGCCCACTTGCCAGATCCTTTGTCCACACATTCATTCACACCCCGTCCCACCTTTGACCCCGAGGATGCCGCTGTACAGACTGCTCTTGGCATGCCTCGTGTATATGCTGATTCCGACTTCCTCCCTTGTATGGAGGAAGTCCAAAAATTCAAAAACATGTTGTCTAAACCCGAAGTGGTGGCTACTATTCATGAGATTATCCGTGCCCCACTTCAGCATGCCATGACTGATTTATCTGCTCCTCTTCCCAAGAAGAGAAAGCGGAGGAGCAGATCTGAGCGTCATATCTTGACCATGTAGGAAAAAGAACACTTCCACACCTTTCTTTAGCTGCACCATCTCTGACTTTACATGTGATCACACTCTCCTCGACGGCGGTGGTTCGATTAGTATCATACCCTTCTTGCTGGTACAGTTTCTTCACTTAGGGCCTCTCAAGAAAACCAGGATGATTGTACAGTTTGCTGACGGATCAATAAAGAGGCCGAAGGGTATTCTTGAAAACGTCGTCGTATCGATTCAGGGCATGAGTTATCATGTTGACTTTGTCGTATTGCCCATGGAGACCTCCACAGGGGAGCACTCTCCAATCATCCTGGGACGACCATTCCTCGCCTCTACGAGGGTCGTTATTGATTATGGATCAGGAGAGTTTCACTTTCGTTCTGCTGACAAGAGTGAAGTGTCGATCACCACACCCACAGCCGACCAGAGACCTGTACCTGGCATGACTTCATCTATCTTGGCTGACCCCGAGGACTATGACCTATATGAGGATATCAGAGAGACCTTCTTCATGACCGATGATGAGAACCGGGAATTCCTCTCCAAGGAGGAAAGTTCGGAAAGCATAGACCTTGGTGTTGCTGCTTCCTGTGATTGGCGATGTGTTGATGACATCCGCGTGATCTTCACGATTGACACCATTGAGCGGAGGGCAGATTTAGAGACTATACAGGACGGACATGCTCTGACTACTTCCACTGATGAGTCCGCTCCTGTCCATGTAAATACTGATGAGACTAAGGCCGAATTTGATTTAGTTGCTTTTCTTCAGAAATTCGGGCCTTTTGAGAGAAAGATGATCCGGTTGAGATTATATAGGACGAACAGAGTTCGACTACTTCCACCGATGATTTCGTGCCTTTTGATTTTGACCTGGATGACACCTCGCAGGACGACTCTGAGTACACTACTTTCGATGATGAGGAGTTCGTCCCATTCCACTTTGATATTAGCGAGACTTCCAAGACCGGACCTAGTCATACTTCTTCCACTCACCCGTCTGTGCCTTCACACCATAGGACCACCAAGGGAGAACCTAGCCAGACTACTTCCATTGACCAGTTTGTCCCTTTTCAATTTGATTCCACTGAGGGCCTTCACCGTGTCGACCCTGATCGGCTTCCGTCCACTGTAGACCCCGATGTCGACATACACCACACCAGATCTATCCCTCAACGGTCTCGCAAGAAGGTTAGCTTTCGGCCTTCTTGATCATATGTACATCCATCTATGTTGTATATTCTCTCTCATGTATTTCTGTCTATCTTCCGTTTTGCTCGTCCACCCATTCCTCGTGTTTGCCTTGCTTAGGACGTACTTTGTCCTAAGTATAGGGTGTGGACGATCCGAGTGTTCATTCTTCGTTCCTTTCATCATTCCTGTTGTTGCCTATACTTAGGGCTTCTTTTACCCTAAGTATAGGGGGGGGTGTGTACATCCTCACGATCTCTTCTTCCACTCTGATATCTTTTCTTCTTTTCCTTTTCTATCTTCTTTTTGTATCTAAAAGGTGTCGCCCCTTTTTGTCAGTTTTCCATACTTAGGACGTACCTTGTCCTAAGTATAGGGGGCGTACACCCCGAGTTGTTCTATTCCTTTCGATCCTCTCCAATGTCTCCTCTTCTTGTCTATACTTAGGGATAATTTACCCTAAGTATAGGGGGAGACAATCTGAGTACGATCTGTTCATTCCCACCCTTGACCCTCCCTGCCTTGTGTACAGTCTGCTATACTTAGGATTATTTGATCCTAAGTATAGGGGGGACGGTCAACTTCTCATTTGTTGATTCATTCATTAGTGCATTATTATTTAGATTTTCCTATACTCAGTACGAGTTATGTCTTCTCTTTTCTCTCTGGTCTATGAGGACATAGCTCAAGCTAAGTATAGGGGGGTCGTATATACGGCGTATATACTTTAGCCATAACTCGTACGTTCGTATTTTCTTAATAATATGGCTAATAATTCTTTAAAAATCTTTAATAAAAAGGGGTTCTGTTCCTCAAATTCTTTTTATATATACTGATTAATAAATCAGATGAAAATGTTTTTTGCAAAATGTTTGAAAAATAGTTTGAAAATCTTTGGGAACATCTATTGAAAAACTATTTTGAAAATATTTTGTTACATGTTTTCAACCTGTATAAAAATGTGTGTTTTGTAAAAATTTATTTTCTTTGTGTGAAATAAAATGTTTGAAAAATGATTTGCAAATGGTTTGCAAAAATGGTTGCAAAAATATTTTGAAAAACCTATATATACTGTTTTGAAAACCTTTGCAAAATGATTTTCAAATGTGTGTCCATGTTTGTGAAAATATTTGTAAAAACTATTTTGGACTATAGTTTTCAAAAATTGTGTGAAAAAGCTTGCGCCAAATAAGTTTGAGGAATATTTACATCACACCAAAATCCACTATATATATGTATAAAATTGATGACTTACCCTTGTAAATTCTTAAAATCCACTTCTTGTATATATAAGAAGCACTCCCGTGTACATAGTTTTCACCTAGTTTTCAGCCAAAATCTTTTTATTTTCAAAAATCCCAAAAACATTTGCAAAACTAAAATCCAAAAACATTTGAAAAATCTTTTTGAAAAAGAAAAAAAATGCATTTGCATAAGCATCATCATCATCTTTTCAAAAATCCATAAAAAGTTCAAAATTTTGAAAAATTGCATCACAAAAATATTTTCTGCATTGCATTGCATAGCATTCGCATTTTTCGGATTGAGTTTGATAGTTGAACAAGTCTAAATAAAATCCGGAGATTGGAGCTTGATTGGACCTTAAAATCTACCTAATAACAAGAACCTTATAGGAACTGGGTTTGAGGTACTTCAGGTCTAGTTGACTTAGTTCTTTGAGGATCACGGGACTTGGTTCAATGGTTTCTTGACTGCCTAAGTAGAGTATTTCGGAACACACGCACGACTCTTGTTGATAATGACCTAACTTGGACATCTGCACCTTTCACATGGCTTAACTCAGTTGGAGTGGTGAGGGGATTGGATTTGCCGGTATGAGATGCACACAAGTGGAAACATTTGTCCTCCTCTAGGGAGGGAAGTGCACCCCAACCCATCCAGTGATAAGGAAGTCTAAAGACAGGAGTCTGTGGGTTGCGATAAAGCTTCAAAAGAGGCCTCCTGGCTCAAGAGGAAAAACTCCTTATGTAAATGCTGCTGTATATAGTACAACAACAACAACAACAAAGCCCTTTCCCACAATTAAGTAGGGTCGGCTACATGGATTCTTCGCCTCCATTCAGATCTATCTTGGGTCAATCTCGGACTTATATCCAAAAAACTAAGATCCCTTCGTATAGTCTGTTTCCAACACTTTTTGGGCCGTCCTCGCCCTCTCTTAGCCGACTCAACATCCCAACACTCGCATCTCCTAACCGGTGCATCAGTTGACCTTCTTTGCAAATGACCAAACCATCTTAAGCGGTTTTCTCGCATCTTATCCTCGATCGGAGCTACACCAACTTTATTTCTGATTGCATCATTTCGAATCCGATCTTTACGTGTATGTCCACACATCCATCTTAGCATTTTCATTTCTGCTACAGCCATTCTCTGCACATGTCTATGGTTCACAGGCCAACATTCAGAACCATAAAGCATAGCAGGTCTCACGGCTGCTTTGTAAAACTTTCCTTTAATTTTTAAAGGAATTTTCTTATCACAGAGAACAGCGGAGGCTCCTCTCCACTTTATCCAGCCTGCATTTATTCTATTAGTAACATCTCCATCAATTTCCCCATCGTGTTGCAAAATAGATCCTAGATATCTAAAAGAATCTCTCTTTTGAATGTTATTGTCACCAATCTTCACCTCGATTCCTTCACCATTGCTTCCATCAAAAGTGCATTCCATATATTCCGTCTTAGCCCTACTTATACGAAAACCTTTAGTCTCCAATGCATGTCTCCAAACCTCAAGCTTCTCATTTACTCCATCTCTAGTCTCGTCAATCAACACAATATCATCAGCAAATAACATACACCAAGGTAACTCATCCTGAATGTGACTTGTCAACTCGTCCATAATCAAAGTAAAAAGAAATGGACTCAAAGCTGAACCTTGATGTAAACCAATGTTGATATCAAAATAGTCAGTCTTCCCTGTCGGGGTTCTTACACAAGATAAAGCACTATCATACATATCCTTTATGAGATTAATGTATAGGACAGGTACTTGTCTCTTCTCCAAAACTCTCCATAGTATCTCTCGTGGGACGGAATCATAAGCCTTCTCCAAATCAATAAGGATCATATGGAGATTCTTCCTTTTAGCTCTATAAATCTCCATTGTTCTCCTCAACAAATGGATGGCTTCAATAGTTGAACGACCTGGCATGAATCCGAATTGGTTTTCTTTTACTTGGGAAACTTGCCTCAACCTTCTTTCGATCACACGTTCCCAAATTTTCATAGTGTGACTCATCAGCTTGATACCTCTGTAATTTGAACAATTTTGAATGTCTCCTTTGTTCTTATACAGAGGCACCACGATACTCCTCCTCCAATCTTCAGGCATTTTCTTGCTTCACTAAATAACATTGAATAGATTCGTAAGCCAAGTCAAACCACGCTCACCTAAAACTTTCCATACTTCTACAGGGATGTCATCTGGTCCAACACCTTTCCCAGGTCTCATAACCTTCAAAGCCTCCTCTACTTCTTTTCTTTGTATTCGTCTATAGCATGCACGATTCAAGTAACTTTCACTACTAGCTAGATCACCCAAAGTGATCTCTCTATTTCCTTCTCCAATGAAAAGTTTATGGAAGTACTGCTCCCATCTAGTCTCTATATCCTTCTGAGTAACAAGCACATGACCTTCCTCGTCCTTAATGCATCTCACTTGAGAAAGGTCTTTGGTCTTTCTTTCTCTTGCTTTGGCCAACCTGAATATATCCTTTTGGACCTCCTTAGAGTTGGGATTTTTATACAAAACCTCATAAGCTCTTGACTTAGCTTCGCTTATAGCCTTCTTTGCTTCCTTCTTCGCTATTTTATAGTATGTGACAGTTTCCTCTGTTCTATCCTTAGACATAGCTTTAAAGCAAGCTCTTTTAATTTTTAGCTTCTCTTGCACCCCTTCACTCCACCACCAAGCCTCCTTTTGACCCGGAGCTCCTCCTTTTGACTCGCCTAGCATCTCTTTGGCTACCTTTCGGATACAAGATGCTACTGCTTCCCACATCTCGTTTGCACTACCGCTACAATCCCAAGATAAGTCTTCTAAAACCTTCTCCCTGAAGCTTGATTGCTTCAGCGGAAGATTCCACCACCTAGTTCTAGTGATCTTAGGAACCTTCCTTTTCTTTACCAGCCCTTTTATTTGTAAATCCAAGACTAATAAGCGATGTTGGGTTGTCAAACTCTCTCCAGGGATTACTTTGCAATCTTTGCAACACAACCGATCTCTTCTCCTCAACGCAAAGTAATCTATCTGTGTTCTAGTTGAGCCACTCTTATAAGTAATTAAATGCTCCTCCCTCTTCTTGAAAATAGTGTTTGCTATGAAAAGATCATATGCAGTTACAAAATCCATAATGACTTTTCCCTCTTCATTTCTATCCCCAAAACCATGACCTCCATGCACAGTTGCATACCCTGAAACATCTTTTCCCACATGTCCATTAAGATCTCCACCTATGCAAACCATCTCTCTTTGTGGGATTCGTTGTAAAATCTTATCCAGATCCTCCCAGAAAGCTTGTTTAGTCCTTTCATCTAAACCAATTTGCGGTGCATAAACTGAGATGATATTCAGAATTTCTTCTTCAAGCACCAACTTTAGCAAAATAATTCGATCCCCAAATCTTTGCACCTCAACCACACAATCCTTCAAATCTTTATGAACAACCACTCCAACACCGTTTCTGCCCTTATCTTTACCTGAATACCAAAGTTTAGAGCCTGTCTTCTCGATCTCCCTTGCTTTCTCTCCAACCCATTTAGTCTCTTGAAGACATAATATATGAATCTTCCTTCTTTCCATTGTATCCACTATCTCCATCAATTTTCCAGTTAAAGTACCGATATTCCAACTACCAATCTGTAACTTCCTTTGTATATAGTATTGAAAAAAAAGGAAAAAGAAAAATTTTTTTGTTCAGGCATGTACAAAAATAAAATGCCTGCAAAGTATGTGAATATGTTGTAAAGTCAATAAGCAAGCTTGAGTTCCAAAGACAAATATGTGAGCCTGCAGCTGGATGACTTGACTACACTGGTCTTGCATCCCAGGATAGGTAGCTACACTAGCTACCGTCCATTCTTCTCTTCACCCCCTCTTCTTGAGCTGGTTGCCACTTGAACTTAGAAGGGAATACCCCGCTCCTCGAGGATGGAGTTATTGGATTGGGGAATCATTGGGTTGTCGTACTGGAGAAGTCAGTTTCTTTGTCATTCTAGTTTGGGAGAGCCACCATCACTTACACTGTACGAGTCAGATTCATAGTCGTAAGGGTTTGCGTATGAGTTGAGATATTTCTGACCTGGCTATTGAGGAGACTTGGGCAGAGTTTTGGGATTCTCAAGGACTGTTGGATTTTAAATTCGGTTCTCAATAAGGTTCCGCCCGCACTAAAATTCCAAAGGTCCGACTTAAGCTCCAAACTTTGATTTTGTGAAGACAAGTTTGATCATTACACTTAATCCAGCTTCTTCTTTTTCTTTTCTTTGTTTTTCTTTTCTGCACTTATTGCATAAGTGTTTGCCAGCGACTAGCAAAGGCAAGTATAGGGGGATGATGAATCTACGTTTCATCATCTTTATTCTTTCATTTTGGCCTTAAAAACCCTAGTAAATGCGTGTAGATAAGCTTAATTCATGCATTTTAGCATTCATGCATATGTGTGTAAATATTGTATAAAATATAGTTTTTAAAGCCAAAATTATAGAATAAAGAAAAAAAAGAAAAAGAATAAAATATTGTAAATATTTTATGACCCGAAACCCCGAGACCTAGGCATCTCGATGACTAGGTCGACAAGGAATAAAGTAGGGGGAGATAAGGGCCCAAATACAATAAAATTCCCTTTTGTTTTATCCATTCTTTATTCATTTTGGGACCTATTTTTGGTTCCACTTTTTACACCTCAAATAAAGAAATTTTGTACATGAAAGTTGTAGATAAATTTTATAAAGAAAAATACAAAATTGATTTCACCGAAAAATAATACACAGATAAAAAGTTATGGTCTGAATACAAATCCAGAATCCCAACTTCCCAGACCCGTATCTCACAAATGAAAACTCCAAATACAGCAAACTCACCTTTAATTGTATATAGAATAAAATAATCTATTTAATAGCGGTGGTTTCGCATTTAGCGGAGCTACGGTTTGAAAGCTGAGTCTTGGACCCTTATTGTATAGTTGTACTGATTAAAATATTCAATTTATTCTTTATTCATTTTTTTTGTATCTTTATATTTTTATAATCTTGTAAATATTACTTATAATATACTTGAGTATTAAAACTAGAATAAAAGCCTAAATAAAATACAAAATAAAAATAGCTACATAAAATACATAAATACAATACCTATATACATACCTATACCACACATACTTATATTTTATTAAATATACAAAACACATCAATAAAATAAAATAAAAAGGGTTTTTATCAGTTGTGCCCCTCTGAGATATTGCAATTTCAGTTATGCCCCTCCCTTTTTTGGAATATCAGTTATGCCCCTACCTTCTTGTAAAATTCACAGTTCTGCCCTTTTGTTAAGGTAAAGTAGGGGCATAACTGATATTACAAAGGGCAGAACTGTGAATTTTGCAAGAAGGTAGGGGCACAATTGATATTCCAAAAAAGGGAGGGGCATAACTGAAATTGCAATATCTCAGAGGGGCACAACTGATAAAAACCCAAATAAAAATATATTTAAGTGTATAAAAATACTTTATAAATATATAAAACAACAAACAAAAATAAACAAATTAAATATACAAATTAAAAATAAAATAATAAAAATGTAGGTAAAGATACCTATAAAGGGCCTAAATGTAAACTTGTAAAAATACATTTCATAAAAATAATCAAAAATCACCATAAATTAATTCATAAAATAATAAACATTTTTATATAATAATCAAAAATTAAATAATTCGTTTTCTATTTTTTATTGAATTTACAAGATCTTTTTCCAGGCTTTTTCCTGGTTGGTCCATGTGGACCAACCAGGTGGGCTAGAGAGTTGACCTCGGGTCAACTCTGTGACCCCTGCCTGCTGCGTGCCAGATTGCTTTTTCCCTCGATTTCGACACTTTTTGGAGGGCACACCTTACACCATCTCGTGAAGGCCCCTTGAAGACTTTTTCTCCTTGATACCTCCTCTTACACGCCCATCAATCTCCTCAGGGAATGGATGCTTGTGCCGCCTGATGCGCTTTGATTTGCGAGCCTCCAGAGCCACATTTTCAAAAGACCACCGTCACCTCTCCTTGCTCCTTGAACCCGTTTGCCCTTGCCAAGCCCCCTTCTTTTTGCAGGTCCTGGATTGAGGTGGTGACAGGACCTCTCCGGCCTTCTCACGGAGGCGGTTGGCGAAGATAAGCGGCGCTCCACCCATCTCCGGCGGCCTACGCCGCCACGAGGTACCCATCTCAGGCCACTAGCCTTCGAGGTCTATTTCCTTTGTTTTTCCTGTTCGTTTTTGCTAGCCTTCGCTGTAGCATTAGATCCCCGTTCCCCTTTTTTTGATTCGCCCAGCCAATCGTCACCTCATCACCTCGCCGGAGGAAGCTCCGGCGAGCCCCATTCTCACCACGCCAATCCCACTTCACCCTTGAGAGACTGCGGCAGTTTGCCCGTGACTTCCCTCCTCTTTTTTTTTGTGTGCAGGACCGAGCTTGACAGAGGAGTCTGGGCCATTTTGGGCGCCCACCGGTGGGTTTTGAAGGCACCTTGCTCATCACCTCCACCGGCGCGCGCGGGAGGCCGCCTTCCCTTTTTGAAGACCCAGACGAATAGCAAACACCTGCAGGAGCGCGGGGCCCCCATTTTGAAGCTGAAAGGACGCCGGAGACGCATGTGGGAGCCGGAGGAACTTCGGTATGCCGGAGCGCTGCCCTGTTCTTGCGTCGCCACTCGCCGCCGTTGGATTCTAGGGACGTCCCAGTTCTAATCGCGTCCGTCGGATCTCATGCCCCTCCAACCGTCGGATCAACAGAGCAGCTTCTAATCGTAGCCGCACAGATGAAGGGGTATCGGGCCCTGAGCTTGCGCCACGTGTCTTAAGTAAATGGCGCCCAGCCGTCCGATTCGCACCTCTGGGTATTTTGCACGATACGCCCCGATTATTTTTGTGTTTAATACTTGATTTCCAAGCTTTCCTTTGCTGTTAGAAAATGTTGGACAATTTACGTAACGCACCCTGCTACTTTTGTGAAATTGCACTCGCGCCCTTGCCAGCGAGGCGCACGTGCGTGAGCACGTTGATGAATCTGTGATTCATCACTTCAAAAGTCAAAAATAGAGCCTTGTTCCCGAGTAAATAGAGGCATATTTCCCTTTATAATGCATAAATAGCATTCATGCATACATACATAATGCATACATTTTAGCAATGCATTTGCATTTAAATAAGAAGCCAAAAATCCCTTGTAAAATATCCACTTACTAAAATAACCTCTTCCCTATAATAGGTACTCCTTAGTTAATAATATAGGGAAGAAAGCCAAAAAATCCCCTTGTAAATTTATCAATAAAGCCTTAGAACCTCTGTACACTAAAATACACATAGGCCCCCCACACAAACTCCAAAATAGGTCTACTCACTCTTAGAATACACCACATTAAAAGACCTTTAAAATGAGACTAATTTCATCCAATTTGGAGCTCGTATGAGAAAGTTGGGTTTGTGGGCCACTTTGTACTACATATATGTATAAATTATATCTTTGTACTTTTTGTATCATACTTGACCTCATCTCCGTCTTTGGTCAACATGAAACTTGTAGATCTCATCGAGATCTACAACTTTCATGTTTTGAGTTTTTCCAAATTCGCCCCCCTCTTCTATCTACACATATATTTTCTTCCAACCATTCACAGCAGGCCACGTGGCACCCTCTGGTTGCGCCACGTGGCCCGCTGCCCTTGCCTCATCCGCCCGCAGCCACAGCCGTTGGATTACCCTCTAGATCCAACGGCTTAGCTGTTTCCACGTGCGCCTCAATTCTACACCATCAGATCATCTCCAGGGCCTCATCTGATCCGCCCGTCCGCGCCTCTTCCAAAGCGCGCCACGTGGCACATGTTGCGCCCTTCGATCACGCACTCCATCCTCTCATCGCAGCCGCTTATCCAGCCTCACATCACGGCCCTTCAATCATCCTTAGATCTAATCTACGCCACTAGTCAGCGCCCTCTCCTCCACACGATGCGTGGCGCCTTCATTACCCTCAGATCGCTTCGCCTTGACTTGATCTCAGCCGCCCGCTCGCGCTTCGCCCAACTCACTCCACGTGGCGCCATCACGGCCTCACATCACCTCGCCTTGATCTAATCCGAGACGTTCCTTCGCACTTTGATCTGGGCTGTTGGATCACAAGATCCAACGGCCAGGGCCTCGTCTCCTACCTCTGGCACCCCTCTCTCCCACGATCTCCGCCTTGCGGGAGGGGCGCCCCTTTCTATTTTCGGCAGCACGTCAGCCACCTTCGCCGTCCGCCAACTCTCCCACGACCTTCCCCACTCGCAACTCATCCTCGCCAGCTACCCCACTTGCCACCACCTCCACCATAGACGCTCCACGACCTCCATGAACTTCGCCCCATCACCAGCCCTGCCGAGACCTTCTTCCTTTAAATACTCGAGCACCGGCCAACTTCAGCCCTATCCGCCCCTCGTGAGAGACGCCCCGAGCTCTGAGCTTCCAGTTAGTGACAGGAATTGAGAGTTTCATCGAGCGAAGACGTCCGTCTTCTCCGGCGAGATCCTCGGCCTCCGCCGAGTCGCAACCCTCCTCCGACGAGCCGCTGCTTGAGCTCAAGGAACCACCGGCCTTTCGAGCGACGACCTGGAACCCAAGAAGGAGTTCCAATCCCCATGTGACACCTCCATCCCTCTCCGATCTTCTCTTCATTTCTTCTTCGATTTTCTAGCTTTTTATTCTCCGCCTCCGGTCATTCCCTCGCCTCCATTCCATCCCGCCGAGCTTCGCGTCGAAGCTCCCATCTTCGCGGTACCCTTCATGACCTCCGACGATGCATATCACAACACCCCGATCTCCAGCTCTGCCACTTGGCCGGAGCTCCTTCGTCAGGCCACCTCCGTCATTCTAGGCCTCGCCAATCATCCACCCACCTTCACGAGCGCACGCACGAGCTTCGACTCCTTCTCTAACACCTGCAGGCACTCCTCTGCTCATTGAACAGAACTTCGCCGGAGCTGACTTCAAGCTTCATCGCCATCGACGTCCGATAGACCCCCGCCGCGCCTGAGACCATCAGGATCTCCGCCACATCGTCACGCATCTTCTTGGATATCTCCGAGTCCTCATAGAGCTTCATCGACATCTGGAGGAACGGGCGGAGCCAACGCCACTTCGTAGGAGCCCCGCCATCTCCTCCCAGGCGGCGGGGGATCATCGGAGCAGACGCACAGCTGCCGTTCGATCACATCGATCGAACGGCCCTCAACGAGCCACGTCTGCTCTCAGCCGGGCTTCACAGGAGTCGTTGGATTCACTGAGATCCAACGGCGCCTAGTGCGCCACGCGTCGTCCCTCCGCAGCAGCTCTCAGCCGTTGATCTCTCATCTGATCCAGCAGTGGATCTTCAGCCACGTCGCCATCTCCATCGAGCCCAGTAGCCGTTGGATCACCATAGATCTAACGGTCTGAGGTCACGCCACACGTCATCACCGCCATCCATCGGATCAAGCTCGATCCGAGGATCCACAACGTGCCACGCAGCTTCGGCCCGAGGCTCTTCACCGAGCCTAGGCTCGGGTCGTCCGAGCCTCACTCCAGACCTCCAGAAGCGACCGAGCCTAGCCCCGAGCCTCCGCAGCCATCCGAACCTAGGCCGCCCACGTGCGGCCTGGGAAATTTACACAGAGGCCCCTGGAGCTTTCAAATATTGCAAAAAGGTCCCTGTGAAGCTGAACCCACGTGAGGAGCACGTGCGTGGTGGAGAAATTGCACTTGAGTCCCCAACATAATAGGTAATTGCATTTTAGTCCCTGTCGGCATATTTGCTTCATGTATTTTTATTTTCCTGTATTGCATTTACACCCCTGTGTTTGCACGCATCTCTAGCCTGCATTTTACATCATTTTTCAATTTTTAAAATTGCATTTTGTTGAGAAACTTGTCCTCTGTCTATTGGGCCACGTGTCACATTTTTGTAATTTCAGTGGAATTTTCAATGAATTAATTGGTAGATTTGTGGAATATTTTGCCCAGTGTCACCTTTTAATTTCTAGTTAATTCTCTGTGGTTCCAAAAATCCTCAAAAACTCACAGTAGCTTAAGGAAAGTACTCTTAACATGCCATAAAAATTTCATGTCATTTGCACACATATTGAGGCCTAAATAAATTGTTGAGTGATTTTCTTATTTTAATTTTAATAAATTCATTTCACATTGAAATTCAAATCTGTCAATTTTCATGGATTCCTTATCATTAGTGCTATCTAGGATAAATTTATCTCTTGAAAAAATTTTGATTTGTTATTTATTAAAATATAAATAGTGAAAATCACCCTGTCTGCATATTTAATTCACAGTATATTCATTTAGTGTCTAAAAAATCCAAAAAAAATAGGGTAGATCATTTTCATCATAATTAATCATCTGGCCAATTTTTAGAATTTTTGGACTTCATTTGATATCCTAATTGAATTGAACTTTATATTGGCCTGCTGGTTGCATGTATCTGCAACGAAAATAAAAAAGAACAAAAAAATTACTCCTCGTTAATCACACACTTGATCTTTGCTAAAATATACCTAAGGAGACAGATGCCTCCCTGAGTTCGACCTTGGACTTCACCAAGTAAAAAAAATCTGCCGCTTGAAATTAACTTAACATTAATTGATAAGTGGTTTTTGACTAGCCTCTCGTATCCGACTGCAACGAACGATTAACATTGATTTGGACCATTAATTTGACCGAATTAACATAGGGTGCGGGACGCTTATCAAAATGGCGCCGTTGCCGGGGAGGCACGACTTAGGTTAATTTTTAGTGATATTTTGAGTGTTTGATTTTTTTCCCCGGGTAGTCTGACCCCCGGTTTTCTTGTAATTATTCTCTCTTTTATTTCTTTGCATCATTTTATTTTTGAGTCACTCTCTGACCTCACTCTTTTTCTGTGCGAGGAACGCGAGGAGTCTTGGACGCTTCGACGATCGAGCATTTTAAATGAGTGATTAGAGAGGCATTGTAATTTTTTATTTATTTTATTTCTTTTTCGCATCATTTCCAGCGGTTCCTGTTTGGGTTCTCGCGTCTGTAAAGATAGTGCAACCGTGACCCCGTGTGCTGTGTGGGTGAATTGTAACTTAGCTTGCACTAGCGGCTCCCCGAGCCAATCTAGGAATTGCTTGTGCTCGTAATCATTAGGACCACACAAAGACGCACTTAGACCGCAGTACTTAGCCAAATTAACCTATTCTTCACGCTAATAGAACTGCCTGTCTAGGAGCGGCTTTTATCGCTTGCATTTGCATTTAGATTAAAAAGTTTTCAATTCTGTTCTGTATCCTTCATAAAAAAAGCGAAGGGATCACTGTAAGTATTCTCTACTCAGCATACGCATCATAGTTTCTCGTGCATCAGCTTTTCTCGATTTCCCCCTCTATTTTTCACATTTAAATTAAAAAGGAAATTAGGACTGTCCGATAGGCGTGCTGTGTGGTGGACTTAAGCAGTGATAACCTAACTTAAAATCGGGACTGCTAAACAGTATTGACCAAAAAAAAGAATAAAATTTGAAAATTGTTTGCGGGAGATTAATCCCCGACCTTGTTTTCAGGCTGAGTTATTGTACTTGAGTGTGTGTGAACACCTTAAGGCAGAGCCCAAATCCCCACCTTCCATATCACGTTCTAACTGATCCTAGCAAATATCACAAGTCAAATAATTTCAGATTCTTTTACTAGTACCAAGTAGCCTCCGCCTGTCTCAGGTAGATAGGGGCGAAATTGCGGTACTTTGCGACAAGCTACCAGTAAACCCTCGGGGTGAAGTTTCGGCCTTGTCAACCTCCGCCTGCTTGAAGGTAGATAGGGGTGTGGTCATTGAATCCATTGGCTTGGGATAGGAGCGAAGAAAGGAAGGAGCGGCGGTATCTTAGGCGACATGTTAAACAGGGAAGACGCATCCGGCTCTGAGCCGACTTCCCTATAGGCCGCGTAATCCTTGCTATTTTTGCTTGAAAATCACACTTAAAAACTACAAGATTAATTGGACTCGATTTCGAGTCCTTCACTGTGTTGAGTGTGAAACCAGGGTCTTGGATTGATTTTTTTTGCTTGCTTCAGGTAGGAGTAAAATCCTATCTTCTTCTCGCTTCATCAAGATGAGTGACTGGGGAGATCTCGACACATTACTCATCGATCTCTCTATGAGCCCCCCAAGTAACTCATCTTCATCGGTCCAAGCGCACCTTGGACCACCCAGGACTCATGACCCTCTTGAGTCCTGGTTCCCTCATGCTCAGGGTGGTTACTCTCAAACCAACCCTTTCATCTCCTCCGAGTTTACCGAGGAAGACCATTACCTCGGTAATCCCTTCCTTAATTTGCCATCTAACACAGATCTTATTTCCCAATCCCCAGAATTAGAGGACAAGATGCTGCCAAGGATGCCACCGGATGAGGACCAAATACGACAGATTCTTGCTCGCCTCGCCGAAGCCGAACAGAAGAATGCAGATCTCACGACGCAGATGGGACAGATCATAGTAGCTGGAGGAATCGACCGACCAATGGTCGATACCTACAACCCGGCGGAGAACGAGATTCAGAACTGGTTAGCACCCGCAGTTCCCGCCCAGGCATTCGAGCTGAAGCCCCACTTCCTTAGTCTGCTTCCGAAGTTCAACGGAAACCTCAATGAAGAACCATACACTTTCCTCCGTGACTTCGAGCTGGTGTGCAACAATCTTAGCCATCCCAATGTTGGCCAAGATTATATCCGACTGAAGGCCACCCCTTTTGCCTTAGGAGATAAGGCTGCTCATTAGTTGAAGAACTTAGGGGTGGTATGTACTACCTGGATGCAGTTCAAGGACCTTTTCTTGAAAAAGTTCTACCCTCTCAGTAGGACTAACCAGATGAGAACGAAGATCGCCAGCTTCGCTCAAGGATCCAGTGAACCTTTCCATGAAGCTTGGGACAGGTTCAATGATTTAGTACAGAAATGCCCATGCCACTGCATTTCGAAGGCGATCTTAGTCCAGACCTTGTTCTGTGGTCTAACCCCGGAGATGCAGGGGTTAGTCAGCGCCACCTGTGGAGGAAGCTATCTGAACAAAAACGAGCATGCTGTATGGAAGATCTTAGAGCAGATGGCGGAAACCGGCAGGTCACAGGCCACAAAGGCCTATCAGTTGTCTCCCTCAATCCTATCCAATGAGACAACTCGAAGGACTGTAGCAGATCTGACTGAGGACCTCATTCCCAGCATGGGGATGATTGCCGATAAGCTTACCATGGTCGAGAAGATCCACAAGAGAGTCGCGGAGATGGAGTCTCTTTCGAGCCTATCGAAGCAAGTGGAGGAACTTTCTGAGAAGGTAGCTAAAATCAAGCTACCTACCCCTTCTGCACCACCTGTACCTGTACATCGAGTCCATCTTGTACAGGAATAGGCACCAGGGTCTCAGAGTAGCTGGGACCAAACTTACACCCAGCAGAACCGGCATGCACCCCCACAAGTGGAGACGGGATACGAGGAGCCTCTGCCAGTGTACGAGATCAACGGGCTTTGGTACAGCCGTGACCCGATGGTCAGGCAGATCGAAATGGGGAAGGATCAGCTACACCGCCCATCCCCAGTCTACCAAGAAACCAGGCCCGTTCCCATACCACGCTTTCAGTCCAGGCCAGAACAGGGGTACCAGCCACAGCAGCGCACCTATCAGCAGGGGCCAGCACCGTCCCATCAGCAACAGCAATATCGGCATGGCCAGCAGGACCAATACAGAACCGCATCTACGCAGCAACAAGCCCAGCCCACCGAATTGGAGTCTCTCACCTTGGCGATCCAGACCCTGTCTGATAGGGTCTAACAGATACAGAATGACTACCTGGACATGAGAACTGACATCAATCGGGTCTCCCGTGCCCAGGACCAACAGATGGCGCCAAAGACCCCAATTCCCGTACAGGTTCAGGCCAACCCGAACAGCTTACACCAGGGCCAGAACCGACCTCGAGATCAGGTATACTATTCAGATAATTATTTATCTGAACATGAGATCCTTTCGTACGATAATGTAAATCATATGTCCCTCAGGATCGGAAGGACCGTGACCACACCTGATCGGGTACGGGCGCAGAAGAAAGGAACCTCCGACACTCTACCTGAGGAGAACTCGGAGGAAGAAGAGGAGGAGCATCACCACCATCATCGCCGACAGAAGAAGAGGACATCTGAGTCCTTGAAGCAGCATTCTCGCATTTGCATGGAGTCAGACGAAATCGATGGAGAGCCTGCACCTCCATCTGAGGAGGATCGTCCAACAGTCGCAGAAGAAGCGTCACCGGTTTCGCCTCAGCATTTTCTTTTCAGTCAGAGTTAGAGTCCTAGTTTGTTTCAGAGTCAGAGTCATGTAAAGAACTCAGTTCCCGAAGTTAATGAGAAAATTTCAGTTTCCGAACCTAAGTTGGAGTCAATAATCCCTTTCCCCCGCGCTCTCAAGGGTGGAAAGAAGAAAAACAAAAAAAATCCAAAAAGATGACCCTGAGATGGCTGAATTCTGCAATAAACACATCAAGGTCACAATCCCCTTTGACAAGTTCGTGGAAATGACCCCTGCATTCCAAAAATACCTTAAGGTGAGATGCACACCTACTAGGGTTAGCAGGAAGACCAAAAGCCGTATTGAAAAACACGTTTTATCAGTAGCCACGACTTGTGCAATAAAGAACTCATTTCCTCGTAAACGAAGAGACATGGGTGCACATTATGTAGTGAGTCATGTTGATGACATCGCGTTTGCACGCACTCTCCTAGACAATGGTTCCTCAATCAATCTGATGCCTACAACCCTCTATGAGCGGCTTAATCTCGGACATCTTAGGAAATCTAGAGCTCTTCTACAGTTCGCTGACAAATCAACCAAGAGGTCCCAAGGAGAATTAAGGAACATTGTGATCAAAGTCGAGAAGCAAGAATACATGGTGGACTTCACTGTCATGGATATGGAAACCCCTCGTAATTGGAGAGATTCCCAGATCATTCTAGGTAGGCCCTTCCTCAGAACAACAGGGGCCTTATTTGATTATAAGAATGGGAAGATTCAGTTCCAAACTCCAGGCGGAGATGAGGAACTTGAAATGAAGCAGACAAGATGGCAGAGACCGGATTCAGAATCCAGCACCGAGTACTCTTCTACCGGAACAGACTGCAAGCATGTAGACTTAGTTGGGCCATGGAGACAGAACCCAGCCAGCACCGATGTGTCCATCTCCTCCGAAGATGATCCAGTGCATGAGTCAGTCTGCGAGATCCTCAGGAATGAGTACAGCTCTGAGCCTGCATCGCCCTACATCTTCGATGACGTAGAGGCCCAGTTGGGCCTGTCAGTCCTTACATCTCTAGGACAATCGGAAGATGAGGATGACGAGTCGGACGAGGCGTTTGCCGATTGTATGGAGACCTTTGACGATCCGACTCCAGAGCCGAAATTGGTGGCAGCCATCACAGAAAACAATCCAGCCACTTCCAACACTGAACCAGATCAGATCGAGCCAGATTTTTTAGATGATCACACTATTCCTGAGCTCAAACCCTTGCCCACAACCTTAAAATATGCCTTCCTTACGGGCAAGATAAGAAATTTCCGGTCATCATCAGTTCGCAATTGACCGAGGAGCAGGAATCTCGCTTGTTAGAGATCCTGGAGAATAACCTCAAGGCGATAGGCTGGAGCATTTCCGATCTCCACTGGATAAATCCCGCTCTGTGTTCGCGCCATATTTACTTGGAAAATGAAGCCAAACCCTCTCGTGAATTCCAACGTCGGTTGAATCCAAATTTACGAGAGGTTGTGAAGAAGGAGATAGAAAAATGGTGCAACGCGGGTTTCATTTACCCAATCTCCGACTCTAAGTGGGTGGCTCCAATCCATGTTGTCCCGAAGAAGTCGGGAATTCAGACGACCACCAACGAGGACGGAGAGGAGATCGTGACGAGAATACCCACGTCGTGGCGTGTCGGTGTGGATTACAGACGCCTGAATGCTGCGACAAAGAAAGATCATTTCCCCCTACCGTTCATTGATCAGATCCTAGATAGACTAGCGGGGAAAGAGTTCTTCTGCTTCCTAGACGGGTTCTCGGGCTACAATCAAGTAGCCATAGCTCCAGAGGACCAGGAAAAGACCACGTTTACATGCCCCTTTGGTACCTATGATTTCAGGCGCATGCCTTTTGGGCTATGCAATGCTCCAGGTACTTTCCAAAGGTGCATGATTGCTGTATTCGCCGAAATGGTCAAAGAATTCCTGGAAGTCTTCATGGATGACTTCTCGGTCCACGGTGATTCTTTCGATTCCTGTCTTAGGAATCTGGACCGAGTCCTCAAAAGATGTTGTGAGGTTAATCTGGTGCTCTCCTGGGAGAAAAGTCACTTCATGGTGATGGAGGGCATAGTGTTGGGGCATGTCATCTCCAAGAGAGGAATGGAGGTTGACCCTGCCAAGGTGGACATGATTAGACGACTCCAGCCACCAACCAACGTAAGGCAGTTGCAGTCGTTCCTCGGGCATGTTGGATTTTATCGGAGGTTTATTAAGGATTTTTTTAAGATTGCCCGACCGCTAATTGAGCTTTTAGGCAAAGACATGGAGTTTGTTGTAGATCACAAATGTCTTGAGGCCTTTAAGCTTTTACAAGGAATGATTATGGACGCACCCATCCTACAAGCCCCAGATTGGTCTCTACCTTTTGAGATCATGACGGACGCCTCTGATTTTGCTGTTGGGGTAGTGTTGGGACAAAGAAGAGGTGGCGTCCCGTTTGCAATTCACTACGCAAGAAAAGTGCTTGATTCTGCTCAGCGTAACTATACAGTTATGGAAAAGGAAATGCTTGCGGTTGTGTTTGCCTTGGACAAATTCAGATCTCACCTAATTGGATCCAAGGTAACTGTGTTCACTGACCACACGACACTACGGTATTTGATGGAGAAGAAGGACGCGAAGGCGCGTCTTCTTCGATGGATTTTACTTATCCAGGAGTTTGATTTGGACATCCGTGATAAACCTGGAAAGAAGAACGTAGTGGCCGATCATCTTTCTCATCTCGAAGATCTTAATACTTCCGAGGTTTCACTAATTCGAGACTCCTTCCCTGACGAGTCGATTTTTGTTATCGACTCACTCCCATGGTACGCCAATATCGTGAATTATCTTGTCTCCAAGAAAGTTCCCGAAGATTGTCCCAAGAGCCAAATCGACCGACTAAAGTCGGACGCGAGACACTACCATTGGGAGGATCCGATCCTTTTCTTTGAAGGACCGGATTGTGTCTGGAGACGGTGTATTCCTCAGGAGGAATACCAGAGTGTCCTTTCTTTATACCATAGCTTGGAGGCAGGAGGACACCACTCCGGGAAGAGGACCGCATGGAAGGTACTTCAGTGTGGCTTCTACTGGGCGACTCTGTTTCACGATGCCACCGCCTTCGCGAAGTCGTGCCCAGTTTGCCAGAGAATGGGAGGAACCGTTGGTTCTAAGGATGAGATGCCAATGCAGCCGGTCATCATTTGTGATGTCTTTGACGCCTGGGGCATCGATTTCATGGGCCCATTCCCTGTCAGCCGCGGGTTCGAATATATCCTTCTTGCGGTAGACTATCTGTCCAGATGGGTGGAGGCTATCCCGACCCGAGCCGCAGACAGCAGGACTGTCTGTAAATTCATTAGAGAGCACATCATCTCTAGGTTCAGGATCCCCAAAATGATGATATCAAACGGGGGTAGCCACTTTATGAATCGGGAGGTGAAGAAACTCCTGAAGGACTACGGCATCGAACACCGTGTCGCGAGTCCTTACCACCCACAAACCAATGGTATGGCTGAGGTGTCAAATAGGGAGGTGAAAACCATATTGCAAAAGCTTGTCCGCCCGGACAGGAAGGACTGGTCTCAGATCTTGGATCAAGTCCTATGGGCGTATAGGACGGCTTACAAGACACCGTTAGGCACCTCCCCATTCCGAATGGTATTCGGAAAGCCATGCCATTTGCCCATAGAGTTAGTGCACAAATTAGAATGGGAAATCAAGAAGGTCAACTGGAACACACACCTGGGACAGAAGCAGAGAGACAAGCATCTGAATGAGCTTGTGGAAGTCAGAAACCATGCATATGGCAATAGTTTGGTGTACAAGGACAAGGTGAAGCGTTTGCATTATAGATATATCAGACGAAAGACCTTTGTTCCTGGACAGAAGGTATGGTTGTTCAATGCTAGGCTGAAGATTTTCCAAGGCAAGTTGAAGTCTAAGTGGACGGGCCCATTTGTCGTCCGCACGGTGCATGATAGTGGATGCGTCGAAATCTCAGATCTCGCAGATGACACACCGACATTCCTAGTGAATGGACAGCTGTTGAAGCACTTCGTCGAATCCAATGAGCAGTTAGTCCATGTCGAGGAGATTGTATTCATGCGCGAGACAGATTCAATAGATACACCTCGAGCCGCATATGAGACCTTACAACAGTGAGCTACAGCCATCTGCAGCATCTTGAAAGATTCAAACCGACTCACTTGTATATATACCATCATTTTTGTACATCCTATCCTTTCTCCCGCGACTCTAGTAACTCATCCCCGTCTCGTTACATCACTATCTTGGACTATACTTAGGATGACCAGATCCTAAGTATAGGGGGGAGGAGTCACTTGAGTCGGTTCTTTGTACATTCTCCAGATCACATTGGTCCTCATACTCATTTCCGTCCTATACTTAGGCTGACCTGAGCCTAAGTATAGGGGGGACCGATGCCCGCATTGTATACTCATCCACTTCTCTCCTTGACCTCGCCCGCCTCACTTTTTGATCTTCTTCTACACTTAGGCTGCCAGAGCCTAAGTATAGGGGGGAGGGACGACTTCTATACTTTTTGTTATTTTAGCTCTCCTACGCTTAGCCCGAGCTATGTCTTTTTAGTCGCTTTCGTGCTCTGAGGACATAGCACACGCTAAGTATAGGGGGGCGTGTATATATTACATATATACTTTACCCATAGCTCATACTTTCGCGTATATTTATTTTGCAATAATCGTACTTTCGCGTATTTTTATTTTGCAATAATTACGGGCAATAATTACGGGTGGATAAAAATTGAAAAAAAAAGAAAAAAAATAGGCTTCTTATTTACTCGTGCATATCATCTCCGCATCCAAGAAAAGAAAAAGAGTCTTGCATTTTCATTCATCTTCATAGCATGACATCTCATCTCATCTGCATACTTTGCATATGCAAAGTGAAAAGTTAGTGGGTTCTGAACCAAGTTATGAGTAGATATTGAGGATGGACTTGATTTGACCTTAATTCACCTAATTTCAGAGGAACCTTATAGGAACTGGAGTTAAAATTTCTCAGGTCAAGTGACTTAATTCTTCGAGTCCGCAAGTCTATGTTCACATGTCATCTTGATTAGTCTAAATAGAATATCTCGGGCATACGCAGGATTCTTTTAGATAATGACCTAACTTGGACAAGCACTATGCACGTAGCTCTTCATTGATGAGGTGGTAAGGAGGTAGAATCCTTTAGCTTGGAGTAGCACACGGGTGGAAACATCCGTCCTCCTCTAGGGAGGGTAGTGCATCTCAACCTAGTCTGGTGGTGTTGACATCTAAGGACGGGATGCTGTGGGTTGCAATAATGCTTCAAAAGAGGGATAGTCTACTGACTCAAGAAGAAAAACTCCTGATGTACATGCTGCACATTGTTGAAAAAAAATATATGCAAAAACTCAAAAAAATCAGACAGGTCCAAGAGAAAATAAAATACCTGTCGGAGTCTGTATACTAGTAAAGAAATGCAGCTGGATGACTTGACTACACTGGTTAGGCATCCCGGGATAGGTAGCTACACTGGATACCGTCCATTCTCTTCTCTATCCCTCCTCTTGAGTTGGTCGCACTTGAACTTAGAAGGGAATACCCCGCTCCTCGAGGAAAGAGTTACTAGACCAGGTTATTGAGTTGCCTTGTTAGAGGAGGCTGGTTCCGAGCCATTTCTGATGTGGAGAGTTACATATCACTTACACAGTACAAGTAAGAATCATAGTCATCAGAAATTTGCGTTTGAGGATTTGCTCTAACCTGACTATTGAGGAGTCTTGAATAGAAGACTTGTGGAACTTGAAGTCTGTTAGGTCTTAAGTTCAGGTCCAAATAAGGTTCCGCCACACAACTAATCCAAAGGTCGAGTCAAGCTCCATTTTTAACTTTTGTTCATGACCTTGGTATGGAACCCAAAATCATTTCACTCTTGCATTCCATTTAGTTGCTCGGGGACGAGCAAGGTTTAAGTATAGGGGGTTGATGAATCTGTGATTCATCACTTCAAAAGTCAAAAATAGAGCCTTGTTCCCGAGTAAATAGAGGCATATTTCCCTTTATAATGCATAAATAGCATTCATGCATACATACATAATGCATACATTTTAGCAGTGCATTTGCATTTAAATAAGAAGCCAAAAATCCCTTGTAAAATATCCACTTACTAAAATAACCTCTTCCCTATAATATGTACTCCTTAGTTAATAATATAGGGAAGAAAGCCAAAAATTCCCCTTGTAAATTTATCAATAAAGCCTTAGAACCTCTGTACACTAAAATACACATAGGACCCTCATACAAACTCCAAAATAGGTCTACTCACTCTTAGAATACTACACATTAAAAGACCTTTAAAATAAGACTAATTTCATCCAATTTGGAGCTCGTATGAGAAAGTTGGGTTTGTGGGCCACTTTGTACTACATATATGTATAAATTATATCTTTGTACTTTTTGTATCATACTTGACCTCATCTCCATCTTTGGTCAACATGAAACTTGTAGATCTCATCGAGATCTACAACTTTCATGTTTTGAGTTTTTCCAAATTCGGCCCCCTCTTCTCTCTACACATATATTTTCTTCCAACCATTCACAGCAGGCCACGTGGCACCCTCTGGTTGCGCCACGTGGCCCGCTGCCCTTGCCTCATCCGCCCGCAGCCACAGCCGTTGGATTAACCTCTAGATCCAACGGCTTAGCTGTTTCCACGTGCACCTCAATTCTACACCATCAGATCATCTCCATGGCCTCATCTGATCCGCCCGTCCGCGCCTCTTCCAAAGCGCGCCACGTGGCACATGTTGCGCCCTTCGATCACGCACTCCATCCTCTCATCGCAGCCGCTTATCCAGCCTCACATCACGATCCTTCAATCATCCTTAGATCTAATCTCCGCCACTCGTCAGCGCCCTATCCTCCACACGACGCGTGGCGCCTTCATTACCCTCAGATCGCTTCGCCTTGACTTGATCTCAGCCGCCCGCTCGCGCTTCGCCCAGCTCACTCCACGTGGCGCCATCACGGCCTCACATCACCTCGCCTTGATCTAATCCTAGACGTTCCTTCGCACTTTGATCTGGGCCGTTGGATCACAAGATCCAACGGCCAGGGCCTCGTCTCCTTCCTCTGGCACCCCTCTCTCCCACGATCTCCGCCTTGCGGGAGGGGCGCCCCCTTTCTATTTTCGGCCGCACGTCAGCCACCTTCGCCGTCCGCCAACTCTCCCACGACCTTCCCCACTCGCAACTCATCCTCGCCAGCTACCCCACTTGCCACCACCTCCACCATAGACGCTTTACGACCTCCATGAACTTCGCCCCATCACCAGCCCTGCCGAGACCTTCTTCCTTTAAATACTCGAGCACCGGCCAACTTCAGCCCTATCCGCCCCTCGTGAGAGACGCCTCGAGCTCTGAGCTTCCAGTTATTGACAGGAATTGAGAGTTTCATCGAGCGAAGACGTCCGTCTTCTCCGGTGAGATCCTCGGCCTCCGCCGAGTCGCAACCCTCCTCCGACGAGCCGCTGCTTGAGCTCAAGGAACCACCGGCCTTTCGAGCGACGATCTGGTACCCAAGAAGGAGTTCCAATCCCCAGGTGACACCTCCATCCCTCTCCGATCTTCTCTTCATTTCTTCTTCGATTTTCTAGCTTTTTATTCTCTGCCTCCGGTCATTCCCTCGCCTCCATTCCATCCCGCCGAGCTTCGCGTCGAAGCTCCCATCTTCGCGGTACCCTTCATGACCTCCGACGATGCATATCACAGCACCTCGATCTCCAGCTCCGCCACTTGGCCGGAGCTCCTCCGTCAGGCCACCTTCGTCATTCTAGGCCTCGCCAATCATCCACCCACCTTCACGAGCGCACGCACGAGCTTCTGCTCCTTCTCTAACACCTGCAGGTACTCCTCTGCTCATTGAACGGAACTTCGCCGGAGCCGACTTCAAGCTTCATCGCCATCGACGTCCGATAGACCCCCGCCGCGCCTGAGACCATCAGGATCTCCGCCGCATCGCCACACGTCTTCTGGGATATCTCCGAGTCCTCGGAGAGCTTCATCAACATCTGGAGGAACGGGAGGAGCCAACACCACTTTGTCGGAGCCCCGCCATCTCCTCCGCAGGCGGCGGGGGATCATCGGAGCAGACACACAGCTGCCGTTCGATCACATCGATCGAATGGCCCTCAGCGAGCCACGTCGCCTCTCAGTCGGGCTTCACAGGAGTCGTTGGATTCACTGAGATCCAACAGCGCCTAGTGCGCCACGCGTCGTCCCTCCGCAGCAGCTCTCAGCCGTTGATCTCTCATCTGATCCAGCGGTGGATCTTCAGCCACGTCGCCATCTCCATCGAGCCCAGTAGTCGTTGGATCACCATAGATCTAACGGTCTGAGGTAACGCCACACGTCATCACCGCCATCCATCGGATCAAGCTCGATCTGAGGATCCACAACGTGCCACGCAGCTTCGGCCCGAGCCTCTTCACCGAGCCTAGGCTCGGGTCGTCCGAGCCTCACTCCAGACCTCCAGAAGCGACCGAACCTAGCCCCGAGCCTCCGCAGCCATCCGAACCTAGGCCGCCCACGTGAGGAGCACGTGCGACCTGGGAAATTTACACAGAGGCCCCCGAAGCTTTCAAATATTGCAAAAAAGGTCCCTGTGAAGCTGAACCCACGTGAGGAGCACGTGCCTGGTGGAGAAATTGCACTTGAGTCGCCAGCATAATAGGTAATTGCATTTTAGTCTCTGTCAGCATATTTGCTTCATGTATTTTTATTTTCCTGTATTGCATTTACACCCCTGTGTTTGCACGCATCCCTAGGCCGCATTTTACATCATTTTTCAATTCTAAAAATTGCATTTTGTTGAGAAACTTGTCCTCTGTCTATTGAGCCACGTGTCACATTTTTGTAATTTCAGTGGAATTTTTAATGAATTAATTGGTAGATTTGTGGAATATTTTTCCCAGTGACACCTTTTAATTTCTAGTTAATTCTCTGTGGTTCCAAAAATCCTCAAAAACTCACAGTAGCTTAAGGACAGTACTCTTAACATGCCATAAAAATTTCATGTCATTTGCACACATATCGAGGCTAAATAAATTGTTGAGTGATTTTCTTATTTTAATTTTAATAAATTCATTTCACATTGAAATTCAAATCTGTCAATTTACTGGATTCCTTATCATTAGTGCTATCTAGGATAATTTTATCTCTTGAAAAAATTGTGATTTGGTATTTATTAAAAATTAAATAGTGAAAATCACCCTGTCTGCATATTTAATTCACAGTAAATTCATTTAGTGTCTAAAAAATCCAAAAAATAGGGTAGATCATTTTCATCATAATTAATCATCTGGCCAATTTTTAGAATTTTTGGACTTCATTTGATATCCTAATTGAATTGAACTTTATATTGGCATGCTGGTTGCATGTATTTGCATCGAAAATGAAAATGAACAAAAAAATTACTCCTCGTTAATTACACACTTGATCTTTGCAAAAATTTACCTAAGGAGACAGATGCCTCCCTGAGTTCGACCTTGGACTTCACCAAGTAAAAAAAATCTGCCGCTTGAAATTAACTTAACATTAATTGATAAGTGGTTTTTGACTAGCCTCTCGTATCCGACTGCAACGAACGATTAACATTAATTTGGACCATTAATTTGACCGAATTAACATAGGGTGCGGGACGCTTATCACACGTGCGCTTGGCTATTTTGCCTCCAAGGGCCTCTTGTTTTGGGTATTTCTTTTTGAACCTGAAAAGTGTCTGTTCAGTTATAATATTGCTGTGCAAATAGCGCTAAGGCCCCATACTTCTTGAATATTACATTTCTACCCCCGATCGTGTTGTATTTTCTTTTTGCTTCTTGTATTTGTTGCATGCATCTATGAAGCCCCAAAAAATCCCCAAAAATCACAATAAGTCTCTGTTGCATAGTAGTTTAACAGCATATTTTTACTTTTTATAATTATTGCATTTTATTATTTATTAAAAATAAAAAATAGTCATATTCAGCACTGTTTGCATTATAAAATCCATAAAAAATATAAAAACACTTCAGAAAAATCCATAAAAAATATATTTTGTTTCTTGTAGTGTGTCTAACTTCAGTCCAAAAATCACTAAAAAATATAAAAGAAAACTCCTAAAAATATTAAATTTCTAAAAACCTTCCTAAAAGTCCTAAAAAGACCTCAAAAAGCCTAAAAATATAATCTTGGTGTCTAAATTTTCCTTATTTCATTATCTTTTATTGAAAATTAATTTGGAGAATTTTTGTTACTGTTTCTATTTTATTTCTCCTTTTTAAGTTTTTGCCTTGTCTTTTATCCACTGTTTCAGTATTTTTGACTTTAAAAATACCAAAAACATTTTGAAAAATACCCAAAAATCACAAAAATAGTATAAAATTATAAAAATACAAAAAAGATTTTATTTCAGAATTTTTGGTTATTTTTGCACAATTTTATAAATACTTTATCACCCTTTTTATTACATTGTCTCTATATTCCAATATTGAAAAATATATAAAATATAAAATTATAAAAAATCGGAAAATTAAAAATAAAATTATAAAATTAAAAATTAAATATAAAAAATATATAAAATTAAAAACCCACAAAAACATAGTCTTCTAGTAGACACTTGATCACATTCACACTCATTTTGAGCAATTTTGCCTCGTTCTACCTGTTTGCTCCCTGTGTTCGACCTCTACACATACTTGCACTATACACATCTTTGTTGTAGAGTTATAATAAATTTTAACTCCGCACATTTACTTTCATTGCTTGATTTATCTGTTGTGGGTTAATTGTTGTTTGAACCGGGATTTATGAGCGGTCACCGCATCGACTGCGGTTTCGCCTTGTGAAACCGAACGATCCTCTATTTCCCTGTTCAACAGTGAGCTCATGTCTTGTAATTCAATAATGAACCTGTATGATCTCTTTAAGAGATCGTATTACTCATATGTCCATGTATGCACACCAGCACGCCGGTGTATAGACCTTGATTAGGCCATCAACTTATCGATCTGCCAAATGTTCATACTCAGACATATTGTAACACATCTGTCTCCAGTCAAAGGATGCGTACCTATATTGTGACAGCATACGACATAGGTCTTTGGTTATCTTCATCTTGTTAAGTCAACTCTTTGACCTAACTTGTCTAACACCTCCAATTCTCTATCCCTATGCAGAGGACCTGCATCAAGAGGTCGGTTAGATATCATCCCATGAGAGAGAGGATTGCCATCTCTACTCCGGCTAGAGATCATCTCCTAATAATCATTTGACGGTGCTTGATGAGTACTCAGTCTAACTCCCTAGATATCACCCAAGCACCAACCTCTATGATTCAACGATTGAATCAACTATATGATCATCAAGATGGCCATAGTACATAACTCTAATTGTACTAAGGGACCTATTATGCTAATTAATTATTCTTCATTTCAGATCAGGGAATGATATTTGCAATAACTTTTATTGTGGAATGGCTCGTCGTGGGCTTGCATGTCCAACACTATGAACCTGTATGATTTGTTCGAGAGATCGTACATCTCATACAACTTCATATGCACACCAATGTGCAGGTATATGGACCTTGGCTAGGTCACCGAACTATTGGTCTATCAAATGTACATACTCATGCATATAGATGCAAACATGTTTCGGGTCAAAGGATGTGTGTCTGATCATGACAGTTGCGATTTAGGTCTTAGTTTATCTCGACCTCACCAAGTCAACTCTTTGGCTTGATTATTCCAACACTTTGGAATATACATTCCTATGTAGAGGACCTACATCAAGAAGTCAGTTGGAAATCAGTCTTTAGAGAAAGGTTGCCATCTCTTTCTTAGACGAAGATCTTTATTGAATATCACATGTTTGAAATCAGTGTGTCCTCCAAGCTGCATGGTATTCAATATGACCATGGTACAGTACCCTAATTGTACAAAAGGAACTTAATAATAAAGTGCATTCATTAAACTATTTATTTTATTTCAGATGGATAGGATAAAAAATATCTTTTATTGCATTAATGGGTCACCGAGGGCTTACAAGTCCAATAGATCAATGATTATTGATGAATAAATTAGAGCTCCAGATGTAGAATGAGATCTAGATACAAAGGCGAACCGACAAATAAGAACTTGATTGCTCTAATCTCAAATCATTCAGCTACGATATTATTTAATTTTGCAAGTCAAAATAGGTTATAGGAAAAAGTGTTTAGATGCAAAATTAGATGTGAATCGAATCACATTAAAATGAGAAACTTGGTGTGGATTAAGAAAGGTAACTAACATGTTCTAATGACATGATTTAGTGAGCTAATTAGGTGTGAGGATCAAGAAATTAAAATGGAAATGGAGGATGCACCTAAGGGTTGAGGTGTATTACCTCAGGTTCTTACTCAATGAGGCAATGTCCTTCTCGGAGCTAGATGCGGTGGAGCAGCCACAATGCAAGGCTGATGCAACCTTGGAATGTCTCCCCGACGGTCCGCCTTCCTTGCGAAGTGGGAAACGAGCTTTGTCATCATCGGTGGTGACAACAAGAAGCGAGGAAGAATGGTGGTCAGCATGATGGTTTTGGATGAAGGAGAGTTGGGTTGTAATGGACGAAGTTTGGGGAATTAGATAGGTAAATCGAGAAGAAGTTAGAGATGATCCTAAGGTTGGCGTGAAACTAGGTTGTTGGGGTGAGAAGATGGAGGGCGGAGATCGAACAATGGATGAAACTAGATTGTTGGGGTGAGACGAATTTATATACATATCATAAAATAATCATATTTAAAAGTACGAATTATGTCTAAAATTAACTATGTCCTCATAGTGATCAGAGAGCGTCAGAGGAATACATAACTCGTGCGAGGTATAGAAAAGTGAAAAGACTCCTACGCTACAATGACTCAAAGAAAGGATGAAAATAATAAAAGTTGGTGATCCCCCTATACTTAGGATCAAGTAATCCTAAGTACATAAGATTGTACAGAAGGGAAAAACCGATGAAGAGAATGTACGGACTCAATGGCTTGACTTGGCCCCCTATACTTAGGGTAGAATAGACCTAAGTATAGAATATTAACAAGTTGGGGGACAATCGAGAGAACAGAAGAATAAACCATAAAAGAGATGCTATGAACAACATCACCCCCCATACTTAGGGTAGAGTATCCCTAAGTATAGGCAACAATAGGAGTGATGAACATGATGAATATGAACAAACAAAAATCATTCACCCCCCCATATTTAGGATAAAGCACATCCTAAGTATAGCATATATACACACAGAAAAGGGGTGAATGATAAAACATGAGAAGAAAGAATGAAACGAAAGGATATACAAGAGGAATGGATGTACAAAGATCAAGAAGGTCGAAAGCGAACCTTCTTGCGGGACCGTTGAGGTATAGATATGACAAGGTGCAAGTCAATATCGGGGTCATCAGATGATCGCAAACCGATCAAGATCGACCAGGAATGTATCCTCGACGGTCTAAGAGTGTTCTAGCACGAACCGAACAATAGAAGTAGCGTGGTCATGTCCTTCCTGGGAAGTCTCACAAATATCAAACTAAAAAGGCTCAAATTCATTATCAGAAAAAGTAAGATCAATTCCAGCCTAGCGAGTACCTACTGGATCATCATCTTCATCAAAAGGTCTGAATTCCTTTATAAAAGCAATTAAATCAAATTTAGCCTTATCAGTCTCTTCTAAATAAAGGTGAATAGGAACGGACTCATCAGTGAAAGTAGACAAATCATGTTTGTCCTATCTAGTCTCAGAGTCTACCTTTCGCTCTAGGGTATCTATTGTGTAAATCCCGCAGATGTCATCAATGCATCGCCACGTACTAGAAGAAGGAACTCCAAGGCCTATGCTTTCCGAGGCTTCCTCCTTGAAAAGGAATTCTTGGGTCTCAGTATCATCCAACATACAACAAGAATCTCTGATAGTGTCATCAAGGTCAAAGTCCTTGGGGGTAGCTAACATGGACATGCTCTAATGGGTGTAGTGATCAACACATCGCTCCCTACATTAGAATGGAAGCGAATCTCTCCTGATCCATAATCAATAACGGCTCTCTCAGAGGCGAGGAAAGGCTATCCCTGGATGATGGGAGGGTGTTCCACAGGGGTGGAGGTCTCCATGGGCAATACAACAAAAATAGAATACCCTTCGACCTCTTGATAGATCCATAAATAAATTGAACTATCATCCTGGTTTTGTTGAGAGGCCCAAGATGAAGAGATTGTAGCATAGATAAGGGTATTATATTGATTAAAGAACCACCATCAAGGAGAGTGTTATCACAAGAATAGTCAGAGATGGAGCAACTCACAAGAGGTGTGACAATGTTCCCTTTCTTAGAATGTGGATGGTGAGAGATGGCATGGGCAGTGGCCATGGTCAAGATATGATGCTCAGATATGCTCCTCCGCTTTCTCTTCTTGTGTTGAGGAGCAGATAAATGGGTCATGGCCTGGTGAAGTGGGGCTTTAATAATCTAATGAATGGTGTCCACCACTTCATGTTCAGTCAACATTTTTTTGAATATTTGGACCTCCTCCATCCAAGGGAGGAGATCAGAATCAACATATACACGAGGATTGCTAAGAGTAGTCTGTACAATGGCATCCTCAAGGTCAAAGGTGGGACATGTGGTGAAGGACTGCGTGGGAAAATGGTTTGGCATGGGCGCTCTCTCCTCACAAAATGAATAAACAATGTCTCCCAAAATCTTTTTGGATTTTTAAAGTTTTGTCATTTTTTTGTATTTTGGATGATTGCAAGCTCTCATGATTATCCTCAAGTGAATCAATATCCTTAAATAGTGGAGCAGCATTTTGGCTCTTATTTATGTTAAATAGATTGCTAATCCTCAAATTCATTTGCTCCATCATCTGGTTCATGGTCTCAAGTGTGTACATCATGAAAGGTGACTCTAAAATACCAAGATCGAGTGAGTGGAATGAGGGTGGATGAAAATCAAAGTCCAATTCCTGAAATAATGGGTTAAAAGGATATATACAATAATCAAGAGGAATGTCCTCCTGGAAAAAGGGAGGTGGATCGGCTGCAAGATGTGAGGAGTCCGTGAAGGTCGGATTAAAATCACTCCAGTTAACCATCTCCGAAACAAGAGAAAATTATCAGGAGAGCATGAGGGTCAAGTCAAAAAATGTGAAGAAAAGGGCACAAATGCACAGAAGGATCTAGTATACACACAAGCAATCACAAACAATATACACAAAGCAAAACACATCCCTCAATTCACCTATTCAACTCAATGTAAAGATCATGAAGATTAGGTCAATTATCTTATCAAAATTTATTTAGGTGACAGTTCAATCTATCAGAGCGGTTAAGTGAGCTGTTAGGAACCCAATGCTCCCTGGAGACTATCCCAATCTCACAACAAGTTTTTCCCAACTAGTAAGGGTGCGGACCATTTACCAGCTACCCGATCCGCCCACTCTGCTAAGGAAATCCCGGACCAACTACCGGCTACCCAGTGAAGTCCTCACTGGAGAACAACTAATCACAAGAGACTAGTCTGAAGAGAGTTCGAGCGTGGCTCTATCCTAGTGTGCGGGTCGCTCTCTCGCTGTAGATAAATTAAATAAGGAGGGGTGACTCTCCCTAAAACAATGATTTTTCCTTATATTTATTTTAGGGTTGAGTTTCCTTTAGCAATCTATTTTAGGAAGTTGTCACTTGATTTGAATATTTTCAATAAATCACCTACCGAGTGTCCAATTTCCTTTTTAGCTTATGTGAGTGAAAACAAGGAAGGAGATCAGAAATGACAATGCACGATTAAATACAATGATGCAAGCATGGGTTAGAGATGCGTACCTTGTCGCCAGCACTCTACATGCAGGGTGATCTGCGCAGAATTTAAATACAGAAAAATAAACTAATCTATATGATACAAGTGAACCGTCATAACAATAAGTTCTTTTAGCGGGCATGAACATGTTAGTTTGACTAAGTTACGCTCTATTCTATAGTTGCATAAAATCTTGTTTAAGGCTTTGGACCTAATAAATTATCTCGCTCAGGCAAACTAATTAAAGCAATCAATAAGTGGCTCAAGAAATCTGTGTGAAACAAATAAAAATAAAGCGATGAAAAATCAAAACCGGTGAGGTCCCCCAAGTGCACCATTACTTGGCGAAACAAATCCTGCAAATAAGGTTTTTAGTGTCCTTTTACAAGAGTTCAAATGAAGAAATGAATGCTATATCTATAATATTCTAATGCTCCAAGTGTTGGTCTTCTCAAAAAAAATCTTCCCATCCTCTCACACTCTCCTACAACTCGGTGGAATCAAACTACCTCCGCTTCTCTTGAGTGCTCTGGTGCTCCTAAGAACTCTGCCCTCGCTCGTCAGACCGTCGCAAAAAAAGGAAATAGAAAATATGTAAGAGATACAAGTATATGAAAATATGAGCAAAAATGAATAACTTAAACACAGTGAATATGAACAATGAATAAATGTTGAAAAATATAGACAAAAATGTAAAACCGAGAATAGTTAGTCAAAAGAGAAGCCTAACTACCCTTGCATTGCCTCCCCGGCAATGACGAAATTTTGTTGAGCGAGACCTTTGAGGAGTGGTTATTATTAATATAAAATTATCATTGCGATCTCCGAAATTCCCGGCTCAAACAAACAATTTTTTTCTCTAGCTAATAATTACAAGAAAATGTGGCAGGAGATTTTGCTACTTATTTACATGTATAGCTAACATGATCAAACTCAGGGAGACTAGAAATCCCAAGGGTTATTCAAATAATCGAAAATCAATTAAAGGAGAAAGGAAACTCAAATGCTAACTACCTTCATTTTTGTGAAATTTTTATCTTTTTATCTTTTTTAATTTATTTATTTTTTATTTTATGATTTTCAAATTTTTAATGATTTTGATTTTTGTAATTTTTAATTTTTTTAAAATATGATTTTCAAAATAAATTCATGTACAAAAGAAATACAATTTGTTTTGGATTTTTCAAATATAACAAAAATGTTCAAAATATCCAAATAAAATATTTTTATGTTTTTGATGAATTTTTACTGTTTTTGTGATTTTTTTAAAGGTTTTTAGATTTTTTAGGATTTTTAAAATGAATAAAAAACTAAGGAAAATGCAAATAGTGAGAAAACATGATTATTTTTCAATTTAAAAATAGCAAATAATTGAAGAAATTGTGAAAATGATTTTTCTTAAAAACTACAGGAAATTATCTACAAACAGGAGCTGAAATAACATTTTTTTGTTTTTCGCCAATTTTATATGATTTTTTTAAGATTTTTAGTATTTTACAATTTTATTGGTTTTATATTAATACGTGAAAGCTACATAGAAAATAAAAGACAAAACAAGTAAACTACTCTATTTTTTTTAGAATTTTTAAACAATATTTAAAATTTATGATTTTTCAAAGTTCAAACATGGGAATATGCGATGTTTTTGATTTTTTAATAATAGTAAATAAAAATAAAATGCAATGAAATTTTTATACAATGAAGATGCACACAATAGCAGTCTACCTTGATTTTGGGGAATTTATTGATAAATAAAAATATATATTTCAATGAAAAGAACATGGAAATTACTTGTCTAGAAGCAGGGATAAAAATGCAATTATTTAGAGTTTTTACATCAACTATAACATGATATAAAATAAAGATAAAAATTGCAAATTACCCAAGGTGCGCATGTCAAGCACGTGATCTGGACTTTGGAGAGGGTCTTTTTGCGAATTGGGAAACACCAAAGGGCATTATCATAATTTTCCCCAAAAAAGAATTAGGACTTCCCTCTTGATCGTTTCAAGCAAAGAAGGGGATCATCGCCCCTTTCATCCTCTCCAAGAGGTAGTGCATCTGGGGGTGCTCGGCTAAGGCATGACGGCTGGGACACGACGCTGCTATGGTGGGTTGAGCAGCGACAGATGTACGGGAGCTCCCTCCAGGTCGGCACTGCGATGGCGGTTCTGTGGCATTGGGTAGTGGACGCGTGGGCTGGCGCAGATATCAAGAGGACGGTGGAATTCCTTGGTCCTCGTGTGGAGGACTGGTGATGGTGGTTAGGAGCGTGGCAGTTGGGATGAGTGGCAGTAGATTGGGGATGCAGGTTGCAACAGGGGCTCTCGGTGGACGGCAGGCCTCACGTGGTGATGGTGATCAGTTCGCGCGAGGGCGGCGGGCTGGATGACGGTGCCCGACCAGGCCACGCGCGCTCGCGTGGTGATGCAGCAGGTGGAAGTGTCTGATGGGGCGACACACACCTTCGACGGACGAGTCGCACGATTGGTTGGATGAGCGGCGACGAGTACCACCGGCGGCTGGAGAGGCGGCGTCTGCGACACTGTTTTTTAATTTTTTTTCTAAAATAGAAACAGAAAAAACTTCTTTTTTTAAACAGGAATTGCATAAATGTTTTTATATATTTTTTTATTTTTTATATTTTGTAACCTTTTTCTTTATTCTTGCAAGTAAATAATATATAGATAGAAAAACGGCTCGAGCACGACAGCTTGGTCCCGATTATTATTAAAAAAATATAATCGAGATACGTGAGTGGTTATGGTTCTGAGGAAAATGGCGGATGCCGATCACCGTGTATGGTCAGAGGTGAGAGATCGTGGAGGTAGAACATGAAGCGAAGGAATCAAGAAAATGAGATGAAATATCGGATCAGATTCGGATCAAATCATGATGTGTGATTTACGAAAAAAATTAAATGAGATCTAGAAATATAAAATTGACAACGGATTTAAAAATGCAAAAAATAAATATGCTTAACCTAGGTTAAAAAACTAGAGAAAAATGTGGATCTCACTGTGGGAGTGGATGGAAATCGTGATCGCCTCGACGAAGGCTGACTCGCTGTCACAGGATGGCTCAGAGGCTAGGCACCCTTCTGCGATAAGATTGCTCTCGGAGAATAGTCTCCTCTCACCAAAGATTGATCAAGTGAGAATGAGGGAAGAGGAGCCAATTAAATAGAAAAAATATTTGAGTTCGAATTTGAATTGTAAAAATTTAATGGAGATAAAGAGATAAGAAGAATTTGAAATGAGATAAAGATAAAAAAAGGAAATTAGTATTGAAATTATTTACAATTTTTTATTTTCATTACTTTAATAAATTAAATAATAAGTGTTAATTTTTCTATTTTTTATGGTGATTATTTAAGAATATCAACTATATACATATACTATATAAATATGGTACATTATATACATAGTTTAAAAAGGAAATTAGTTTTTTTGTTTTAAAATTATATATTTATTTTTTTTATTTTTTTACTTTAAATAGTTGTTAAAAATATTTACAAATATTTAAAATACAATATGTACAAATAAATGGTAAAATTGCATAAACCACCATAGAAAACTATTTTTCAAACCGTAACTTCAACAATTACGAAACCACATCCATTTTAAAGATAATTTAATTTAGAATACAATGGAAGTGAGTTAGTTCAATTTGAGTTCATATGGCGTCGGAATTGGTCCTTCAATTATCGCTTCATGGATTTTTCTGGATGTGGTTACTTTTATTTTGTACATGATTTTATTTTGCAAACATTTTTATTATTTAGGAAATATTTTTATTTACAACTTTTGTTTTGAAAATTATTTAATTTGATGTCAATGTATGTACATATAAAATAGTGTAAGTATACAAATATACACATCACATTTTTTGGATTTTCTGATTAAGGACCCTATCTCCCCCTACTTTATTCATGGTCGATTAGGTCAAGTCTTGACCTTCTCTTGAGGTTTGGGTCAGCATGTATCTATTACATATATATAATTTTTTCTTTTCTTTATTTCTTTCTTTCTTTCTTTCTTTATTTTAGGTTAAAATAGTAATAAGTGTTTTTATACACAGATGCAAGTTAGTAAGAATATGGAGTTAATATTATATACATGTGTTTTATAATGGATTTTAAGCTAAAATAAATGAATAAAGATGATGAAATGCAGATTCGTCAGTCGCCCGACTGATAACACCTACCTTCCATCTTTGGCGCAACTCCTCATCAATCCCCATCGTGCAACCTCCCCAATCCCATCAGAGATCTCGTCCATGATCTCCTTCTATTGTTAGCATCCACCATCACCGATCAATCTCTCCACGATCTTCGCCATCTCCAAACGACCACCGCCTTCCTCCTTTGCGCGTTGCCTCCCTCATCAAATCCACGTCGTCGTTACATTCCTTCCATAGCCACTCCCCTTGCCTTATTTAACCCATCACCACCCCTCACTCATACCTATCTGCCGTTAGCACCAAATCACGGAGAAGCTCGATGGTGATAACCCGAGCTCCTCCCCCCTCTATCCGGCGAGATCTGAGGGATCTCTCCCTCGTTGCAGTGTCCTCCTCGGAGCTGCCCTCTGCTCTGGCCATCGAGACCATTGAGCCACTGCCAACGCTCGACCTTCTTTTATCCTGTGACCAACTCCGCCTCCGCATTTCATTTCCACCTTCATCATCAATCTTCGTATGCAACCATCGTTCTTCCGCGACTCGCTGCAGTAGAGGCACATCTTCTTTGGCGAGTTAGGGTCTTATCGGCCCTCCGAGCTTTGAGTTGCACCTCCTCTTCATTGCCACAAGGAGACAGAACAGGACTTCATCGAGCATTAGCCAAGAATCTTCTTCGGTAGCTTCTCCATCGACCGCTCCACAGTGCTTCGAGCTTCCATAGATGGCCCAATTCCATCTAGTTCAATCTCTAGGAGTAGCACCGCCTTCACCACCAAGCCAAGCCTCCATGGTCTTTATCGACACTAGAGGAGTGTTTACCCATCGTTCTCGATAGAGGCCCCACCGCACCCGAGAATGCCTTCTAGGCAACCGTAGTCGTGCCCTCCGTGCTTCCACCCCTAGGGTCGGGCTCGAAGCCTGAGGCCCTCACCACATGCACGACATGCGGTGGTGGGATCTTTTGCAGAATCACCCCAAAGTCCCACTCATTCACAGAAGAGCCCTCAACCCAGAGATCACGTGCTCCGCACATGACCTATTGGAAATTTTGCAACCTCTCCCCCAGAGGTCTCGGTAATTCCTCTTAAGTTCTTGTTCTACATTTTTATTTTTATTATTTTTTTTGCAGTTACACCACTGACTTTCCACTGTAGTTTGACCCTATTTATTACATCATTTCTAGTATCCAAAAATAACATTATGTTCTTCAGTTAATTCTCTATAATGTAGCATGCTTGTGATATTTTTTATGATCTATGGTTAATTAATAATTTATATTCTTGTACAAAATTGCATATTTTGCCCTTCTGTGCTTAGAGATTCATATAATTAACTATCACTCTAAAAATTGCCCAAAAATCATGGATCATAGAATTAATTGTATTTCACATTGTGCCCCAAAAGAATTGAATTTGTATGCATATTTTTCTATATAAAAATTAATTTATGTATTTTATTAATTAATTTTTAATAAGTATTAAGTTAAACATTTTTAGGATTTAGGATTTTTCTGAGAAAGATCACTTACTGATATATCTTGGATAATTTTATTTCCTGGAAATATTAGATTTAATATTTATTTGAAAACCACACTATTTGCATTCATAAATTCATAAAACATCCATCTTGTATCAGAAAGTTCCAAAAAAAATTGTAGTACATTTATTTCATCATTATTTATATCTTGGCCAAGTTTCATATTTTTTGGACATCGTTTGATTGACAATGATTTTCTAGTCCTTAAAATTGGCCTACATTTTCATTTACATCTAAAAATTGCATTAAAAATACCAAAAATATTCCACCTCGAAAACCATGCACGAACTTTGGTAGACATAATTCTAAGTTGTTCATTTGCCTTCTCGAGTTCGACCTTGGAACTTGCCCAAATAAAACAAACATAAAGCCACTCGAATTAAATTGAATTGATTAATTGTGGTTATTTTATTGATTGACTCCGATTACTCGCCTACAACGAAGCGACAAATTCAACCTGCTTAATTCACGCAGATTAAAGAGGGTAATTCGCGAGCGACCAGATGACACCATTGTCGGGGAGGCAAATATCTTAGATTTTATCTATAAAATTTGTGTTATGTTTTCCTTATTCGAGTAGCCTGACCCCCGAACCTTGTCACTATACATTTTTCCTTTTTTTAAATTTATTTTATTTTATTTTCCAGCATTTATTTTCCTGTTTTATTTTTTGTGTATCATTCTCTTACACACTCTCTCTTATTTTTTTGTGCGAGGAACCTGACTTTTGTGGAGCGGTTCTCTCAAAATGGACGCATCTTCACTGACGCCCAAGAAGCTGCAAATTAAATTAAGATCGAGTCGAGTCGTGAGAGAGTAGAGAGTCTAGGATTTCAATTTCTGTAATTTTAGTTTTTGTAATAAATTGCTCATTTACAATGGTGTCCATTTGGACTCTCACATGTGTAAACAAGACTCAAACTTTTTCTATGGTGTGTTGTGGCCTGTTTCACTCTCCTGTGAGGGTGGGGCCCGACTTGAGTGATTCGTAGGTAAGACTTGCACATACAGCTATTAGAGCTTATAGGATTTTATTACTTGTGCTTGTAGAACCTAGGATCACACTTCACATTAATCGAGGCTCACCTTAGATAAAAAATTTAACTCAATTCTTCACGACTAATAGAGCTTTCTGATATGTGCAATATCTATAGGCTTGCATTCATATAGAATGATTTTCAATTCTTGTATTGCATCCCACATGGAGATTACGAGGAATCACTGTAAGTCTTCTATCTGAGCATGCATCATTGTTTCACGTGCATCGATTTTTCCTGAATTTTCTCCGTCATGTTTTGTCACTTAAAATTTAAAGGAAATTGGGATTGGACGGTAGATGTATATTTCTGCTTACCTTAAATTTTTAGTGATCTCCTAATTAAAATTGGAATTGCTAAACAAGGCCGAATTTAATTAAACTATAAAATCATGAATTTTTATGGGAGAGCAACCCCATCCTTGGATTGATTTATTATTCTAAGTGAGTGAGAGATGCACACTTAAGGATAGAACCAAGCTCCGGTATTTTTATTCAGACTACTGATTCTACAAAAATAATTAGCTACTTCTCATCAAGGAAATATGGGTAGCTGGTAAACAGTCAGGATTTCCTTAGCAGAGTGGGTGGTTTAAAGGACACTATGTAAGGATCCGTCCTTAAGTAACGGATAGTTGTTTTACGGTTTGTACTTACACCCATACTGGATGAAAGTATGTGCATCTAGTCGTAAGAATTCAGGCCAGTCTTTAAGAAAATTTCTGGCACCTAACAACTCGCTAATTCATTTCCAAAATTGATTTTATCACCAGCTAAAATTGAAATTATAATTTTCCGAACTCTTGCATCTTCATTGTGTGAGTTGGTAAAACTAGGGTTTGATTTGTGTTTGCATTGGTGTGCATGAACTGATCTCAAATATCAAAAAACGCACACTTGTGCCATCACTCTCTTTAATTTAGAAATTAGGGTTTCTTCTTGTGAGTATTTTGTACACTTGCACCGAGATCAGCCATGTCAGTTCATCAACTTCTTTTGAAAATGACGGGACATTGGTCCAAGTACCCATCAGATCTTTACTATGAAAATGAATTTGTCTCAGTCAAACCCAAATCATATAAACCCTCTTCTGTCGAGAATCCTCCAACATTTGTGTGACTTTGACCCTCGGATGAATCCAACCCACTCGATCAATTCGAACTCATTTTCCTATGATCGTCCAACCAAACTCTCCACTTCTTCATTTTCCCATCTCCCCCACCCTTATCTACACATGATCAACTACCATCCTGGACTGAACCATCTTATTCTCGATTTATCGTCGAAACTCATAAACCATTTAAAGATCAAATCACTATTGAGACACATGACTGGTCGAGACACCAAGCCCAACCAACTTAATTTTTTCTTCATGGATTTGTTGGGACAGGTCCACAATTCATAGTAATACATCTGGACTGGACCTTAGGGAATAATAGGATGACCCGTTCAAACTGGATGGAGTGGCCCGCAACTATGATCAACCATATTGGATTGACCCTAATGATCAAATCTCTATTAACCAACCAGTATACCACTCCTTCGGTCAACCTGCACATACAGAGGACCAGACTGATGATATCAATAAATATGAACCCTGTATGATTCCATTGTTTGAGGATACGACCAACTACGACCACGGAAGTGGACTCTACTCAACCCTACATTGCATGCCCAAAATCCTCCCACTGAGCAGAATCCTTCATGATTTTTCAGGAGAAAGTTTCAGAAGATAACAATTGTATATTGGATATTCTGAGAGAATCTTCTTCAAGATTATATAGGAAAATGGAAGATAAAATGATTGGATCTCAAGTTGAAAAATGAGAGTGCACTCAGGAACCAAGACAGACTCCTCACATGATTGATCATGGAAAGTTTTTGGAGGATGAAATTTCGAGGATAAGTAATATATATGAATTAATCGAGGATAAATTTAGAAAATTTACTGACCAACTAATTTCATTTTATGGCAGCTCGGGTATAGATGTGGAAGATAGAATGATTGGATCTCAAATTAAAAACCCTGAGAATACTCAGAACCCTGTAAACTCTGTTCACTCTAAGAATGACTCTAACAGTGACACCTCTGCATATTACTCCCCTAGGGATGACTTTGATTCTGACCCCACATATCCAAGCTCCTCATCTACTTTGGAAAATAACTCATCTACACACCGTACTGAAAAGACCAAAAAAATTGAAAAATTAAAAAACACCCGAAAATTGAAAAACCCATAAAAAATAAAAGTGAAGAAGATTTGAAAATTTTGGATCCTACGCTGAGGGAAGAACTAGAGAAAAGATCGATTTTTAAACTTCCCTTAAATAAGGCCATTGAACACTTCCCCGATCTGGAAAGATTTATAAAGAGTAAATTAATGCCGAAAAAGTCAGGCAGGAAGAGAACAAAGATCGAAAGACATATATTGTCAATGACCACCTCCTTAGTGTTGAGGAGAAAGACCAAGAGCTGTAGAGTGAAGCGGTTGCCCAGATTTAACCATAGAATCAAAGGCACAACATTTACCCATGCTATAATCGTTGATGACTCGCCAATCAATATCCTCCCGACCTATGTATTTGACAAGCTCAAACTCAGACCTATCGAGAAGATAAGAGAGATCATTCAACTAGATGATCGATCGTAAAGCAATCGAGAGGAACCATTTCAGTCATTGTTACATTCCAAGGTGCTCCGCTCAAGGTGGACTTCACAATCATTGATATTGAGCATCAAGAAAAATCTACCCAATCTCCAATCATTCTCGGAAAGCCATTTTTAGCCTTAGTTAAGGCATGTATAGAGTGTGAGACTCGGGAAATCAATTTTACAACATTGGGAGCACTTCGATCTCATCCAATCTTTGAGGAACCACAATATTTTGAGGCAACCCACGAAGCCGTCAGCAGCTGTAACCACCAAGTGGTAGAAGAGCCCTACCCCACTGCTACACCTGAGATAGTGGCTGTTGAACTGACCATTGGTTCAATGACTCTCCCCACTCTTCCATTTCCTGCTGCTATGACATATACTATAGAGGAACACTGAATATGTGACTTCTTATATGATCCTGAAACATATGCTTGGGCTTACCTTGAGTTAGACATGATCTTATCTGAACACCTCGACCAAATCAATCCGACTCAGGAGTGCAACAACATTAAGACAACTAAGAACAAATATGCAGGATGTGCATTGACCGGGGAGGAATATTTCATTGGTTATTCATTTGGAAACTCAATTGTCAACACCTCACTCCCAAAACCAGCACCAAAATTCATTCTGACTGCTCTATCTAGAAAGAAAGTCACTTTTGACATGTCAGAAAAGGAATCTTCTGATGATTCCTCATCATGTCCGGATAAGATAATCCTTATGAGTGAGATCAGTGCAGTATCTCTGAAGCCCTATCTGAGAAAGCAACCAAATATCGACCCCCGTTAGATGAATCCTTCCCCTCACTACTATTCCTCAAAAGTTGACTCTCTGGGTTTAATTATATATAGAGGAATAATCTCTTATGCCCATACTGAGACCGACGCTTCTGAATATTCATCCGGAGATGAATCGTTTGACCCCAAGACTAAGCACAAATTGATAAAGCAACTTAAGAACAAGAACATCTGGAGTGCCTCCACCTTTAAGTATTATTCTTCTGAGGATAACTCCAATGATGGATGGGTATCATCTGATTCATACGCTTTATCTACTCTCCAGCATGAATTTCCTAAAAATAACTCCGACGATAGTTGGGAATCATCAGCTTCATCTTCTTCTTATCATTACAATCTCCCACCACAGTCTCACAAAAAGATATGCCAAAAACCGCCTTAATCATCGGCAACCCTCCCTCCCTCCTAGCCCCATCGGTCTCCTTGTACATCTTCTTCCTCTACTTAGGCCAAGGCCTAAGTATAGAGGGGGACCGATGCCATCCGTATATACCACTTTCCTCACCCAATCCTTCTCTCGTTTGCCCCCTTTCTACCCTTATTATGTACTTAGGCTGTCAGAGCCTAAGTACAGGGGGATTCGATGCCCGCTGTATATACTCTCCTCATTCAAATTCCACATCCTTGCCCTCCTCATTTTTCGCCCTTCTTCTATACTTAGACTGTTCTCAGCCTAAGTATTGGGGGGAAGGCCAACTTCTGTTTTTATTTTATATTTTTTCACTCTCTTATGCTTAGTCCGAGGTATGTCTTCTTTGTGCTTCTTGTGCTCTGAGGACATAACACTCGCTACGTATAGGGGGTGTGTATATAGTGAGTATATATTTTACCCATAGCTCTTACCTTTGCATAAGTCTGTATATATTTATGTGGGGGAGGGGGGTAACTAACTTGTAAAAACTACCAGAAATTAAAACAAAAGAGTTTTGCAACTAACACTGACAGTGTCCAACCATTTTTTTTAAAAAATGGCTCTTATTTATTTTTGCACAAAAAAAGAAAAAAAAATCTTGCACCCGCATTACATGCATTTGCATTTGTGAAAAAGCCCTTACGTTTTGAACCGAGTTATGAGCAGAAACCGATAGTGGTCAAGACTTGACCTTAATCCACCTAATTTTCCAAGAAACTTCAGCAAGAAAGAAGATTTTAGAAACTTCAGGTCTATGACTTAATTCTTCGACTCCTGCATGACAATGTATAGACTTTGACTCTCAGTGTCTAACCTGGTCGTCTCATTCTGGGTACGAACTCTTGAATAGGGAATTAATTTTTACTCTTGCACTGTGCACTTAGATGTACTCAGGCGGGGTGTTGGAAGTCTGTGTGAGTTTCTTTTCTAGTAGCATGGACATCTAAAGACTAGAGTACATGTTGAAATAAAGCTTCAGAAAAGGGATGGATGGCTGGTCACAATTTTTTCTAAGACCCCAAAACATGTACGGAAAAAAAGATTCCATATCCATAGGGGCACAACAAGATCCAAGCAAAACTACCAAATATCAAAGCAAGGAGAAGTCAACTACCAAATAAATATTTGACCAAAAAAGGTCCAGGCTTCAAGAAAACCTGTAGATCTTGGAGGAGACTTGGCTAAACTAGTCATCTTCACAAGGAGAGGTGACTACACTGGTCACCCTCCAGTTCTTTTCCCCTTCTTCTAATTTCTCCCCCTCTTCGATTGTGAACACATCCCGACAGACCTTAGAAGGAAATACGTGACTCCCTGAGGAGGATTTATTGGGGGAGAGGTTTGCATGGTAGTCCGACAGTTTGAATGGGAAGATCTAACACCATTCACACGCATGAGTTGATTGTTCAATGTTCATGGGTTATGCTTTGGGAAGGGGATTGATCAATGATGACTTCTGAGCCGAAACTGTGACATTGATGTATAGAACTTGGAGGTTGTTGATTTTAAAACCCTAATTCTCATAGAAGTTCCACGAAACTAATAATCCAAAGGACGGGTCTAGTTCCATTTTCACCTTCTGCTCATGATCTTGATATAGAACCTAATCTAATTTCACCTCATTGCATTTCTTTAGACGCTCGGAGACGAGCATTGTTTAAGTATTGGGGATGATGAATCTTAGATTCATCACTCTAAAAGATAATAATTAAGCTCAGTTCCCCAAAATTCATCCACATTTTATCTGTCATTCTACGTAATTAGCATTCATGCATGTATAAATAACAACTACATTTTATCACTCATAATTGTGTAAAATAAGAAACCAAATATACCAGCCCAATTGACCTGTAAAATAAGCTAACTTCCCTTATTTTTAACTAATTCATGCTAACTTCAAATGACTTGAAAATACTCCATTGCGTACAAATTACTAACAAGAATAAATGAAAAATATAAAAAAACACAAGACACAAATAAGTGGACCAGAAACCCAAATCCTAATTTCAGAATTTCTAGAATAAAATGTCAATATCTTCCTCACATAGTGTTTGATTTGAAAATACTCACTTTTTAACTAATGTACATTTAAATACCTTCAAAACAAGATCAAGTTCAAGTGAATCAGAGCTCATATGTGGAAGTTGGGTTTTGAGCCTCTTTTGTACATTTTGTATTTTAATGGTTTTTGACCTATTATTTTATGTACATAATTACTCATTTTAGTTTATTACTTTTTCATTTATTTTCTTTGATAAAAGTTTTATTAAAATGTACAAAAATCCAAATCCAAAATAAGAACAAAATTAAAGAAACTAATTGAGTCTGAGTCTTCACTGATTGTCTGTACACAAGTTGTCGTTTTCGTATTTTATTTTATTTCTTTTTCTTAATTAATAAAAATCCAAAAATAGATTAATGTGTAAATATTTATATTTTATTTTATAATATTTTTCCATATTTTTATCTTATTTAAATATAACAAAAAATACAAAACCCAAAAATCAATGTTTTCTATGTACATAGAGTACCCTAAAAATATCACTTTGCACAAAATGATCTATTTTGATTTGGTTCCTTCAGGAAAGTTGTATATCTCATAGAGACGAGCAACTTTCATGGAGAAAATTTTTCGATCCGAGGTCTTTTACTATTTATTTTTTTATTTTTCTTTGTATTTAATTTCTTGAATTTTCTAGGGCTAACACGTGGCAGCACCTAGAGCCGCAACGTGTTACTTTTTTGGGTTTGCATATTTCATGTAGAATAAAAATAAAAAATATATATAATATACTAAAAATAATAATAAAAGGACATGTGGTGATATCAGGACCGCCCGATCTTAGCCGATCAGACGGTTCTTGTATCTCTCCCTCTTCCTCTTCTCCATTGCCCGTCGTCTTCTCCGCCCCTTTCCTTTTGGGGATGGCAGCGCTGTCGTCCCCCAATCTTCTCCGTCGTCTCCCTATTGATCTCTCACACACGTTCCATCTCTGGCACACCTACTTGTTAATCCCCATCGCGCAACCTCCCCAATCCCATCGGAGATCTCATCCATGATCTCATTCCATTATCAGCATCCACCATCGCCGATCAATATCTCTGCGATCTTCGCCATCTCCAATCATAGACATCGCCTTCCTCCTTTGCATGCCGCCTCCCTCATTAAATCCACGTCGCCGTCACCTTCCTTCCATAGCTACTCCCCTCGTCCTATTTAACCCATCGCTACCCCCCTCGCTTATACCTATCCGATGTTAGCACCTAATCACGAAGAAGCTCGGTGGTGACAGCCCGAGCTCCTCCCCCTCGATCCGACGAGATCTAAGGGATCTCTCCCTTGTTGCAGCATCCTCCTTAGAGCTATCCCCTGCTCCGACCATCGTGGTTATTGAGCCACCGCCAACGTTCTACCTTCTTCCGCACTGTGACTAACTCTGCCCCTATATTTCATTTACACCTTTATCATCGATCTTTGTCTGCAACCATCGTTCTTCACGACTTGCTGTTGTAGAGATGCATCTTCTTTGCCGAGTTAGAGCGTCATTGACCCCCTGATCTTTGAGTCGTACCTCCGCTTCATCGCCACAAGGAGATAGAGCAGGATTTCATCGAGCATTGGCCAAGAAGCTTCATCAGGAGCTTCTCCATCGATCGCTCTGTCGTGCTTCGAGCTTCCACATGCGGCCCAACTCCATCTACTTCAATCTCTAAGAGCAGCACCATCTTCACTGCCAGACCAAGCCTCTATGGTCTTCATCGACACTAGAGCAGTGTTCTCCCATAATCCTCGATAGGGGCCCCCACAACACCTGGGAACGCCTTCTAGGAAACCTCAGTCGTGCCCCTCCATGATTCCACCCCTAGGCCTGGGCTCGAAGCCCGAGGCCCTCCCCATTTGTGTGGCTTGTGGCGGAGGGATCTTTTACAGAAGGATCGCCAATGTCCCATTCATTCATAGAAGAGCCCTCAACCCATTGCAACCTCCCCCCAAAGGTCTCGGCAATTCCTCTTAAGGCCACGTTTTGTATTTTTATTTGCAGTTAGACCCTGACTTCCCTTTGTAGTTTACCCCTATTTATTGCATCAATTCTACTATCCAAAAATAGCATTGTATTCTTCAATTAATTCTCTATAATGTGGCATGCTTGTAATATTTTTTATGATCTATGGTAATTAATGATTAATATTCCTGTAGAAAATTGCATATTTTTCCCATTCTGTGCTTAGAAATTCATATCTGATTACCACCACTCCAAAAATTACCAAAGAAATCATGGATCATAGAAATAATTGTATTTCACATTGTGCCCAAAAAGAATTGAATTTGCATGCATATTTTTTTCTAAAAAAATTATTTTGTGTATTTCATTAATTAATTTTTAATAGGTTTTACATTCAACATCTTTAGGGTTTAGGATTTTTCTGCGATAGATGACTTAGTGATATATCTTGGATAATTTTATTTCCTGAAAATAATTAGATTTAATATCTATTATAATTAATTAGTGAAAATCATACTATTTGAATTCATAAATTTATAAAATATTCATCTTGCATTAGAAAATTTAAAAAAAACTACAATACATTTATTTCATCATTATTTACATCCCGGCCAAGTTTCATATTTTTTGGACATCGTTTGATAGACATTGATTTTCTTGTCCTTAAAATTGGTATACATTTTCATTTATGACAAAAAATTGCATCAAAAATACCAAAAATAATCCTCCTCGAAAACTGCACATGAGCTTTGATAGACATAATTTTAAGTTGTTCCTTTGCCTCCTCAAGTGCGATCTTGGAACTTGTCCAATTAAAACAAACATAAAGCCACTCGAATTAAATTGAATTGTGGTTATTTTGTTGATTAACTCTGATCACCTGCCTACAACGAAGCGACAAATTTAACATGCCTAATTCACGTAAATTGAAGAGGGTAATTCACGAGCAAGCAGGGATCTAGGAGACCTACCTCCACTATAAAAATGCCTCGAACGAAGTTGTACACTCCAGCAACCTGTAAGGTTAGCTCAGGCAAGGAAAAATGAGTAGTCTGGAGGTGGTTTGGGGTAGAAATGAACGTGGGTGCGTCAGGGCGATGCTCTCCGACGAACGGTGGAGGAGGAGAGCTGGATCTCCTGATATAAGAGAGATCAAGGGGGTGAAAGGTTGTTGGAGCTATAGAAGTGTATGAGGACGAAGTTACAGTGGTTGGCGAAGGGTTACAGTGACATGGACCGGTATAACAAAGGCTTATTCCTAGATCTCCGGCGTACTTCTTATATTGGAATCTATGCTAAGAACGAGTGAGAATGCATGCAATGAATTGGGTGAATAAAATGCAGGAAGGAAATCTACCTAGAAAGCGAGTAAATAGAGCTAAACTCAGCCAGAAGACCAAGGAGCATAACCATACGACAAATCTTCACCGATGCTTGTGGATCGCCTCCTCAGTGCCTCTAATACGCTGCAAATCCGACGAGGCAGTAGCTGTCACCTTCCTCGCTCGCATGGTGTGTATCTGAGGGTTTCAATGCGTGAAGAAGGATCAGTTTTTAAAAATGGGGTGAGGCGACACTATATACATGTGATCATTGACATAGGGTTTATACTCGATACAAGGCTCCATCGATAGAAAGTCATATGCGTGTGAAAGGGGGTTGATCGAGGAGTAAAAGACAAGAAGACGTTAAGATGAAATGGTGCAAGTCTCAGGTAGATAAATTGGGAGAAACGAGGTGATCTTCTTCTAATAGGTGCATGCCTATGAGGGGTTAAGAGTTGACTGAGTTCAACGTGGACTCGCTCCTTATTAGCCCATGTTAACGCAAAAGAGGACAAAATATGGGAAAAGAATAATAAAATAATAAAATAATAAATGAATTAATTACATAAAACTCAAAACATTAATGATGTTTATTATTTTGTGTAATGTTATTATGATTTTTGTTTATTTTACAAGTTAATTTTGTAGGTATTAGTTTTTACATGTAAAGTTGTGGTACGCAAGAGAGGTCGTGATGATATCATCTACATCCGTACCGCTCCTCGTGGAGTAGATCCCGCCGCGCCAGAAGCAGGACAAGCTCCAGTGGTTGACAATGTGTACTAGCTAATTGGACTAGGTGACGCGATGGTGCTTGCGATGGGACGAATGAATCAGGAGTGCGAGTAGGTTAGACGGAATACATTGTTTATTTTAATGTAGTTTTCATGGTTTTATTTTATTTTTATCATTCACATGTGTTTGTAATAATGTTATAAATATATAAAAATATATGAAAGTGAAAAATATAAAGAATAAATAAATTGAATATTATATACATGTATGCAGTACAATAGGAACCCAAAAGCCAACTTCTGCATCTTAGATCCAAATTAAATGAAACATATTCACTAAATAGATAGTTGAGTTTTATGAACAATAAAGGTGAGTTTGGTCAATTCTGAGTTCATGTGGAGTAGATATGGATCTTTGAAGTTTTGTTTGTGGTTTTTTATCTATGTCTCTCGGTCACACTATACCTTATTTTTATGTACAATTACTTTCGTCTTTTTCTATATATTTTTATGTAAATATTTGATGTTGAAAGTATTTTATTTAAAGTGTGTATGAGTATGTGTAAATTAGTATAATTTTTAGCTATATATAGTGTACATGTCACCTAGGGTTTCTAGGTGGAATTGTGGTTTTCTCTATGTTTGTATGCCCTTATCTCTCCCTACTTTATTCCTTATAGACTAAGTCAATATTGTCTCGGTCTCGGGATTTAGGTCAGTCAGTATTTGCAATAATTCCTTTATTTTCCTTTTCTTTTCTTTATACATTTATTTTGTATTTAAATACATGTATTTAAGCACTATTTACAGGCAAAGGTAAGAGTGTTAATTTGCACAAGTTAGCTATATTTACTTGCATTTATCTAGGGATTTGAAGATACAATAAAAGAATAAAGGTGAATGAATGGGTATTCATCACCCCCTATATTTACTTTGTTAGTCCCTAACAAACAATTATTAGGAAAATAAGTGATGCAAATAGAATATGAAGAAAAGAAAAATAAAGAAGGTAAAATGATTTTGAAATTCAAACTTCTCTTTAAAAAATAAAAGTTTGGAGCTCAGTTAAGATGTTTGGATAATTAAAGTGTTCGGAACCATGTTAAGGTTATGACTTGTGACTCAGTAGCCTCTAGGTTCTACGTTCCATTGTCCAGTTCAATTCACAGCCTGGTTCAGACCATTCTTTCATACATATACTCTTGTAACCTTGAAATGACAGATACCATGTGTGTGAATTGGGTTAGCTCTTCCCAGACAAACCACAGAACTATCAAGGAGTCTCCTCCCATTGCAACTCATTTTCGGGGAGATAAATATTTTCTTCTAAGGTCAGGTTCATGCTAGTTCACAACTGAAAAGGGGGAGAAGCTAGAAGATTGGGAGAAGAAGTGGGAATGGACCAATGTAGTTTCATTCTCTTGTGAAGCTCAACCAGTGTAAGCTTTTTTTGGAAGCTCAATATTTTTATGGAATTTTTGGTGTAGGATTTTCTTGGATATTTTCTTTTTTATGCATTGCTCTGCATTCTTGTTTTTCCCCAATGGATATAGAATCTTTTGGTCCACCTATGTTTTGGAGTCTTGGAAAAAGTTGTGCTAGCAGAGCATTTCTCATCTGAAGCATTGTTTTAATCCAGTCTCGTATCATTAGATGTCCTTGCTAACAGAAGAAATGGATTGAAGTACCAGTTTCGGTAGTCCCCAAGAATGGTTCCAAAGCCACCCTTGACGAAGAAGCCAAGTATCGTCCTGACTTGGACTCTAAGATTTTTCAACAATCCATTTGGGTTGATGTAAGTATTAAGTGTGAGGTTTCTAGTCAAGCCACTGTCTCATAAGTCGTATAGATGACATGAAGGGTTCTAGTTAGTCACATTGAATCGATTCATGAACTTAGTCTCATAGAACCTAAAGAATTAAGTCATAACAACCTGAAGCGTCTCAATTTCAGTCCTTAACATGTTCCTATGAAATTAGGTTATTACGACCTAGACTAAGCTCCAATCTTTGGATTTTATTTAGACTCGTTCTATTGTCTAGATCATTCTGATAAATGCAAACTATGTACAATGCAAGAAAAATATTTTTGTGAAGCAATTTTGTTTGAATTTTTTATGGATTTTTAAAAAGTTTTACGAATTTTTAAGCAATTTTTGTAAAAAAATTGCAATTTTTTTAGGGTTATGAAAATATCGAGATTTTTAGGGCATTTTCATAAGAGTTAATAAAAGAAGTATGTGCAGATATATACACTGGAGTGCATTAATATTTACAAAGTGCATGATTTACACAAGGAATTTATGCACATTGAGTTAGTTATTTTTTACAGGTTTTATAGACAAGGGTTTTTGTAATGGATTTAATTTGCTACAATTATATATAGAGTTATCAAAATATTTTGAAAAAAATTACAAACATTTTGAAAACTTTATTTTGACAAACAATTTTATAGATATTTATTAAAATTGAAAATCATTTTGCAATGATTTTTCAGACAGTATGTATATATTTTTCAAAGTATTTTTACAACCATTTTTCAAGTCATTTACAAACTATTTTTTCAAAAATAAATGAGACAAACTTTTGCAAATATTTACAAAAGATTTTTACAAAGGTCTTGAAAACATTTTGCAAAAGTTTTTCCAAGTGGTTTTCAAAAGATTTTCCAAGATATTTTCCGACCATTCAAATCAGTTTGCAAAATATTTTTAAACTTGTTTATTAATCATATTTACAAAGAATTTTTGAAAAATTTTATACTGATTTATTGTATGTTCTATCCCATATTTTATCTTAGCCATATTATTCAAAAATAAAAAAGTACGACTTATGGCTAAAGTATATACAACACATATAAGACCCCCTTGTACTTAGCTGGAGCTATGTACTCATAGTAATCAAGGAGAAAAAGGAAGCCATAACTCATGTTTGGTAAAGGAAAAGTCTAATACAAATAAATCAATGAAAGAATGGGAAGTTTATCGTACCCCAATACTTAGGATTAACTAATCCTAAGTATAGCAGATTGTACACAAAGTGGGGATCATCAAGGGTTGGAATGTACGAAATCATCGGCTTGGCTTGGAAGACAGTCCGGGGATCACAGAAAGAACACCAGGGTCAAATCCCCACTATACATAGGATGAAGCATATACTAAATATAACGATGATGAAGGGATGACTGAATACACGGAAGAATAGAAAAAGGAGAAAAATAAATGAAAGGAAGAAAAGAATAAAAGGAAAAAAGGAGAAAATAAATTTTTATCTGATTTCTAAGCTTAAGTATCTGATCTATCTGTATATGGGAGCTCTTCTTGAAACACCACTTGAATTGAGTCTACGACATACACGAATGTGACCTTCTCCTGGTACATTAGGTTGTTATCATATGCAAAGTCTTAGAATTCACGCAGATGGTTCATATCAACTTTTCTGTTCTTTTCCACTTTCTCAGAATCTAGGTTACACATGTTGAGTGCCCATAATAATTTATGAATGAGTTCCACAAGCAGGTGACATGGCTTGCCATATATGAGGCATTAGGGAGATATGCCTAGAGGAGATTTTTACACAGTGTAGTAAGCTTAAAGAACTGAGTCGAGCTGCTGTGACCAGTTCTTCTTATCAAGTTGCACAAGTTTCTGTAAAATTATCTTTATCTCACTATTTTAAAATTCAGCTAAGCCATTGGATTGTAGGTGGTACCGCGCTGCGACACGATGGTCGACGCTTTATTCTTTCATTAGTTTCTTAACTTCTTTGTTCAAAAATTGGATTACCCCATCTAATTAGATTTTTTGTATCCCAAACCGTGAGATGATGTTGTCTTCGAGGAATCGATAGACAGTGTGATTGTCTACAACTCGAGTAGAGATAGCCTCCACCTAACAGCTCACATAGTCAACAGTCAACAATATGTACTCAAAACCCTAGCTATTAGGGAATGGGCCCATAATCAATGCCCAATGCATCAAAGACATCTAAAATTGGAATGTATTTCAGAGGCATTATATCTCTCAAACTGATTGCGCCTCCCATTCACTGATAATCAGTGCATCTTTTCGCGTAATCAACTGCATGCTTAAAGAGTGTTGGCCACCATAGGTCACATTGAAGCACTTTTGTTGTCATTCTCTTTCCAGAATGGTGTCCACCTGCTTCTAATTTATGACAATTCTAATACACTAGTAATTTCCTCCTGAGGTATGTACCTCCTCCAGATACAATATCCTCCTTCACGGAATAGATACGGGTCCACCCACTGGTAGAAATTTATATCTAACAAGAATTTATCTTTTTTGAACTTCGACTAATCCGGTGGGGTCTTCTTGGAGATGGGGTAATTCACTATATCAGCATATCAGGGGAGTGAGGTGATTGACATAATTGCCTCATCTGGAAAGCTTTTAGTGATCTGGATTATATTTTGCTCAAGAGTCTCTGTTTCAACTATTCTAGAAAGATGGTCCGCCAGTAGATTTTTTATTCTAGGTTTATCTCGGATTTCTAATCGAATTCTTGGAGCAGAAGGATCCATTGAATTAGACGACGCTTGTTGTCCTTCTTGCTTTCTAAGTACTAGATGATAGAGTGATCTATGTAGACTATAACCTTGGATCCTAAAAGATGTGACATGAACTTCTCCAGTGTAAAGACTACGACTAGTAGCTCTTTCTCGGTGACAGTGTAATTCTTATGGGTCTGCTAGCGTAATGAATAACGAATGGAAGTCCATCTCGTCTTTGTCCAAGAACAACACCAATAGCATAATCAGAATCATCTGTTATGATCTCAAAAGGAATAGACTAATATGGTGGTTGTAGGATAGGATCATGCGTAATGAGATCCTTCAACAGGTTTAAGGATGGATAACTCAATCATCAACAATAAAATCGGTCTCCTTGCAAAGAAGCTCAGTCATCGGTCAAGCAATCTTGCTAAATTCTTAAATAAGTCTTCAATAAAATCCCATGTGCCCTTGAAATGATCAGACTTGATTCAAATTAGGTAGTGGCTCAAGATTCAAGATCACATCCACCTTAGCTAGGTCAACTTTCATGCTATGCTTGGAGATGACATGACCCAACACAATTCCCTCGATCACCATAAAGTGACTCTTCTCCCACGAGAGTACAAGATTAACTTCACAAATCTTTTGAGCACTTGGACTAGATAAGCCAAATATTGGTCAAAACTATCCCTGTAGACCGGAAAATCATCCATGAACACCTCAAAGAAACTACCAATCATATCAGCAAATGCTGCCAGCATACACCTTTGGAATGTAACAAGTGCATTGCATAATTTGAAAGGCATTCTTCTGGAGGTATACGTCACAAACGGACAGGTGAAGGTAGTCCTCTTTGTCCTCAAGCATGACAACAACTTGGTTATAACCAGAGTAACCGTACAAGAAGCAGGAATATTCTTTTGCGGCTGGTCTTTGAACTATCTAATTAATGAAAAGAAGCGAGAAATTATCGTTCTTGGTGGCAAGGTTCAGGCATCTGTAATCCACACATACACACCAAGACGTTCGTACTTTGGTCGAAATCTCGTCTCCCTTGTCACTAGGTACAATGGTGATCCCAGATTTCTTAGGCACTACATGTAGGGGACATCCACTTTGAATCGGAGATGGGATATAAGAATCTCGCATCACACCATTTTGTAATTTCTTTCGTCATATCCTCCCGAAGGTTAGAATTCAGTCTGTGTTGAAATTATCGGGAGGGTTTTATATCTTTTTCAAGGTAAATGTGATGTGAGCAAAGTGACAGTTTAATCCCATAGAGATTCGTGATTTTCTAGCCTATTGCCTTATGGTTTCTTTGAAGATACTCAAACAGATAAGATTCTTAGTCTTCAGTAAAATTAGAAAATGATAATGATCGAGTACATATCGGGCTCACCAACAAGGAAGGCATACTTCATGTTTGACAGTAATGGCTTGATTTCTAGTGGGGTTTGAATCCTCTCAGTGGCAACATTAGCAACTGTGAGAGGTGTAAGATATTTCAACTTTATGTTGTCCACCACTGTTATCTCAGTGTCTAAATAGAGTGTATAACACAGATCAACAATGAAGTCCTCATGCTCAGATACAAATGGACGCTCCATTATCTCAACATGCACATCAGCAAAAATCTCATCATCAAAGACATCAATGAAGTTGACTACGCTCTCCAGTCCCTCCTATGTGGAGAGGAATTCATGGGTCTCATTATCATTCAAAAATAAATTCGTATCTTTGATTTCGGCTAAGAAGTCATAGTCTTCTGGTCCATGTGGAATGAGCTCGCTCATCTCAGATACCATTTCGACAGGCTTCGGTTCTGGCACCATTACTATCTGAACTTTGTCGCTGATGGAGCAGAAGGTTATCTATCCAGTGTCATAGGCCACTACTGCTTCGACTGTGCGAAGGAACTGTCATCCAAGGATAATGGGGGTATGGAGCAGGGGTGTGGAGGTGTCCTTGTCCAGGATAATAAAATCTATAGGGAACTACAACACTTGAAATGTGATAATCACATCCTCCAACATGCCCCTAAGTCGCTTAACTAATATTTCTGCGAATTGCAGAATCACCTTGGTTGGCTTGAGCGGTCCTAACCTGAATTCTGCGAGCAGTGAAGATGGAAATAAGTTGATAGATGATCTACTGTCGAGTAATATACTCTCGAATTCTTGATCGAATATCTAGCATCTGATCAGAGGGGCTCCTGTGTCTTTCTTTTTATTTGGGATATAACTGATGGCATTCATAGTAGCCATGGTAAGAATGTGTCTCTCAGTTCTCCTGCATCTATATTTATGGGGTTGATGCTCCGTGGTACATGCTCCTTTCAAACCTTTCTTACATGTATTCCATGGACTTGATCAATGGCATTTTAAGCATAATATTTTTCAGGATTTCACAGTGCCATGATCAGATAAAGCATTTTTCAAATTTTTGTGGTTTTGATTTAATTGCTTCAAGAAAAGGAATATGTACATTAGATAAAAATTGCTTCTTTGAATTTGTGTCCATATCATTTTGTATATGTAGATGGAAAAAAAGAATGCATTCATCTGCATCTAGTAGACCAAAATGTACGACAGGCTCGGCTCCTTCGGTGGGCACCGGATCGGTCGTTGGTGCTGGAAACATCGTGGCTGGTGAAACCTCACCGAGGATGCTGCTCTCCTTTTGAATTTTCATATTTTCTTCATTTTTTGTGTTTTTGAGCTTGGTACTACATCATAAAAAATCTCTTTGGCCCTTGCTACTGGCTTGGTTGACAGTTCACCATCAAATGCTTTGCTCTTCCCCTTCGTCATTACAGATGGACAGAGTGTTCTACCGCTCCGGGGAGTCACCGATTAGATATAGAAATGCCATTTTCACTTGAATCGAGTGGGACACTATTGCCAACCTGCTCCTTGCGATGGTTATTGTTTGGGCTTTCTTCGACCTGAGCCAGAATGACAATCTTGGTGGTTGTTGGGTCATCGATCTTCTTTCTCATATTTGCCATGTTTTTCATGAGTTGGGCCCAACAATCGAGAACCGAGTTTACCTCTGTGACCTCAGATGAATCGACCTAATATGACCACTGACTCTGCTGGTATGAGGGAGGTTGTTGCTGGTAATCCTGAGAATGGTAAGGAGGGGGATGAGAAGATTACTACTTGTACTGAGGAGAGGAGTATTGATTCGAAAAGTTAGCAACTGATTGCTGATGATACTGATGACGGTACCCCGGATACTGGTAGTTCTGCCTCCAGGTGTAACCATGCTGTGGAGGCTGCTGGTGATGAGGTTCGTTGGGCTGGAAATTCCTTCCCCTTGGTGTTGGTGAAATGACCTGATAGTTGTGTTCTGACCCCAGTGTTGTCCCTGAGGATGGGCCAGTTCCTGATCATTGTTTCACACACCATTCACCTCCTAAATTTGCGGTGTAGGTGGGAAGCAATGCTCAATGTATGGGGGATGGGGCTCATGCTGATAAAGCACCATCTATGTCTACAGATACGTTATTGACTGCTCGAGTACCTACACATAATAGGCATGGTGTACTGGCTGAGGCAGTAACTGACTTGGTTGAGGCTGATGTAATAAAGACTGTTCCTTTTGCTTAGAGGGAGCCTCAGTTGGGGTTGTTACCGAGTTACATGCATTGATGGTGTCTACTAGCAGCTCTAGTTGCTTGGCTCTCTAATCAAGCTTGTACATGCCCTAAGTTCTTTGCTCGATCATGGCTAGATTCTCTATATCATGTGACCGCTTCTTAATAACATCCACTTTTAAAATATATCTCCCAATGATACTCAAGTTGGAGCTCTCGTCTCTGTCCTCAGAGTGCCTCCATGTTTACTGGCTTGTGGTGGATGGCTTGAATCTTTTGATATGCTCTAGACGAAGATAGGGTGTCCTCTCCCTTGGCCATCTCCTCAAAGATCTGCCATACCACATCTTCATCTTTGTTGAAGTGGGGGTCTCCACATGCAACATCCGCCAACCTCTGGTTGTCTTGGGTCAATCCCCCAAAGAAATGTTGGACCAAGATGGTCCTCAGAATGTCATGATGGGGACATTTCTCTTGAAGGTCCTTGAACCTTTCCCATGCTTTGTGAATGCTCTTGTGGGCTTGTTGGCAGAAATTAGAGATTTTAGTGCGCATCTGATTCAAACGACCGAGAGAATAGAACTTGTGGAGAAAGGCAGAATTAAGTTACTCCTAGGTCATTACCCCCTTTCCAAGATGGTTAATCCACTAAAGTGCTTTGTCCTACAAACTAAAGGGAAAAGCGGTCACCTTCACAACCTCAAAAGGAATGTTGGGGTAGTGAGTTGTGCCACAGATATGGTGGAACTGTTGTAGGTGAATATAAGGTTCTTCATTTGAATTCCCATGAAAGATCGGGAGAAGCGATAAGAGCATCAACTTCAGCTTGAAGTGTGCATGAATGCGTGGAATTTGGATCCCCTCCATGGCATGTCTTTCACCAAGGTTGTATGTTTGCTTCAAGGTGAGATTAGGTTGCTCCCTTCTTGCTTCTCCACCTCCTCGATGGCACGGTCAACCTACAGTCTGTTCATCGTCATCATCATCTTATCTATTCTGCCCATCTTCTCCTCCTCCTCCTCCTCGGGTTTCTCTTTCTTTTGATCTCCTCCTCAAGTTATTTGGCATATCCTTGAAAGCAACGAGGCTAATGTATGAATAGTTAGCTGTTACTGAATGGATTAGATGGATGCTAGAATCTGACTATCCACATCATTTTGATTGGTGTTGTGCTCTGTACCATGCTTGGTACTCGGATGTTACGGTCCCTTTCCACGTCCCATGGGAGCGATCTCTGAATCTAATTGTGAACCAAGCTCCAGATCAGGTTCTTGGTCTGCAATAGGAAAGAAGCCCCGATCAGTCTGAAAGAAAGTATCAATTGTAGATAACAACTCAGAATTAGGGTCAATTCTGAACTTTATTAAGGATGGAGAGGTAGATGAAGTGAAGTCGATCTCCATCCAAAAAGGATAGAACTTGAGAAGAGAGTTTTCCCATTCTGGTTAAGAAGGAAGTGGGGAGTCTTGAGAGTGGTTCAACAAATCTGAACCGTGCTCTCTGGAATCGCCCCAAATTATTGGAGATGTCAATCTTAGAGACTCGATGTGGGTGTCCACGAAGTCTAAACTAAACCATCTCAAAGTTGTCATTTTGAGAAACAAAATGGAGATAGATGAGGAATAGAATATATGACAAGAAGAAGTAGGGTAAGAGAAGAGAAGGCTTGGGAGTGAGCAGGACAAAAAAGGATAAATGAGAAAAGAGGTATGAAATGCAAGGCGCAAAGGCACGATATTTTTTATCTTTACCTATGATGATCACAAAAATTGATGGGTTAAATTATTTTAGATGAAAATTGTGAAAATATGTCGCTTTAATACAAACAATTCCTGAATAAATAAAAAATATCCAAATAAAAAAAGAGAAATGGATTGCTATTTTTAATTAACATGTTATAGCTCCCAGAATCAAACACAATGAGGAAACAATTTTTATGAGGGTTGTTCATTTCAAAAATTAATAATGGACTTTTTTTCTTCTCCTTCTCTCTTTTTGTTGTTTTTATGTTTTTATGATTTTTATACTTCTATGGAATTTTTAACATTTATTTTTTATGTTTTCCGATTTCAAAATTTTAAATGATTTTTAGTTTTGTATTTTCTATCTTTTAAATTTTTCAAAATAAAATAAAATAAGACAAATATAAACCAATGAATACGGTGCTCTTTTGTATTTTTAAAATAGTGAAAATGCTCAAGAAATAAGAATAATTTTTTTTTTATGTTTATAATTTTTCTAATGTTTTTGTGATTTTTTAGTTTTTAGATTTTTAGGATTTTCAAACTGAGTAAAAACTGAAACATTTTTTAAAACAAATTAAGCCACTGTTTTTGGGATTTTTAAAATATAAAAAAAGTAAACAATAATGAAAATAATTTTAAATAGAAGGAAAATTTTCAAGCTTTAAACGAGCTATTTCATGTATTATTGTGATTTTTTAATGCATTTATAAGAATTTTTAGTTTTTCTGTATTTTACAATTTTTAGGGTTTTCTGATGGAATTTCCAATCCAATTTTTTAGAGAAAATAAACAAATAAAAACACACACTCTATAATTTTTGTGAATTTTTAAAATAATTTTCAGTTTTAATGAATTTTTAAGGTAGATCGAACAAATTTTCAATGTTTTAGAATTTTTCAAAATAAAAAATGAATAATTTTCAAACAAAAACTTAGAGGTGATAAAACTAGTTAGCACGAGCTTATACTAACTTTTATGGAATTTTTGGAGCTGGTTTGTTATTTATTACACACAATTAAAGACAAAACAATTTAATCAGAAATAAAGGGTCCCAAGCGCAATTATTTCAATTTTATGCACCAATCAGTAATAGAAATATAAATTGTAGGAAAAATGCAAATATCCCACAAAATCTCATGCCAGCGCACGTGAGATGCGCTAGACATGACTATTATACTATTATTTAAGTTGCAAGGATTAAACAATAACGAGAAAACTAAAATTTATTTATTGCAATGTTTCCAAGAAATCATGTGTCAGCGCGTGTGGAAGAGTTCGGACATGATTTAAATGCAAAATTAAAAATAGAAAAGGGAACCAATGCTATTATTCACAAAAGATCAAACAAAAACATTTCCATTTTGGATTTACTTACAAATAAAAGAAAGAGCAGGTGTGGGGTTGGAAAATCACTAGTGACTCGTACGAGGCACGTGAGGAACGAACGACCTGGATTGGATGCTGAGGCTTTGATCGGACGACTGACTCTTGGGCATGGATGTAGATCTCTAATTCAAGCTGGAGGGCACCTTCTTGATCTAGCACTAGAGACACGTGCTGGATGAACACGGATGAATGCTCCTCTAGATGAGCTTGGATCGCATTGATTTCCTCATATCTGGCTCTAATCTCTACTACAAATGTTCCACTCGACTCATGGTGCAAATACATGTCAATCTAGATGGTTCAGCTACTCCGGATCTCATTGATCGGAGATCTAGAGGGCCTTTTCCTTCTATGAGCTGCAAATGAGTCTCAGGCTTCGACTGGGCTCCATATCACATTCTATCGAGTACCTGCAAGGCTATTCTCAATGCTCGAACCTTACTAGACCTAGAACAGACATTATTAAGCTAAAATGAGAAGGAATGGGGATGAATGAACCATCTTTGATGAAGGTGGACGAAGGGAGATCTAAATGCCTCAGATCTGTGCTAATCTGAGGATGAACATGCTCTAGACGAATGTGCGAAGAAGAGAATTTGTCAGGCGAAATGGATTGAGTGAATCGAAAACAGGAAAAGACTCCCGATCGAGCAAATCAGAGGTGGAGGATCTCGATCTGGAAATTAGATAAATTGTAATAAAATTAGAGGTAATGATATCTATGATTACCTATGAAGAACTACGATGAAAAATAGATGGAAATTGAGGTGCCTCCACCTCACTTTGGTTGTGGAAGGCCAAAGAGGCTCAAGTGTGGCGGTGATGATCCGACCACGTCTGGATCTTGTCAAATCGACCTCAATTCATGCTCCAAATCAAGCCAGAGGCCACCTATAATGAGGTTTCAGCTCTAGATAATCAAAGGTGGAAGAAAGAAGATGTCCAAGATGGATACGGGGCGAAATATTGGGATTTGGAGGTATTTATATGCCATGAATTTCAAGAATTTTGAAATGAGCAAGGGCATAAATCAAGGCCAATTTTTAGCAAATTTTATTCGGCCGTAGGAATAAGTTATTTAGGAAAGAGGTCGAAGAAGGAATTGGGAGAAATGGAGCTAAGAATTGGGTAGGAAAATAGGGAAATAAGGGGGTCTGGACACTTTATTTGGGTAGAAGGGTTGTAAGGTGGAGTTGACCCAGGTCAATAGACCTGCTACATGACAAACAAAAAGAATGAATCATGAGAAAATAAAAGGGAAAATACGAAATAAATAATAGATAGTTCTAAATTAAAAATATAAAATAAATAATGCTATCCATAAGTAAACTTATTTTTGATGATTTATAATAATTTAAATAAGTTAACTAAATAGGTAAAAATAAATAAAAATCCATTATTCATAGGTAAAAATACCTATATATACAACAAATCAATTTCAAATTATTTATCTTTACAAATAATTACAAAATTTATTAATTTATTAATTTATAAACTAATTTGAGGATTTTAAATATATTTTCATTTGATTTTTCCGAGTTAATTTAATTAGTTAAATAAATAAGAGTTATATACAATATAGGTATATGACACCTATAGTATAGATACCTTATTTTATTTTTGGTTCTCTTGATTAGTAGTTTTTATTTGTATTTTATATAAATAAAATACAATATATACAATTATTTAAAATATAATATATATGCAAAAATATAAAGAAAATAAATAAAAGAATGATAATACAATGTACAATATAGACAAGTTATGCAATAGCACTCCAAGAAGCCAACTTTCATATCTTAACTCCAATTTTTATGAAACTACTTTTATTTAAAGCTTATTTATTTTTGAACATAATGAAAGTAAGTTTGTCTATTTTGAGTTTTTGTGGAGAATATATTGATCTCACAAGTTTTGCTTTGTGGTTTTTTCAGAGTGCTGTGATTCTTATTCGGTACAATGATTCTTCTTACAATTATTTTTATTATTTACAACTTATTTTTGTGTACAGGTTTGAAGGAGAAAATATTTTTGTTTGAGGTTATTTTATTGATAAGTAAAATGGTATAATATATATAGAATATGTGTAATGATGAATAAACGGGTGACAATTTGTTTCCTTGAATTTTCTGGATAAAGATCCTATCTCCCCCTACTTTATTCGTTGTCGACCTTCCCAAGGCTTGGTCTGGTCTCGGGGTTAGGGTATGTTTATATTTACAACCTTCTCTTCTTTTCTTTTTTTCTTGTCTTCTTTATTCGTTTATTTTGGTGTAAATGTGTGATAAATATACAATATTATCCAATAATGTGAGATTGATAACTAATAAGAATTAGTTATTATTTATAGGTGTTTTGCTAAAGATTTTAAGCAAAAATAAAAGAATAAAGGTGATGAATCATGGATTCATCATTCCCCTATACTTTACCTTTGCTAGTCCCTTAGCAAACACTTATTCTAAGAATAAGTGAAAAACAAAAATAAGAAAAGAAAAAGGAAAGGACTTAGAACAATTTTGATTTTTAAACTTATCTTCATAAAATCAAAGTATGGAGCTTATTAATTTGGCGGAACCTTATTGGGAGTAGGATTTAAGACTCAACGACCTTTAAGTTCAACAAGTCTTTATTCAGTTCGCCTCGATAGTCAGGTCAGAAAAAGTCTTCTTGCGCAAATTCTGATGACTACGAATGTTACTTGTAATGTGTAAGTGAAATATAGCTCCCCACATATGAAATGACAAAGAACAACATTCTTTTAACAAGGTGACCCTAATTCCTCGGTCTAGCTACTCATTCCTCGATGAGCGGGGTATTTACTTCTAAGGTCAGGTATGTGATGTGTCCACAATCGAAGGGGGAAGCAGATAGAAGAATAAGAAGAGAGTTGGAGTGTGGCCAGTGTAGCCACATCTCCATGTGAAGTCGGCCAGTGTAGCCAAGTCTCCACTAAGATCTATAGGTTATTTGAAGCTTGGACTATTGTGGTCATTTTTGGTATTAGCATTTGTTGTATTTTTTATTCTTTTTGGTAGAAAGTATTGTTACACTGCATTGATCTTTTGTTCCCCAATGGATATATAATCTTTTTTCTGGCCATGTTTTGGGGTCATAGAAAAATTATGCCAGCAGACCATCCCTCATTCGAAGTTTCATTTCAACCCACAACTCTCGTCTTTAGACGTCCCATGCCACTAGACTAGGTTAGGGTGCACAGGACACTCGAAGTGACTGCATATATTTTCATTCACGTGCATCTCTTGCCAGAGGATTCCGCCCCTCACAACCTCATATGTGTTGAGCTATGTGCAAGGTGCTTGTGCAAGTTAGGTCTATGTCTAAAAGAGGCATGTGTGTGTATGAAATATTCTACTTAGACCAATCAAGATGACATGTGAACATAGCCTTTTGGACTCAAAGAGATAAGTCGCTATGACCTGAAAAGTCTCAAATCAAGTTCTTATAAGGTTCCTATGAAATTAAATGGATTAACATCTTAACCAAGCTCCATTCTTCGATTTTATTCCAGAGTAGTTTAAGCATCATTCTTAAAAATGCGAATGCAAATGCAAGACAAACACTTTTTTAAAAATAAAAGAAAAGAAAAGAGTTTTTTACTTTAAAACTTTTTATATGATTTTTAGAGAACTTTTGCAAACTTTTATGGATTTTATCTCTTTCAATTTTTTTATGTATTTTCAATGGAGATAGAGAATTAGAAGTATTTGCAAGAATTCACAAGGATTATGTACATATTTACAATGGATTTTATACAAGGATATCTACACAAGTTATACTAGTTTTATACAAAAAGAATCCTTTTTGCAAGTTTTATGTACAATTTTTACATTAGGATTTTATCCACAAAAGATTTTTATATACATCTTTTATTGAAGAATTTTATATAAAAATTTTTTACAACTTTTTACACAAAGATTTTATTTTTACAATAGAATTTAATTTCATAAATTAGAAATTAGTATGAATTTATTTACAAGAAGTTTACAACAAGTTATGCACATATTTTACTACACAGATTATTTATATATAAGGTGAGAAAATAATTTTACAAAAGTAGTTTACAAAAGATTTTACAAACAATTTTACAAAACATTCACAAAATATTTTACAAAACATTTTACAAAAAACTTTTATAAAAATTTTACAAACATTTTAAAAAAATTAAACATCTTATTTTCAAATAATTTACAAATTATTTTTACAATATAAATAATTTTGATACAAAATAATTTACAAATATTTTACAAACAAAATGATTTTACAAACCTTTTATAAAAATTTGAACAAAGATAATTTTACAAATATTTACATATAATTTACACAAATATTTTACAAAATATTTACAAAAGAATTTATCAAATGATTTTTTTAAAAGAGTTTTTTCCAAAATTTTACAAACATTTTTATTCTCATTTTATTACCCATATTATTAAATAAACAAAAGTATGAGTTATGGCTAAAGTACATATACATTATATACGACACACCCTATACTTAGCTCGAACTATGTCCTCATAGTGACCAAGAAATGACAAAGGAAGACATAACTCATGCTAAGTAAAGAAAAGTGAAAAGAATCCTATAATACAATGACTCAAAGAATAAAGAATAAAATAAATAAAAGTCGATCATCTCCCTTATACTTAGGAATAAATTATCCTAAGTATAAAATATTGTACAAATGGGGATAAACGAAGAAGAGAATGTACACAAAATCAACGACTCAATCTTCACCCCCCATACTTAGGATAAAATATCCCTAAGTATAGAGAAGAATATTAATAGTTGAGGGACAAACGAGAGAACAATCAAAGAAAGGGAAAATAGATATTATCTCTCATATACTTAGGGTCGGATGTCCCTAAGTATAGGAAATAAGAACAGATGTAATAGAACAAAAAGAAATATGAACAACACATGTTTAACACCCCCTTACTTAGGATAAAGTGCATCCTAAGTATAGCAAAAATCCTATGCATGACCTAGGATGTTAAACAAAATTGGAAGAAAGAATGAAATAAAAGAAAACATGGATATACAGAGAGGTGAAACAAAAGAGTAAATCAAGTTAGAGATGCAAAAGATGAGAATCAAAGGACACGTCTCATACAAAATAGATTGGGGAATCATCAACGGTCAATGAGACATGATCAAGAAAAGGCTTCGGTCACTGACTGTTGACCCGAAAGGTGGGATAAAAAGACAAATGAGCTATATCATGCTACCATTTTTTTACAACTTTCTTACTATGCACGGGCCTTTCCACTTGCTATGTAACTTCTCTGGAAATAATTTCAGTCTCGCATCGAATAGTCATACTCTCTGGTTTGGTTCAAACTGTTTATGGTTGATATGTGCAGCATGCCATTCTTTCACTCCGTCCTTGTAATGTAGACTACTCGAGAAAGTTGTATCGTGTATCTCCTCAAGGGATGCCAACTCTGCTCTCCTCTGATCTCCAATACTCTCTCTAGATCCAAGATAATCTCTACAACTAGCCACAATGTTATGTGCCTGATCTCAACGGATAAGTGTCTTGTCTTTCCATAAATAAGTTGAAAGGGAGATGTACCCAAAGGAGTCTTGAAGGATGTCAGGTAAGCCCACAGTGTCGAGTCCAAAAGCCGTGACGAATCCCTTCGGTCTAAGCGGACAACCTTCTGCAATATCGCCTTGATCTCCAAATTTAAAACCTCAGCAAGACCATTCGTCTGTGGATGATACAGAGTACCTACTCGATGGTCAATGTTGAACTTGTTAGCAAGGGCCTTACCTTATCATTGATGAAGTGGGCACGCCCATCAAAAATAAAGAACTCTAGGCACCCCAAATCGTGAAATGATATTCTTCCTAAAAAATCTGCAAATTGTCTTCGCATTAGTGGTTCTGGCAGGGATAGCCTCAAACCAATGACTCACATAATCCAGACCATAAGAATGTACTCGAATATCTAACTCTTACGGCATGGGCCCATAAAAACAATTCCCAAGCATCAAATATCTCCCAGAAGTGAATGGGTTGCATCGACATCGTATCTCTATGTCCACAAGTGTGCATCCTCTAACAGTTAGTACACATCTTCAAGCATGCATCTGCATCCTTGAACAACGTAGGCCACCAAAGGCCTGATTGAAGCACCTTCTTAGTCATCCTCCTCCCAGAATGATGTGCTCCTACCTCCATGTTATGGTAATACGTGAGGACACTGTGGTGTTTCTCCTGAGGAATACATCAGCGTCAGACACTATCCCCCTTCGTGGTAAAGTGTGGGATCCTCCCAATAGTATGACTTGGCCTTCACAAGGAAAGTCTCAAGCTGTTGCATGGTCCAATCATGTGGAACTTTCTTGGCGACAAGATCGTTCACGATGTCAACATACCATGGATGAGAGATGACAGTAAGAATCACCTCGTCTGGAAAGGTCTCAGTGATGGATGTAGTGAACTCAGAAGTCTCATGAAGCTCTAATCTGGAAAGGTGGTCTGCCACCACATTCTTGACTCTAGGCTTATCCTTAATCTCAATGTCAAACTCTTGATGTAGAAGTATCCATATAGTAAGACGTGTTTTGGCATCCTTCTTATCCATTAAGTACCCGATTGTGGTGATGTTTATAAAAATGGTAACCTTGGACCGAATGATGTAAGATCTGAACTTATTTAAGGCAAAGACTACAGCCAGCCTTTCTTTCTCTGTAACGATGTAATTCTGCTGATAGGAATCCAAAATCCTGCTAGCGTAGTGAATGGCGTACGGAAGGCCATCCCTCCTCTATCCTAAAACAATCCCTATGGCAAAATTTGAGGCATCCGTCATGATCTCGAATGGGAGAGACCAATTAGGTATCTAAAGTATAGGTGCATATACAACCAAATGCTTATAGTCTCAAAGGATGAAAGGCACTTATCATCTACAAGGAACTCAGTGTCTTTCATGAGAAGATCAATAAGCAATCGGGAAATTCTACTGAAGTTCTGAATGAACCGTCAACAAAAACTAACATGCCCCAGAAAATACCTCAACAACTTTAGATTAGATAGTGGATTGAGTTTTTTGATGATGTTCACCTTGGTCGGATCAACCTTCATGGCCCTCTTGGAGATGATATGACTAAGGACCATCCCCTAAGTCATCATGAAATGACTCTTCTCCCAAGATAAAATAAGATTGACTTTCACACAACATTAAAGCAATAGTCTAGGCTAGAAAGGCAAGCATCGACATCATTGCCATAGACTGAGAAGTCATCCATGAAGGCCTCAAAAAATTCACCCACCGTGTCTGAAAAAATAGAAAGCATGCACATTTGGAATGTAGTCATGGCATTACATGGACCAAAGGACATTCGTCTAAAAACATAAATTCCAAACGGACAGGTGAATGTCATTTTGTTCAGGTCTTCAGACGCAATGGCCACCTGATTATATTCTGAGTACCTGTCAAGAAAGCAGTATTAACTCTTTCCAGCTAATCTCTTAATAATTTGATCAACGAATGCTAATAGGAAGTGATCATTCTTGGTCTCCTGATTCAGTCGTTAGTCCATGAAGACTCTACAAAAAGTCGATATTCGAGTAGTAATCTCCTCACCATCCTCATTGATAATTGTAGCGATCTCGTCTTCTTGGGTACAACATGAACTACATTGACCCATTTAGACCCAGAGATGGGATAGATAAAATCGATGCTACACCACTTGGAAATTTCCTTCATAACCACCTCTCAAAGATTCAGGTTCAACCAGCACTAAAACTCATTAGATGTCCTGGCATTATCCTCTAAAAAGATGTGGTGGGAGCACAAGGCTGGACTAATCCCATGGAGATCTACTACTGACCAACCGATTTCCTTGCGGTTTCTTTCGAGAACCTCCATCAGGCGAGATTCTTGATCATCAATCAAATTAGCAGAGATTATGACTGGAAATATGTTAGTCTCTCCTGCAAGGAACCATTATTTCATGCTTTGGGGTAAAGGCTTCAACTTCGAGTGGGTGGGAGTGGGTAAATATAGCTTCCCCAGTATTTGAGTGAATGCAACCAGATCAGTGAGAGTAAGCTCACTCTACTCATCTAATGTAGACTTCCTTATTGATGACTAACATGACTAAACTGGCTCAATTCCCATACTAGTTGTAGGCTCTATAGAAATCAAACACGGAATGCACTCATCAAACTCATATCAATCAAAATCCTTGTCTAAATCGGAGGGATCATTATCAGAAACACAAGAAATAAAATCACTCTCAGTATTTGAATATGCTTCCTCGGCCTCTAATGTATCCTTCTCCACAAATGTGCTCTCCGAGCTCTCATCAACTGGCGATTGGAAATCCGACGAATCTGAAGTCACGACCATAGAGGGTGAAATCAGATTTACCCAAACTGCTTCATCATTTGTAACCCAAAAATCACACTCATGGTTGATTTCTGGATCTACATCTGATATCGGCTCTGAGCTGTCTTTGGCAATGAAATCCTTGATCATCTTTATTTGTATACTTTGGCCCTCAACATGAAAGTACACCTTCTAACTATCATAACTAGACATGACCTTTGCTGTCTCCAGAAAAGGTCAGCCTAGTATTATCAGGGTATGAGTTCACATTTGTGGACCTCCATGTCCAACATGATGAAGTCCACAGAGAATTGCAAACCCTGAATGTTGATGACAACATCCTTAAGTAACCCCTTCAGCCTCTTGATTGATCTATAAACAAATTGAAGAACTATCATGCTTGGTATAAGAGGTCCAAACTCGAACTTGTCAATCAAAGCAGAAGGAAGAAGGTTAATCGAAGGCACATTGTTTAATAGAGAATGATCAAATCTTTGCTCTTGAGCTGACATCTAACATATGGATCTCTTGTATCTGGTCACTTGGATGGAAGACGGTTCTGGATGGCATAATAGGTTGCCTTGATGAGCACATGTATCTCTGAACAGTGGTTGCACCTCTTCTTCCTACGGATTGTAGTCTTCTCTCCAAGGTTATTCTGGAAGAGAGGTATGTGTGCCAAGGCCTCTAAAAGAATCAGCTTGATATGGAATTTGTCTATCATGTTCTTGTTGAACTCCATAAGTTATCTCTTTTTGGGATTTTTCCTTTTTATTTGCCTTTCCTTAGCAGAGTGCTTGAGGAAAAGGAATAGATGGACCCTCCTCAGATGTATGAGAGTCAGATCTAGGAATATGTCTTTTCAACTGAATATGTGAACTAGTAGAAGAATAAGAAACCTTTATTTTATTTTTATTTTTCATTTTTCTATTTTGTGCATTTTTTGTATTTCTATCCTCATCAACGAATATAAAAGAAGGAAGACAATAGGTGTATATGTACAAGTAAATGTGATGGAATAAGCACCACCATAAGTAATAGGTATAGCGTCATCGGCATCGCTCTCTGGCTCAACAAGTCTAGTGGCATTAGTACCAGCATATGCAGCTGGAAATACGATGGCATCACCACCATCCTCTTAATCATCAAGGTTGGTGGTGTCAGTACCATCGTTAACATCTTGTATTGCGACATCAACACTGCTCTCTGGCTCATCTGGCTCGCATGAATCTGTATGCATCCGCTCCTTGGAATGATGAGGCATCGTCGGCTGAAACTCTGCGGCTCCTAAGTGTCACAAAATTAAAATCAAATAAAGAAGGGATATCATTAAGTACCTCACTCTACATGGTAGACTCTTTCAATTGTATCTTCTCGGACTTCCTCTCCAAATTGTTCGGGTTGGGCTTTATTTGAGTAGGAATGAAGGCCTTACCCTTCATGATCTCAATTATCTCATGTCTGAACTCATCTATCTCTCGCCTGAAAGTTGTGTGCTGCTCTGAAATCATGCATGAGAGATCCTCTAAATCTGGGTTCTCATAAGATACTTGGATGAGTTGCCTCTCTGGAAATGAGGTTGTTGAGTAAAATGTTGTTGCTAGGAATGGAACTACAGAGGCTACCGAAAATATGTCTGCTGAGCTAGATATGCACCCTACCTCCACTGTGTAGCCTGGTAAGGTGGATGAGGACCAGACTGGGGTTCCTCTATACTATTCCTTGGATGTGCCTGAGGTTGTGATGAATCCACATTTCATCATCTTTATTCTATCATTTTGGCCTCAAAAACCCTGGCAAATGCATGTGAATACCCTTAATTAGAGCATCTTAGCATTTATGCATGTGCACAGAAATAGTGTATAAAATACTGTATTTAAAGCCAAAAGTATAGAATAAATAAAAAGAAAAGAAAACGAATAAAATATTGTAAATATTTTATGACCCGAAACCCCGAGACCTAGGCATCTAGATGAATAGGTCGACAAGGAATTAAGTAGGGGGAGATAAGACCCAAAAATACAATACAAATATCTTTTATTTTATTCTTTCTTTATTCATTTTAGGACCTATTTTTGGTTCCACTTTCTACACCTCAAATAAAGTTGTAGATAATTAAATATAGAAAAATACAAAATTTATTTCATACAAAAATATTGTACAGATAAAAAGTTATGACCTGAATAAAAATCCAAAATACCAACTTCCTAGACCTGTATCTTGCAAATAAAAACTCGAAATGCATCAAACTCACTTTAATTTTATATAATTTAAAATAAGCTATTTAATGAAGGTGGTTTCGCATTTGGCAGAGCTACGATTTGAAAGTTGAATTTTTGGACCCTTATTGTATACTTGTACAGAATAAAATATTCATTTTATTATTTGATCAGTATTTTCATAATTTTATATTTTTTTAATTTTGTAAATATTATTTATAATTTATGTGTATATTAAAATCAGAATAAAAATACAAAAGAAACACAAAATAAAATACTTGTATAAATAGCATACATAGGTATAATACTTATACCTGTACCTGTAAAATTACCATTTGTATTTTATTAAATGTACAGAATACATCAGAAAAATCAAAAAAATTATATTTAAGTGTATAAAACTATTCTATAAATTTATAAAATAATAAACAAAAATAAATAAAATAATTATACAAAATAAAAATAAAATAGTAAAATATATTGATATATATACCTATGTAACTATATAAAAGATAACTTGTAATTATATACCTCATAAAAGAAAATAAAAATCACCAAAAAATTCTTTAAAAAATAAGAAACATTTTTTATTTTATAAACTAAAATTAATAAATTCATTTACTATTTTACTTTGAATTTCTAAATAATTTTGACCGACCTTTTTCTGGTTGGTCCACATGGACCAACCAGAGCCGGTCGTTGGTTGAGCTCGGTTAACTCCCTGACCGAGGCCTGCCAACCTCTGACGCCTGTGATTTTGTCCCCTTTTCAAGAAATTTTAGCGCCTAATTCTTTCGTCATATGCCCCCAACTCCTTCTTGGAACTTCTTCCTTGATCATCACTTGCCCACGCCACATCTTCAGATCACGCAAAATCTTCATGATGCGCGCGTGGCCCTCGCTTGAAGAAGACACCACCATCCTGTATATAGTCGACCCACCACCTTCAAGCTCGAGTTTGAACCCTTCTTGGCCACCATTTCTCCTCCCTTTCGTGCTCTACGGGTAGACGGAGGTGACAGCTCCACCATCTTGTCGTTAGGTCAGTCGAGGAAGGCCCGAGGCAGCTCCACCACCTCCGCCGACCACCAGCGTCGAGGTTCTTCACCTCTGGTTCCTGCCATCGAGGTACACCCCTCTTCCATCTCCTTTTCGCTTCTTATCATTCGCTGTAGTCGTAGGAACATTTCCCCCCATTCATCATCGAGATCCCTCTATCGAATCACCTTCCATCGATCCTCGCCGGAGCGCAACTCCGGTCGAATATCCTCCGCCATCTACAGCCCATCTCCGACACCTACTTCACCTCTGTGGGGTCCAGGCAGTTTGCCCTAGTCCCCTTCACCACTTTTTACAGGTCAAGACGCAGTCCAAGCACCTAGCGCATTTTGGAGCATTCGCTGAAGATACTTGGAGCTCGAAGCTCTGTCGCCTTCGCACCAGCGCCATGATGAATCCACATTTCATTATCTTTATTCTATCATTTTGGCCTAAAAAACCCTAGCAAATGCGTGTAATTATCATTAATTCCAGCATTTTAGCATTCATGCATGTGCATGTAAATAGTGTATAAAATACTGTAATTAAAGCCAAAATTATAGAATAAATAAAAGAAAAGAAAAAGAATAAAATATTGTAAATATTTTATGACCCGAAACCCTGAGACCTAGGCATCTTGATGACTAGGTCGACAAGGAATAAAGTAGGGGGAGATAAGGGCCAAAATACAACAAAAATACCTTTGTTTTTATTTCATTCTTTACTCATTTAGGACCTATTTTTGGTACCATTGTTTATACCTCAAATAAAGAAACTTTGAACATGAAAGTTGTAGATAATTAAATAAAGAAAAATACAAAATTGATTTCACCTAAAAATAATGTACAGATAAAAAGTTATGGTCTGAATAAAAATCCAGAATCCCAACTTCCGAGACCCGTATCTCACAAATAAAAACTCCAAATGCAACAAATTCATCTTTAATTGTATATAGTTTAAAATAAGCTATTTAATGGCGGTGGTTTCGCATTTGGCGGAGCTACGGTTTGAAAGTTTAGTTTTGGGACCCTATTGTATACTTATACAGATTAAAATAATCATTTTATTATTTATTCATTATTTTTATAATTTTATATTTTTATAATTTTGTAAATATTACTTATAATATATATGTATATTAAAATCAGAGTAAAACACAAAAGAAATACAAAATAAAAATACTTGTATATAATATACATAGGTATAATACCTATAACTATAGCTATATTATTACTATTTCTATTTTATTAAATATCCAAAACACTTCAGAAAAATAAAATAAAAATATTTTTAAGTGTATAAAAATACTTTATAAATTTATAAAATGATAAACAAAAATAAATAAATTAAAAGCACAAAATAAAAATAAAAAATAAAAAATATTGATATATATACCTATATAGCCTATAAAAGAGAATTTGTATTTTTATACCTCATAAAATAATTAAAAATCATAATAAAATACCTTATAAAATAATAAATATTTTTTATTTAATAATTTAAAATGAATTCATTCGTATTCTATTTTTATTTGAATTACCAAAGTATTTTTAAGGGGTTTTTCCTGGTTGGTCCACGTAGACCAACTAGGAGGCAGTCTACGTTGACCCAAGTCAACTGACTGTCCTACCCCTCTGTCGCCTTCAGACCTTGGGTTTCGCCTATCTTTGATGATTTTTCCAGGTTGCCTCTTTCACCAAAAAATGCCAAAGCCTTGACGACTTTTGTTCACCATCTATCCATGAATCACGCTCAAGGAAAATCTTGGGCTTTGGATCGCTGTGCGAGGCATTTCATCTCGATCTTTGAGACCCATTCGTCAACCCTACAAAGGCCATCCTTCATCCATTTTCAAAATTGGAACCCCATTTTGGTCTCATCCTCTCCACCTTTGTGTGCATTTGGTCGGCTGGTGGTGACAGCATCCAGCCCTAGTCATCGAGGGAGGAGCTTTGGACGTGGATCTGGGCGAGTTCCTCACCTCCGGCCACTTAGCCGTCGAGGTACTTTCTACCTCAGGGTCTGCCCCTTTGAGGTGTTTAGTGGTCGTTTTTCTTTGATTCTTTTATTCGTCATGGTCGTAGGAACACGTAGCTACCCTCCATTCCATTTTTCGCTCATCGATTTGCACAATCGATACCCTCGCCGGAGTCCCTCCGACCGACCGTTCCCCCCCGTCGCTCGTCTCCATTCACAACTGCTAGGTGAGGTGAGGCATTTTACCCTCACCTCCCTTAACCTTTTGGTGCACGTCTTGTTACGTTCAAGCGTGCCTGGAGTCCTTCTTGGTGTTCGCCAGAGAGACCTGGAGGCCTGCAGCTCCTCCGATCTAGCGGGTGCTTGCCGGACGTCTTCAGGCCATTCAACGACCTCCAGCCGGTAGAGGCGATCATCGGCAAGCTCCTGGGCTTCCTTGCAGCAAAGGAAGACGACGGAGGAAGCCGTGCACAACGATCCAAACTCGCTGGGCACGTGTTCTCCATCTGTTCTTCCAATGCTTCTTCGAGCCGTCCGATCACCCTCAGTTCGTCTAGCCAAGCAGCCACCGTCGGATTTTGAGTGTCTCCAGCCGTTGATCGCCTTCTGGCGATCTAATCCTGATCGACTGTGGTGAAGCGACATCATGCGCCCTGAAGCCTACACGTGTTAAGTGGGAAAGATCCCACCGTCCGTCCGCGCACAGCGAGGGGTATTTTGCATCCGACACCCCTCACATTTTTGTATTTATTAGTAGATACCTAATCTTTCCTCTGCTATGTTAAAATTTTGTAATATTTGCAACTTAGCCCCCAACACTTTTGACTATTGCAACTAGGTCCCCGCCACGACACCTCACGTGCCTGTGCGTGTGAGGTGAAGGGCATTTTGCGAGGGAACCCCCAGGGTTTGCTTATTTCGACAAAATCCAAGGACTTTGATATGCAGTGTAATATTTTTGCGTATTTTGCATCAAGGCCCCCGTGTTTTTGAAATATTGCAAATAGGTCCTCCCCAGGCGCGTGCTAATCACATGCTTAGTTGGGTTATTTGCAGGCGCACCCCCGCGGGTCTTGATATTTGTGTTTAGTCCATTAACTGCAATATTTAGTTATATATTTTGTGTGAAAATTGCAGTATGGCCCTGGAACTTTTGTCTATTTACGTTTATACCCTTGCCTGCATGTAGTTTCTTTTTGTTTTCCTTATTTATTTTATGCATCTATAAATCCCCAAAAATTCCACAAAAATCATTATAGACTCATGTTGCATTAATCATTCACGCCATATTTTTGCATTTCATTTTTATTGCATTTTAATATTTATTAAAAATCAAAAACATGAATTTTAGCTACTGTTTGCATTAGAAAATACCAACATATATCAAATCTTTTTGAAAAATTCCAAAAAAAATACCTTAGGTCTATTTTAGTGTCTTTTAATTACTATTCAAAAATCATTAAAAATTTCAAAACAAAAACCTTCAAAATTAGAAAACCCCTAAAAACTTCATAAAAATCTAAAAAATTCTAGAAAATTCCTAAAAATGCAAACTCAGGTCTTATAGTCTCTCTATTTTATTGTCTTTATTTTAAAATTAATTTGAGGAATTTTGGGTACTGTTTAGTATTTTTCATCCTCATTTTTAATCTCGGCCAATAGCTAATTCTCTGTTTTCTTGTATTTTGCCTTTTAAAAATACCAAAAACATTCAGAAAAATTCCCAAAAATGATAAAAATACTATAAAAATATAAAAAAGACCAAAAACATTTTATTTTCTGATTTTTTAGCATTTTTCCTTATTTTTATAAATCCCTCATCTTCTCTTTTCTTATATTGTAAATATTTTCTATTATTGAAAAAGAAAATATAAAAAAATATATAAAAAGAAAATATAAAATCAGTTAATTAAAAATCAAAATACAAAAATATAAAATTAAAAATTAAATAAAAAATATAAAATTAAAAACCCACAAAAAATTGCATACTTGTAGACAATTAATCACATCACATTTTTGTGCATCATTGCCCGTTCTATCCTGCTTGCTCCTTGAGTTCGAGACTCTACATACTTACACTATACACCTATTTGTAGAGTTAAAATAAATTTGACTCCACATTTATTTCTCATTGCTTGATTCATATATTGTGGGTTCATTGTTGATTAATTAGGGATTTTGAGCGGTCAATACATCGACTGCGGTTTCGCCTTGTGAAACTGTACGACCCTCTGATTTCCTTAGTTATCACGCCACAGAGCCTCTCCAACAACGTTGGGCCCTCCAGCACTTAGCTCGACCTCCCAGGAGAACCCCGGGCCATTTTACAAGCTTCCAGACTGCCGGAGACCCAAGATCACGCTTGGGGAAGGTCGGCTCCCCGGCGTTCTTCCCTGTTCCTCCACCTCGCTTCTCTGCCGTCCGATCAGAGGCCCGCTCCAGCTAGATCAGTCACCGTCCAATCTAGGCCCGCGTCGACCGTCGATTTTCTCGCCAGATCTGATCTCAGCCGATCATCGCCGAACCGTCATTGCGCATTGTGCGCGGGCCACATGGATAAGTGAGCGGCCCTCCGCCGTTCGATCGCGCACGAGGAGTTTAGGCGTGGGTATTTTGCACCTACACCCCCTCCATTTTTGCATTTTATTTTCAGTCCAAAAACTTTTATTTGTAGTTTAAATATTTTAGTAATAATTGCATCCAAACCCCCGTAGTTTTCATATTTACATTTAGGTCCAGTCCACGTCACCTCACGTGACCCATGCACGTGGGGTGGTGGACATTTTGCAGGGACCCCCTAGGGGTTTGTCTATTTCGTTTCAGTCCTTGAACTTTTTAAGTAAGTTGCATTATTTTGGTTAAATTGCATCTGAGCCCCTGGAACTTTGTAAAATTGCAAAAATACCCCTGCCAGGTCACGTACCCAGTGCGCGTGAGTTGGACATTTTGCATCGAACCCCCTCTGGGTTTGGGTATTTGTTTTTAGTCCAGAAAATTGTATTTAACGTTATGTATTTTTGGAAAAATTGCAAGTAGGCCCTTGGACTTCTGTGTATTTATGTTTATGCCCTTGCCAGCCTTGTATTTTTGCTTGGATGTTTGCATTTATTTCATGCATCATTTTAACTCGAAAAATTGCCAAAAAAATATCATATGCTCTGGTGCATTGTAGTTTAACGCCATTTTTTTAGTTTGCATTTTTCTTGCATGTTCATATTTATTAAAAATAAAAACATGCATTTTTAGCACTGTTTGCATTAGAAAAAACATAAAAATTATAAAAAGACTTTTAAAATTTTCAAAAAAAATTATATTCTGTGTGTGTTAGCTTGTTTTATTTTCTGACCAAAAATCTCTAAAAATTACAAAAGAAAATCCCTAAAAATAGCAAAATTCTCAAAATTTCATAAAAATCTAAAAAAATCATAAAAGCTCCAAAAATTGTGTTTTATGTCTCTGAAATTTCCCTATCCTAGTATCTATCTATAAAAATTAGTTTGAAAATTTTTCACCCATGTTTGCTATTTTATTTCTATATTATTATCTTGCACATATATTATATTCCCTGTTTTCAGTATTTTTACCTTTAAAAATACCAAAAAATTTAGGAAAAATCTAGAAAAATCATAAAAACAATAGAAAAATATAAAAAGCACAAAAACACTTTAGTTCTCTAATTTTAAGCATTTTTACTTATTTTTATAAATACCTTATCTTCCTTTTTCTTACCTTGTATAGATATTCTACTTAAAAATATATATATATATATATGTATATATAATATAAAAAAATACAAAATCAAAAATCAAATAAATAAAAAAATTAAAAAATAATAAAATTAAAAACTCAAAAAAATTTGCACATTCATAGGCAATTTCTCACTTTCACATTGATCTTTGTGCTTTCCTGCCTTGTTCTATCTTGTTTGCTTCCTGAGTTCGACACTCTACACACTTGCACACTATACACATTTTTGTAGAGTTAATAATAAATTTTAACTCCACTTTGCTTCTCATTGTTTGATCGATACTGTGGGTTAATTGTTAATTTAATCGGGATTTATCGAGGGTCGCCACAACGACTCTTGTCTCCGCCTCGTGTGAGACATTTACACCCACGTATATCATGGTTAATCAATTAGCACCCTTGCCGGGGAGCAACAGCATATAGAGTATTCTATTGTAATTGATTGTGAATATTTGCCTATCTTTTGATTTGATCATATTGCTTGACTGATCTAATCGCCCTTTTTGTTGGATATTGTGCGAGGTACCACCGAGCGAGGGAAGCGCTCCACCCTATTCGCTTGGGCACCCACGTGAAGGCTTGCTTAGCACCAGAGAGAACTTAGAGGCTTGAGAAGACCATCATCTCTTGTAGAATTCTTGTAGTTTAAAAATTTGTAATTTGAAGTGAGAGAGAGACTTAATTTGTAATAACTTGGACTCTCTAGGACACTCGGGCCTAATTTCCAAGTGTTTGTTCACTTGGGGGCTCACCGCGGTTTTGTGTTTTTTGCGGCTTCTCGTCTTTATTTAATTTTTCCCGAGGATTTAGCCCCTAGACATAGGAATTTTTGTTGACTGTGATGAATTAAGAAGCTAAGGCCCAATCCCTAATATCTTGACTATACCTATAGATCGTAATTGGACTTGGCTAAAAATCAACTGAAAAAGCTATTGACTTGGACTAGAGACCGGACTCCGGACTCTCTTCCTAGTCGTCGTTACTTGTTCTTCACGTTAATAGAAGTTACTCATCTTAGGGTGATTTCCTCGTGCATGCATCTAGGTAGTTTAATCTATTGTCTTTAATTTATGCGCGGATCACTTTGCATGTAGAGTGCTGGAGACAAGGTACGCATCTCTATCCCTGCATGCATCATAGATTTTGACCGCGCATCGGCTTTTCCGCTTTCCTCCCCCAGTTTTATTGGACTCTAAATAACAAGGAAATTGGAAAATTCGTTAGACGATGATTGTTCATAAAAATACATAAAAAGTGAAAATCATAAAATTGGGACTGCTAATGCAAACTTGACCTTAAACCTCACCCCACCAAAAATTTTTTGGGGAGAGTAACCCCCTCCTTGTTTGATTTATCTGCTGCGAGAGAGTGACCCGACATTAGGATAGAGCCATGCCTAAAATTATGGTTGACTACTGATCGTGGTTAGTCGTTCTCCAGTGAGGATCTCTCCGGTAACCGATAAAATGGACCGCGACGTCCTTAGCAGATTGAATTTGCGGGAACAACCGGGTTACGGTCTGCAATTCATACTGGATGGGAAAGATCTAATGTGGATCGGGACAGTCGGCTAGGAAAGTAGGGTACCTGACAGCTCGCTCTAACGCTTTGATAGATTGACTGATCACATAATAAAATTTGACAAGATAACTGACCGGACTTTCACGATCATCAGCTCAAGCGTCGCGTAGGTGAACAGGGGGTTTGTATTTCACATCTCGTTTGCATTCCAGATCTCATCCGCATTTCTCTCGATCAAGATGATGGGAAGGAGATCCCTTAGGCCACGTCTGGTGGCACCGCTATCGAGCACTCCTCCTTTTTCATCTAGGTCGGCTTCGGGGAGTCCAGACCCACTCTCCAAGCCCCAGTTTACATCCACTTTGTTCCCCCTCGACCACCCTTCTTCTTCTATCAGTCCAATGGTGTCAGACTTTAGTGTAGAACAGAGTTCAGAACATTTGACGGCACCTGAGATGGATTCTTTTGACTTTGCAGAAACACCAGAGATGGAAGGCAGAGAGGAACACCCAGATGAGAAGAGACCGCCTCATACATATATGATCAGGTTGCCATCAACAATTCACTGCTAGCCTCCCTGGAAACCATGCAGCGACAGATTGGAGACCAGGGAGTGGTCATGGGTGAAATCATGATGGAGATGCGTGACGGGCGAGAAGATCGAAATGGGCGCGATGATATACCAGACGAAGAACCTAACCAGGAGAGGCCGCCACCGGCAACCATGAGGCAGTTGCATAACCCAGTTGCAACACTCACTCACCGATGGATCAGAATCTCTCCCATATATGGAGACTTTGAGCTTCGCCCACATACTATTCACCTACTACCTAAGTTTCACGGGCTGGCTACCAAAGAACCGCACCTCCATCTACAAGAACTTGAGATGATATGCAGTACAATCCATGATAGGTTTGTGACTGAGGACACAATCAAAATGATTGCCTTCCCATTTTCCTTGGTTGATAGAGTCGCCTATTGGCTGAAACATTTGGGAAGGTACATCGATAGTTGGGAACAGCTCCGGACCGCATATTTAAATAAGTATTACCCACTCGGCCGGACAAACGCAGCAAGAGCTATGATCAATAATTTCACCATGATCCCAAATGAACAATTCCATGAGGCTTGGGATCGATTTAGAGAGCTCATTGGCAGGTGTCCACATCCCGACATATCCAAGCCCAACTTGGTTCAGAGTTCCTTTTGTGGGCTGACATCGGAGCTGCAAGGGCTTGTTAATGCCTCTTGTGGAGGGTCCTACTTTTCAAAAGGTGAAGATGACGTTTGGGCCATTTATGAAGGAATGGCAGAGAACTCTACAGTTACGACCCAAGCTAGAGTCTACACACAACAGAAACCCCCCAAAGGAGCTGGATCATACCAAAGGATCGTCCGCATCAATGCCGGTCCTAATACTTCGTCAGCAACAGCTCAAGATGACTCATCCACCGCTGAAATGGGCATAATCAGCAAGAAATTGGACCGCATTGAGATTTTAGAGAAGAAGCAGGGTCAAGGTCTTGCACAAATAGACCAGTTGGCTACGTCCATGAGTGACCTGAAGACTCGCATCTTGAGTATTCAAAAAGGCACAATCATATTCACATCAGCCTCCTAGGTCACTGGCTGAGTCCCGGGGAAGCTATTCTACCCCACCACCTCTCGCATACCGCCAAGTTCACCATGTTCAGGAGGTGCCGGTTCAACAGTTACCACATTGTTCGCAGCAGCCACCATCTCAGGACAATCAAATGGTCGTCTATCATTCAGATCAGCCATTGGCAGCATTACCACCTCTACCCTTTGAGCAGGAGCCGTTGATGGAAGTCAACGGGATATGGTACGACCGGTACCCCAGCAGCCCGGGATTTGCCGTGATCACCCCGGATTTTGTTGGTCCACCGGAGGCACTTCATCCCAGCAGTAGTCTCCAGCTCAGGGCAACCACTACAGCCAACAGTAATAGCAGCAGCCCCAGTATTCCCACCAGCCACAATCTCACCATAGTCCTCGTCCGACCTATCAGGGACAACAATGGAGGCAGCGACAATAGCCTTACCAGCATCAGTACCCTCAGTCGCACCAGCAACCTCCGTTCCAGCAAGGGAACACTCCCGGTTCTCCCGCACCTGCCTTGGAGAACCTAGCACTTGATGATCTCGCTTTCCTGCTCTCCGAACAGCAGGCATCCTTTCGGCGAGAAATGGATGAGTTCCGCCAGGAAATGAGGGATATAATGAAAGGCAAAGCCACCATACCTACACAGAGCGAGCCGAATCCGAATAACTTAAAAAGAAAATCTGAGCAGGTACAGTTTACAGAGGATATCACTCCTAGTGCTTATTTGAATGACATGCATTCTATGTTTGATACTCACTTCGTGTCACTTAGGAGCGGTAGGGAACCAGCCGGCGACAGCTCATCTGAGGGACAACACCATGGAGATTCTAGAGCCCTAAATGAGGAGAGCAGCGGTACTGATACCGCTAACAACAATGATGATGATGACAGTAGTGCTGACGCCACCAAGGATGGCCTTCCAGACGACGATGTTAAGGTCGTCGTAGAACCAGATGCAGATGGTGGTGCTGAGGCCACCATTTTTGATGTTGAACCAAAACGCGGTGTTGAGGCCGCTAAGAAGAATCTTTTGGGTGGTGCCGGTGCCCCCATTTTGAATCCATCTGTATTCCAACCGTCTATTTTTCCAATCTCTGTGTCCTTGGACACCAGAAAAAAGACCAAAAAATGAATAGAGGAAAGGTTTCTCTATCAATTCCGAGTCCATGTGTATTGAATGATGATGTTTGCATGGATTCCAGTCCTTCACAGGGCTCGAAACCTTCTCCTAACCCTCTGTCTGAGGAGGGCTCCTCCATCCCCTTCCCTCAAGCACTCTGCTCTGCGAAGGGGAATAAAACAGAAAATCCCAAAAAGAAGGAACAGTTAGAGTTTAGCCAGCAGATGATAGACAGATTTCAGATACTGCTGACTCTACAGGAGGTACTAGAGCACGTCCCCCTCTTCCAAAAGAACCTAAGAGAAAAGACCAAGTACGTAGGAGGAGGTGGAACAATAGAGGAGACATCCATGTGCTGACCCGTGCCACATATTGTGCCATTCAGAACCAGCTGCCAGCCAAAAGACCTGATGCAGGAGCTTTATATGTCAGATGCCAGATTAGTGAGCAACCATTCGATCGTACTCTATTAGACAGCGGCTCGTCTATCAACCTCCTTCCGGCAGCCTTACTCGACCGGTTCGAGTTCGTCCCACTCCTTCGGAGTTGGATAGTCCTTCAGTTTGCTGATAGGTCTATCAAGAGGCTGAAGGGATTGTTGAGAGACGTGGTTGTCACCATTCAGGGCCTGAAATTCCCCATGGACTTTGTTGTATTGGAAATGGAGATCCCTGAGTCGGTGACTGATGCCCCCATCATACTAGGACGCCCATTCTTGGCCACAGCCAAGGCGGTGATCGACCATGATAGTGGGAAGGTGTACTTTCGCGTAGAGGGCGAGAGTATACAAATAGAGACGATTGACGAAACCCGAGCAAGAGATTCAGCCTGCTCAGAGCCATGCAGTGATACAGTGCAGCTGATAGGTGCAGAGTTAGACGTCCACCAGGAGTGTGATTTTGTGATGACCAATGACGAAGCAGTTTGGGAAGATCCAGAAGCACGCGCCCTCGCCTTGTCTACAAACTCAAAATACCCACCTTTTGAGGCAGACAAGAGTTTGGAGAGCACACCCTTGGCAGATGACACTATAGAGGCTGACAGTTGTGTGGTGATTGGAGACACTGATGCTTGTTCAGATTCAGATCCCTCGGAGGCAGACTTTGATTGAAAGGCCTTTGATACATATTTGCCATGTCTGTTTCCCGATGAGCCGACGGAGAGGACGCAGAGCGAGCCCCAACAAATGATAGACACACCAACAGGGTTCCCTTCATCAGAATCACTGGAACAAGCCAGAATTGAAGCCTTTACCACAGTCGCTCAAGTATAGATTCCTTGCAGGAGAGCCCGATATGCACCCCGTCATTGTCTCAGCAGACATGACTGGACAGCAAGAATCTCATTTGATGGAGGTTTTTGATCGCAACCGCAAGGCAATTGGATGGAGTGTGGCTGATCTCAAGGGGATAAGTCCAGCCCTTTTCTCCCACCATATCTACCTTGAAGAGGACGCTAAGCCATTACGTGAGTTCCAACGACGGCTGAACCCGAATCTTCGAGATGTAGTAATGAGGAGATATCTAAATGGTGGAGCGCCGATTTTATCTACCCCATCTCCGACTCCAAGTGGGTTAGTCCTTTACATGTGGTACCCAAGAAGACAGGTGTCACTACAGTTGTGAATGAGTCTGGAGAGGAGATCGCCACCCGGATACCCACTTCTTGGAATGTCTGTGTGGACTACAGACGATTGAATGAGGCCACCAAGAAGGATCATTTCCCGCTACCATATATTGATCAGATTATCGAGAGGATAGCTGGGAAGAGTCATTACTATTTTCTTTATGGGTATTCCGGATACAATCAAGTGGCCATTGCGCCCGAAGACCAGGATAAAACGACATTCACCAGTCCATTCGGGACTTATGCTTTCAGACGGATGCCCTTTGGTCTATGTAACGCTCTGGCGACATTCCAGAGGTGCATGTTGTCCATCTTTTCAGACGTGATAGGTGATTGCTTAGAGGTCTTCATGGATGATTTCTCGATCTACGGCGATGGGTTTGATGCTTGTCTTGACTGCCTAGACCGAGTACTTCAGCGCTGCATAGAGGTAAACCTTGTAGTATCTTGGGAGAAGAGTCACTTTATGGTGACTTAGGGAATGGTCCTTGGTCATATCATCTCCAACAGGGGCATGGAGGTTGATCCGGCCAAGGTGGATATCATTAGAAAACTCAATCCACCGTCCAATTTGAGACAGTTGCGGTCTTTTCTGGGGCATGTCGGATTCTACCGACGGTTCATTCAGGACTTCAGTCAAATTGCCCGACCGCTTACAGATTTGTTGACTAAAGACATCGAGTTCCTTGTAGATGATAAGTGTCTTAAATCCTTTGAGACTCTCAAGAATTTAGTTGTCGAGGCTCATGTCCTTCAGCCACCTGATTGGTCTCTTCCCTTTGAGATCATGACGGAGCTTTTGATTATGCCATTGGGGTTGTGCTTGGGCAGAGGAGGGATGGATTACCCTATGCCATACACTACGCTAACCGGACGTTGGATGCAGCTCAGAGGAACTATACAGTGACTGAGAAAGAGATGCTAGCGGTAGTCTTTGCTTTAGATAAGTATATATCTTATATTCTTGGATCTAGAGTGACAATATTTACAGATCATACTGCCATTCGGTATTTGATGTCGAAGAAGGATGCCAAAGCCAGGTTGACCAGATGGATCCTTCTCTTCCAGGAATTTGATATTGAGATTAAGGATAAACCTGGAGTTAAGAATGTTGTGGCAGATCACCTCTCCCGCCTAGAGAACCTTGAGGAATCTGAGCCTATAGAACCTATTACTGAAACTTTTCCAGATGAGGTGATCCTTTCTATCACATCTCTCCCATGGTATGCCTACATTGTGAATTACCTTGTTGCCAAATCTATTCCACAAGGTTGGCCCAGACAGCGGCTTGAGACCTTCCTTGCGAAGGCAAAGTCGTACCATTGGAAGGACCCCATCCTTTACCATGAAGGAGGGGACAGTATCCGGAGATGGTGCATTCCTCAAGAAGAGCAACATAGAGTCCTCACCTACTGCCACAAGCTTGAGGCATGAGGACATCATTCTGGGAGACGGACAACACAGAAGGTGCTCCAATCCGGCCTTTGGTGGCCTACCCTTTTCAAGGATTCTGATGAGTTCGTGAGAAGGTGTACTGACTGTCAGAAGATGGGCACTTGCGGACAGAGAGACATGATGCCCATGCAGCCCATTCACTTTTGTGAGGTTTTTGACGCATGGGGGATTTATTTCATGGGCCCATTTCCTAAGAGCCGGGGCTTTGAGTACATTCTCCTCGTTGTGGATTATGTGAGTCGTTGGGTTGAGGCCATCCTCGCCCGAGACGCAGATGCTAAAACTGTATGTCGTTTCTTGAGGAAAAACATTATTTCACGGTTCGGGGTACCTAGAGTCTTGATTTCATAGGGGGGTCTCACTTTATTAACGACAAGGTAAAGGCCCTTGCAGACGAGTTCAGTATTGACCATCGTGTTGCCACGCCATATCACCCTCGGACTAATGGTCTTGCTGAAATATCAAATAGGGAGATTAAGACAATTTTACAGAAGGTAGTCCGCCCAAACCGAAAGGATTGGTCACAGCTTTTGGACTCAATCTTGTGGGCCTACCGAACTTCCTTCAAAACACAATTAGGGACATCTCCCTTTCGTCCCGTGTATGGCAAGCCATGCCACTTACCAGTGGAGATAAAGCATAAGTCTCTTTGGGCAGTTACAGAGTTATTATCGGATCCTAAGAGTGTAGGAGAACAGAGGAAAGCAGAGTTGGCAGCCCTGGAAGAACTAAGAGATACAGCCTTCTCAAGTGGCCTAAAGTATAAGGAGAAAGTGAAGGTATGGCACGATTCCTGAATCAGCCATAAACAATTTGAGCCAGATCAACAAATATGGTTATTTGATGCTAGGTCGAAATTATTCCCAGGGAAACTACAAAGTAAATGGAAAGGACCATATGTGGTCAGGAAGGTGCATGATAATGGTAGCATTGATATATCCGAACCCTTATCATCTTCCACTTTTAGAGTCAACGGTCAGCGTTTGAAACCATATCTTGATCATGACCCGTCGACCGTTGGTGTTTCCCCGATTCATCTGGTATGAGATGTATTCTTTGACTCACAACTTATGTGTCTCGTACATGATTATCACTTCTATCTTCCTCTGTACAGATCCATTTGTCTATATCATTCATTCTTCCATTATGTATGTCACCCCATCTTCATCCTATGATTTTGCTGTGCTTAGGACACGTCTTGTCCTAAGTATAGGGGGTGCACACACTGAGTTGTTCTCTTTTCTTCTTTTCTTCTTTTTCTTTCCTATCTTCTTTAGTCTATCCTCTCCATTGTCTCCTCTTCTTGTATATACTTAAAGATATCTTACCCCAAGTATAGGAGGAGACAATCGGAGTACGATTTGTTAATTCCCACCCTTGACCCTCCCTGCATTTTGTACAGTCTGCTATACTTAGGATTATTTGATCCTAAGTATAGGGGGGACGGTCGACTTCTCATTCGTTCATTTATTCCTTTATTTATTCTTTAGACTTGTCTATACTTAATACGAGTTATGTCTACTCTTTTCTCTCTGATCTATGAGGACATAGCTCAAGCTAAGTATAGGGGGTCGTATATACTCCGTATATACTTTAGCCATAACTCGTACTTTCGTATTATTACTAATAAATATGGCTAATTATATGATGAAAAATTCATCAAGAACTTTAATAAAAAGATGTTGACTATTCCTCAAATTCTTTTTGTATTCACAGATTAATAAATCAGGTGCAAAATGTTTGAAAAATAGTTTGAAAATCTTTGTGAAAAATCTTTTGAAAACTATTTGGAAAATGTTTTGTACATGTTTCAACCTTTGTAAAAATATTTTGGGTTGCAAAATTTTATTTTCTTTATGTGAAATAAAATGTTTGAAAAATGATTTGCAAATGGTTCGAAAAATTGTTGCAAAAATATTTGAAAAATCTATCTATACTGTTTGAAAATCTTTGCAAAATTACTTTCAAATGTGTGTACATGTTTGTAAAATATTTGTATAAACTATTTTGGACTATAGTTTTCAAAACCTTTGTGAAATAAGTTTGAGGAATACATACATCTCACCTAAAACTCTCTACATATACACTTATAAAATTGATCACTTACCCTTATAAAAATCCACATCTTGTAAATATAAGAAGCACCCCCATGTAAATATTTGTACCTAGCTTGTTATCCAAAAAACTTTTTATTTTCAAAAATCCCAAAAACATTTGCAAAACATACCAAAAACGTTTGAAAAATCTTTCTGAAAAATACAAAAATGCATATGCATCATCTTTTAAAAAATCAATAAAAAAGTTCAAAATCTTGAAAATTGCATCACAAAAATATTTTCTGAATTCTTCATAACATTTGCATAGCATTCGCATTTTTCGGATTGAGTTTGATAGTTGAACAAGTCTAAATAAAATCCAGAAATTGGAGCTTCATTGGACCTTAAAATCTACCTAATAACAGGAACCTTATAGGAACTGGAATCGATGTACATCATGTCTAGTTGACTTAATTCTTTGAGGATCGCGGGACTTGGTTCAATGGATTCTTGACTGCCTACGTAGAGTATTTCGGAACACATGCATGACTCTATGGATTCTTGATTGCCTAAGTAGAGTATTTCGGAACACATGCATGACTCTTGTTGATAATGACCTAACATGGACACTTGCACCTTTCACATGGCTCAACTCAGTTGGAGTGGTGAGGGGATTGGATTTGCCGGTATGAGACGCACACAAGTGGAAACACTTGTCCTCCTCTAGGGAGGGAAGTGCACCCCAACCCGTCCAGTGATGAGGAATTCTAAAGACAGGAGAGTGTGGGTTGCAATAAAGCTTCAAAAGAGGGATAGTCTATTGGCTCAAGAGAAAAAACTCCCTATGTAAATGCTGTTGTGAATAGTATTTCAAAAAAAAAAGACAGGTCTGTACAAAAATAAAATGCCTGCAAAAGTATGTACATATGTTGTAAAGTCAATAAGCAAGCTTGAGCATCAAAGTCAAATCATGTGAGCCTGCAGCTGGATGACTTGACTACACTGGTCTTGCATCCTAGGATAGGTAGCTACACTGGCTACCGTCCATTCTTCTCTTCACCCCCTCCTCTTGATCTAGTTGCCACTTGAACTTAGAAGGGAATACCCCGCTCCTCGAGGAAGGAGTTATTGGATTGGGGAATCATTGGGTTGTCATGCTGGAGAAAGAAGTCAGTCTCTTTGTCATTCTAGCTGGGGAGAGCTACTATCACTTACAATGTACGAGTCAGCTTCATAGTCGTAAGGGTTTGCGTATGAATTGAGATATTTCTGACCTGGCTATTGAGGAGACTTGAGCATAGTTTTGGGGTTCTCATAGACTGTTGGATTTCAAATCTGGTTCTCATTAAGGTTCTGCCTGCACTAAAATTCCAAAGGTCCGACTTAAGCTCCAAACTTCGATTTTGTGACGACAAGTTTGATAATTAAACTAAATCCAATTTCTTCTTTTTCTTTTCTTTGTTTTTTCTTTTCTGCACTTATTGCATAAGTGTTTGCTAGGGACTAGAAAAGGCAAAGTATAGGGTCATCATCCACATTTCATCATCTTTATTCTATCATTTTGGCCTCAAAAACCCTAGCAAATGCATGTGAATACCCTTAATTAGAGCATCTTAGCATTTATGCATGCGCACAGAAATAGTGTATAAAATACTGTATTTAAAGCCAAAAGTATAGAATAAATAAAAGAAAAGAAAAATAATAAAATATTGTAAATATTTTATGACCCGAAACCCCGAGACCTAGGCATTTAGATGAATAGGTCGAAAAGGAATAAAATAGGGGGAGATAAGACCCAAAATACAATACAAATATCTTTTATTTTATTCTTTCTTTATTCATTTTGGGACCTATTTTTGGTTCCACTTTCTACACCTCAAATAAAGAAACTTTGTACATGAAAGTTGTAGATAATTAAATATAGAAAAATACAAAATTTATTTCATATAAAAATACTGTACAGATAAAAAGTTATGACCTGAACAAAAATCCAAAATACCAACTTCCCAGACCTGTATCTTGCAAATAAAAACTCGAAATGCATCAAACTCATCGTTAATTATATATAATTTAAAATAAGCTATTTAATTAAGGTGGTTTCGCATTTGGCGGAGCTACGGTTTGAAAGTTGAATTTTTGGACCCTTATTGTATACTTGTACAGAATAAAATATTCATTTTATTATTTGATCCGTATTTTCATAATTTTATATTTTTTTAATTTTGTAAATATTATTTATAATTTATGTGTGTATTAAAATCAGAATAAAAATACAAAAGAAACACAAAATAAAATACTTGTATAAATAGCATACATAGGTATAATACCTATACCTGTAAAATTACCATTTGTATTTTATTAAGCGTACAGAATACATCAGAAAAATCAAATAAAAATATATTTAAGTGTATAAAACTATTCTATAAATTTATAAAATAATAAACAAAAATAAATAAAATAAATATACAAAATAAAATAGTAAAATATATAGATATATATACCTATGTAAGTGTATAAAAGGTAACTTGTAATTATATACCTCATAAAAATAAATAAAAATCACCAAAAAAACTTTATAAAATAAGAAACATTTTTTATTTTATAACATAAAATTAACAAATTCATTTACTATTTTATTTTGAATTTCTAAATAATTTTGATTGGCCTTTTTCTGGTTGGTCCACGTGGACCAACCAGAGCCGGTCGTTGGTTGACCTCGGTCAACTCCCTGACCGAGGCCTACCAACCTCTGACGCCTGTGATTTTGTCCCCTTTTCAAGAAATTTTAGCGCCTAATTCTTTCGTCGTCTGCCCCCAACTCCTTCTTGGAACTTCTTCCTTGATCATCACTTGCCCACGCCACATCTTCATATCACGCAAAATCTTCATGATGCGCGCGTGGCCCTCGCTTGAAGAAGACGCCACCATCTTGTATATAGTCGACCCGCCACCTTCAAGCTCGAGTTTGAACCCTTCTTGGCCACCATTTCTCCTCCCTTTCATGCTCTACGGGTAGACGGAGGTGACAGCTCCACCACCCTGTCATTAGGCGAGTCGAGGAAGGCCCGAGGCGGCTCCACCACCTCCGCTGACCACCGACATCGAGGTTCTTCACCTCTGGTCCATGCCATCAAGGTACACCCCTCTTCCCTCTCCTTTTCGCTTCTTATCATTCATTGTAGTCGTAGGAACATTTCCCCTCCCCCCATTCATCGTCGAGATCCCTCTATCGAATCACCTCCCATCGATCCTCGCCGGAGCGCAACTCCGGCCGAATATCCTCCGCCATCCACAGCCCATCTCCGACTCCTACTTCGCCTCTACGGGGTCCAGGTAGTTTGCCCTGGTCCCCTTCACCACTTTTTGCAGGTCAATACGCAGTCCAAGCACCTGGAGTGCATTTTGGAGCGTTCGTCGGAGATACCTGGAGCACGAAGCTCTGCCGCCTTAGCGTCAGCGCCACAGAGCCTCTCCGACGACGCTGGGCCCTCCAGCACTTAGCTCGACCTCCCAGGAGCACCCCGGGCCATTTTCCAAGCTTCCAGACCATCGGAGACCCAAGATCTCGTGCGGGGAAGGTCGCCTCCCCAGCGTTCTTCCCTGTTCCTCCACCTCGCTTCTCCGCCGTCCGATCAGAGGCCCGCTCCAGCTTGATCAACCACTGTCCGATCGAGGCCCGCGTCGACCGTCGATCTTCTCGCCGGATCTGATCTCAGCCGATCATCGCTGAACCGTCATCGCGTATTGTGCGCGCGCCATGTGGATAAGTGAGCGGCCCTCCACCGTTCGATCGCGCACGAGGAGTTTAGGCATGGGTATTTTGCACCTACACCCCCGCCATTTTCGCATTTTATTTTCAGTCCAAAAACTTTTATTTGTAGTTCAAATATTTTTGTAATAATTGCATCCATACCCCCGTAGTTTTCATATTTGCATTTAGGTCCAGTCCACGTCACCTCACGTGACCCGTGCACGTGGGGTGGTGGACATTTTGCAGGGACCCCTTGGGGGTTTGTCTATTTCATTTCAGTCCATGAACTTTTTAATTAAGTTGTATTATTTTGGTTAAGCATATGAGCCCCTGGAACTTTGTAAAATTGCAAAAATACCCCTGTTAGGTCACGTGCCTAGTGCGCGTAAGTTGGACATTTAGCATCGAACCCCCTCTAGGTTTGGGTATTTGTTTCTAGACTAGAAAATTGTATTTAACGTTATATATTTTTGGAAAAATTGCAAGTAGGCCCTTGGACTTCTGTGTATTTACGTTTAGGCCCTTCTTAGCCTTGTATTTTTTCTTGGATGTTTGCATATATTTCGTGCATCATTTTAACTTGAAAAATTGCCAAAAAATATCATATGCTCCTGTCGCATTGTAGTTTAACGCCGTATTCTTAGTTTGCATTTTTCTTGAATTTTCATATTTATTAGAAATCAAAAATATGCATTTTCAGCAATGTTTGCATTAGAATATACATAAAAATTATAAAAAGACTTTTAAAAATTCCAAAAAAATATATTCTGTGTGATTTAGCTTGTTTTATTTTTTGACCAAAAATCCCTAAAAATTACAAAAGAAAATCTCTAAAAATAGTAAAATTCTCAAAATCTTCATAAAAATCTAAAAAATTCATAAAAGATCCAAAAATTGTGCTTTCTGTCTCTGAAATTTCCCTATCCTAGTATCTATCTATAAAAATTAGTTTGAAAATTTTTCACCCATGTTTGCTATTTTATTTCTATATTATTGTCTAGCACATATATTGTATTCTTTGTTTTCAGTATTTTTGCCTTTAAAAATACCAAAAAATTAGGAAAAATCTAGACAAATCGTAAAAACATTAGAAAAATATAAAAAAAACACTTTAGATCCCTAATTTTGAGCATTTTTACCTTTTTTTATAAATACCTTATCTTCCTTTTTCTTACCTTGTATAGATATTCTAGTTAAAAAAATATATATGTATATATAATATAAAAAGAAAATACAAAATCAAAATCAAATAAATAATAATAATAATAATAATATAATAAAATTAAAAAGCCACAAAAAATTTGCACATTCATAGGTAATTTCTCACTTTCACATTGATCTTTGTGCTTTCCTGCCTTGTTCTATCTTGTTTGCTTCTTGAGTTCGACACTCTACACACTTGCACACTATACATATTTTTGTAAAGTTAATAGTAAATTTTAACTCCATTTTGTTTCTCATTGTTTGATCGATAATGTGGGTTAACTGTTGATTTAATCGGGATTTAGCGAGGGTCGTCGCAGCGATTCTTGTCTCCGCCTTGTGTGAGACATTTAGACCCTCGTATCTCGCGGTTAATCAGGTTGATGCTGGGATGAAGCACCTCCTGCAGACCAACAGAAATCGGGATGATCTCTGCGGATCCCTAGCTGTTGTGGATACTGGTTGTACCAAATCCTATTGACCTCAATCAACGGCTCAGGTTTCTCTGTATTGTATGGTGGCAAAGTAGCAATGGGGAGATCACTTTGATAGATCACCATTTGAGTATCAGAAGATGGTGGCTACTACGTCTGGTACTGAGGAGCATGTTGTACTGGCTCAGAATGGATGTGGTGAACATGATTCGTCTGAGTCTGAGAATGTGGAATAAACCTCCCCGAATCAGCACGTGACCGTGAAGAAGGCGCAGAAGCCATCTGTACCTTTTGAAGGTACATGATTTGCGTCTTCAGGTCACTCAAACATTGGGCCACTTCCTTAATCTTGCCGATCTTATCTAGACCCTATGACTTCTTCTCAAAAAACTCCATGCAGTCTAACTTTTGGAAAATGATCCCCATATCAGCAAATGATGACTCTAACTGTGTTGCTTTAGTAGAAGAAGAACCGACCTCAATGTGTGCCACTCTGGAACGCTGTGAATGATGAGGAGGCTTCCCATGAGTATAGAATCAAGTATAGGTCATAGTAGTATAGCTATCTGCAATCTCTGCGTAAATGGTCCAGACTTGGTCCTCATGCTTGTAGAAATACGAACCTCTACATGAAGCATTGACTAGCCCCTATAACTCAGGTGTCAGCCCACAAAAGAATCTCTGCTTGAGGTTGGGCTTACTGATATCATGGTGGGGACACCTCTCTATGAGCTCTCTAAAATGATCCCATGGCTAATGGAAGTACTCATTCAGAAGCATGCTGAAATTGATGATCATGTCTCTCGCTGCATTGGTTCGACCGAGTGGATAGTACTTGTTCAAGTACTCTGTCCTCCACTGCTCCCAAGTAATAACAACTCTCCCAAGATGCTTCAGCTAGTAGCCTACTCTATGGACTAAGGAGAATGGGAATGCTATCATCATTATTTTGTCCTCGTCCACATCCCTGTCGTGGAAATTACTACAAATCAACTCAAACTCTTGGAGATGTAGATGTGGCTCCTTAGTAGAATACCATTGGAACTTGGGGAAAAGATGAATGGTCTAGGGGAGAAGCTCGAAATCACCAAGAGTGGTAGGAAAATGGATCCACTGATGTGTAGTAGTTGCACCAGGGTTTTACAACTCCTTCATCGTCTGCGCAGGTCTAAGTGGAATGAAAGCCCCTCCATCTTATGGAATATCAGCTCTTCTACCCTCAAGTCTGTTTTTATCAACTCAATAGACATCACATGAATATCATCAGTGTTATGATCTACTCTCCTCTCTCTCAATTGTGTTAGCTCATCTCTAACCTTAGTCATTACTCTCCCTTGCTCCCTAATATAGTTCCGCTTGGACTCAAGGGAAGCAAGTAAGCCATTGTTGATCGCTACCAAGCCGATCACTAGAGATGTGGTCTATGGTTGTTAAGTTACTTTTCTAGCCATAGTGCCTGCCTCAGAAAATGAAGGAAAGCCTGTATCAGGCTCTGGAAAGATATGAACAACTGCTGCTCAAAAAGAGGGCTCTCTCGAACCGATCTAGTTGATGGAATATAAGAATGAGGGTCAAGAAGAGAAGATGAAAACTCGAGTTCAAAGAGAGGGTTTAAACTCTCTTGAACCGACCTAGATGAACTGGGAGGATCGCTAAATAACAGTATCGTAAGAGTATGCCTAAGAGATCTCATGTCCATCATTGTTATCCTAGAGGAAGAAAGAGAAAGAAAGGGATGAAGGTGAAAGATTGACGATGAGATCTGGACTGCTTACAAAACAAACACAAGACAAACCCCAAGCTCACCGAGTCAACACAAATGGAGACCACAAAGATGCAATCTTTTATCTTTTTGATTTTAGAGTTTAGTGATGTAAATAATTACTTAACTCAAACGCACAGGGTGATATCTCCTTATCACCCTGTGTACGTCCTCAAACCTCCCCAAATAGTGGAACTATCTGTCCAAGTTGTCGGGTTATATTAGGCCCAAAAGGAGATAAGAGGTGGAGCACACCAAAACGATTTTCTAAAGTCAGAGGCAAGTGCTTGCAGATGCGATCATGTACCTAAGAGTGAGTCACATGTTCTTAGGGCACAAGTCCAGAGATTTGGGCTCTATCCTTGGGGCTACATTCTCACCCACTCTATCTGGAGATAAGTACCTGTGTACAATGAGAAGGTTGCTCTTTCCAAAATAAAATGATATGGGCTCACATTCAATTAGTAGTCTCGATTTTATTTTTGGTTGTCACGTTTTTCTGGTATTCTAAAAAATCATCTAACGAACTCTCCAATTCCCTTTTTATCTTAAGTGAGATAATTGGGGAAGGAAGTCGAAAAAACTGATGCATAATGAAATCAATGATGACAATGATGCATGTAGGAATAAAAGATGCATACCTGTCGCCCAAACTCTACAAGAAATATGATTCGTGCATAATATAAAATCTAACATATATGATGCACGAAGAAACCACCCTAAATAGTTTTTTTATATTATCGTGAAGCACAAATATATTTGACTCAGTCCAACGATGTCTACAGGAACAAATATTCTATTAGGGTTGTGGATCTAATGTTACCTGACTCAATCAAATAGAAACCTAAAACTAGGGGCTCAAGCACATAAAACAAATAAAAATAAAGGTGGAAACACACAAATCACATGAAACAAAAGAAAATAAAAGTCGATGAAAACAAAAATCCAATGAGGTCTCCCTAGTGCACCAGCATTTGGTGAAATAGACCCCGCAAGCACAAGTAGGCCTAATGGCTCTATAAAAAAAGAAAAAGAGAAAGTGTCAACAAAAATTATTATAAATTATTTACACAAATAAAATGGAAATAAAAGTGACTGAAAAAGAAAACTAAAAACTAAAATCGATCTTCTGCTCCTCCTCGACTGCTCTCTCCTACTGGTCGGTGTAGAATGCATGGCCTCCGCCTCGCTCAAGTGTGTCAACTCTCCTAAGAATGTCTCCCTCTGTCAATGGTCCCTCGCAACAAAGGTGAAACAAGAAATGCGTTAGAAATAGTTATGAAAAATATATATATGAAAAATAAAATGAAGTGGAAATGAGATAAAATAAAAGACAAGAAAAAGAAAACAAACAAACAACCAAGAATAGAATAAAAAGAAAACCTAACTACCCTCGTCGTGCCTCCCTAGCAATGGCACCATTTTGATGGGCGCAAAAAGTGATGGGTTAAATTATTTCAGATGAAAAATGTGAAAATATGTCACTATGACCCAAACATTTCATGAATCAATCAAAAAAATATTCAAATAAAAGAAGAGAAAAGGATTATTATTTATTAATTAACCTGGTATGGCTCCGGAATAGAACACAAGGAGGCAACAATTTTTATGAGGGATATTAATTTAAAAAATTAATGAAGGACTCTTTTTGTTGTCTTTTCATGTTTTTTATATTTTTATGGAATTTTAAATATTTACACATTTTATATTTTTTTATTTTCAATTTTTTAATTATTTTTACTTTTGCACTTTTTTAGCTTTTCATGTTTTCAAAAGAAAATAAAATAAGATAAGATAAACAAATGAATATGATGGTTTTTTGTATATTTAAAAAATAGTTAAAAATCTCAAGAAATCATAATAAAAATATCTTTGTGTTTTATGTATTTTTCTGCTATTTTTATGATTTTTGTTGAGTTTTTATACTTTTTACATTTTTGAACTGAATTAAAAACTGAAACAATTTTCAAAACAAATTAGGTTATTATTTTGGGGTTTTTAAAATACGAAACAAAGTCAAAAATAGTGGAAAATAATTACAAATAGAAGCAAAATTTCCAAGCTTTAAAACAAGTTATTTTATGTAATTTTTGTGGTTTTTTAATGAATTTATAAGATTTTTTGTGCTTTTGTATTTTTCCAATTTTTATGGTTTTGTACAGGAATTTTCAATTCAAATTTTTATAGAAAATAAAACAAATAAAAACACATACTCAATATTTTTGAAATAGTTAAAATAGTTTTCAAATTTTTATGTAATTTTTAAGGTAAACGGAATAATTTTTCAATGTTTTTGAATTTTTAAAAATAACAAAATTAATTAATTTTCAAAATAAAAATTAGAGGTGATAAAACTAATTAGTAGAGATTATACTACTTTTTATGGAATTTTCGGAGTTAATTTTCTATTTATTACACGTAATTAAAGACAGAACAATTTAATCAGAAATAGAGGGACCCAAACTCAATTATTTCCATTTTATGCACTAATCAATAATTAGAATGTAGGGTAAAAATGCAAAACTCCAAAAAATCTCTTGCCAGCGTACATGAGATGCGTTAGACAAGACTATTATACAATTATTTAAGTTGCAAGGACTAAGCAATAATAAGAAAACTAGATGTATTTATTGCCATTTTCCATGAATCACATGTCGATGCACATGGAACAGTTCAAATAGGACTTAAATGTAAAATTAAAAAATAACAAAGGGCACCAATGTAATTATTCACAAAATATCAAACAAATGAGTGTCCCTTTTGGATTTATTTAGAAATAAAAAAAAGATCATGGGCAGGGATGCAAAACTATCAGTGACTCGTGCGAGGCACGCGAGGAATAGATGACCTGGATATGATGTTGAGGCTCTAATCGGATGGTTGGGTGTGGATGTACATCTCTGATTCAATTTGGAGGGTGCCATCTTTATCTAATGGTGGAGACACATGTTGGATGAACATAGATGAGTGCTCCTTTAGATGAGCTTGGATCGCGTCGATCTCCTCAGATCTGTCTCTAATCTCTACTACAAATGATCCACTTGACTCCTGGTGTAAATCTACGTTAATATAGATGGTTTAGCTACTCTAAATCTCGATGATTGAAGATTTGGAGGGGCTTCTACATCCGCAAGCTGCAAATGAGTCCCAGGCTCCGATTAGGCTCCAGATCACATTATGTCAAACACCTACAAGGTTATTCTCAATGCTCGAACCCTACTAGACCTCGACCGGACATTATTAAGCTAAAATGACCAGGAATGGGGGTGATGAACAATCTCAGGTGAAGGTGGTTGAGGGGAGATCTAAATGCCTCAGATCTACATTGATTTGAAAATTAGCAGGCTCTGGACGAAGGTACGAAGAATCGAATTCATTGGTCTAAATGGATCGAGTGAATCAAACACAGAAAAAGACCTCTGATCTAGTAGACCGGAGGTGGGGCTCTAGATCTGAAAACCGGTTAAATTGCAATAAAAATTGAGCTAAATGATATCTATGGTTATGAAGAATTGTGATGGAATGCGAATGAAAATTGAGGTGTCTTTGCCTCAATTTGGCGGTAAAAGGCCAAAGAGACTCGTTTGTGCGGTAGTGATTGACCTCAATTCACACTCCAGATCGAGCCAGAGGCCTCTAGTCATGAGTTTTTGACTCTAGAAGATCAAGGATTTTGAAATGAGTCGGGTGCGCGAACCGAGGCCATTTTGATTGTTTCAAACGTAGGAATTAGTTATTTGGGCAAGAGATCAAAGAAGAAATAAAGAGAAATAGAACTAAGAATCAAGTAGGAAAATTCGAGAAAAAAGGGTGTCTGGGCACTTTATGCGGGTAGAAGGGTCGCAAGGTGGAGTTGACTCGGGTCAACAGACCCGCTACAGGACTAACAGAAAAAGACAAAATAATGAGTAAACAAAAGGAAAATTTGAAATAAACAATAAATAGTTTTGATTAAAAAGTTTTAAAATTAATAATGTTAATCAATAAATAAACTTATTTTTGATGATTTTTAATAATTTAAGTAAGTTAATTAAATAGGTATAAATAACAAATAACCCTTTATTCATAGGTAAAAAGACCTATAAACACAACAAATCAAATTTTAGTAATTTATTTTTTAAAATAATTACACAATTTATTAATTTACAGAATAATTTAAGGATTTTAAATATATTTTCATTTGATTTTTGTGAGTTAATTTATTAAGTTAAATAAATAAGGGTTATATATAATATAATTATATGATACCAATAGTAAATAAAAATTCCGTTATTTTTTATTCATTTGACTTTGTAATTTTTATTTGTATTTAAATAAATAAAATACAATATATACAAATTATTAAAAAATAATAATATATTCATAGATATAAAGAAAATAAATAAAAGAATAATAATAAAATTTACAATATATACAAATTATACAATAACGCTCCAAAAATGCAAATTTCACATCTTAACTATGATTTTTATGAAATCACTTTCATTTTAATGCTTATTTGATTTTAAACAAAATGAAAGTGAGTTTTTCTATTTTGAGTTTTTGTGGAGAAGATATTGATCTCATAACTTTTGCTTTGCTCCTTTTTCATAATGTTGTTATTCTTAGTATGTACAATGATTCTTCTTGCAATTATTTTTATTATTTACAACTTATTTTTGGGTACGAGTTTCAAGAAGAATATATTTTTATTTGAGGTTGTTTTATTGATAAATAAATAGTAGAATATATATACAATATGTGCAATGATGAATATATAGGTGAGAATTGGTTTCCTTGAATTTTCTGGATAAATACCCTATCTCCCTCTACATTATTCCTTGTCGTTCATCTGAAGGCATAGTCTGTTCTCGAGGTTCGGGTCAATTTGTATTTACATCCTTATCTTCTTTTCTTTTTTTCTTTTTTTATTTATTCTTTTATTTTGGTGTAAATACGTGGTAATTATACAATATTAACCAATAATATGGGATTGATAATTAATGAGAATTAGTTGTTGTTGTTATTATAGGTTTTTTGCCAAGGATTTTAAGCTAAAAAAATAATAAAGATGTTGAATCATGGATTCATCATTCTCCTATACTTTACCTTTGCTAGTCCCTTAGTAACATAAAAAAATAAACTAGAAAGAACTTAGAACAATTTGATTTTAAACTTATCTTCATAAAATCAAAGTATGGAGCTCGGTCAAACATTTGGATTATTAGTTTAGTGGAATCTTTTTGGGAGTAGGATTTTAGACTCAACAATATTTAAGTTCAACAAGTCTCTATTCAGTTCCCCTCGGTAGTCAGGTCAGAACAAGTTTTCATACGCAAATTCTGATGACTATGAATCTTACTTGTACTGCGTAGGTGAAATATACCTTCCCACATCTGAAATGACAAAGAACAACCTTCTCTTAACAAGGTGTCCCTAACTCCTCAGTATAGCTACTTTTTCCTCAGGAGCAGGGTATTTACTTCTAAGGTTAGGTACGTGTTGTGTCCATAATCGAAGGGGGAAAAGATATAAGAATAAGAAGAGAACTGGAGTATGGCCAATGTAGCCACATCTCCTTGTGAAGCCGACCAGTGTAGCCAAGTCTCCACTAAAATTTGCAGGTTCTCTTAAGCTTAGACATTATCATCATTTTTGGTATTTATATTTGGTGTATTTTTGTCTTCTTTTTGGTAGAAAATATTGTTGCACTACACTGATCTTTTATGCCCTGATAGATATAGAATCTTATTTCCGTCCATATTTTGGGGCCTTAGAAAAAAATTTCCAACGCACCATTCCTCATCTGAAGTTTTATTTCAAACCACATCTCCCGTCTTTAGACTTCCATGCCACTAGAGTAGGTTGGGGTACACTGGCCACTCGAAGTGACTGCATATTTTCCCACTTGTGTGCGCCTCTTGCCAGAGATTCTTCCCCTCACCGCCTCATCTGTGTTGAGCAGCTTGCGAGGTGCTTGTCCAAGTTAGGTCACTGTCAAAAAAGTCATGCATGTGTATGAAATATTCTTCTTAGATCAATCAAGATGACATGTGAACATAGTCTTATGCACTCAAAGAGTTAAATCGCTTGGACCTGAAAAGTCTCAACTCCAGTTCCTATAAGATTCCTCTGAAATTATGTGGATTAAGGTCAATCTCCATTCTTTGATTTTATTCCAAACTAGTTTAAGAATCTCTGAAAAATACGAATGCAAATGCAAGAAAAAACTTTTTTTTCAAAAGAAAAGAAAATAATTTTCTACTTTAAAACCTTTTATGTGATTTTTAGAGAAGTTTTACAAATTTTTATGGATTTTATCTTATATTTTTTTATATATTTTCAATAGAGTTAGAGAATTAGAAGTATTTACAAGAATTCACAAGGATTGTGTGCATATTTACTAAGGATTTTATGCAAAGATATCAACAAGAGTTATATAAGTTTTATACAAAAATGATTCTATTTACAAGTTTTATGTACAAATTTTACAACAGGATTTTATCTACAAAAGAATTTTATATACAACGTTTATAAAAGAATTTTATATATAAATTTAATTACAACTTTTTATACAAAGATTTTATTTTTACAACAGAATATAATTCCCATAATATAGAAATTAGTACAAACATCATTTACAAGAATTTTACAAGTTATACAAATATTTTACAACACAAATTATTTATATATAAGGTGCGAAAATGATTTTACATAATTAGTTTACAAAAGATTTCACAAACATTTTTACAAAACCTTTACAAAACATTTTACAAAAAGTTATAAAATATTTTACAAACCAATTTCCAAACATTTTATTTTCGAGAAATTTATAAATTATTTTTACAATATAAATATATTTAATAAAAATAATTTACTATTATTTGACAAACAAAAAGATTTTACAAACTTTTTACAAAAGTTTGTACAAATATAATTTTACAAATATTTACAAAAGTTTAGAAAACTATTTTACAAAAATATTTACAAAAGAATTTTTCGAAAAAGTTTTTCCAAAAATTTTGCAAACATTTTTATTCCATATTTTATCCATATTATTAAATAAAAAATGTACAAGTTATGTCTAAAGTATAGAGACAATATATATGACACTCCCTATACTTTGCTCGAACTGTATCCTCATAGTGATCAAGAAGCAACAAAGGAAGACATAACTCGTGTTAAGTCTAGAAAAGTGAAAAGAATCCTATATTGCAATAACTCAAAGAATAAAGAATAAAATGAACAGAAGTCAGTCATCCCCCTATACTTAGGATCAAATAATCCTACGTATAGAAAACTATACAAACGGGGATAAACAAGGAAGAGAATGTACTTGAAATCAATGACTCAACCTGCCCCCCCCCATACTTAGGGTAAAATATCCCTGAGTATAGAGAAGAATGTCAACAGTTGAGGGTCAAACGAGAGAATAATAAAAGAAAGGAAAAACAGATATTATCTCTCCTATACTTAGGCTCAGATGTCCCTAAGTATAGGCCACAAAAATGGAGGTAATATAACAAAAAGAAATATGAAGAACAATGGTTTAACACCTCCCTCCCCCATACTTAGGATAAAGTGCATCCTAAGTATAGCAAAAATCATATGCGAGACCTGGGATGTTAAATAAAAATGGAAAAAAGAATGAAATAAAAGAAAACATGGATATACAAAGAGGAAAAACGGAAGAGTAAATCAGGTATGAGATGCAAAAGATGAGAATCAAAGGACACATATCATACAAAATGGATTGGGGAAACATCAATTGTCAACGAGTCATGATCAAGAAAAGGCTTCAGACGTTGATCGTTGACCCAAAAGGTGGACTCAGAAGACAACTCGGATATATCAATGCTACCATTGTTGTACACCTTTCTGACTATGAACGAGCCTTTCCACTTGCCCTGTAACTTCCATGGAAATAATTTCAGCCTCGCATTGTATATCCATACTCTCTGGTCCATCTCAAACTGCTTATGGTTGATATGTGTATCATGTTATTATCTCACTCTATCCTTGTAATGTAGAATACTAGATAAAGTTGTATCACATAACTCCTCCAGGGCTGCCAACTCTGCTCTCCTCTGACCTCCTTCCCTCTCTGGATCCAAGAAAATCTCAGTAATTGTCCACAATGATATGTACTTGATCTCAATAGGTAACTGGCATGGCTTGCCAAAAATGAGTGGGAAGGGAGATGTACCCAAAGAAGTCTTAAAGGATGTCCGATAAGCATACAGAGCCGAGTCCAAAAGTTGTGACCAATCCTTTCGGTCTGGGCAGACAACCTTCAACAATATCGTCTTGATCTCCCTTTTTGAAACCTCAACAAGATCATTCATTTGTGGATGATACGGAGTAGCAACTCGATGGTCAATGATGAACTTGTTAGCAAAGGCTCTTACCTTATCGCTCATGAAGTGAGTACACCCATCAGAAATAAAAAATCTAGGCACCGCAAACTGCAAAATGATACTCTTCCTCAAAAATCTACAAATTATCCTTGTATCAACGGTTCAGGCATCAACAGAAGTAAATGGGTTACATCAACATCATATCTCTATATCCACAAGTGCCCATCCTATGAAAATCAATACACATCTTCACTAATGTATCGGCATCCTAGGAGATCATAGGCCACTAAAGGCATGATTGACGCATCTTCTCTGCTATCCTCCTCTCAGAATGATGTCCTCCTGCCTCCAGCTTATGGTAATAGGTGAGGACATTGTGGTGTTCTTCCTGAGGAATACACCGATGCCAGACACTATCTCCCTTCATGGTAAAGGGTGGGATCCTCCCAATAGTATAACTTGTCCTTTGCAAGGAAAGTCTCAAGTCGTTGCATGGTCCAACCTTGTGGAACTTTCTTGGTGACAAGATAGTTCACAATGTTAGCATACCATGTAAGCGAGGTAACAAAAAGAATCGCCTCATCTGGAAAGGTCTCAATGATTGGCATAGTAAACTCAGAAGTCTCATGAAGCTCTAATCTGGAAAGGTGGTCCGCCACTACATTCTTGACTCCAGGCTTATCCTTAATCTCAATGTCGAACTCTTGAAGTAGAAGGATCCAACTAATAAGGTGTGCCTTGGCATCCTTCTTATCCATTAAGTACCTGATGGTGGTGTGGTCTATAAAAATGGTAACCTTGGACCCATTGATGTAAGATATGAAATTATCTAAGACAAAGACTACGACTAGCATTTCTTTCTCTGTAATAGTGTAATTCCGTTGGGTGGAATCCAAAGTCCTCTAATGTAATGAATGACTTATGGAAGGCCATCCCTCCTCTATCCTAAAATTGCCTCTATGGTAAAATCTGAGGCTTCTATCATAATATCAAACAGGAGAGACCAATGAGTGGCTGAAGGACGGGAGCATGTACAAACAGATTCTTGAGAATCTCTAATGACGAAAGACACTTATTATCTACAAGGAACTTGATGTCTTTCGTGATAAGATCAGTAACTAGTCATGAAATTCTACGGAAGTTCTGAATGAATCGTCGGTAGAAACTGACATGCCTCAGAAAAGACCACAACTGCTTCAGATTGGACAGTGATTGACCTTCTTGATGATGTCTATCTTGGTTAGATCATCCTCCATACCCATGTTGGAGATGATATGACCATGGATAATCCCATGAGTCATCTTGAAATGACTCTTCTCCCAACAAGATAAAACAAGATTGAATTCCAGACAATGTTGAAGCACACAGTCTAGGATAGAAAGGTAAGCATCAAAATCATTGCCATAGACTAAGAAGTCATCCATGAAGACCTTCAGAAATTCACCCACCATGCTCAAAAAAATAGAAAGCATGCACCTTTGGAATGTAGTCGGGGCATTACATAGACCAAAGGGCATCCATCTAAAAGCAACCAAAGGGCATCCATCTAAAAGCATACATTCCGAATGAATAGGTGAATATCGTTTGGTCCTGGTCTTCGGGCGCAATGGTCACCTGATTATATCCCGAATACCCACCAAGAAAGTAGTATTGACTCTTCTCAGCTAATCTCTAAATAATTTGATCAATGAATGGTAGTGGGAAGTGATCCTTCTTGGTTGCCTAACTCAATCATCTATAGTCCATGCAGACTCGTCAAGAAGTCGGTACTCGATAAGAAATCTCCTCTCTGTCCTCATTGATAACTATAGTGATACCCATCTTCTTAGGTACCACGTGAAGTGGATTGACCCATTTAGAGTCAGAGATGAGATGGATAAAATCGACACTCTACCACTTGAAAATTTCCTTCTAACTACCTCTTGAAGATTCATGTTCAGTCTGCATTGAAAGTTCCGAGATGGCTTGGCATCATCCTCTTAAAATATGTGGTGGGAGCACAAGGCTAGACTAATCCCATGGAGATCTGCTTCTGACTAGCCAATTACCTTGTGATTTCTTTCATGAAACCTCCATTAGGCGAGATTCTTGATCATCAATCAAATCAGAAAAGATTATGACTGGAAACATGTTAGTCTCTCCTGCAAGGAACTAATATTTCATGCTTTGAGGTAAATGCTTCAATTTTGGGTTGGTGGGAGTGGGTAAATCTAGCTTCCTAAGTATCTGAGTGAATGCAACCAGATCAGTGTGAGTAGGCTCACTCTACTCATATATGGAGACTGCCCTACTAATGACTAACATGACTGAATTGGCTCAGTCCCATATCGGACGTAGGCTATGTAGAAAACAAACACGGAATGTACTCATCAAACTCATTCCAATCAAAATCCATGTCCGAATTTGAGGGATCATTATATGAAACATGAGAATAAAATCACTCTCAGTACCAGAATCTGCTTCCTCATGCTCTAATGTATCATGCTCCACAAGTGCTCTCTGAACTCTCATCAACTAGTGACTAGATATCCGACGAGTCTGAAGTCATGACAAGAGACCGTGAAATCAAATCTGCCCAAAATGCTTCATCATTCGTAATCATAAAATCACACTCATGGTGAATATCTAGCTCTGCATCTTATGCTGGCTCTGAGATGGCTCTGAAAATGGAATCCTCGATCGTTTCTATTTGTATACTCTTCCCTCGAGATGAAAGTCCTCCTTCTTGCTACCATAATCAGACATGGCTTTTTTTATCTCCAGAAAAGCTCGGCCAAATATGATCGAGGTGCCGGTCACACATTCAAGGACCTCCATGTCCAATACGATGAAGTCCACGAGGAATTGAAAACCCTGAATGGTATGAAAACATCCTTGAGTAACCCCCTTTGTCCTCTTTATATCAACAAACTGAAGAATTATCCTGCTTGGCCTAAGAGGTCCAAACTCGAACTTGACGAGCAAAGCAAAAGGCAGAAGGTTAAGCGAAGAACCGTTGTCTAATAGAGTACGATCAAATCTCTGCTCCTGAATTTGACATCTGACATATGGAACTCCCGTATATGGTATCTTGGCTGGAAAATGATTCTGGATGGCATAACAGGTGTCTTTGGTGAGCACATTGATCTCTGAACAGTGGTTGCGCCTCTTCTTCCTATGGATTGTGGTCTTCTCTTTAAGGCTCTTCTAGAAGAGAGGTATGTGTGCCCCAAGGCCTCTAAAAGAGTCAATTGGATCTAGAATCTGTCTATCGTGTTCTCGCTAAATTCCACAAGTTATCTCTTTTTAGGATTTTCAGTTTTATTTCCCTTTCCTGAGCGGAGTGCTTGAGGAAAAGGAATAGATGGACCCTTATAAGAAGTATGAGGGTTAGATCTAAGAACATGTCTTTTCACATGAGTGTGACTAGCATCAATCAAATCATCGTCATCACCTCAAGAAGAACTAGTAGAAGAATAAGAAACCTTTTTTATTTTCATTTTTCATCTTTCTATTTTGTGCATTTTTTATATTTTTCTATTCTCATTACTAAATACAAAAGAAGGAAAGACAATAGATGCATATGTACAAGTAAACTTGGTGGCATCAACACCACCATCAGCAACATGTATAGCAGCAATAGCGTTGCTCTCTAGCTCAACAAGTTTTGTGGCACCAGTACCACCATCTGCAGCTGGAAATGTGATAGCATCAGTACTATCCTCTTAGTCGTCAGGTTCGGTGGCATCAGTACCACCATTAACATCTGGTATTACAGCATCAGCACTGATCTCTGGCTCATCTAGCTATCCTGAATCTGCATGTGCATCCACTCCTTGCCTAGGTGAGGTATCGCTGGATGGAACTCTATGGCTATTAAGTGTCACAAAATCAGCATCCAATAAAGAAGGAATATCATTAAGTACCTTACTCTGGATGGTATACTCTTTCAACTGTACATGCTCAGACTTCCTCTTCGGTATGTTCAGGTTGGGCTCTATTTGAGCAAGAATGAAGGCCTTGCCCTTGACGATATCAATTATCTCATGTTTGAGATCATCCATCTCTTGCCTGAAAGTTGTGTGTTGCTCTAAAATCATGTAGGTGAGATCCTCTAAAGCTGGGTTGTCATAAGAAGGAGCATGAGACCCACATGAGTTGCCTCTCTGGAAATGAGGTTGTTGGGTAACCTGATGCTGTTGGGAATGGGATTGAGGAGGCTGTTGAAAATATGTCTGCTGAGCTGGATGTGCACCCTTTCTCCATTGTGTAGCTTGGTAAGGTGGACAAGGGCCAGATAGGGGTTTCTCTCTACTCTACCATGTACGTGCCTAAGGATGCTACTGGGATGAAGCACCTCATGTAGACCAACGGAAACCAGGGTTATCTCTATGGATCCATGGCTGATGTGGGTAATGGTTATACTAAATCTTGCTAACCTCAATAAATGGCTCTGGATGCTCTATATTGTATGGTGGCAAAGTATAAATGGGCTGATCACTCTGACAGATCACAATCTGAGTATCAGAAGATGGTGGTTGTTGTGTTTGGTACTGGAGAGCATGTTGTGCTGGCTCAGAATGGATGTGGTTAACATGATGTGTCTAAGTTCGAAAAAGTGGAATACGACTCCCTGAATCAGCTTATCACCGTGAAGAAGGCGTAAAAGCCATATGTACCTCCTAAAGGTACATGATTTGTATCTTCAGATCACTCAAACACTATGTCAGCTCGTCAATCTTGTCGATCTTATCTAGACCCTAGCACTTCTTCTCAACAACCTCCATGCGGTCTACCTTCTGGTAAATGATCCCCATATCAACAGATGAGGACTCTAACTGTGATGTAGTAGTAGAAGAAGAACCAGCCTCAATGTGTGTCGCTCTGGAATCAAGTGAACAATCACTTGGTGAATTGGACTTGGAAAGTTCAACTGTCCTAGAGTTCTAGGTCTTGTATTATTAGAAGTTTATGAATAAATCTCCCTCACACAAAATTTACACTAAATTTAACTAAGAAAATTCTGCTCGACTTCTTGTCTCCTTTGCTATTGATGGACAATGGACAACTGGTCTCGTGACTCTTGGGTGCGTCGAATATCTAAGGAACCCACCCCATAAGCCGGTCCTCGCAACAAATTCAAATAAGAAAGTGATTAGAATGATCTCAGACAAAAATGGAATAAAGATAGAAATATAGACAATGATGGCAAAAATAAATTAAGTGCGTAACTTATACTCTACAAACTGATGCTCTCTGAAAATGGTGCCATTTGATGAACCGCTGAGATGAGGTATCTAACATCCAGTCTTGGAGGGCCTGCGATGTCCGACAAATCAGATCTGGCAATCGTTGTATCGACACCTCTCTCGGCTCACAACACTCAACTCAAGTGTGTCAATCAATAATTAATCCACAACAATGATTAAGAAAATAATGTAGGTAAGCTAAATTTTATTTAACCCTACCAAGAATGTGTATAGAATGCAAGCAGTAGGAGTCGAACCACAAAGGAGCATGAGGTAGAGCAAAAAAATGAATAGACAACTTAGAAATGTTTAGGGTATTTTTTTAAATGTTTTTGTGGGTTTTTAGTTTTTATATATTTCTTATTCTTTTAATTTTAAATTTTATTTTCAATTTTGCAATTTTTAGTTTCCTTTTTTGGTTTTAAAGATATAATATGCATATGTATATATATAATAATAATAAGAGATATAACAAATAGTATATATAATAAATATAAATACATAAAATAAAATAAAAATAGTCCTTTTATTTTTAGGGCTGTAAAAATATATTTATAAGTATTTATAAGTAATAATAATTTTAAGTATATATATATATGTAATATTATATATAACATATATAGGGTTTTTATTTATAAATATGGCTATATATACTCAAATGTTTTTTAAAAAATGGTTTGTATTTTTAAAATTTTTCTCAATTTGGTAATTTTTGGATAATTTTTGATAATTTTTATAAATAAAGAAATACTTAAAATGAATAAAATAGTAAATCAAGGACTTTGAAATGGGATTAATAAATAACTATTTAATCAGATTAGCCTGATTTCGTTTTTCCTAAATACTAGAGATCTTAAAGAAAATTCCAAAAACTTAAAACATATTTTTTATGTTTTTCTGTTAATTCTTAGAATTGTTATATGTTTTTCTGTATTTTTATATTTCAGGAATTTTTGATAATATTTTGCAAAAACAAGGTCAGAAAATCAAATATACATAAATAAACACATAAGATTTTTTTGAATTTGTCAAAAACCCTTTTATAATTTTTTTATTGAATTTTTAAATGCTAAACAAGAGAAAATACAATGCTTTTATATTTTTTAAATAGGAAATAATTTTAATTGCCTATGAAAAATATGTATGATATATTACGATTCCAAGCACTTAAGATAATTTTCCTATAATTTTCAGATGCAAAATGTTATTTTTAATAATAAAAATACAACTATAAAATTAAGTCTACAATAGAGGGACCTAGATGTAATTTCTTTAAATTTTCCGATCATTTAATAGCATATTAAATAAGTCTTGGGGCATACATGAAATTTATCCATAATTTAAAACATTATCTACAATACTGGGGTCCAATATGCAAATTTACCAGAAAATAATACACTAATATTCAAAATTAATAGACAATATATAACATAAACTCGGAGGGGTTTCCATGCAAAATACCCAACTGCCCCGCTCGCACGACATACGGGGTGACATAGTAAACCTTTACAACCCTGAGTGCTCAAGTGCAAATATTACAGAACTATTATGTTACAGAAAAAGTTTAAATAATAAAAGTTAAATAAAAAGTATGGGGGTTAAGGGTGCAAAATACCCATCACACGCTCATCGACAGTTCTGGTATGCCACTTATCCACTTAGAGGTCGGGATCACAAGATGATGCTTCACCAAGGACGGCTAAGATTAGATCTCAACAGAGAAATCGAATGACATAGGAGGTCTTCATCCAATGGTGGCAACTCCACTAGGCGTTGATGCTCGATCGGGCGGCTCTGAGGTACCATTGAAGAACATGGATGAACATTGGGACTTGTCCTCTTCGATCGGTTGTATCTTGTGTCTCCGACCACCTAGGAGGCTCACAGGCATCTCAAAATGGAGTTGGGGCTCCATCGTTCCTGTTGATGCCTTTAAAAGGGTCCATGACTCATCAATGGGTCTTGGCATCGCATGGAGATTGGGAGACCTTCCTCTTCTACAAAAATACCCCAAACGAGGTCGTACATTCCAACAACCTACAAGGTTATCTCATGTATAGAAAAATAACTGTTTTGGAGGTGTTTTGGTGCAGAAAGGAATGAGGGTGCGTCGGGGAGATGCTCTTCGATGAACGGTGGAGGAGAAGAGCCGGATCTTCTGATCTGATGGAGTAAAGGGGGGATGGAAGGGTGATGGAGCTAGAGAAGCATATGAGGACGAAGATGCAGTGGTTAGTGAAGGATCACAGTGACTTGGACAGGCAGAACGAAGGTCGAAGCCTAGAGCTCCGATGTACTTCTTAGATTGGAATCTAAGTTATGAAATATTAAGAATCATGATATAAATTACGAGAATGAAATATAGGAAGGAAATCCACCAAGAAAGCGAGTAAAATGATCTCAACTTGACTAGAAGACCAAGGAACAGAACAATGCGACGGACCTTCGTCGGTGATGGTGGATCGCCTATTCAGAACCTCTAATACGTTGCAAATCTGACAAGGCAATAGTTGTCACCTTCCTCGACTCGCATGTGTGTGGATCAGAGGGTTTCAATGCGTGAAGAAGGATTGATTTTCAAAAATGGGGCAAGGCGACACTATATACATGTGATTTTGACTTAGGATTTACGCTCGATATGAGGCTCCATTGATAGAGGAATCGTATGCACGTGAAAAGGGGTTGATCGAGGAGCAAAAGTCGAGAAGACATTGAGATGAAATGGTGCAAGTCTCAGGAGGAGAAATTTGAGAGAAACAAGGTGGTCTTCTTCTGACAGGCCCAGGCTTGTGAGGGGCGAGGAGTTGACCGAGGCCAAGATGGACACGCTCCTCATTGGCCCATGTTTGTGCATAAGAGGAAAAAATATGGGAAAAGGAATAAATAATTCAAAATAAAATAATAAGTGAATTAATTACATAGAACATAGAATATGAAAGATGTTATTTTATTTAATATTTTATTATGATTTTTATTTTTTTTACAATTAATTTAGTCGGTCTTAGTTTTTACATGTATAGTTATAGGTATAAATACATATATATGATGCATTTTATTGTTATTTTGTATTTAATATTTATTATTTTATGTACATAATTTATATATTTATAAATTATTTATATATATTTATATATTTTTAGTTTATTTTCAGAATTTGTTTATTCACTTAAATAAATATATGCATATATTATATAGGTATAGTTCACCTATATGTTTTAGTACATTGTTTATTTTAATATAGTTTTCATGTTTTTATTTTATTTTTATTGTTCACATGTGTTTTGAGTAATGTTTACAAATATACAAAAGTACAAGAAAGTGAAAAATATAAAGAACTAATATATTGAATATCATATACAGGTATACAGTACAATAGGGACCCAAAAGCCAACTTCTGCATCTTAGCTCCAAATTAAATGACCTTCATTAAATAGATAAATAAATTTTATGAATAATAAGGATGAGTTTGGTCAATTCTGAGTTCATATGGAGAAGATATGGATCTGTGAAATTCTATCTGCGGTTTTTTATCTATATGTCCCAGCCTCACTATACCTTATTTTTATGTGCAATTATTTTTGTCTTTCTCTAAGTATTTTTATGTACATGTTTGGTGTTGAAAGTATTTTTATTTGAAGTGTGTAGGAGTATGTATAAATTAGTGTAGGTTTTAGCTATATAAAGTATACAGTTCACCTAGGGTTTCTAGGTGATAATGTGGTTTTGTATGTATTCGTATGCCCTTATCTCTTCCTACTTTATTCCTTGTCGACCAAGTCAATATTGACTTAGTCTCAGGATTTAGGGTCAGTCAGTATTTACAATACTTTCTTTAATTTTCTTTTTTTCTTTATTCATATATTTTGTATTTAAATAAAGGTATTTAAGCACTATTTACAAGCAAAGATCAGAGTGCTAATTTGCACAAGTTAGCTATATTTACAAGCATTTATCTAGGGATTTAAAGAAAAAAATAAAAGAATAAAGGTGAATGAATGGGTATTTATCATCTTAGAGGTATATGTCACCTCAGTTAGATTAAATTTGTTTGACCTTATTTCTTGTTAGGTTCTCAACCAAAGTCATGAATTCTTTGAACTTTTCAAAGATTTCAAATTTGTGATGTAATAGAAAGGTAAAATTGTACCACTAATGATCATATAAAGGTCACATAATATTAATGTCCCTTGCATGGTGCGATACTAAATGGACCTTATACATCGCTATTTACTAAGACAAGTATACCTTTTTAAATTACACTTTTCTTAACGAATACATGCTCGCTTGCTGGTAAATCTTAAACTTTCAAAGAATCTAAAAGTACATATTTTACTAATCAATGGATCCTACCAACTTCCACAACTGTGAGGACCATCTAAAGTCTTTTGAAACCATCTATAGTGGAGAGGAGCACCGTTAGAGATCGAGGGAGGGTCCGAAGGAGGTGGGGGATGTTTTGGAGGTTGAGGGTGGGTGCAGAGGAGGTGGGGGAGATGCTAGAGATCGGGAGAGTGGGGAGGTGAATGTGGGGGGACACTAGAAGTTGAGTAGGGGAAGATGAGGTGTAGGGAGGGGTGGAGAATGTGGGAGCAGTGATGCAGGTTGGGGGAGAGGGCGATGGAGGTGTGGGGAGGTTCTAGACGTCGGAGAGGGGCGGCAGAAATGGGAGGGAGGTGTTGGAGGTCGGGGGAGGGGCGAGGGAGGTGGGGATGAGACTGGAGGTCAGGGAGGGGGCGGTGGGGGGTGCTGGAGATTGTGGGCGATATTGGAGGTTGGTGTAGGGAACGAAGGAGGTGGGGATGGTGTTGGAGGTTACATGAAGGGGCAATGGAGGTCAGGGTAGGAGGTCATAGGAGGAGGAGCCGAAGGTGTTAGTGGAAGTGGAGGGTATTGGAGGTAAGTGCAATGGAGAGAAAAATAAAGTTTATGGAGGAGGAGGTGGAGGAAGAGGATGAACAAAAACATATATCTACCCAAGTTAGTCAATTTAATTAACCTTGCATCTCATTTAACATCTGTTTGAGATGCAAATGGACGACAACTATCACGAAGGGCACAAGTGATTAATGTGAAAGAAGTCGAGGGCATGCATGATATTATAAAAATGGGAGGGGTGTAACTGATATTGCAATATCTCAAAGGGACATAGGTGATAAAAACCCTTAAAATTATGTGATTGAACTTGTTTATTACTAGTTGTCTAATCTAAAATCAATTTGAGTGTTAATGATTCATAATCGTGCATGTAAATATTAAAATCAATGAATATCAAATAAAAAAGATATTTTAATTTTTCATATATCCAAATAAGAAAAAATGATTTCGAATTCCAAATTCATAAGTTGCCATCATCACACTTCAAATCTGAAGGTACCATGTACTGTGGACTCAGATTTTGTGAAGACTTGAGATATTTCTTATAAATTAGGTCCAACTCCTGGTCTATATACGTCAAATATATTCACATCAATTACTAGTTTGCAACAAAAATAGGTCATTAATTTTTATCGAGCCCTCTTTCAACTCCGCCTATGGAGACATCTGATTTCTCAAGGCCTCACAGTTGGAATCATATGAAGGTTATTATTATAACTGGAAGCTTATTAATAAATATTTTTAAGATGTTATTAAGTCAAAATCAATAACAGAAAATTCAATAAAATTTTGCTATGATTTTAATGGAAATCGAAATTTGCGGGTACTTTCTGCATTTGAATCTTCACTTAGAGGATACCAATTTAGGCAGATCGATCCTGGATTTTTTTTTATTATTAGTAAAATCATTGAAACTTTCTGTTAGTTATAAGTATACCCATGTGAATGTTGTGTGTACTCTTCATTTGAGATATCTGGTTAAATTACATATTCCACAATGATTTTCATTTCTAAGTTGATATTTGATCTGAAATTTCTTAGAATTTGCACTTATGTCCCATTGCTGGTTTTGATTTTATTGTTTGTTTTGCTTAGACTAAATCGTTTAATTTTTTAGAAAAAAATCATAAATGTCACATTAAGCTATTAATAATTAGATCCAACTCCAATAATTTTGTTTTGCAAAATTATATCCATTTGCTATTTCTTAAAAATACAAAAACACAACATAGTTCATTGTTTTATCTTTAAAAATTTGAAAAATAGAAAAAGCTTTGAAAAATTATAAAAACTTTTATATCCTAGGTTTATTGTATATTTTCACATATATAAAAAAATCAAACAAAAATACAAAGAAAAAATCTTATAAATTCAAATATTCTATAAATCTTGTAAAATCACATAAAGTTGTAGAAAAATAAAAAAACATAATGGACTTGTTTTAAAGCTTAATAGAAAATCTTCTATATAAAATCGGTTTCCATATTATTTGATTTTATTTTCTATTTAAAATAAAAAAGAAGAAGCTTAATTTGCTTTAAAATTTATTTTCAACTTTGAATCAGTAAAAAAATCCATAAAATTAAAAAACCACGAAAATAACCTAAAACTGTAAAAAATTAAAAAAAAACATTATTTTCTTATTTTTTTTATTATATTTCACATATTTTAAACATCTAAAAAACTTTTGTTTCATTTTCATATATACCTTGTTCATAAATTGATTTTAAAATTATAAAATATATAAAAAATTTAAAAAATTAATATAAATTAAAAATTTTAAAAATCAAAAAATTTAAAACAATAAAAACATTTTAAGTTAATAAAAATATAAATTTAATTATAAATCTATAAAGAATATAAAAATCATTAGAAAAGACATAAAATTAGAAAAAGAAAAGAAATTAAGAACATTTTTTAATTAGCAATAATTAAGAACCATCGATTATTTGTAGCAACCCTGAGTTTGACCATGGATGCTATAATAGGCTAAATAAAAAGCATATAACATAATTTTTGTTTGAATCGATTTCCGGCTGCAGTGGTAGATTCACATTATCTTATCAAATTAAAACCTGAAAATCGTGGTTCAACACCTATAAATCAATAATAATAATAATTATTATTATTATATTATCAGTTTTCAATATGTGACTCCTGATTCAATGAGAACACGTGTGCTACGTTCGTGAATACTTGGATATAATAAGGGAGATCTTATAGACCACATATAGTGACTTGATATTTAAATTTACATTAAATATCATGATTCAAACCACTGTTAACTCATTGAATCCTATTTTGAATATTTTTTCTAATTAATTGTGAACACTTCCAATTTAATTTTTCAACTCTTTGGATCTATAATATGGCTTTATAATTTGAGATTTAATCCAATTACTTCTCGTTTGTTTTTTCTCTAACTGGAGTCACTAAAATCCATACGATTTCATCATCCCTTGAAAATGAAAACATCATTGTATACAATCTACTATTTTTATATTGCCCTCAAGCATTCTCAATGCTCATGCATCTTATATACTAGAAGACTTTGAATAACCCAAAGTTCAATCCCACAGTTAGTTGTCTCCTTCAAGATTTAATCAATGGATTTAATTCAGAGTCGACCATTGATGGACAATATTAATCATATGCCTTCCAAAACATATAACAATAATCTTGAGTTCTTATCTTGTTTTATTAATAAGATGACTAACGATGGAATTCACCATGACCCCAATATCTCATGAGTGACCTCCTGTCTTCCAATTCATAAAGTACGAATTTTTATAACTCTTTTAAGATATTATATATATATATATATCATATTATCTTGTATGTACACCAGCTTGCCGATGTATAAACCTTATTAGTCCATCAACCTATTGGTTTTCCAACTATACACAATCAAACATTTAGATGTATATATGTCTTTGGTTAAATGATGATTGTATGTTCATAACAATATATAATACATGTTTTTAGTTCGATCTTATCAAGATAACTCTTTATGTTGAATCATATGTCACATCCAAATCTCTATTCTTATGTAGAGGACATGCATCAAGAGTGTCAGTCATATATAAGTCTTTAAAGAAATTATCATCTCTTTTTAGACTAGACATCCTTCTTGAATATCACTTGATGATGCCAGATGTGTCCTCGATCTAACGCTTTAGATCTACAACCCTGCATCAACCTTTATGATCTTGATTTTTTAGATTAACAACTGGATGATATCATGATTGCCATGGTATATAACCTTATACGTACTAAGGGACTTTCATTATTACAAAGACCATTATGATTTAATTAAAATAATGAAATTAAATAATTTGTAATAACTTTGCACAATGTCTTTCCATGGGCTTACATGTCCAACATGCATTTCATCTTGCATAGCCTCAATCTACTTTTCTCTGCATATCTTTTATAGTTTTTCCATAGTATTCTCGCTCAAAGTAATCCATCAAAAGAACATAATTGTATGTATACTTTTTAGAGTGATGTATCTCCATCGTAGATCTATAAAGTAGACATGAATTGGAACTTCCTCTTGATTTTTAGTAGAATCATCTATCATTTCATGATTTTTCTCAATATTAATAGATCCTCATGGATATCTTCTATAACAGCATGTGGTGGATGCTGCAAAGAGATGGGAACTATGCCAGCTGGTTTGTAATTATTATGAGGTAGATCTTTTTAATGCTTTTTGAATATTATAATGTTATAAATCTCAAATAATACATCACATCTTCTTACAAGCTTCATTGATACATGGTCATATAACTTATAGTCAAATTCTTCCTATCTATATCCTACAAAGATGCATTGTTTGATCTTAAACTTTAGATTGGATGTCTCATCTACTGGAACGTGCATACAGGGACTGCTGCCAAATACACGCAAGTGATCAAATGTTTCTCTTCCATATAAGGCTCTATCAATGATATCTCTATCCATAATATTGGATAGCTTTACCTCAAAAAGTAGGCATTAAACTCTATACATGGGAGTCATGCTCATCCTTTTAGAAATTCCATCCAACTGAGGAATCTTTGATCTTTTGTTGTCAAATACCATAGGATCTATAATACATGTCAAAAGATCAAGCGTACTCTTCACTATTATCGTTATGTGTGTACTTCAACTTCTTTCTTTTGTGCCTCTATACATGTGCTTGAAAATACTAGAACATGATAAAGACATGATCCTTCCTCTTTAGGGTATAGACCAATAGTTTCTAGGAAAAAGTCATCAATAAATGTGACAAAATAAATGCGGCGCTAAGAAAGATATCCTTCAGAGGATCTCACATAAATCTATGTAAAACAACTCTTGTAGTCATACCTAGAGGGTGAGTTACTCATCACACGATTATACACTATAAGGGAGAACAACTAACATTGTTCAACTCTTGCATGTCTCCTTTGAGACTATAGAGTAGGGTCATACAATGTCCATCCCTATTGAAATGCATAGAAGACAATAGACAAAGCTCATCCCTTCCTAGTGAACTTTTCCGGATAGTCACGAGTTTGATTGTCCCCTCCACTTCCTAAAGGGATGCGGCATCAATCATCCCCTTTGATATGTGCAACATGAACAAAAGGGGAAGATGTTGGTCATCCCCACTCTAAGAGCATAGGGGATGATCGCAGAGATTGTCTCCTCAATGCATTCACTCTAAGAGCATATGGGATGATCGCAGACATTGTCTCCTCAATGCATTGCCTTTGTACTTACTGTATCGAGTGGTAAGTGGCTCAAAGGGGGTGGTTCTTACCATTCCTTATCATTTTATGTGCACATCCCAACTAACTAGGAGAGATCGTAGAGGGTAGTTATTGTAAACGTCCTTGTTATGCATTGCCTTGTTACTAATCGCATAAGATGGGTAAGTGGCACAGAGGGAGCAATTTTGGCCATCCCTTATAACCCTTTGTGCTAGTCCCATGTAGTTAGGAGAGACCATAGTGGATGGTCATCATCCCATCCCCTATGTGCATCGCCTTGCCATTGGTTGCCTCAAGTAGGGTAAGTGGCTCAAAGGGGATAGAAATAGAAATCCCTTTTTTCCCTCTATATGTGTCCCTTTAGTTAATAGATACAATGAGGAATGGTCAACATTATTACCTTTTGTACATGTCTCATTTAGTTAGGAGAGACTATAGGTGACAATCATTGTGATCGTCCCCTCTATGCCTATGCCTTCCCACTAGCTGCCTCGAGCAAGTTAAGTGGCTTACACGCGACTACCTTGACCATCCCATATCACCCTTTGTGCATGTCCTATTTAGTTAGGAGAGGCCATATGGGATGATATTCATGACCATCCCATCTGCATACATGTTATGCCATGGTGTTGCCTTTGGTGAGGTTAGTGGCTTAAGCAGTGTGCGTCCAATTTAGTTAAGAGAGATCATATAGAACAATCAAAGCGACCATCCCGTATGTGCTCATGCCTTATCACTAGTTGCCTCAGTGGGATAGGTGGCTCATAGGGGACAGTCTTGACCATCCCCTATTGCGTTGCTTGTCCCATTAATCTAAGAGAGACGATAAAGAATGGTCGAAGTGATCATCCCATCTTCACCCCATGTTTATTGGATCTTCTGAGATAAATGGCTCAGAGGGTATGGTCATAATTGTCCTCTATGTACACATCCTAATGAGATGGGCGTAAACAACTGTCCCATCTAATAAATATGTGCAAGCGAAGGCAACTTTATATTTCAAAAGAGTCAATCTTACAAAAACCCATCCTCGATCGTCATAGTAGAGATGGGTTTGCAACCTTCCCCTTTGTGCTTTTAGACTTATTTCACAAAGGCGCAACCCACTCATTCTTCCTACTTCAACATTGTCTCCATGGCCCCAAAGCATCCTCTCTCTTTCTCTCTCATCCACTTCTCTATATCTATCTCTCATATTTCGAGCTCTCCTTTGTAGTATTTGTTGTTGCTCACTACTGTTCATTGCTACATTGTCAATGCGATGTCATTGCTCATTGCTTGACTTTGTTTGTCAAACTTCCCATCGTCGTTGCCTGACATGGATTCTCTCTCCATAATGTTATATGATGCCTTCCTTACATGCTTGAATAACATATTATGTGAAGACATTTTTTAGCATATAAACTATGGTAGGAATACGTTTATGTGATATATTGCTTGAATGATGTTTCAAGGGGAGTAACTTTGAGCAGGTGATAAAGTAAATTAGTGTAATTTTCTCAATTCACATTATATTCAAGTTATGAATATTCACAATGTTGTACAAATGATCCTACCATGGAAATGTTGACTCTATTTAGCATTGGGAAATCATCCTCAAATCACCTCAATCTTTTTGTTTCTATACCTTGACATGAACACCTTGTGTTGCTAGGAGTGATCATATAATTTGATTTCTCATTAAGGTTGACAAAGAAATCCTCTTTATTGTCTTCAAGTCCAAAATTTGTACCTTGTAAAGCTAAAACTAAATTTAAGAGGATCTAACGATTTATGGAGTAAATTTTGAGAAAGATCTCTGTTCTCTATAGAAGGTTGTGAACTCATGTTAATTAGGGTTTGTTGTACTCAATAATTATTTTATGAATTTAATATTTAGAAATAATTATTTCCTAACAAAATGACGCTTGTCATGTTAATTTTGATCATGACCATGACAAAGGAGTGTGATCTTCTTTAGTGAAGTATAATCCCACATGCAAAAGGGATAAGGGTAGGCATAACTAAGAACTAGCTTACTCAAATTTAGCTGAGGTATGAGTGTAAACTATGGCCTTGAAGACATGGTTCATATGTGTACTAACAGGCTTCATATCCTTTAAATTTTGATGCAACTTGCTATGATTTTATTTCATGTAACTTATAGAGAAATAATATATATGTATATAATAGTCTCTCTAAATATTGACTCATCTTGATGTAGGAAAATGGATAAGATATGGATGGACAAAAGATTTGATCAATGTTAAAGTTATAAAAAAAGGTAAGATAGAAAATGGGCATTGCAGTTTGAAAGGATGTATCAACTAGTCAGAGGTGATGATGACAACGTACAATATGTCCATGTGTTACATGCAAGAACACTCAAACTAATATAGAAATAGGATATACTAGAATCTAATATTAAATGAAATTTAATTATCATGTAAGTTACTCATGCTCCTGTCCCTATCATTATCAATGATCGGTGAGTGATACCATAATATATAAAGTATGCCATGTTATCTAATTTGGAGGTAACTAAATGAAACTTTTTTTATTGAATTTTTCAATATATAAATTTTTTATTGAAAATTTATCAATCTTTATTGAAGGCTAGTGTTTCTTGGGATCAAGGTCATGTCATAGGTAGCTAGATTTGGGACATGCAGTTGAGCTGATGTGTCATCATAAAAGACACATTCAATAAAAGGTAAATATAATTAGCACATATATATATATATATTGAAGAGGTTAAATTTATATCTTTTTATTATTTTGATCCTCAAGTTCCTTTCGAATAATTCACCAAGAGCGTCCCTACAGGATTATGATTTGTAGAGTGGTTTAAGCTGCTTCACTATTGGATGTGTGATGAATTTGTGACAAGTTATAACTTAGATATTTTATTTTTTACTTTATTATAAACTAAATATATGTAGGAGATATCAAATAGGAATATATACAAGAAAAAGAGATGTCCAAGTCTACCCATAAGATGGGTAGAAAAAATAGGAACCAATTGCACAAGGAGGTTGTAAATTTTTTAATCCAAATTTAGCGTTAATTTTTTATTGTATATAGTAGCTTGAATTTAGCTTTTTTTGGATTAAGGAGCATAACCATGAGCCAAACAAGATAGATGTTTTTGAATAATCTAAGCGTCATGATTTTTGGAGGATATATGCCAAAGTTTAACCGCACCTACAGTAAGATTCATGTATGTTAATATTATTCATTTCATATTAATATTCATGAAATTAACATATTGATATTTATATTTTTTGTAGGATGAGATCATTAGATTCACTACTACCAACTCTCTTTACAGCATCGATACAATGTATGTACTATTATATCCCAATGAGACCTTCCTTAAATCTATGAGTCCTGAACATTCCAGACATGTAGATTATGGAGGACGTGGATCTACCCTTCGTACATTGTACATATCATAAGCTAGGGGTTCAAGGTCATCCCAACAAAAAACACAAAGGAAAAGAGAGTTTGAGAGTACTATTATGGAACTGAAAGATAAAGTCTCCAAGTACAAGAAGAAATGCAAAAATGTGGGAAGATATGGAATAGTCTTTTGCATTTACTCATAGTCAAGGGCGTGCTTCAACTCCAATTCCCAATTGCATTAAAGAGGATGCGAGCATGTAGGAAGAGAGCAATGAGGAATAGGTACCCTTAATTTGCATAATGTTATAATGTTAAGAACAAGTATTAGCTTTAACGAATCATGTTGTAATTTAAATGTTGACATGTTTTTTGTAATTGAACTTTCTTGATCGCATGCCTGTGAATTGGAAGCATAGTTTTAAACTCATTTCAACTTTTAGATTGAGGACAAAAGCAATGCATTGTTTATTACAATATCAAATAATGATTTGGACCACAATTTATTGTTTTATCCATTATATCCAAAGGAGATGTTCAACACCCTCGTCCTTGTTGATAATCAGAGTGGATGATTGGTGAGCGACCTACCAACGAGGTTAGGTATGAGAAATAATCAAGGGTCGTTGTGACCCCAATCAGCAGGTCTAAGCTCAATAAGAAAAATCGAAACCACTCAAACGACGAAGACAAGACAATCAAAATAATATAAGCGGTCTCTGCTATTTATTTAACCTGGTATAGCGACCAGGTCGAACTCAAGGAGTATGAGTAAAACCTACGAAGTAGTTGTAATCAGATAAATAAAAGCATATTTTTGTAATTTTTAATTTTGTAAATTTTTTATAGTTTTAAAATAAGGAAACAAACAAGCAAACAAAAGAACCTATGGCTTACAAATAAGCTTCCACAAGTTTATTAAGGTCAAAAATGCTCAAAAATCAGAAATAAAAATATTTTTATATTTTTTAATATTTAGATATTTTATTGATTTTATGGGATTTTTCCAATTTTTAGATGATTTTATAAAAATCAAACAAAGGCAAACAAGGAAAATAGTGTACAGCCTGGATTAAAAGGTAAATTTAAAATATTAAAGTTGCCCTAATGTTCTATTTGTGATTTTTATGAAAAAGTACATAAAAATATCTACCAACAGAAACATAAATACTATATTTTTGATTTTTTTTATAGAATTTTTAATGATTTTTATAAGTTTTAAAGGGTTTTGTGATTTTTAGTTTTAGAAGGGTTTTGCAACAAACCAGGTACTATAGACAAAGCACACATGGATTTATTTATAATTTTTGAGACAATTTTTATATTTTTTTATGTATTTTATAAAATAGACAAAACATGTTTTTAGGGTTTTTTATTTTAAAAAAATATCAAACAAAACTAATTTAATACACAAAAATAACCATCAATATTATGTGTTAGCAGGAGATAATAGTAATTTTTACAGAAATTTTGGAGTTAAATAAGTATTTATTTGATTAACAACAACACACACATATTGTAGGGACCTACTTGCAATTAAGAGAAAGTTCATGGAAAAGTGATAACATACATAAAAAGCTCAAGGTGAATAATGCAAAAAGCCTAGGAAGCACGCACGCAACATGTGAACATGACTCACAGGGGTGTAAATGCAAATATCAGAAATAATTCATTCAAAGCATAACATAGTAGAAGTTCAAGGCACAACATGCAAATATCCCAGACGGCACATTAGACAACACATGATTTCACTCAAAATGGACTAAAATGCAAATACTGAAAGTTTGAGGTCTAGGTTGTAAATTATCTGAACTACTACTTTACTTTACTAAAATAAATAACAACACATGAAAGTTCTAGGGTAAAAGAGCAAAATACCCTAGGCACGTGAGGCGCATGTGAGGGCTCTAACGGTTCTGATCATCCCCTGTGAAAGGATCTAACAGTGGAAGGAATGTCGGGGACGTACGGCTGTGATGCTCTGCTACACTACGGATCCGGCGGCTCTGAGAAGGGCAAGGACTGCAGTGCAGATCTGTCACCAGCTCTAATCGACCGTTAAGGATAAAGCATGGCGTACGACCAAGATCAGATCTGGAAGGAGGGGCTCCTCGTCAATGACGAAAAGGGAAGCTAGAAGAACTCGATGAGGACGAACTTCAACGGAGGAGGGATCGAGATCCACTACTCCGATGAAGGATCGGAGGAGTCCTGCCTAATCGTGGAAGTGGTCCGCATCTGGTGGGGTAGTCCTATGAAGATGCCAACGGTCGGATGAACGGGACAGAGAGGCTCCGCATGAGCAGTTGGGGGTCCAGATGATGCTCTCCTCATGCGTTTGCACTTGAAAATGATAGCTGGAGTCCCAGGTTATTGCATAAAAAGGAGAAACGGGCGATGGGGGTGAGGTTTTGCTCCTGCGTAGGTGGGGTATAGAGGCTCTGCCTAATCCCAGCCTGAGGGTCAAGAATTAGGGTGATCAGACTATGAGGAAAGATGGAGGGCGAGATGTGGAGTCGATATGAACAGATGTAGGCGCGTAACGGGGCTCCGACCAGCTGGTCATAGCAAGGGATTCGATGGCAGAGGTACGATGAAAGATCGATACAAACAGAGAAATGCGGTGATAGAGGCGATACCCGAGGGTTTGAACACGTTCTCAGACTTCAGGCGAAGAGGGTCGCTAGGGTATTTGCCTCGATCTCACTGCGAAAGGCGGGGAGGCTAAATGTAGTGGAGCTTTCCAACCACGTAGCTGAGCTACTGCTACAGGCCACCAAACTCCGCTCTAGAGGCTTCTCTCAGCTGTTGTCACCCAGCTAAGGATGTCTGAGGGTGAAGGAAGGGGTGAGGAACGAGCTGAGCTACTGTGGAGGCAGAAGAGATACTTTAAAGGCTTCCCGGGAGGGTGGAACGAATGAGCGAGAGCGCGCAACCCTAGGAAGATCTGTTCCTTCCTAGCGATCTGCGAAGGTGATGGATCCTAGGAGAATACTTGAGCGAAAAATCAGGGCGAAAGCAGGCCTAACCCGATTAGGAGAAATGTGAGAAGAGGCTCCGACGAGACGAATCGAGTCGGGTCATCCTAGAAGGAGACGTTGACTGGCAGTCAACAAAGCGACGTGGCCCAATCAGGAGGGGCCGGGAATAGGACAAAATACGCTACAAGACAAAACAAAAGAGAAAAATAAAGATAATTACATAAAAAATAAGAAATGAATTTAAATGAAAAATGAATACAATGAGAAATGGTTAATCTTTTTCAAGGAATTTTTCTATGATTTTTAATTATTTTTTATGAAAAATAAATTAGTGTATATACAGTATATGGTGTTTTATATAGGTAAAATATACCTATGTATTATATACAATAATTTTTATTTTATTATTTTTTACACAAATACCCAAAATTTTATATTTTACTTATTTTCAACATAATTGTAGGAGTACAAAATAAATTTTATTTTATTTCTATGAGTTGTTTACAAATTTAAAATAAATAGGGGATGTGATATATATGCATGTGCTTTGTACAAGGAAAGGGGATTTTATTTTTATTTATTTTTTTCTGATTTTTCATCTATTTTTATTTTATTGTTGGGAATATGTGCAAGGAGGTAAAATAAAATTATTTTTTGGTGAAAAATAATTATTTACATATATAGGTAATATGTACAACACATAGTAGGCCCTATCTAACTCTACTTATTTTATTGGTAATCAGGTCAAGGCTTGACCTTCTCTTGGGGTTCGGGTAACTCTGTATTTATTCTAAATACCTCCTTCCTTTTTCTTTTCCTTTATTCTTTTATTTTGCATAAATACATGCTAATTATGCATTATTAATAGATGCATGCATAATGATATGTTATTGTATTTACACCTATTTACATGATGTTTTGCCAAGATAAATAGCTAAAATAAAAGAATACATAGTGAAAATCAGGGATTCATCACCTTCCTATACTTTACCTTTGCTAGTCCCTTAGCAAACACTTATTTGAAAAAGAAGTGAAAGGGGAAAAGAAAAGAAAAAGGAGAATCAATGTTGATTATTAAACTTGTCTTCATTAAATTGAAGTATGGAGCTCAGTCAGACCTTTGGACTATTAGTTTGTTAGAACCTTATTGGGATCTAGGTTTAAGACTCAACAGCCTCTAAGTTCCACCATTCTATGGTCAAGACTCCTCAATAATCCAGATCAGAACAAGTCTACATACGCAAACTCTAATGACCATGTATCTTTCCTTGTAATGTGCTAGTGATATGTAGCTCCCCACCTTAGAAATGACAAGGCAACAACCTTCCTCAACAAGGTAACTCTAATTCCCTAGCCTAATAGCTCTTTCCTCGAGGAGTGGGGTATTCCCTTCTAAGTTCAAGTTCAACCGGCTCAAGAAGAGGGGGAAGAAGAGAATGGATTGTGGACAGTGTAGCCACGTATTCCTGGGAGCCCAACCAGTGTAGCTAAGTCTCCCTGTACAAGCTTCATGAGATGAGAAGGTGTAACATAAGCTTTGCTTTATTTGACTATATACACTCCGATAGGAATTTTATTTTCTATCAGGCATGTCCACTTTTTTTTGGAGTTTTTCTTGATTTTGCACATTTTTTATGTGCAGATGTACACCATATCTGCATGGTGCAGCATATATACATTAGGACTTTTTCTTATCGAGCCAGTAGACTATCCCTCTTTTTAAGCATTATTGCAACCCACAACTTTTGTCTATAGACATCAGCACCGCCAGACCAAGTTGAGGTGCACATCCCTCCCTAAAGGAAGATGAGAGGTTCCACCTAGAAGTACTACCCTCGTATGCTACCCCAAGCCAAGGAAAACTGCCTCCTCACCACCTCATCTGTGTGGAGCTGACTGCAAAGTGCTGGTCCAAGTAAAGCCATTGTCTGTGAGAGTCATGCGTGTGTTGTTAAGTGTTCTACTTAGGCTCATCAAGATGATATATGAGCATAGACTAGTGGATTCAAAGAATTAAGTCACTGATGAATCTCGGATTCATCACTCTGAATCTCATTAATTAAGCTCAAATCCCTCAAAATCAACAATATTTCTGCATCTATTTTGCATAATTAGCATTCATGCATGTTTTTATAAGAATTGCATTTTAGCACTAAATTTTTGCACAAATAAGAAGCCAAAAATCCAAGCCGAAAATGACTTGTAATTAACCTAACTTCGCGGATTTTTAACTCATTCATGCTAACTCCGAATGACCCAAAACGACCTCCACAATGTTCATATCACTAACAAGAATATAAAAAATACAAAAAAGTCACTAACCCAAATAAGTGGACCAAAAACCCAAACCCTAATTTCAGGATTTCCGGACTAAAAACCCCATATCTTCCCCATCAAGTGTCTGTTTTGATCCTACTCACTTTTGAACTAATGTATATTCAATTCCCTTCAAAACAAGACCAAGTTCAAGTGAATAGAGCTCGTATGTGAAAGTTGGGTTTTGGGCCTCTTTTGTACATTTTGTAATTTAGAGGTTTTGGACCTATTATTTTATGTACATAGTTAACCTATTTTAGTTCATTTCTTTTTCATTTGTCTTCTTTGATGAAAGTATTACTAAAATGCGCAAAAATCCAAATCCAAATTGAGCTTGAATCAAAGAAACAAATTGAGTCCGAGTCTTCACTAACTACTTGTACAAAATTAGTCTTTTTCATATTTTATTTTATTTCTTCTTCTTCTTAATTAATAAAAATCCAAAAAAAATAGCTTAATGTGCAATTATTTATCTTTGATTTTATCACATTTTTCCGGATTTTTATCTGGTCTAAAAATGACATAAAATTTAAAAAACCCAATAATCAGGGTATTCTATGTACATGGGATACCCCAAAAATATTACTTTATGCAATTGATCGATTTTGATTTTGATGTATTTAATGAAAGTTGTAGATCTCATCGAGACGAGCAATTTTCGTGAAGAAACATTTTCGATCCGAGGCCATTTACTATTTATTATTGATTTTACAAAGTATTTATTTGCGGATTTTTGTGGTGCAGACACGTGGCAGCTCCTGGAGCCGCCATGTGTCAGCCATTTTTGGCATTATTTTTAATTCATTTTTATAAAAAAAATTAAAAAGGCCCGCACGTGCGAGGCACGTGCTGCCTAGGCATGCACCAAGTACGTGTGTCATCCTTTCCTCTTTAAGCGCCACGTGGCATGCTCACAGCTGTCTGATCTCGGCTGATCGGATGGCCGTTGTACTTCATCTTCTTTCCCCAATCTCGTTGAGCGCCACCATCTCCCTTGATTCCTCCGTCGCCAAATCGGCGCCACTCCGCAAATCTTGCGGCCAAACCAATCGCCTTCCTCGATTTCGACCATCGCCGATCATCAAATCTCCAACCCCAAATCCCCTCCAATCGGATCTTCATCCCCCTGATCTCCGATCATTAATCAGATCCCGAAATCGTTGCGGCTTCCATCTCTGCAAGACCCGTCTACGCCCCTATTTAAAGGCCATCGTCACCATCGCCAAAACCATCCACCGATAGCTTGAAGCATTCTCCGGTCCTCGTTGCAGTGGTGACCTCCTCGCCCGTACTGCCCCAACTCTGCCTCTGCGTCGAGCCTCTGATAATCATCTTCTACGAGCTCCAGTCAATCGCAACATCGCCTTCACCGACTTCAACCGCCGGCTTCGGCATTCTTCTCCGACACGACTCACCACCAGTAGCCATAGCACCTTCTGCTTCGCTAGACATTCTCCGCCTTATTGGTTGATCCTTCAACAACGCCCACGGCATCGATTGGAGCTTCAACACCACCTTCATCAGCATTGGGATCCATTGCCCGAAGCCTCGACGGCCATCCACCAGTCGCCAGCCAACCGGAGCTTCACTTCCAACTACAGCCACCGAAGCCTCTGTCGTGGCCGGAGGCCCTCCGGCCCCTTCCTCCTCCGCATCCCAGCCAGCGGCCGGGCGGTGAACCCGAGACCCCCGCCACATGCCACGTACGTGGGAACGGGGGGCGTCAGCAAGATCCACCTTATCCAGGGGTCACATGCATTGCACGTGACCACTGATAATTTTACGGAGAACTCCCCCCACTCTTCGGTAATTACAGATATATTATTTGCATTATTTATATATTTATTCTTAATTGCATAAATACCCATGTAATCCCCTTTAGTTTTGAACCTCTTTATGGCATTCTTTTTATTCATCCAAAAATAGCACTATGTTCCTCACTTTATTCTCTACATTTTGACATATTGTAAACATTTTTGTGATTGATGGTTAATCATTAATTGATTATTTTGTGTAAAGTCACATAATTTGCCCATTTCTTGCTCTGAAATTTATATTTGATTAACTGTTGCTTTAAAAATTCCCGAAAAATCACATATTGTAGAATTAATTGTGCTTGAGATTGTACCTAAAAAGAATTGCATTTGCATGCATATTTTGTCCTGTAAAAATCATTTTGCATATTTCAATGTTTGATTTTTGATAGGTATTAAATCTCCTATTTTCGTGGTTTAGGATTTTTCTTAGATCTATCACCTAGTGATAGATCTTAGATAATTTTAAACCCTGAAAATAAGTAGGTATAATATTTATTATAATTAAATATTTAAATTCATCCTGTTTGCATATAAAATTCATAAAAAATTCAAACTGCATCCAAAAATTCTAAAAAAAATTACAATGCATTCATTTCATCATATTTTGCATCTTGGCCAAGTTTCATATTTTTCAAACATCGTTTGATCATCTTTTATATTTTAGTCCCTAAAATAGGCCAAAATTGCATTTTGCGTCCTTTATTGCATTAAAACTTACAAAAAAAGATCGCCTCGAAAATCACGTATGAGCTTTGATAGACATAATTCTAGGTTGTTCCTTTGCCTCCTTGTGTTCGATCTCGTGACTTGCCCAAGTAAAATAAATATAAAACCACGCGATTAAAAATTGGATAATTATTTGTGGTTATTTTCTTGACCGATTCTGATTACCGCCTACAACGAAACGTCAAATCATTTTTTATGCACGACCAACAACAAATCTTTAACACATCGAACATCAGACCCGTCAGATGGCGCCGTTGCTTGGGAGGCAAATGGCTTAGTTTTGTGTTTTGAAAATTTTTGTTCGGTTTTCCGCATTCGAGTAGTCTGACCCTCAAATTATTCATTGTAAATTTCATTTTTTCTAGCATTTATTTTATTTTTTCAGCATTTATTTCTCTTATTTTATTTTTGATTTATTTTTGAGTTACTCTCTTACATTCTCTCTCTTATTTTTCTTGTGAGATACCCAGCGTACGTGGAGCGGATTTTAAAGAACTGACACATCTTCACCGACTTCCGAAAAAAACCATGAGTAATTTAAGATCGAGTCAAGTCGTGAGAGAGCGTAGAGTCTAGGATTTTATTTTCTGCATTTTTTTCTGTAATTAATTGCTTATTTATAGCGGTGTCGTTTGGACTCTCGCGTGTGTAAAAAGACCTTGAACTATTCTTGTGGTGTGTTGTGGCATGTTTCACTCTCCGATGAGGGTGGGGCCCCACTTGAGTGGTGACTAGGATAGACCTGCACAATACGGCTCTCAGGTGATTGTGCTCGTAGGATCTAAGGCCACAGTTAACTGTAATTGAGACGCACATACATCGATCAATTTAGCCAAATTTAACTCAATTCTTTCCCGCTAATAGAACTTTCTACTAGGTGCGGTTTTTCATTGGCTTGCATTCATATAGACTAAATTTTTCAATTCTGTATTGTAGCCCACATGGAGATTGCGAGGATTCACTGTAGGTCTTCTAACTGAGCATTCATCATAGTTTCTCACATGTGTCGGCTTTTTCCTAAATTTCTCCCTCTTGTTTTATCACATAATTCTAAAGGAAATTGGGACTGAATGGTAGATGTGCATTTGTTCTCATTTAATTTTTCAGTGATCACCTAATTAAAATTGGGACTGCTAAATATAGTTGATCTTAATAACCCATAAATTAAGATTTTTTTGCGGGAGAGCAACCCCGACCTTGGATGTTTTTATTTTTCTGAGTGAGCAAGAGACGAGACTTAAGGTTAGAGCCCAAAACCGGATTTTTATATTGACTACTGATTCTACCAAAAATGATTAGCTACTTCTCAGTGAGGATTTATGGGTAGCCAGTAAACGGTCTGGATTTCCATAGCAGAGTGGGTGGTTTAGAGGATACTATGTAAGGCTCCGTCCTCAAGTAATAGATAGTCGTTCTACGGTCCGTACGTACTCTCATACTGGCTGAAAGTATGTGCAACTAGTCGTAAGAATTTGGGAAAGTCATTACGAAAATTTCGGCACCTAACAGCTCGCTAAATTTTTTCCAAGATTCATTTATCACCAACTAAAATTGAAAAGAAAATAGCCGAACTTTTATGGCTTCATTATGTGATTTGGTAAACCCAGGGTTTGATTTGTGTTTGCATTGGTGTACGTGAACTGATATCAAAGATCAAAAGCTGCACATTTGATAAAATTTCTTTTGACTATCCCATGCAATCGGCTCTCTCCTTTCTTTATTTAAACCTCATCATGGAACTTTTGTATAAAAACTCTCCACATCCAAATCATGAAAATCATTGCAAACCCAAACCATCATTCCTTTCAGCACTTTCAAAAATGATCGAACATTTATCTGAAAATCCATCAGAGTTATACTATGAAAATGAATTTGTCTCGGTTAGGCCCAAATCAACTAAATCCTCTTCTTTCAATAATCCTCCAACATTTACGGAAGACTTTCACCCGTGGATGATTTCGGCACCTTCAATGAATTCCTACTCGAACCATCCGACCGCACATGGCCACCTACCATCTTGGACTAAACCGTCTTATTCTCGGTTTCTCGCTAATGAACCATTTCAAGATCAAAATACCTTTGTGTCTCATGACTGGTCAAGAAACCAAACCCAGATGGAAAGACTTGCACTTAATGATCATCAATGTTGGATTGACTGCAATGATCAAATCCCTATTGACCAACCCGAACATCACTCATTTGACCAGCCTATGCATACAGAGGACCACATAGATGATATCGACGCATATGCACCCTGTATGATCCCATTATTTGAGGATACGATCAATCATGACCATGAAAATAAGACTATACTCAAACCAGGATTACATACCCGAGTCACGGCATGTTGAGTATGAGACTCACACTTTCCCGCAAAATCCTTCCGCTGAGCAACCTCCTTCCATAATTTTTGATGAGAAATTTTCAGACAAAAATGATCATATATTGGGCATTCCAAGAAACTCTTCTCCAAGCACATACAGGAAAATGGAAGATGAAAATATTGAACTGCAAAAATACACATCAACTGCTCCCATGGTTGATCATGAACAGAATTTTGAGAGTGATATTTCAAGGATAAATAAAAGATTTGAATTAATGGAGGATAGATTTCAAAAATTTACCGGTCAAATATTCTTAATCTCAGGTGGCTCGGATATAAAAATGAATGAGGAAATGATTGGATCTAAGATTGAAAATGTTGAGGATATCAGAAACCTAGGGACGATTCCAACAGCAGCACTTCTACTTATTATTCCCCTAGACATGACTAAGCCTCTAACTCTTACTCTGAACATCAGAACCCCCGCTCATCTAAGGAACACACCACATCACCACACCACACAGAATATACCAAAAAATGGGAATATTCAAAAATACCAAAAAATCGAAAATCTAGAAAATTTCATAAAAAATGAGACTGAAGAAGATTTGAAGAATTTGGATCCTGTTTTACGGGAAGCACTGGAGAAACGATTGATTTTTGAACTTCCCTTTATAAAGGCCATTGAACACTTCCCTGGCCTTAAAGGACTTGTAATGGACAAATTAATGATCAAAAAGTCGGGCAGGATATGGACAAAGACTGGAAGACATATCTTGTCAATGGCCTCCTCCTTGGTGTTGAGGAGAAAAACCAAGAGATGCATAGTGAAGCGGTTGCCCAGATTTGACTGTATTATTTAAGACACAATTTTCACCCATGCTCGGATTGATGACGATTTACCGATCAATATCCTCCCGACCTCTGTATTTCACAAACCCAAACTCGGACCGATCAGGAAGATATGAGAGATTGTTCAATTGGCTGACCGATCAATAAAGCGGCCGAGAGGAATCATTCCTGTCATCATGACCTTCCAAGGTGCTCCGCTCAAAGTAGAATTCACGATCATCGATATTGAGCATCAAGGAGAATTCACTCAGTCTCCAATTATTCTCGAAAAACCATTCTTAGCATTAGCTAAGGCAATTATTGATTGTGAGACTCGGGAAATCAATTTTACAGCATTGGAAGCACTTCGATCTGACCCAGTCTTTGAGGAACCACGATTTTTTGATGCAACCCACGAAGTCCCCAACAACCATAACCATGAAGCAGTAGAAGAGCCCTACCCTGCTACTACACTGAGATATCGGTTGTTGATGAGACTATTGGTTTAGAGAATCTCCCCCTGCTCCATTCCCAACCGCTCTCACCATAGAGAATCATGTATATGGATCATATGATCCGGAGACTTATGCATGGGCACACCCTGGGTCAACCTACTCTGACTACATGGATTACATCAACTCGACAGGAATGCTCCAACATCAAATCAATAAAGAACGAACATATAGAGACTCTACCCAGTATTTCAATTCCTGTGGATCTCAAAATAGACAAATCTTTCTTCTATGATCCTGAGACATATGCATGGTTGTACTGAAGGATATGGTATAATCCGCAAGCGCATCACGGAAGCGTGAGCGTCGTATCGAATACGATGAAGAACGACTAGTCGCACTAATTGTTCTATGCAACAGAAATTAAAAAAATTTTATGCAATGAAACCACATGATCCAAGAACACTTCTCGGATCGTTTCATCTAAACCACAAACAAGTAATGGGATTACCTCTTGAAGCGTGGTTGCGATCGAGTCTCTAAACGAAGAGACCTCCTGTCTCAAGTCCGATTCGATGGAGGAGACGCTTGCGAGCGTGTGGATGAATCGTGTGCTTCTCGCAATCCATGTTGATGATCCAAGCAGCGGATCTCCTAATCTTGACATACGAGATCTGACGTCTTCTTCACGAGAGCGGCACACCAAAGGAGACGGAGATCCACGAGCAAACGATCGGACAACATAACGACGACGCTGCGACGATGAAGACTCTCTCTACGGCATCCATGGTGGACGGCCATGAGAGGGAGAGAGAATAGGCATGTAGAGAGAGATGTGCTTCAAAAGCATGGGCTAAGAGAGCATGGTATGCCTCTCTATTTATAGGGTTTTTGGATCCATGGATCTCAATCCATGGGACATATAAAATCAATAGATGAGATTGATTTATGTCTAATCCAATTGTCAAGATTGTTGTTGGTAAAAGCCAACAACTTGTGATTTAATTTAAATCAAATATATTTGATAAATCAAATACAAATCAATCCTAAATTAAATCAATCAAATAAGGAGGCAATTGACATGGAGATTACATCTCCCATGTCAACATGGTGGACGGACCAATTCCATATAGGACTTGGTGGCCGTCCACATGTTACCATGTGGAGGCAATCTCAAGAGATTTCATGGGATTGCATATCTCCATGGAAATTTTCTTTATTTAATCCAACAACTTTTGTTGTGATTTATTATTCAAAAATAATTCATAATTAATTTTAAGAATATTGTAATCTTACCATTGGAAATTTGTGAATCACATTCACAACCGAAAACAAAATATAATTCACATTTTCAATTAATTACACAATGTGTATCCAATACACATCAATAACTAATTAACAAATATAAATTATAATTAGCTCTCTCTAATATATTATAAATCACATTTATAATATATTATGAATAATATAAATAGTGATATCCACATTATTCATATCCATGATAATTAAATCACATTTAATCATCTTGGATCTCCATTCTCACGTCCCAAATAATATGAATCACATTCACATTATTCACATCTTTGATAATCAAATCACATTTAATTATCTAAGATAATTCTTCTTATAATATGAATCAAATTCATATTATTCTTGATAATTAAATCACATTTAATTATCCATTTTCTCAATGCTCGGATACATATATCAACAATAGAATTATCCATGAACTCTTTCAAAGATAATGCGCTTTCTCCGCGAATACATGGAGATAAGGACAGGGCGATTGTATTGTTCCATGTATAGTGACATGGATATTAAGATCACATCTCAAATCCAGATCTCGGGCCTCCCATAGATGCTTGATTAAATCAAGACCGCAAAATATGATCTTCTCATTGAATCTGAATCGCATTCAGATCAATGTCCAAAATTTGGACTAAGATCATATTACTTCTCTACTGAGAGGAGTCACTAAAATCCAGACCCATTTCATCACTCCCTAGGAATGGAAGCATCATGGTTATACAATCGATGATCACATCACCCTAAGGTATTCCCAATACATGTACATCCTGCATACTGGAAGACTCAGAATAATCCTGAAGTATAAGATCATTTTTACATTGTCTACTTCGGGGATTTATCATTAAGTTTCTCATTCGATCATTGGGAGTTGGTATAGATCATATACTTTCCAAAAGCATATATCATACCTAGGTCTTGATCATATACTTTCCAAAGTATATATCAAACCTACAAATTCAGTCAAGCTTCCAAAGCGAGATGACCGTGCACGGAATTTGATTCTTCCCAATATCTCATGAGTGAGCTCATGTCTTCCGGTTCAGTAATGAACCTGTATGATTCCTTTGAGAGATCGTATTACTCATATGCCCTTGCATGCACACCAGCGCGCCGGTGTATAGACCTTGATTAGGTCATCAACCTATTGGTCTGCCAAATGTACATACTCAAACATATAGTAACATATCTGTCTCCGGTCAGAGGATGTGTGCCTATATCATGACAGCATACGATATAGGACTTTGGTTATCTCGATCTCTTAAGTTAACTCTTCGACCTAACTTATCTAACACCTCAGAATCTCTATTCATATGCAGAGGACCTGCATCAAGAGGTCAGTTAAATATCAGCCTTTAGAGAAAGAATTGACATCTCCTTCTCATGTTGGAGATCATCTCTTAATAATCATTTAACGGTGCTTGATGAGTCCTCAATCTAACTCTTTAGATGTTCATCCAAGCACCAGCCTCTATGATTCAATATTTGAATCAACAGCTGTATGATCATCAAGATGGCCATGGTACATAACCCTAATTGTACTAAGGGACCTATTGTGCAAATTTTGTATTCTTTATTCAGATTTGGGAATGATATTCGCAATAACATTTATTGCATAATGGCTCGCCATGGGCTCGCATGTCCAACAATCTCCCACTAGCCCAAAGAGCCATTAATGGGCTAATCATTTAAACCCACACTCATGTGACAATCATAGGCTATTTAGAAAATAGTTAGGTAAGCTGATCAGTCACTCTGTTCCCAAGAGACTATGTCAAGTCCTTTTACGGCACTTGCATATCCCCTAGTAATAGTTCTCGCATCCAATGCGAATGTTGCATCTTATGCAACCAATACTCAATTTCATTATAGTATCCTTGACACTATAGCTCGATAATTATTATAACTTGTATGTCCATAATCCTTATCAGAATACATTTATTCCTAGAGATCTCTATCTCCTAAGGTATCAACAGTTAAGACCTTTTAGATCACTATCTATAAAGTCTTAATTTCTTGAAGATAAGACTTTGAGATCACTATCTCAAAAGTTTTGCCTTCTATGAAGATATTGTTATTACTGCAATCAAGTGTTTTATCACCATAGTAGGATTAGTAACAGTTTACTACTCCCACTGCATGGTAGACATCTGGCTTTTGTACACATCTAGCATACACCTGGTTTCTTGGAACCGATGCACAAGGGCAAGCAGTTTGCAATCACATCCTCAACTATTTAAGGTGATATCCCTTTAGATAGGTCAGTACCATATCTTTGAGGATAAGAAACCTTTCTTGGAATTTTCCAGAAAATGAAAATGTCCAAGGTGTACTGTTAGTGTGACTGTCCCAATACCCTCTTCTCTTTGCTTTTTAACAACTTGAGAACTAAGATCTAAAAGGTATCCTTGAGATCATATCTCGAGGTATGGAACAACCAGATTATAAAACACTTATTATTATCATCCTTAGATCATTTCAAATGATTAGGATATCTACATTTAGCACGATGAACACAATGGCACTCCCACTAAGCTTCACATGGTACATCAAGATACTATCTGAAATTATAACATTTATGAATTCATCAGATCCAATGTTCCAACTTCAAGAAGCTTATTTGAGTCCAATAGATGGAGTTCTCTAGCTTGCACAACTTGATTTCCTCAACCATGAAGCCCTGGGGCTACTTCATACGAATATCCTCAGAGAGGCATTCATAGAGGAATGCAATCTTGACTCACATCAGGAAGATGTCATAGTCAAGTTGTGTAGCTATAGTTAGCAATATTCTGATGGGTTAAAGCAAGGTCACTGGAGAGCAAGTCTCATCGCAAGCGATGTCTTCTCTTCGGTGTGTAGCTCATGGCTACGAACCGTGCTTTGAAGGTCTCTACCTTCTCATTAGGTTCCCTCTTTCTCTTGAAGATCCATTTACACCTTAATGGGTCTTACCCATATAGGTGGATCCTCGAGGGTCCATATAAAACACTTGTATATGAAGTCTACATTAGACTTTTATTGCTAACATCCATCTTTCCATGTCATTATCCTATGAAGTCCGATTATTTTCAGACTTATGGAATACATCCTCAAACTTATTTGAAGAAGTATTAGTGTTTCATCTTCAATTATTCTTTTAGTTTCCGATTTCAAGAGCCTCATTATCTTCTCAAGACTAAATGAGTTCCTTTACATCATTTTCATCTTGATTCTTGAGAGTCTTGTCATCTAAGAATCACATTCTCATGATGAGATCTTTTTAAGAATCTCAAGGTCATAAAGATGGTATCCAATACCATCCTTTATTTTCCTAATGAAGTAGCACTCTCCAGTACCAGATTCCAGCTTAATTACATGGAACCTTATTAAGGATTTATATAATGTAGTCTCTACCGCATATATATATATATATACATGGAAACTAAGAGATAATTATGCTAAGATTAATCATTTATCAAATCATGTCACACATGATCAACTGAATCTCCCTACAACTCTATTGAGTTTAGGTTTATTAGGAGGATTGAGATAGGAATGATATTCACATCTCCATAAGGTATTCCTTGAATTCATCTAATAGGTACAAGCTACCTTGGTTAGATCAAATTCATTTCATCTTCCTTCAAACTTTAGTTCTAAACTAAAATTGTGAAATCTTTGAACATTTCAAAGTTTTCTAAGTGAAGAGAATAAATCTCATATCACACATAATCATTAATAGATATCACATATTCATAATGTTTATTCTGATATAGATGATTCACATACATCAATATGTATGAGATCTTGAATACCTTAACATCTTACACCATTCCAAGGAAGGGTGTATTGGACATTTTTACTTTGAATACAATATTCATAAGTATGCAAGTTTTGAAATTTTAGACATTCTAAAGTTTCATCTCTTAGTTGTCCATTGATCTCATCTACATGCATATGTCCAAAACATGATGCCACATCATTGTCAAATGATTTTTATCCTCCTATTGATTTATAAAGGTTTAATTTTCAGTATTAGAAATCTTAATGAACCATTCATTAATTTTCTAAATTAGCGGAGTCCACCAGATGTTAGACTACTATCTGAAATATATCCATCATAACTCTCTATGATAGGTTTATTCCAGAATTCATGTTTATTTCCAACATTTAGAAATAAACTATGAGTGTATTCTAATATCTAGGTCACAGAGACATTCTCTAAGACTAAGGGCTCCCACTGAAAATTTGAAGTCTATTGATCCAATGGAAATTGTTGCAACGATTGCATCACTTCCAACATTAATGACCATTAAACATTAAGATCAAATTTCTAATGTTCTAATACAAATGCAACCAATTGCAAGTGTCATTAGAAGATTGATATACAATTATTAAACTTTGTCTTATCAAATAAGCAAGTCAATTTCAATGATTATATGTAGATTATTCTGATGTACTATCCGATTCCTTCTTTAAGGATTCTAGATAGATTTGATACTCTTTGGAAGTCATATGGAAGTTACAGAAGTACAGTCAACTCTTTAACTATACTTCTTACTTGGGTCCAACCCATGCTTCCACTGCGCTCCCTTTATCTATAAGCAACCATTGCTTAAGACAAAGGATCTCTTATGTTAAAATCAAAATTTCAATATAAGAGTATTTCAACGTTTATACATGCTTCATTCAATTCATACAATATGAATATTATGAAGCTTCATGAATGACTAAAGTATATATAGTAGAATAATGACACTCATCGTATTTACATCCATTTAAACTCTTAAAATTTAGGTTCATGTATGTATTCAAGCAATTTGAATACATCATCTCCTATAGAGCCACCATTCTGCATAATGCAGAGAACCATGTCATTCATGATTATATGTCGAGAGCACATATGTATGCCAGAACATCTACTTAGATTTTATAAGGATTATTTGATAATTACGATCATTATCGATATGTCACTTCAAAAGTACATTCGATGAGATCAAGACTTATAGAGACATACAAACCCTGGGGTTTTAGTCCTATTGTCTATTTAATTATCATCCCTCATTATTATGAGGAAACTTGCGCATTGCAACCACATACATTATGTGTCCAATTGCAAGTACAATATATGGATCATAGGTCCAATCCATGATATTCTACTGGTTATTATTGAGTATAACATTGAGTGGGATTAAAGAAGGATTATCTGAAATAAGAAATTTGCATAAACATATATAAATATATAATTTACTTTGATTTATGAATTTTTATATCAAAATTATCTTGCCATGTCAATAATGAAAGTCCATTCCCTTGATCACTTTCACTGTAAGAGATATACTTACCATTATATCTCAAGCAAGATCTGGGATCTCCTTCCTTATCTTCGTTACAACCCAATAATATGAGAACCCGTAACTCGGATAAAAAGAAGCAGGAACACATTCCGCCTTGCAAGTCCAACTTGTATCTCTCAATTCGATCTTTAACACCTGGGCCCACCACCCCTAAGGTGATGTTGACCCGTCACTAATTGAACCAACCGTCAACATGAATACAACTCGCTATGCGCAATCCAATATCGCCCCAATAATATGAGGACCCGATATTGGGGTCACTACGCATACGTCCTTACTCTTTTGAGAAGCGATGAGTCCGATTTCAAATGGATCGTATGCAGGAGTTGTCACTTCGGACAGGCATCTCCTACATACAATATCTGACGACGAAACTCTTCGCCATGACGGGAGACCATGGATGTCACTTATGTGATCCTCCATATCATATTCAAATTCTAATTAATTATCATGAATCATATTCACATAATTAATTCTTCCAAGGGAAATGCACATCTATTCATAATAGAGTGTTTTTAATTGGATATAATTAACTTAATCATATTAAATTAGCAATTCAAATCAACCAATAAACTTGATTTTTACTTGAATATATGGTATTATCTCAAAATACGTGTTAATTCAAAATTTGATAATTAGAAAAATACATCATGATCTCTCAGGCATCATTCGTTCCCTACCAGTTGTCATGGCCAGTACCGGCGGGAGTGGGATGGACCGCATCCGGTGCAACCCGCTACCCCAGCGATCCCTGACTAGACACCATATCTGCCTTGGGAAAAAATAATATCGAGTCAATCACTTTGTACTTGATATGATTATCGGTTCTTCAACCGAAATTATACCATATAGTAATAATCAAAATATTTTTAATTATAAGGAAATTTGCTAGACAAATTCCCAATCCTATTCAAGCAAGGAGTTTGATGATTGTGTTTCCAATTATGATCTAGATCAAATCTAATCAATTTATTGGTTGAGGCCAAGTCAATTAAGGAGATAATCATCATCCAATATTTCTCAAATATTTTCCAAAATTATTTCATGAAATTAACAATTAATTTCACTAATTGACAATCACATGGTTTTGATTAGGACTGTAATTTTAGCAGTGACCCCTACTTACTAAAATTAACATATCTCAATCAATTTAAATCCAAATTAGACAAAATCAACTTTCAAAGATTGCTAATTTGATTTAGGACAGAACCTAAGTAATATTTCATGTATTTGGAGGCGGATAAAAATAGTAATTAACCCACTAATTATGTTAAGATTCGCAGTTCCCGCAACAGTAAATACATGTTCATTAAAACAACCATATCTCGAGCAAACGGAATCCAAATTACGTAAACTCAGATCATATGATTTCCTTATTTAATGATGAACAAAAACCAAGTTTTATTTTCGTGTTTAATTAATTTAAACAGGGTCGAAAATTATCACTAAATAGAGATGTGAAATTGAAATGCGATAAAACTTTCACAACCCTAGTGAACCCAAGTCTCCTTCGGTTTTATGGATTGTATCCAAAATGTTCGACCTAAAGCTCTGCTACCACTTGAAGGATATGGGATAATACTCAAGCGCATCATGGAAGCGTGAGCGTCATATCGAATACGACGAAGAACGACTAGTCGCACTAGTTATTCTATGCAGCGGAAATTAAAAAAATTTTATGCAACGAAACCACATGATCCAAGAATACTTCTCGGATCGTTTCGTCTAAACCACAAACAAGTAATAGGATTACCTCTTGAAGCGTGGTTGCGATCGATCCTCTAAGTGAAGAGACCTCCTGTCTCAAGTCTGATCCGACGGAGGAGACACTAGCGAGCGCAGGGATGAATCGCGTGCTTCTCGCAATCCATGTTGATGATCCAAGCGGCGGATCTCCTGATCTCAACATACGAGATCCGACGTTTTCTTCATGAGTGAGGCGCATCGAAGGAGACAGAGATCCATGAGCAAACGACCGGGCAGCATAACGACGACGCTGCGGCGATGGAGACTCTCTCTAAGGCATCCATGGTGGACGGCCATGAGAGGGAGAGAGAAAAAGCGTGTAGAGAGAAAGAGAGAGAGAGAGAGATGTGCTTCAAAAGCATAGGCTAAGAGAGCATGGTATGCCTCTCTATTTATAGGGTTTTGGGATCCATGGATCTCAATCCATGGGACATATAAAATAAATGGAAGAGATTGATTTATGTCTAATCCAATGGTCAAGATTGTTGTTGGTAAAAACAACTTGTGATTTAATTTAGATCAAATATATTTGATAAATAAAATACAAAATCAATTCTAAATTAAATCAATCAAATAATTAGGCAATTGACATGGAGATTACATCTCATATGTCAACATGGTGGACGGCCACCAATTCCATATTGGACTTGGTAGCCGTCCACAAGTTACCATGTGGAGGCAATCTCATGAGATTTCATGGGATTGCATATCTCCATGGAAATCTCCTTTATTTAATCCAACAACTTTTGTTGTGATTTATTCTTCAAAAATAATTCATAATTAATTTTGAGAATATTGCAATCTTACCATTGGAAATTTGTGAATCACATTCATAATCCAAAATAAAATATAAGTCGCATTTTCAATTAATTACACAATATGTATCCAATACACATCAATAATTAATTAACAAGTATAAATTATAATTAGCTCTCTCTAATACATTATAAATCACATTTATAATATATTATGAATAATATGAATAGTACTATCCACATTATTCATATCCATGATAATTAAATCACATTTAATCATCTTGGATCTCCATTCTCACGTGCCCAAATAATATGAATCACATTCACATTATTCACATCTTTGATAATCAAATCATATTTAATTATCTTATATAATTCTTCTTATAATATGAATCAAATTCATATTATTCTTGATAATTAAATCACATTTAATTATCCATTTTCTCAATGCTCGGATACATATATTAACAATAGAATTATCCATGAACTCTTTCAAGGATAATGCGCTTTCTCCGCGAATACGTAGAGATAAGGACAGGGCAATTGTATTGTTCCACGTATAGTGACTTGGATATTAAGATCATATCTCAAATCCAGATCTCGGGCCTCCCATAGATGCTTGATTAAATCAAGACCGCAAATCTAATCTTCTCATTAAATCTGAATCGCAATCAGATCAATGTCCAATATTTGGACTAAGATCAGATTACTTCTCTACTGAGAGGAGTCACTAAAATCCAGACCTTTTTCATAACTCCCTAGGAATGGAAGCGTCATGGTTATACAATCGTTTATGATCACATCACCCTCAGGTATTCCCAATACATGTACGTCCTGCATACTGGAAGACTCAGAATAATCCCGAAGTATAAGATCAATTTTACACTCTCTACTTCAGGGATTTGTCATTAAGATTCTCATTCGATCATTGGGAGTCGGTATAGATCGTATACTTCCAAAAGCATATATCATACCTAGGTCTTGATCATATACTTTCCAAAAGTATATATCAAACCTACAAATTTAGTCAAGCTTCCAAAGCGTGACTACCTTGCACGGAATTTGATTCTTCCCAATATCTCATGAGTGAGCTGATGTCTTCTGGTTCGGTAATGAACCTGTATGATCCCTTTGAGAGATCATATTACTCATATGACCTTGCATGCACACCAACGCGCTGGTGTATAGACTTTGATTAGGTCATCAACCTATTGGTATACCAAATGTACATACTCAGACATATAGTAACACATCTGTCTCCGGTCAGAGGATGTGTGCCTATATCATGACAGCATACGATATAGGACTTTGGTTATCTCGATCTCGTTAAGTCAACACTTCGACCTAACTTATCTAACACCTCCGAATCTCTATTCCTATGTAGAGGACATGCATCAAGAGGTCAGTTAGATACCATCCTTTAGATAAAGGATTTCCATCTCCTTCTTAGGCTGGAGATCATCTCTTAACAATCATTTGACGGTGCTTAATGAGTCCTCAATCTAATCTTTAGATGTTCATCCAATCACCAGCCTCTATGATTCAATATTTGAATCAACAGCTGTATGATCATCAAGATGGCCATGGTACATAACCATAATTGTACTAAGGGACCTATTATGCAAATTATGTATTCTTCATTTCAGATTTGGGAATGATATTCACAATAACATTTATTGCATAATGGCTCGCCATGGGCTCGCATGTCCAACACGCACCCATGGGCAACCTACTCTGAATATCTTGACCAAATCTTCCCAAATCGAGAGTGCACCAACATTCAAAAGACTAAGAACAAACACGCAGGACGAACACCGACCAAGGAGAAGAATTCCAATGGTTATTCATCTGGATACTCAAGTGAACCGACAACTTCACGAAGCAAGAAAAAGAAAGTCACCTTTGACCTTTCAAAAGAGGAATCAACTGATGATCCCTCATCAGGTCCGGAAAAGGTAATCTATATGAGTGAAGTCTGTTCGGCAGCTCTAAAACCATATCTTCGCAAGGATCTAAAAATCGACTCTCGTTGGACAAACTCTCGTTCCTAACTACTATTCATCCAAAGCTGATGCTCCTGCCCTCATCAAGTACACTGGAATTATTTCTTATGAGCTGACTGAGACCGGTGCTTCTGAGTATTCATCCGAGGACAAACCACTTGATCCCAAGAAGGAACGAATTCTGAGGAAACAATTGAAGAAACAGAAAGACATGAATATCTGGAGTGTGTCCACATTCAATACTATTCCTTTGAGGATTACTCTGATGATGGCTACCTTTCATCTGACTCAAACGCATCTACAATCCATCATGATTTTTCTGAGGATGACTCTGATAATAGTTGGGAATCATATCCTTCTTCTCCTTCTCGTCATTACGATCTCCCACCACAGGCTCACAAAAAGATCAGCCAGAAACCTCCTTAATCATCGGCTACCCACCCTCCCTCCCGACTACATCGGCACCTTGTACAACTTCTTCCTCTACTTAGGCCAAGGCCTAAGTATAGGGGGAGACCGATGCCATCTGTGTATACCATCCTTCTCCTATCTCATGATCACCTCACTTCCACCCTTCTTTTATACTTAGGCTGACCAGAGCCTAAGTATAGGGGGAACCGACACCCCCTGTACATACTCTCATTATCCCGACCGCTTCATTTGTTTTCCGCCCTTCTTCTATACTCAGACTATAGCCGAAGTATAGGGGCGAACCGATGTGTCTCTTTCTTTTTCTTTCTCTTTTCCTTTTTCACCCTCTTATGCTTAGCCCGAGCTATGCCTTCTTTAGGCTTCTTGTGCTCTGAGGGTACAACACTCGCTAAGTATAGGGGGGTCTGTATATATACTTCGTATATATTTTACCCATATCTCATTCTTTTGCGTAAGTCTATATGTATTTACGGGGTGGGTGATTTATTTGAAAAAAAAACAAAAAAAAGAAGAAAAAGAGGTTTGCCACTAACTGTGACTAACCCAAAAATTTTTTAAAAAAATGGCTTCTTATTCATTTTTTGCATAAAAAACCAAAAATCCCTTGCATAAAAAATATAAAAAACCCACAAAAAGGAAAAAATGTGTCTGCATTTTCACACACCTATACTTCACCCAGCATCGCATCCATTTACATATGTGAAAAGTCTTTGAGTTCTGAACCGAGTTATGAACAGAAACCGAGAGTGGTCTGGACTTGACCTTAATCCACCTAATTTCAGAGGAACTTCACCGAGAAATAGGATTTTAGAAGCATCAGGTCTTTGACTTAATTCTTTGAGTTCCACATGACAATGTGCAGTGTTTGACTCTTAGTGTCTAACCTGGTCTCTTCATTCTGGGTACAACTCTGGAATAGGGAATTAATTTGTATCTCGCACTATGCACTTAGCTCAACTCAAACGGGATGTTGGAAGACTGTGTGAGTTTCTTTTCTGGTAGCGTGGAAATCTAAAGACCGGAGTACGGGTTGACATAAAGCTTCGGAAAAGGGATGGACGGCTGGGCACATTTTTTTCTAAGACCCCAAAAAATGTACGGAAACAAAAAGATTCTATATCCGTAGGGGCACAATAAGATCCAAGCAGAATCACAAAAAATTCCAAATACAAAGAAGCATTTTACCAAATAAATATCTGACCAAAAAGGTCCAAGATTCAAAGAAAATCTGCATATCTTGGTGGAGACTCGACTACACTGGCCGGCTTCACAAGAAGAGGTGACTACACTGGCCACCCTCCAGTTTTTTTCTCCTTCTTCTAACTTCTCCCCTCAATACGATTGTGAACACAGCGCGATAGACCTTAGAAGGAAATACCTGACTCCCCGAGGACGATTTACTGGAGTGGAGAGGAGCATGGTAGTCCGGCATTTTGGATGGGAAGAGCTAAAACTTTTCATACACATGAGTCGATTGTTTAATGTTCATAGGGTATGCTTTGGGAAGAGGATTGATCTAAGATGACTTCTGAGCCGAAACTGTGACAATGATGTGTAGAACTTGAAGGTTGTTGATTTTAAAATTCTAAGTCTCACAGAAGTTCCGCCACACTAATAATCCAAAGGTTGGGTTTGGTTCACTCTCCCTTTAGCTCATGGTCTTGGTATGGAATCCAATCTCATTTCACCTCATGGCATTTCTTTTTGATGCTCAGGGACGAGCATGGATTAAGTTTAGGGAGATGATGAATCTCGGATTCATCACTCTAAATCTCATTAATTAATCTCAAATCCCTCAAAATCAACAGCATTTCTGCATCTATTCTGCATAATTAGCATTCATGCATGTTTTTATAAGAATTGCATTTTAGCACTATTTTTTGCACAAATAAGAAGCCAAAAATCTAAGCCATAAATGACCTGTAATTAACCTATACTCATTCATGCTAACTCAAAATGACCCAAAACCACCTCCGTTGTGTTCATATCACTAACAAGAATAGATGAAAAATACAAAAAAAAAATCACTAACCCAAATAAGTGGACCAAAAACCCAAACCCTAATTTCAGGATTTCCGGACTAAAAACCTCATATATTCCCCATCCAGTGTCTGTTTTGATCCTACTCACTTTTGAAATAATGTACATTCAATTCCCTTCAAAACAAGATCAAGTTTAAGCGAATCAGAGCCCGTATGTGAAAGTTGGGTTTTGGGCCTCTTTTTATACATTTTTTATTTTAGCGGTTTTTGACCTGTTATTTTATGTACATAATTAACATATTTTAGTTCATTTCTTTTTCATTTGTCTTCTTTGATGAAAGTTTTATTAAAATGCGTAAAAATCCAAATCTAAATTGAGCTTGAAATCAAAGAAACAAATTGAGTCCGAGTCTTCACTAACTACTTGTACAAAATTAGTCTTTTTCGTATTTTATTTTACTTCTTCTTCTTCTTAATTAATAAAAATACAAAAAATAGCTTAATATGTAATTATTGATCTTTGATTTTATCACATTTTTATGTATTTTTATCTGGTTTAAAAATGATATAAAAATTACAAAACCCAAAAATCAGGGTATTCTATGTACATGGGATATCCCAAAAATATCACTTTATGCAATTGATCGATTTTGGTTTAGATGTCTTCATGAAAGTTGTAGATATCATCGAGACAAGCAATTTTCGTGACGAAACTTTTTTGTTTCGAGGCCTTTTACTATTTATTATTGATTTTACAAAGTATTTATTTGTGGATTTTTGTGGTGCTAACACGTGACAGCTCCTGGAGCCGCCAATGTTAGCCATTTTTGGCATTATTTTTATTTCGTTTTTATAAATAAAATAAAATTAAAAAGGCCCGCACGTGCGAGGCACGTGCCGCCCAGGCACGTGCCAAGCACGTGTGTCACCCTCTCCTCTTTGAGCACCACGTGGCATGCTCACGGCCGTCCTATCTCTGCCGATCGAATGGTCGATGTACTTCATCTTCTTCCCCCAATCTCGTTGAGCGCCGCCATCTCCCTTGATTCCTCCGCTGCCAAATCACCACCACTCCGCAAATCTCGCGGCCAAATCAATTGCCTTCCTCGATTTCGGCCATCGCCGATCATCAAATCTCCAACCCCAAATCCCCTCCAATCGGATCTTCGTCCACATCAAGATCTTCGATCATTAATCAGATCCCCAAATCATCGCGGCTTCCGTCTCTACAATGCCCATCGACGCCCCTATTTAAAGGCCATTGCCACCATCACCAAAACCATCCGCTGATATCTTGAAGCATCGACGGCGGTGACAGCGCCGTCGTATCTCTCCAACTAGATCCAAGGATCTTCGGTCCTCGTTGCAGCGGCGACATCCTCGCCCGTACTGCCCCAGCTCCGCCTCTGTGTCGAGCCTCCGACAATCATCTTCTACGACTTCTCCGGTCAATCGCAACATGGCCTTCACCGACTTCAACCTCTGGCTTCGGCCTTCTTCTCCGACACGACTCACCACCAGGAGCCATAGCATCTTCTGCTTCACCAGACATTCTCTGCCTTAACCGATCCTTCGACAATGCCCACGACATCGACTGGAGCTTCAACACCATCTTCATCAGCATCGGGATACACTGCCCGAAGCTTCGATGACCATCCACCAGTCGCAAGCCAACCGGAGCTTCACTTCCAACTACGGCCACCGATGCCTCCGTCGTGGCCGGAGGCCCTCCGACCCCTTCCTCCTCCGCATCCCAGCAGCGGTCGGGCGATGAACCCAAGACCCCCGCCACGTGCCGCGTACGTAGGGGCGGGGGGATGTCAGCAGCGAACGTCAGGTCGCGTGCTCCGCACGTGACTGCGGGGCAATTTGCAAAAGACCCCCTTGCCATTCCAGTTATTTATAGAAAGATCCACCTTATCCAGGGGTCATGTGTGTTGCACGTGACCTCTGGGAATTTTGCAGAGAACTCCCCCCACTCTTCGGTAATTATAGATACATTATTTGCATTATTTATATATTTATTCTTAATTGCATAAATACCCATGTAATCCCCTTTAGTTTTGAACCTCTTTATGGCATTATTTTTATTCATCCAAAAATAGCACTGTGTTCCTCACTTTATTCTCTACATTTTGACATATTGTGGACATTTTTGTGATTGACGGTTAATCATTAATTAATTATTTTGTGTAAAATCACATAATTTGCCCATTTCTTGCTCTAAAATTTATATTTGATTAACCGTTGCTCTAAAAATTCCCAAAAAATTGTATATTGTAGAATTAATTGTGCTTGACATTGTGCCTAAAAAGAATTGCATTTGCATGCATATATTGCCCTGTAAAAATCATTTGCATATTTCAGTGTTTGATTTTTAATAGGTATTAAATCTCCTATTTTTGAGGTTTAGGATTTTTCTTAGATCTATCACCTAGTGATAGATATTAGATAATTTTAAACCCCGAAAATAAGTAGGTTTAATATTTAATATAATTAAATATTGAAATTCATCTTGTTTGTATTTAAAATTCATAAAAATTTCATATTGCGACCCAAAATTCTAAAAAAAATATAATGCATTCATTTCATCATATTTTGCATCTTGGCCAAGTTTTGTATTTTTCAGACATCGTTTGATCAACTTTTATATTTTAGTCCTTAAAATAGGAAAAAATTGAATTTTGCATCCTTTATTGCATTAAAAATTACAAAAAAAAAGACCGCCTCGAAAACTGTGCACGAACTTTGATAGACATAATTCTAGGATGTTCCTTTGCCTCCATGTGTTCGACCTTTGAACTTGCCCAAGTAAAATAAACATAAAACCATGCGATTAAAAATTGGATAATTATTTGTGGTTATTTTCTTGACCGATTCCGATTGTCGCCTACAGTGAAACACATCTTTAACACAGCGAACATCAGATCTGTCAACCACTAATTGATCTGAAAAGTCTTAACCCCAAATCCTATAAGGTTCCTCTGATAATTAGGTGTATTAAGGTATTAAACAATCTCCATTTTCCAATTTAATTCCAAACTAGTTTAAATGTCAACTATGATTCAGAAGAATATACAAATATATGCAAAAATCTTTTTATGCAAAATATTTGAAAATGTGAAAATTTTTTGAAAATGTTTGAATGCATGCATGAATACAAAAGCTTTGCAAACTATTTACAAACATTTACACAAGGGTTTTTGCAAACTTTTATTTTTCAATAATTTTACAAAACTTTGTACTATATACATAATTTTGATGCAAAAATATTTACACAAATTTTACAAACAAATCATTTTTGAAAACATTTGTATAAAAATCATTTTTATAAATAGCTATGTATGTGCAAGAAAGAATTTTATGTACAGGAAAATTTAAAAAATTTTGTGATTTTTAAGCTTTTGATTTTAGCCATTTTATTTACTAACACGACACAAAGTAAGAGTTATGTCTAAAGTATAAATGTAATATATACGGCAACCCCCTATACCTAGAGCTCGAACGATGTCCTCAAAGTGATCAAAGAGCGATGAAGAAGACAGAACTCATGCTTAGTATTAGGGAGTGAAAAGAAAAGGCTATACTACAATGACGAATGAAAGAATTAAAATCAACAGAAATAGGTGATTCCCCCTATACTTAGGATCAAGTAATCCTAAGTATAGAAGACTGTACACAAGGGGAAGACTGAGGGTTAGAATGTACAGGGTCTACCTCCCCTATACTTAGGGTAAAATATCCCTAAATATAGGAAGCAAAACAGAGGTAAAAAGAATCAAAAGAATAATAAAAAATCTGACACCCCCACTATACTTAGGGTAAAGTACACCCTAAGTATAGCCTAATCATAAGATGTAAATGGGGTGTTAGACAAAAGAATGTGTGATATGGACATCTAGATCTATACAAGGATGGAGGAAAATGATAATCAGGCATGAGATGCAAATGGTTTGAGTCAAAGACTACATCTCATGCAAAATGAATCGGGGCAACGTCAACGATCAGCGGATCGTGATCTAGATATGACTTGAGGCGCTGATCGTGAACGCGAAAGGTGGGCTCAGATGACATCTCATATATGTCGATACTTCCATTGTCATGCACCTTTCGGACCAGGTATGGTCCTTTTCACTTACTCTGCAATTTCCCTGGAAATAATCTAAGCATGTCATCGAACAACCATATTCTTTGATCTGGCTCAAATTGTTTATGGTTGATATGAGACTCATGCCACATCTTTACACGCTCCTTATATTGTAGGCTGCTTAGAAAGGTTGTATCTCTAAGCTCCTCCAGGGCTGCCAATTATGCCTTCCTTTGATCATATATATACTCTGGATCCAATAATATCTCAGTGACAGCCCATAGTGACTTATGCTTAATCTCAATAGGTAAATGGCATGCCATGCCATAAACGAGATGAAAGGGATACGTACCCAAAGGAGTCTTGAAGGAAGTCTGATATGCCCACAAGACAGAGTCCAATAGCTGTGACGAATCCTTTCAGTCTGGGAGGACTACCTTCTGCAGTATTGTCTTGATCTCCATGTTCGATACTTCAGCAAGACAATTGGTCTGAGGGTGATATGGAGTGGCAACTCGATGGTTTATGCTAAACTCGTTAGCAAGGGCCTTTACCTTGTCGTTGATAAAATGAGACCCCCCGTCAGATACCAATACTCTAGGCACCTTGAACCGTGAAATCATATTCTTCCTCAAAAATCTGCAAACAGTCCTAGCATCTGCGGTTCGGGCGGGTATGGCCTCAGTCCAATGACTAAAATAATAAATAGCCAATAGAATGTAGTCAAATCACTGACTCTTAGAAAATGGACCCATGAAATCGATGCCCCATGCATCAAAAACCTCACAGAAGTGAATGGGCTGCATCGACATCATATCACGCTGTCCACAAGTGCCCATCCTTTGACAGTCAGTGCACCTCTTCACGAATTCATCAGAATCATTGAAGAGGGTAGGCCACCATAGGCTGGATTGGAGAACTTTCTGTGTTGTTCTCCTCCTAAAATGATGGCCTCTTGCCTCAAGCTTGTGGCAGTAAGCGAGGACGCTATGGTGCTCCTCCTGAGGAATGCACCGACGCTAGACGTTATCCCCTCCCTCATGATAAAGGATGGGATCCTCCCAATGGTACAACTTGGCCTTCATGAGAAAGGTTTCATGTCGCTGTCTGGGACAACCATGTGGAACATTCTTGGCGACAAGATAGTTCACAATGTCGGTGTATCATGGGAGCGAGGCGATAGCAAGGATCGCCTCATCTAGGAAGGTTTCAGTAATAGTCTCAATCTGCTCAGATTCCTCAAGATTCTCTAATTGGGAGAGATGATCCGCAACTACATTCTTAACTCCAGGCTTATCCTTAATATCAATATCAAACTCCTAGAGCAGAAGGATCCATCTAGTCAATCTTGCTTGGGCATCCTTCATTGCCATGAGGTATCTGATGGCGGTATGATCAATATAGATAGTCACTCTAGATCCAAGAATATACAATCTGAACTTATCCAAGGCAAATGTTATGGCTAGCATTTTTTTTCTCCGTGATTGCGTAGTTCCATTAAGCGGCATCCAATGTTAGCCTAGCATAGTGAGTGGCAAATGGTAAACCGTCCCTCCTATGTCCTAGCACAGTCCCTATGGTAAAATCAAAGGCATCCGTCATGATCTCGAATGGGAGAGACCAATCAGGAGGCTGAAAGACAGGAGCCTCAACAACTAGATGCTTGAGAGTCTCAAAAGATGCAAGACACTTATCATAACAATGAACTCGATGTCTTTCATTAGTAGATCAATGAGCGGTCGGGCAATCCTGTTGAAGTCCTGAATAAAACGTTGGTAGAAACCAACATGTCCTAGAAAAGACCGCAATTGTCGCAGGTTGGACGGTGGATTGAGTTTCCTAATGATATCCATCTTGACCAGATCAACCTCCATTCCCCTGTTGGAGATGATATGACCAAGCATCATCTCCTGAGTCACCATGAAGTGACTTTTCTCCCAAGATATAACAAGATGCATCTCAATGCAATGCTAAAGCAATCGGTCCAGGCAATCAAGATAAGCATCAAACTCATCACAATAGACCGAGAAATCATCCATGAAGACCTCTAAGCAGTCACCCACCATGTCCGAAAAGATGGACAACATGCACCTTTGGAATGTCGCTGGGGCGTTACATAGACCAAAGGGCGTCTGTCTGAAAGCATGAATCCCAAACGAACAGGTGAATCTCGTCTTGTCCTGATCTTCGGGTGATGCGGCCACCAGATTATAACCGGAGTACCTGTCAAGGTAGTAATGACTCTTCCCAGGTAGTCTCTCTATAATTTGATCACTAAAAGGCAGCTGGAAATGATCCTTCTTGGTGGCCTGGTTCAATCATCTGTAGTCCACACAGACCCTCCAAGAAGTGAGTATCCGGGTAGCGATCTCCTCTTCAGACTCACTCACAACTGTGGTGATGCCCATCTTCTTGGGTACCACATGCAATGGACTAACCCACTTGGAGTTGGAGATGTGGTAGATAAAATTGGCGCTCCACCGTTTCAATATTTCTTTCATTACCACCTCTCGAAGATTCGGGTTCAGCCATCGTTGGAGCTCACGCGATGGCTTCGTGTCCTCTTCAAGATAGATATGGTGGGAGCACATGGCCATACTTATCCCCTGGAAATCGGCTACGCTCCATCCCATCACCTTGCGGTTCCTTTCAAGAACCTCCATCAAACGAGATTCTTGCTCTCTAGTCAAATATGTTGAGATAATGATTGGGTACATCTCATGCTCGCCCGCAAGGAATCTTTACTTCAGCAACTGTGGCAAAGGCTTCAACTTAGGGCAACTGGGAGCTGGCAAATCTGGCTTTTGGAATGTCTGAGTGAATGAAACCATATCTGAATGTGAGAATTCTCACTGATCATGATTGTCTGGTGAAGATGGCCCTGCTGGTATGTTTGTGCTCGATGCTGGCTAGGTCTCCACCCTAGTTGTTGGCTCTGTGGGAATCAGACAAGGCAAATAATCATTGAAATCATCCTAGTCTATGTCTGAATCAAGGGCTCTGAATCAGAATCACATGATATGAAATTTGCTTCGCTATCACGAACGCGGTTGTCAACCTCAAAAGTGTCCTCGACCAAGAGTGTGCTCTCTGAACTCTCCTTTGCCAGAAGTTGTAAATCTGCAGTGTCTGAAGGTGAGAGAAGAGCTCGTGAAACGGGGTCAGACCAAGCGGCTTCAAAATTAGTGATCACAAAGTCGCACTCCTGGTGGACATCTTGTTCTGCCTCTGTCGCTTGCTCTGCATCGTTGAACTGCTCTGAGTAAGCTAAATCTCGCGCTCTAGTCTCGTCAATCTTCTCTATTTGTATACTCTCACCCTCGATGCGAAAGTACACCTTCCCACTATCATTGTCGGACACCGCCTTGGCTGTGGTCAGGAATGGACGTCCTAGAATGATGGGGGTATCGGTCATAGCCTCAGGGATCTCCATGTCCAACACAACGAAGTCCACGGGGAATTTCAGGCCCTGAATTGTGACGACCACATCCTTCAGCAACCCCTTTCGGCCTCTTGACAGATCGATCAGCAAACTGAAGGACTGTCCTACTCTGTCTAACAGGGCCAAACTTGAATCGGTCGAGTAAGGCTATCGGAAGGAGGTTGATGGAAGAGTCATTGTCTAGTAGAGTACGATCAAATCTCTGCTCCCGAATGTGGCATCTGACATAGGGAGCTCCTGCATCTGGCTTCTTAGTTGGCAGATGGTTTTGGATGGTGAAGCAGGTGGCACGGTTGAGCACATGGATCTCTACTTGGTGGTTCCTACTCTTCCTACGAATAGTGGTCTTCTCTCTTAGGTTCTTTTAGAAGAGAGGGATGTGCTCAAGTGCCTCCTGTAGAGTCAGCTGAATGTGGAATTTGTCTATCATCTGCTGGCTGAACTCTAACTGCTGGTTCTTTTTTGGATTTTCTTTTTTATTCCCCTTCGCCAAGCAGAGTGCCTAAGGGAAGGGGGTGGTTGGACCCTCCTCAGATAGACTAGGAACATGTTCCTGCTGCTGAGAAGGAATGGAATCCATACAAAGATCATCATGCATCACATATGTACTCGAATATGAAGAAACCTTTCCTTTATTAATTTTTTTGTTCTTTTTCATATGTTCTTGAGATACAGAAACAGAAGAAAACACAACTGGAGTAGAAATGGTGGCATCAGTAGCACCCACGACATCGGGCATCGTAGCATCAGCACCGCGCTCTAGCTCAGCATCATCTAGTATGGTGGCATTAGTACCACCTGTTGTATCTGGGACAACGATGGTCGCAGTACCGTCAGTTGGATCATCGTCATCCTTGGTGGCTCCAGCACCACCGTCATCAACATTATTAGTGGCATCAGCACCGTTGTCCTCCTCTTCTGGTGATGAATCTCCATTTCATCACCTTTATTCTATCATTTTGGCCTTAAAAACCCTAGCTAATACATGTAAATAGCATTAATTTGTACATAATAGCATCCATTATTTATTGTATTTATTGTATATAAAATAAGGTTTTTAATGTCAAAATTATAGAATAAAGAGAATAAAAGAAAAAAGAATAAAATATTGAAAATAATTTATGACCTTAAACCCCGAGACCAAGGCAAGATATGACTTGGTCGACAAGGAATAAAGTAGGGGGAGATAAGGGCCAAAAATAGAATAAATACCTCATTTATTCATTCTTTAATTATGCAATTTTGACACCTATTTTATTCTTTATTACTTAGTTATAAAATAAAGAAACTTTCTATATAAAAGTTGTAGATAATAATGTAAATAAAAATACAAAATTGAGTTTGTGCAAAACAAATGTCCAGTGTTCTTTTTATACACAGAATAAAAAGCCACAAACCAAACTTCACGGACCCATATCTTCCAAATAAAAACTCAAAACATAGAAAAATCACCTCTAATTATATATAACTTTTCACGAGCTATTTAATGGTGGTGATTTTATATTTTTTTGGAGTTACTGTGTGGAAGTTAGGTTTTTGGCTCCTATTGTACATAATACCAATTAAAATATTCAATTTATTCATTGTTTATTATTTTTAAAAATTCATATTTTTATTATTTTGTAAATATTATCTATAATATACATATATTAAAATCAAAATAAAACCCAAAAGAAAAAGGAAAGTAAAATAAGTTTATGTAAAATACATAGACAAACGGCCTATGCTTCTATATGTATATAAATAAAAGGGAAATACATTCTTTAATTCTTTATTCCTTTATATTTTTCTAATATTGTAAATATTATATAGATCCTATAAAAAATACAAAACCAAAATAAAACTCATTAAAATATATTAAAATAAAATAGTATACATAAAACACATGTAAAATACCTATAAATATACATGCATAATACACATACTTATTTATTTATGTGTACAAATAATACCATAAAATAAAATAATTTTTTTTATGCTCAAAAAAATAAGTTATAAATATATAAAATAATAGAATGAAAAAATAAAATACAATATACAAAATAAAAATAAAAATGTACAAAATACAGGTAAATATACCAATAAATAAGTTCTATTAAAAATAAATTTGTAATAAAATAAATCAAAAAATAAATAAAAATCATAATAAAATACTACATAAAATATAAAACACTTTCTATTTTATACTAAAAATTTAATAAAATCATCTAGAATTTATAAATAATTATTTTTGAATAACCATCATGTTTTGTCATGTAGTGCGTCTAGGTGGACCAATCGCAGGCCGTGGACCGTTGACCTCTGGTCAACTGTCCCATCCAAGACTGGGCAGTCAGATCTGTATTTTCCCCAACTTCCGCCCTTTTTCCTGGGCGTTCCATCCATCAATCTCGAATGCATTCTTCATACAAAATGTTCCCAGATCATTGTACATTCACGCCAACATCTGTAATCTCTTGTACATATCACCAATTCCTTGTTATTGGCCGGTCAAGAAGGGTCTCACCTATGTTTGTAAATAACTCCATTTCCTCCTCCATGCTTTTTTGGTCATTTCTTCATCCTTGGACCCCTGGACCTCGGTCTAGAGCATATCCTCGTGATAGGGGGAGTCCCCTGAGCATCCACGGTGGTTCGTGGAGGAGGAGAAGCATCCACGGCTGCTGCTCTGGCGTGGTCATGTTCCTTAGCTACCCGGCCAGGTTCGAGCTGCGTTTTTAATATTTTTAGTTAGATTTCGATTCCAGAAGCTTATTCATGCATTTATTTTAGTTATGAGCCTGCAGAATTAGCGTAGAAAAGGTAATCCATAGTTCGCAGGAGCTCTGCTCCGGCGAACATCCTCATCGTGCTCCCAACTATTCTGACGCCTCGCAACCACCTCCACTTCCTTCCCTTTCATTTCCCTACGCCCTTTCACCTTCCGCTCAACCAGATCCTCCTTGGATCTGGATTTTGAGGTCCATCTCTACCGCACTCTGCGGACCTCTCCGCCCACGCCACCAGCCATCTCCCATCGCCAATAAGGTCCCCGAACCCTTCCTTTGTGCTCGTGAAACTTTCTTGTAGGGTCTGGAGGCCAAGAGACCCCTGAAGGGTCGGTTTCGACGCCTGGTACCTAGAGGTCATCTTCTTCCTCGACCTCGCCGGACCACTGTAGTGATCCAGGTGCCATTTTGGAGGCGTCATCAGCCGCACAACTTATCCGAGAGTCTGTTACACCTCGTCACGAGGCGAACCATCACCGGAGTTGTCCGCGCTGCCCAATCGAAGGAGCTCCAGGGGCGTGTTCTTCCCTGTTCATCCAGCCGCCCCCGGAGCCGTTGGATTTCTTCCCGGCTCCAGTTCTGATCCTGGTCGTCCGATCACGTCACGCCACCAGTCGTTCGATGAAGCCCAAGTTATAATCTGAACCGCAGATCGGTGAAGGGGTATCAAGCTACTAGGTCTCACCATGTGTTTAAGTGGAGGAAGGAGCACCGTTGGATCCGCCTATATCAGGGTAAATTGCAAAATAAGCCCTCCTTTTATGTTTTTAAAATTAGTTCTTTAAATAAATATTACGTGTAAATAAAATTGGGCATTTCACATGTAGGCTTCGTACTTTTTATATTTGCATTTTGGTCCCTGCCAGCGTCACGTACAGTCCTCACGTGACGTTGAAAATTTTGCATCGAACCCCCTAGCAATTTTGTGTATTGTAAAAAGTTCCAGAAAATTAAATAAATAGTTTATATTATTGGGTAAATTATAATGTCCCCTTGAACTTTTATTTATTTGCAGTTATGCCCCTACCAGGCCATTTATTTTTGTGACTTTAATCTCATTAATAAAAATAGCTACATATATCCTAAAAATATGCAAAAATAGGATTAGATGCTTCATGCAGTGTACTTAAACACCATGTATCCCCTTTGCATTTTTGTGCATCTAATCTATTTATTAAAATTGAAAAGGAGCTTAAATAAACCCTATCTAATTTATAAAATAACAAAAAATATAAAAACATTTTGAAAAATTCCAAAAAAATTATATTAGGTATATTTTGATATTTATTGAGTTCGGAAAACAAAAACCCCCTAAAAATAGTAAAGAAAATTAAAAAACAGAAAGCTTCAAAATCCAATAAAAAAATTCACAAAAATTCAAAAAAATTATTTTTATATTTTATAATTATATATATATATATATATATTAATTTTTATATATTAAAATTAATTTGGGTAATTTTGGGACTTTATTATTATTTTTGAAACCCAAATTATTCTCAGATTATGTATTAATCCCATATTTGGGATATTTTTGACATTAAAAATACCTAAAAATTAGTAAAAATTCCTGGAAAAATACAAAAACATTAGAAAATATAAAAAAACCTAAAAATACATTATTTTCTGAATTTTAGTTATATTTACTAGAAATTATAAATATATCTCTATATATTGTGTAAATAAAGCCTTATATAGTCTATATTGCTTTTATAAAAGAAAAAGAAAATACAAAAAGATAAAAATATAAAAAGGAAATATAAAATCAGAAAATTAAAAATCAAATAAAAATTATAAAACCAAAAATCAAAATTAAAAAAATAAAAATTAAAAATTAAAGACCAACAAAAACCATAGCATGGACGAGAAAAGAATTGAATAATTTTGCGCATTCATTTTTGCCCCCAACCGTTTGCTCCCAGTGTTCGACCTCTACTTGTGCTTACACCTATACACACTTGCATGTAGAGTTATAATAAATCTTAGCTCCACATTTTTGGGATCCAATTGCTTGATTTATTATTGCGGTTTAATTGCTGATTAACCGAGGTTTATTGAGTTGTCAATGCATCGACTATTGATCCGCCTTGTGGAATAATACGACCCTCGATCTATCTCGTTTATCAGGTGCTCCTAGATCATCATGCGGTCATCTCTCAGACGAGGCGCCACAAGCATCCTAGCGCTTCTGCTCAGATTTCCTCTTAAGGTTGTTCGGATTGGGCTCGATCTGAGCTGGTATGGAGGCCTTGCCCTTTATTATCTCCCTCATCTCCTAGCGAAACTCGTCCATATCCTGCATAAAGGATGCCTGTTGTTCTGAGAGTAGGCAGGCTAGATCATCAAGGGTTGGGTTCTCATAGGATGACCTATGAGAACCGGACAGGTTGCCCCACTAGAAATGAGGTTGCTGCTAGAACTGGTGAGGGGGAGGCTGAGTGAACTATTGTTGAGGTTGTTGCCTCCACTATTGTCCCTGCTGGTAGGGATGAGGACCTGACTAGTAATACTGGTGCTGGTGGGAGTATTGGGGCTATTGTTGTTGAGGCTAGCTGCTCGACCCGCTCTGATCTAGAGGTTGTTGCTGGGATGAGGTGCCTCTGGTAGACTACCAGAATCCGGGATGATCGCGACAGATCCGGTCATACCAAATCCCATTGACTTCCATCAACGGCTCCTGCTCATAAAGGTAAGGGGGAAGAACTGCCAATGGTTGATCCTGCTGATAGACCACCATCTAAGTATCCTGAGATGGCAGTGGCTGAGAGTACTGTTGCTGCAACTACTATACCGGCTCCGCCAGGATGTGTTGAACCTGGCGGTACTGGGCGGAGTGCAGTTGTTGTTGCTAGGGTTATCCTGTGACTTAGGATGGAACTGAGAAGCCGTCTTTGCCTCCTAGAGACACATAATCTGGGTCTTCAGGTCACTCAAAGTTTGTGCCAACTGGTCGATCTGCGTCATGCCCTGGCACTGCTTCTTCTCAATGATCTCTTTACGGTCCAACTTCTCGTTGATGATGCCCATGTCAGCTGGTGAAGACTCTTCCTGTGATGTTGCTGATGAAGAGGTAGATGGACCCGCATCAACCTGTGCTATCCTCCGATAGGACATAGTCTGTGGAATGGGCTTACCCTGAGTGTAGACCCTAGTCTGGGACATCACGGTGCAGTTCTTGGCCATCTCCTCATAGATGGCCCATACCTGGTCCTGATCTTTGGCGATGTAGGAGGCCCTGCAAGAAGCGTTAACAAGCCCCTACAGCACCGGTGTCAGCCCACAAAAGAAACTCTGCACAAGATTGGGCTTGGATATGTCATGGTGTTGACACGGGTCGATGAGCTCACGAAATCGATCCCATGCCTCATCGAACTGCTCGTTGGGGATCATTATGAAGTTGTTGATCAGATCCCTCGCTGCATTGGTACGGCCGAGTGGATAGTACTTGTTCAAGTACTCGGTCCACATCTTCCCCCAAGTGGTAACGTATCTCTCTAGATGCTTCAGCTAGTAAGCCGCTCTGCCGATGAGGAAGAATGGAAATGCAATCATCTTTATGGTGTCCTCGTCCACAAATCTGTCATGGACTGTGCTGCAGATCATCTCAAACTCCTGTAAATGCAGATGTAGGTCCTCGGTGGCTAGCCCATGGAACTTGGGCAAGAGTTGAATCGTTTGGGGGCCGAGCTTGAAGTCGCTGAGAATCTCAGAAAGTTGGATCCAACGATGGGTGAGGGTGTACCAGGGTTGTGCAACTGCCTTATCGACCGCATCTATTTAACCGGATCTGCCTGATCCTTTAGGTGTCCATCAGCTCCTTCTCCAGCCTCTGGAATCTCTCCATCGGCTTCTCGGTACAACTCTCCTCTTTCGGCTCGCATCTGTGCTATATCTCGACATACCTCTGCCATAAAGGCTCCCTGATCCTGGATTTGTCTCTGCATCGTCTCCAGTGAGGCTAGAAGTGTGTTGTTGATGGCGCCTTGATCTAAAACATATGTCAAACACTAGGGTTGTCCATCGGTGTACTCCTCGCTGCTGGCCATCTCACGGGTCTATGCAAAGGCAAAAGACCCGAACTCAGGTGCCATCAAATGTACAAATATCTGTGCTGGTGGTCTCTGCTCGGGCACCTCAGGATTGGAAAAAGGGTGGTCGAGGGGGGAACAGGGCAGAATCGAACTCGGGTTCGGAGAGCGGGTCTAAGCTCCCCAAAACCTCTCTCGATGAGTGGGTCGGAGTGCTCGAGAGCGGTGCTGTCAAAGGCATCCTAAGGGACCTCCAGCCCATCATTGTGATATGGGAAAAGTGCGGATAAGATCTGGATGCAAACAAGATCAGAAGTCAAACCCCTAATTCACCAACTCAACGATGAGCTGATAACCGTGAAGGATCAGTCAATTATCTTGTCAATTTTATTTAGGTGATAATTCAGTCTTGTAAAGCAATTAAGCGAGTCGGTAGGTACTCGATGCTCCCAAGAGACTGGCCCGATCTCAAAGCTAGATCTTTCCCATCCAGTACGAGTTGTGGACTGTTTACCGGCTTCCCGATCAACTCAATCTGTTAAGGATATCGCGGCCCGCTATACCGGATACCAGAGAGATCCTCACTGGAGAACGACTAACCCCAAGATCAATAGTCTAACGAGAGTTCAGGCATGACTCTATCCAAGGGTGCGGGTCACTCTCTCACTCTAGCAAATCAAACAAGGAGGAAATGACTCTCCCAAAACAAATTTTTAAGTAAGGTGTCTTTTAAGATCAAGTTTGCATTAACAGTCCCAATTTTATAATTTCCACTTTTTATGTTATTTTTCAATAACAAACAATGCCTAACAAATTTTTCGATCTCCTGATTAGTTTAAGTCCAAAAATAGGGGGAGAAGTCTAAAAAGTCGATGTGTGATTCAAACACTATGATGCATACAAAGTAAGAGAGGCGTACCTGACTCCAGCACTGTACATGCAGGGTGATCCACACATAAATTTAAAGACAGAATTTAAACTAATCTAAATGATGCAAGAAGAAAATGGCCTTAGACAAGCAATTTCTAAAGATCGTGAAGCACAATAGTTAACTAATCAGAGAAAGAGGTCGATGTCCGGTCTCGGATGCCGATCGGTGTCCGCCACAACGGATCATGCACGTTTTGTATACGACCTCAAGCGGTACGTGACCTCTCAAGTTAACTTTTTATTATGAATTATTAATAAGTTCCAATAACGAATCTATAGGTGTAAGCAATCTATTAGGGATTGGGACTTAAATTATTTACGTCACAGCCAAGGAAATTCCTAAGTCTAGGGGCCAAATTCTTCGAGAATCAATAAAAAAGTATTAGTCAAAACAAAACTGGCAAAAACCGCGGTGAGGTCCCCTGAGCACACCAGTGCTCGGTGAGACAGACCCCGATAAGATCAAGTCAAAGAAGAAGTGTCCAAGGGTCTAAGAATTATTACAATAATAAATGAGCTGAAATAAAGCTAACTACCCTACTCTACTCTATCTACTATAACAAATCACGGCTGTCCTCTTGCTTCCCCTCGGGTGCGGTTACTCCAACCGAAAGCCGCAACATCCTCGGACGGTCCCTCATACAAAAAGCCAATCAAGAAGATTGTCAAGAAATCAGTTATCTAAGATAGAGATAAAAAGATACAAAAATCTGAAAACACTACTAAGTCGCGCTCCCTAGCAACGACGCCATTCTGGTGAGCAATCTACCAACTAGGGTTAAGTTTGAAAAATAAGCAAGGGTCGTTGTGACCCCAATCAGCAGGTCTAAGCTCAACAAGAAAAATTGAAACCACTCAAACGACAAATACAAGACAATAAAAACAATGTAAGCGGTCTCCGCTATTTATTTAACCTGGTATAGCGACTAGGGTCGGATTCAAGGAGCATGAGTAAAACATACGACGTAGTCGTAATCAGACAAATAATAGCATATTTCTGTAATTATTAATTTTCCAACTTTTTTATAGCTTTTAATTAAGGAAACAAACAAGCAAACAAAAGAACCTAAGGCCTAAAAACAAGCTTCCACAATTTTCATTAAGGCCAAAAATGTTCAAAAATCAGAAATAAAAATATTTTTATACTTTTTAAATATTCAGATTTTTTGGTGATTTTGTGGGGTTTTTTAAATTTTTAGACGATTTTATAAAAATCAAACAAAGGCAAACAAGGAAAATAGTGTATAGTATGGACTAAAAGGCAAATTTAAAATACTTAAGTGCCCTAATGTCCTGGTCGTGATTTTTATGAAAAGTATATAAAAATATCTACCAACAGAAACTGAAATCTTGTTTTTTGATTTTTTTTAGAATTTTTAATGATTTTTATAAGTTGTTAAGGGTTTTGTGATTTTTAATGCTTTTAGAAGGGTTTTTGCAACAAAACAAGTACTGGAGACAACACACACAAAAACAAGCACACACGGATTTTTATAATTTTTAAGATAATTTTTATATTTTTTATGTATTTTATAAAAAAGACAGAATAACTTTTTAGGGTTTTCGATTTTTAGAAAATATCAAACAAAGCTAAATTAATTCGAAGAAATCACCATAAATATTACATGTTAGCATGAGCTAACAATAATTTTTACGGAATTTTTGGAGTTAATTAGGTATTTATTTGGTTAACAATAACACGCATAGATTGTAGGGACCTGCTTGCAATTACGAGGAAGTTCCTGGCCAAGTGAAAACATACATAAAAACTCAAGGCGAATAATGCAAAAAGCCTAGGAAGCACGCGCGCAACATGTGAACACAACTCACAAGGGTGTAAATGCAAATATCAGAAATAATTCATTCAAAGCATAACATAGCAGAAGTTCAGGGCATGACATGCAAATATCCCAGACGGCACGTGAGACTACACATGATTTCACTCAAAATGGACTAAAATGCAATTACTAAAAGTTCGAGGTCCAAGCTGTAAATTATCTGAACTACAACTTTATTTTACTGGACTAAATGACAACAGATGAAAGTTCTAGGGTAAAAGAGCAAAATACCCTTAGGCACGTGAGGCACGCGTGAGGGCTCTGACGGTTCTGATCATCCCCTACGAAAGGATCTAACAGTGGCAAGAATGTCAGGGACGTGCGGTTGTGATGCTCTACTACAGTACAGATTTGGCGGCTCTGAGAAGGGCGAGGACATGTGGTGCAGATCTGTTGCCAACTCTGATCAACCGTTAATGATAAAGTGTGGCGTATGGCCAAGATCAGATCTGGAAGGAGGGGCTCGTCATCAATGGTGGAAAGGGAAGCTGGAAGAACTCGCCGAGGATGAACTTCAATGGAGGAGGGATCGAGATCCACTACTCCGATAAAAGATCGGAGGAGTCCTGCCTAATAGTGGAAGTGGTCCGCATCTAGTGGGGGACTCCGATGAAGACGCCAACGGTCGGATGAACGGGACAGAGTGATTGCGCCTGTAGATGCTCCACCTGAGCAGTTGGGGGTCCAGATGATGCTCCCCTCGCGCGTTTGCATGTGCAAAGGATAGAAGGACTTGGGACGAAGCTCCGATCTCGGGTTATTGCATAAATGGAGAAGCGAGCGATGGGGGCGAGGTTTTTGGGTCTCCGGCATAGGTGGGGGATAGAGGCCATGCCTAATCCCAGCCTGAGGGTCTAGTATTAGGGTGATCATACTATGAGGAAAGATGGAGGGCGGAATGTGGAGTCGATCTGAATGGATGTGGGCGTAAAACGGGGCTCCGACCAGCTGGTCAGAGCAAGGGATTCGGCGGCGGAGGTGTAATGAAAGATCGATACAAACAGAGAAAATGTGGGGATAGAGGTGATACCTGAGGGTTGGAACACGTTCCTGGACATCAGGCGAAGAGGGTCATCGGTGCATTGGCCTCGACCTCGCTGCAAAAGGCGGGGAGGCTAAAACGCGTCGGAGCTTTCCGACCACGTACTTGAGCTACTACTCCAGGCCACCAAACTCCGCTCCAGAGGATTCTCTCATCTGTTGTCACTCGGCTAAGGATGTTTGAGGGTAAATGAAGGGGTGAGGAATGAGTTGAGCTAGAGTGGAGGCAGAGGAGATACTTTATAGGCTTCGCAAGAGGGTAGAAAGATTGGGCGAGAGCGTACAACCTTAGGAAGATCCACGCCTTCTTAGGGATCCACGAAGGTGATGGATCCTAGGAGAACGCTTGGGGTGAAAAATCAGGGCAAAAGCAGGCCTGAGCCGATCAAGAGAAATGGGAGAAGAGACTCCGGCAAGACGAATCGGGTCGGGTCAGCCTGGAAGGAGACGTTGACTAGCGGTCAACAAAGCGATGTGGCCCAATCAGGAGGAGTCGGGAATAGGATAAAATACGCTACATGACAAAACAAAAGAGAAAAATAAAGATAATTTCATTAAAAAATAGAAAATGAATTTAAATGAAAAATGAATAAAATGAAAATTGTTTATTACTTTTCAAGGAATTTTTCAATGATTTTTAATTATTTTTATGAAAAATAAATTAGTGTATATACAGTATATGGTGTTATATACAGGTATAATATACCTATGTATTATGTGCAATAATTTTCATTCTATTAGTTTTTACACAAATACCCGGAATTTTATATTTTATTTATTTTCAACATAATTTTAGGAGTACAAAATTTTTTATTTTATTTTTATGAGCTGTTTACTAATTTAAAATAAATAGGGGATGTGATATATATACACACATGTGCTTTGTACAAGGAAAGAGGATTTTGTTTTTATTTAATTTTTTCTAATTTTTATTCTATTTTTGTTTTATTATTGGGAATATGTGCAATGAGGTAAAAAAATATTTTATTTATTTTGTTGAAAAATAATTATTTACATATATAGATAATATGTACAACACAGAGTAGGCCCTATCTCTCTTTACTTATTTTATTGGGCGATTAGGTCAAGGCTTGACCTTCTCTTGGGGTTCGGATCACTATGTATTTATTCTAAATACCTCCTTTCTTTTTCTTTTCCTTTATTCTTTTATTTTTTCACAAATACATGCTAATTATGCAATATTAATAGATGCATGCATAATGCTATGTTATTGTTTTACACATATTTACATGATGTTTTCCAAGATAAATAGCTAAAATAAAAGAATAAAGAGTGAGAATCAGGGATTCATCAATGATTAAAACAACCCCTTCTAACACAGTCTAACATACAATATTTTTATAGGGATAAATGGCTCAGAGGAAACAATTATAAATGTCCCATTCGATATTTTGTGCATATCCCTTTTGTAAAGTAGATTTCAATGGGATGCTTTTGACAACCATTTCTTTGAGTTCCCTAAGGGACATCATGGCCATGCCCTACGACCCAATCAGAGGTTACGACCTCGACCGTTTTGGTCTTACAATGATCGAGCGAGATCGTTGTAACCGTCCCCTTTGATTAAACTATTGGAGATGGTGACGATCGTATCCTCTGGAACCTGACCAGAGGAGGGAGATCAAGCTAGCATGTCCCCTATACAAGATCATTGTAGTTATAGGATTGACCTATCTAACACAAGAAGCGGGGACATGAACATATGCATGTCCTCTCTAATCTATCAAAGGAGACAGTCACGGATATCGTCCCCTATGAGCAAATGAGACGTAACTATATGGGTTAGTATGGAAACCGTCCCATTTTATCAAAGGGAAAATCTATGCTCAAAGGAGAAGGGAAGCGACCATCAAATGTTGTTAAATTGCTTGTAATGATTTTTGAATTTGATTCTTGATTGTATCCTGACCAAACAATGCATGCATAACTCTATCTTTTCTTTCTTCACGCCTTAAAGAATTCCGTGTGCATACCCTTCTCACTTGTATGGTCGAGCCTCCTATTCCATAACTCAATTGACATCATAAGTCATCGTTTACCATAATTTTGAAAATCAATGCTTGCATGACATAAATATTATTGTTGTACTACTTTTTTTTCAACCAGAAACGAAGTACCTTTTATGAGCTCTCATTCTCACCACCAAATTATGCTACAATAGCAGTTATTATTAAGATTTCTCACAGATATCGAGTTCAGATGCATTCTGCGAGCATGCCTTACTTCTTTTACCCATATTTCTCTAATGCCAATAACATTAGATAAGTAATCGCTTCCCGTTTGGGAATGTTAAAATCACTAGAAGTATAAATTATAAAAACTCCATGTTAGAGGTCACATGTAACGATGAACCATTACCAACAAACCAACTAGTATCATCTTCAATGACATTCCTCGTATCAATGTTGTACACAATGAGCAAATTATGATCAATAGTGATGGAAACAACAAGACCATCCATGCCATTCTTTTCTTGTTTCTCCCTCTTTTCTCCCATGTGAGTTGGAAGTAATATTTCTTGTTGTTGTTAGCCATGTGAGCCCAAGGCAAACCTTTTCTACAATAAATATTATTGTAGTATTTAATATATCAATAAAAGTTAATGATTTATTTCACTCCCTGTCAGAGATTAATTGAATGAATGCATTTTTAAGGTCCATCGATACAATAAGGATTATGTACCATGACCATCTTGATAATCATACAATTGTCGATTCAATGGTTGAATCATAGAGATTGTTGCTTGGATGATATCGAAAAGTCAGATTGAGGACTCATCAAGCATAATCAAATGATTGTTAAGAGACGATCTCCACCATGAGAAGGAGATGGCAATCCTTCTCTAAATGTTGATGTCTGACCGACCTCTTGATGCATGCCATCTGCATAGGAATAGAGATTCTAAGGTGCCGGATAAGTTACGTCGAAGAGTTTACTTAACAAGATCGAGACAACCAAGACCTATGTCATATACTATCACGATATAGGCATGCATCCTCTGACTGGAGATAGATGTATTGCTATATGTCAGAATATGAACATTTGGCAGACCATTAGGTTGATGATCTAATCAAGGTCTGGTGTTCAGCATCCAAGTCATTATACGTGGAATGTACAATTGCCATATCCTTACCTCCAAGTATATGAAATGAAAGTGCATTATTCCTGAAAGAGTTCAAGAATAATTCCATTGTTGAATAATATAACTGAGCATTAGAAAATTGATAAATAAATGTGATTTAATTATCATGAATAATATGACTATGATTCATATTATTTAGGTACATGAGAATGGAAATCCAAGATAATTAAATATGATTTAATTATCAAGGATATGAATAATGTGGATATCACTATCCATATTAATCATATATATTATAAATATAATTTATAATATATTAGAGAGACCTAACTGTAAATAGTATTTACGAATTAAATATTGATTTGAATTGGATTCACATTGGACAATTAATTGAAAAATACAATTTGCATTTTATTTTGGATGTATGAATATGATTCACAATTTTTTCAATGGCATGATTGAAATATTCACAAAATAATTTACAATTATTTTTTATGAATTAATTACAATAAAAGTTGTTATAAATAATAAAGGATTATGTAAGATATAATATCTCACATAATTGGAAGAAGGATAACACCTTCCATATATGGAGGGTGGACGACAACCTTTGACTCCTAAAATCAAGGGGTAGTCCACTCCAATATTAGAAGGTGGCTAGCCTCCTCCCTTATCCTTCTATGCATATTGATTTAATTAAATTAGTTATATTGATAATAATTCAATAAATTTAATTTAATTTTATTATTGTTGCATTTTATGCAACAAAATCACGGCCATTGATAGAAAGCACAAAATAATCTCAACCATTGGTTTTATGTAGCATGTATATTGTGATCCATGGACTTCCAAACTATCATAAAAGAAGAGGCAACCTTAGCTCTTCTTGTACACAACAAATTGTAAGAGCTCTCTCTCTCTCTCTCATTCTCATCACACCATCACCCCCTCTCAAGAGTGGTCGTCCACCTCTTTACCTAGAGAGGCTCACAGTCATCACTATGATGTTGTGTCGCCGCTTCGATCACTCATGGATCTTCGTCTTCTTCGGTGCCCCTCGCTCGTGAAGAAGATGTCGGATTTCGTAAGATGAAATAAGGAGATTCATTACTCTGATTTTCAACTTGGATTACGAGAAGCACGCATCTCATCCACACGCTCGCAGACGTCTCCTCTATAAGATAGAACTTGAGAGGGGAGGTCTCTTACTTTAGAGATAACAATCACAACCATGCTTCAAGAGGTATTCCTATATATTATTTGTGGTCTTGACAAAATGATTTGATAAGTGTTCTTGAATCATGTGTTTTTATATCTTTAACATTTTTTAATATCCGTTGCCCTGGGTAACTAGTATGACTAGTCGCTCATGATTGTATTAGATGTGATCTTCACGCTTCTATGATGTGTTAAGGCCTAAACCCTATCCTTCAAGTGGTATCAAAACCTAGTTAAAGGTCTTGGATGTGGTACAAAATCCTAGGTGGACGAGGTTTTGTATATCAGATGCGGGGGGCTCGTTGTTTTGCTTGAGATGCAAGTTTCGAATTTTTTTCGCTAAGATAAAAACCCCATGTTTTTGCAATATTTGGACATGATTTTTGGATAATAAAATGTATTATGTCTCCAAAATAGTAGCAAAATATTGGCACCAAAAGTGCATGAATAAAAATTCGAAGAGTTCCAGTAATGAAATTGATTTTGCATGTATTCACGGATCTGTAAGAAATTATTTTTTTTCTTACTATTTTCATGTATGAAACATGAAATAAAAACTTGAATTAAGTAGAGAATTAAGCCATCAAATCGTTCGAATTTATTTCTCGTAATTCCAACTCTGTTTTCCCTAGATATTCCATATTTAGTGAAGATGGGTCGGATGATGATTGGATCATCAATTCATCCCTCTTAATGTGTCTATCATTCAATGAAAATCATAGAAATTATGAATTTACATTGATTAAATTGATGCTTGATATTTATGAAAATAATTGATTAAAAATCAATGGACATTGAACATATGTTTCATGACGAAAACCCAAGTTTATCCTACAATAGTTGTAGGACTACTTTTACATGCAAAACATGTTTGCTTGATATGCTTAGAAATTTAGGATCTCAAAAATGTTTTAAGATTCCTAAGATTTTTGAGTTATTACTATATAGTATAATGTTGGTCATCAAAGTTGATCGATAAAACCATAAGTACGTTGGTATTATTTTGTGTTGTTCTCAATCAGAATGGTAAAGGTGTCTATTCTGGGTATGCCGGTTTGGTTTCTTAATTAACACCTTGGATGTCATGGAAATGCTCCCTCCCAGCATAATTCGAGTGTACTGGTCGAATTTATTTTTGAGGAAAGAATAATATGAGTAAGTTAAGTTGTACTCTGATTATTAAAATATAGAATAATACATATTTGTGAGAGTATATACTATATAGTAATATAGAGCAAACCCTAATTGTTTGTTGATTGAAGTAGATTGATAATTAATTTATTATGCTTAAATTATTAGATCCAGTTAAAATAAACACTCTATTATGAATAGAGTTGTATTATCTTTGAAGAAGTAATTATGTGAATATAATTCACAATAATTAATTAAAATTTGAATGTGATATGGAGGATCATATAAATGACATCCATGGTCTCCCTTTAAGGCGAAGGGTTCCGTGTCCATGGATTGTATGCAGGAGACGCATGTCCGAAGTGACAGCTCCTGCATACAAGCACACATGGATCGAGCTCTTTGCTTCTCAAAAGAGTAAGGTCCTATGCATAGTGACCCCAATATCGGTTCTTCATATTATTGGGGTGATATTGGATTGCGCATAGCGAGTTCTATTCGTGTGATGGTTGATTCAATTAACACCGGTCAACATCACCTCACGGGTGGTGGGCCCAGGTGGTAAAGATAGAATTGGGAAATGCAAATTGGACTTGCAAGGCAGAATGAATTCATATTTCTTTTTATCCGAACTACAATTTGTCATATTATTGGGATGTAACAAAGGTAAAAATGATATCCTGGATCTTGCTAGAGATATAACATAAGTGTATCTCTTGCTTTGAAACTTTGATAAAGGAATGGACTTTCAAAGATGAAAAGGCAAGACTAATTTGATTAAAAATCCTTAATCAAAGAATTTAAGTTTAAATATATAAATATGTTCAAATATAGTTCATTCTTAATTCCAGACATAAAATCCATGAAACCACTTAGCATTCTTTTGGAGGTCAACGAGTTGACCAAGCCAAATTATTTAGATTGGATCTTGTTCTTTCAATAGATCGCATTTCTTATGTTCTCTCAAAGAACAAGCACACAAACCCTCAAATACCATAGGAAATAAAGTTAAATGAAAAATATGATGAAGATCATACATTGGCTAGGTGTTATATTCTGGGATCATTATCTAATGTGATTTAGAAGCATGTGGATATAGATTCTTTTCAAGATATAATGTTGAATCTTAAAGAGATGTTCAGTGATGTCAACCACAATCAATGTTATAATGTTATGAAAGATCTTATTTGCTGCAAAATGCAGGAAGGGACTTCCATTTAAGAACATGTGATCAAAATATTTTGTTATCTGTCTGAACTGGAAACTCTCGGGGCTGAGATGGATGCAGAAGTGCAGTTTGACTTTATTCGGTTGTCTCTGCCCAAGTCTTTCAATAACTATGTGGTATCGTACCATATGAACAAGTTGAACTTGACTAATGTTGAGTTAATGGCTTCAATAAAGTTTGCAGAAGACATAATGAAGAAGGAAAATCCCAGTGGTCATGTAATGGTTGCACAACTCAAGGAGAAGCCCGGTTGGAAGCATGGGGCTCAGAAGGGTCTGGACCAGAAAAAAAAGAAGAAGAGTTAAGCTATTGGCCCATCTTCTAATGCTTACACACTAATAGCATTGAAGAAGATCGATGTTTGTCATCACTGCAAGAAGCTGGAACATTAGAAGTGTAACTGTCAAGAATACCTTAAAACCACATAGAAGGGTAAGGCCATAACAGGTATAAAATCTACTTTCATTATTGAAACCAATTTTCTCGTAGGACGAGAAGGTAGTTGGATCATAAATTATGGTGCTTATGTTCAAGTATGCACTTTGTTGTATCTATTTCAGGAAACTAGGAATCTTGATGAAGGGGAGATAGTCATCCAGATGGTATCTGATACAACTGTTACAGCTGTCATCATCAGGACCTATAGACTATCATTGTCTAGTGGGAGAGACCTTGTACTTAAAGAGTGTCTTTATGTTTCAGATGTTAGAAGGAACCTTATATAAGTACACAAACTAGTTAGAAATTGATATTCTTTCTTATTTTCCAATAAACGTGTAATAGTCGTTATGATAAATATATTGCAGATGATGTTCTACCTTCTGGTGGACTCTATGAATTGTGCATTGATGAATCTGTCATGAATGTTACTACCACTAATAAAACCCTAAAAGAACCAGAAATCTTGAAAATCATTCAAACATGATTTGGCATCAAAGGTTTCATCATTTATCTGTTGATAGGATCAATAGATCGATGAAGGATGGATCCTTAGATTTTCTACAGGTCCAAACTTTGGCTACCTGTGAACATTGTATTTGAGGTAAAATGACCCAGATACCTTTTCGTAACAAGATTACATTGTGAGGGCATTCTTGACCTAATACAAACCAATGTATGTGGTCCCTTCAGTACCACAACCCGAAATAGATATCAATATTATTTGACATTTATCGATGACTACTTGTGACACGAGTTTATCTTCCTATTATGTCATAAATCTGAAACCTTTGAAAAGTTCAAAGAGTTCATGGCTTTGGTTGACAACCAAACCAATATGAAGATTAAATGGATTCGATTTGACTGAGGTGACGAGTACCTTTAAGATGAGTTTAAGGAATACCTCAAAGAGAGAGGAATTGTCTCCAATCTCACTCCTCCTAAAACTCCCCAACTTAATGGTGTTGTTAAAAGACACAATAGGACCATCATGTAAGTTCGTTCAATGATGAGTAAAGCGCATTTGCCTCAGTTTCCGGGGATATGCAGTAGAGACCACAATATATATCATGAACAAGATTTCTAGCAAATCTGTACCAAAAACCCTCCTGAGCTTTGGTGTGGTACCAAACCCAGTGTTAGACACTTGAGGATTTGGGGTTGCTTGGTTCATGCAAAGAATGTGGATGCAAGTAAGATAGAATCCTGCACTCGAGAGTGTTAATTCATTGGGTATGTAAAGAATGGTATTAGATACCAACTTTATGACCTTGAGACTTGGAAGGTTTTTGTCTCTAGAGATGTAAAATTTCTGGAGGATGACTTCCCTAAGAGTCAAGACAAAAATAAAGTGATGGAACTCATTGAATTCCCTGAGGATGTTGAGCTTCCTGAACCAAAAACTAAAGACGTAAATAAAGATGAAACATTCGTACCTCTTCGAAGGAGTTTGTGGGTTGACGCAAAACCTGAAAGGTACAGATTCCATGTGTCAATTGAAACTGATAATGCTCCAGCTTCAGTTGATGAAGCACTCGCGGATCATGACATGGATAGATGGATGCTAGCAATTAAGTATGAAAAAGACTCCATGCACAAGAACGGCATATGGACCCCAGAGAATCCACCTAGAGGGGTAAAACCCATTGGGTGTAAATGGATCTTCAAGAGAAAAAGGAGACCTGATGGGAGGGAAGAGACCTTCAAAGCACTTCTTGTAGCCATGGGCTACATACAGAGAGAAGGGATCAACTACGATGAGACATTCTCTCTTGTGGCTATTCTTAAGTCCATTAGGTCACTCCTAGCTATAGCACCATATCTTTACTACAACATTTGGCAAATGGACGTCAAGATGGCATTCCTCAATGGATACCTTGAGGAGGATATCTATATGGAGCAGCCCCAATGCTTCATAATTGAGGAAGGCAAAGTATGCAAGCCGAAGAAATCCATCTATGGGCTCAAGCAAGCTTTTTGTAGCTAGAACATCATATTTGACAAAATCATAAAGAGATATGATTTTTTCAAAATCCTCATGAACCATGTGTGTACAAGAAGCTTAGTAGGAGCACCATTATTCATTGTGCTTTACGTAGATGGAATTCTTATCATTGGGAATGATACATAGATAGTGACCAATGTTAAGATTTGGTTGTCCAATACGTTCGAGATGAAAGATCTTGGAGAAGCCTCTTATATCGTGGGTCTGAAGTTGTTCAGAAACAAAAAAGAGAGAGGATTTTGGGATTGTCATAACATGGGTACATTAAAAATATCTTGGAATATTTCTATATGGAGAATTCTGAGAAAGACTTCCTTCCCTTAAGTCATGGTATCCACCTATATAAAGGGATGGCTCCTAAAGTGCTAAGGACAATAAAGCCAAGGCTGAATGCCCCTACGCATCAGCTGTGGAAGTCTAATGTACGCCATGATGCGTAAAAGGCAAGATATCTGCCATGCAATGGGTGTGGTAAGCCGTTACCAATCCTGTTATGGAGAACAACATCGGAATGTAGTGAAGAACATCTTTAAACATCTAAGATGGGCACAATATTACATCTTGGTCTATGGACATGGTGATCTCTAAGTCTTAGGATACACAGATTCAGACTTTCAATCTGATATAGATGACCGCAAGTCAACTTCAGGGTTTGTGTTATTGTTGAATGGTGGTGCTTTGAGCTGGAGAAGCAAGAAGCAGGACACTACAACTGATTCAACAACATAAGTCAAATACAGTACTGCATTGGATGCTGTAAAAGAGGTGATGTGGTTGTGCAAGTTCATCGTGGAACTTGGCGTAGTTTCCTCTGATACTCCCATCCCGCTACTCTATGATAACTCAAGAGCCATAACTTAGGCGAAGGAACCTAAATGGCATCAAAAGAGAAAGCACATGGAAAGGAAATACCACATCATTCGAGAGAATAAAAAGCGTGGTGACATCATCATCCCCAAGGTGATCTCTGCCAACAACATTGTTGATCCCCTTACCAAACATTTGACTCAAAAGGTTTTCAACCAGCATGTAATGAGCGTGGGTTTAGAGATCATACTTCAATGATTTTGAGGTCTATTAGGAGATTGTTAACCATGTGAGCCCAAGGTTAATCATTTCTAAAATAATGTTTTGTAATCTTTTATATATGAATAAAAGTTATTGATTTATTTCACTCCCTATCTGAGATTAATTGAATGAATGCACTTGTAAGGTCCTTTAATATAATTAGGATTATGTATCATGGCCATCTTGATAATCATACAGTTGTTGTTTAAATGGTTGAATCGTAGAGGCTAGTGTTTGGATGATATCAAAAGAGTTAGATTGAGGACTCATCAAGCATCGTCAAATGATTGTTAAGAGATGATCTCCAGCCTGAGAAGGAGCTGGCAATCCTTCTCGAAAGGATGATATCTGACTGACCTATTGACGCAGGTCCTTTGTAAAGGAATAGAGATTCAAAGGTGTCAGATAAGTTAGATCAAAGAGTTGACCTAACGAGATCGAGATAACCAACACCAATGTTGTACACTCTCACCATATAGGCATGCATCCTCTAACCGGAGATAGATGTATTATTATATGTCTGAATATGTACATTTGGTAGACCATTGGGTTGATGATTGATGAGCGTCCCACCAAATAGGGTTAAGTATCAATGTAAATCAAGGGTCGTTGTGACCCCAATCAGTAGGCAAACCACTCAACAAGAAGAAGAGAAAGAACCAATCAAAAGATAGATAAAATAATCGAAGTATGCAAAAATGTAAGCAGTCTCGCTATTTATTTTTACCTGGTATAGCAACCAAGGTCGAACACAAGGAGCACAGAAATGTACGAAGTAGTCGTCTTCAGAAAATATTTTTGGTGGTTTTAATTTTTGAAAATTTTTATAATTTTTAATTAAGGGACAAAAACAAGCAAATAAAAAAACAAGGCACTCAAAAAGCCTTTTTGAATTTTTATTTAAGACTAAAAATGTTCGAAAATAAAGATAAAAATATTTTTGAGTTTTTGAAAGTTTAAGGTGTTTTTAATAATTTTTTGGGAATTTTTTTATGTTTTTGTGATTTTATAAAAATCAAACAAAAGCTAAAAAGGTAAACAATGCACAGCAAGGATTAAATAGAAAAATAAAATTAAACAAAATGCCCTAAAATCCTAGGGAGCATTTTTATGGTAAACAAGAAGGTAAATGCTACAAAAGGGAACTGAAATGGCAATTTTTTATTTTTTTAATATTTTATATGGTTTTTATGAGGTTTTATATATTTTGTGACTTTTTGGGTTTTATGAAGAGTTTCAAAACTGGTACTGACAACAAAGCACACAAAAATACACAATTAGAAACTTTTATGGAATTTTTAAAGTAATTTTTCGAATTTTTATGTATTTTCCAAAATAGACGGGACTCTTTTTATGAATTTTTGTTTTTTAGAAAATATTAAATGAAACTGAATTAATCCACAAAAATCACCATAAATATTACATGTTAGCAGGAGCTTACAGTGAGTTTAAAGAATTTGTTGGGTTAATTTGGTATTTATTTAATTAAAAACAAGGCAGGTAGTTTATAGGGACCTACTCATAATTAAAATAAAGCTCAGGGCCAAATCATAACATACGAAGATGCTTAGGTGCTAGCTTACGAATTCTCCAGAAAACACACGCACAACAAGTGATCAAGCCTCATAGGGGTATAAAAGTAATTACTAAAAAAATTATTCAATCCGTAACCTATATAAAGTGCAGGAACAAGATGCAATTAACCCACAAAAGCACATGAGACTGCATGTGAGTTCACACAGACAGGACCTAAATGCAAATACTGAAAATAGCAAGGGTCCAACTACAAAATATCCAAAATATTTTAAACTACTACAAATATTTACAGGACTCAATAGTAAATGTAAAACAAGGAGGGGCCTAAGAGCAAGTTACCCTTTATTTAGCGTGATCCAATGGACGAGGAAGACCTACTAACGGATGGACGGTAGAGATATGCCGGTACCCCTTTGGCGATGGATGGCGGTGCAGCGATCCTCAAATGGATCCAATGATCGAGGGCCTCCAGATGTTGGATGGCTAAGATTAGACTTGGAAGATGCCTCGATCCGATGGTAGAGAAGGCGTATGGACAAACTGGAATGAACTCGCCTCCGGCGAGTTTCAATCGGCGATGGAGTGCTAGTCTGGCATCTCTCGGAGCTGTTGGGATGAGGGGAATGTCGGCGATGGTGGTCCGCAGCTGCTGGTTGGCTTAGAAGGTGCCAAGACCAAGGAGAAGATCATGGCGAGGCATGGCGTCCTGGAGATCCTTTTCCTGCTCACTAGGCCTCCAGATGAGGCCTTCATGGGCTCTTCCATGCAGGAGAAATAGGATGCTCATAGATGATGCTCTAGCGAGGGATTAGAGCGCCAAAGGGATCGAAAAACAAGGAGGATAGTGGGCATGACATGTCATGCGTGGGATGAGGGAGTCGACCTGTAGCTTGACTCCAATTCGGCGATTGGAGTCAAGGGAGGGGTTGCGGAGCATGCAGAGAATCGAAGGGAGTTCGGGGCAAGACGTGTGAAGGTCAAAACACGGCTGTGAGATAGGGTGACTAAGGTGGTCGGAGATGCGACATACGTGGGATGAATTATTGAATCGAATGGAAAATGGAAGGTTAATGGGATACTTACGATGAAGGAGGACGCATGGGGTGCGAATAGAGGTCCACAGAGATAATGGACTCGATGGCCGGCGTTACCAAAGTCTAGGCTCCTCACGGTTGAGCTAAGAAAATCTCATCAGACCTGGGGGCTCTCACGCTCCAAAAGGTGCTCTCGCCCTCGCCCTCTCGTGTTGTTACTCTGGAAAAAGAAGAATGGTGCGCAGGAGGTGGTGGAGCAACTGACGGTGGAGAAAAAGGGGAGAGGGTGTGTAGGCTATATAGGCTTCCAAGTCCGAGAAGGTGGGCGTGTGGCCCTCGAATCGAGGCATGGATCCCAAAGATTGGCGTCAGGCGTGGATTAGGGATCCACCCTCTCTAATCGATCTTGGAATCAGATGGAAAGGTGGTTATATCGGGTCAGAAGAAATGGGCAAAGTTTGGCAAAAACCCAATTTGGGCGAGAAAGGGCCAGCGTGGACTGGTTGACCGAGGTCAACCAATCTGTGTTGGCCCAATTAGAAGCGGCAGGGAATAAAGACAAAAACTGCTACAGGATAAAATAGAGAAAAAATAAAGAAAATTAAATTAAAAATAATAAATGAATTTAAATTAAAAAGTGTATAAAACAAAAAATGTTTATTATTTTTTATATTATTTTTCTGTGATTTTTAATTATTTTTATGAAAAAATAAATTAGTGTATATACAATATATAGTATTATATACATGTATAATATACCTATGTATTATGCACAAGTATTTTTTTATTATTTTATTTTTACACAAATACCCTTATTTAATATTTTATTTATTTATAACATAATTTTAGGAATACAAAATAATTTTTATTTTATTTTTACAAATTATTTAATTATACATAATAAATATGGGTTTTAATACATGTACATGTATTTTGTACAATGAATGGAAGATTTTATTTTTATTTCATTTTTATGATTTTGTTTTATTTTTATATTACTTAGAAATATATACAAGGTAGTGGAAAATAATTTCATTTATTTTGGCCAAAATAAATACAAACATAATAGGTACAAGTATATGTAACATGCACAGCAGAAAGTGAACCCTATCTATCTCTCTCTACTTATTTTATTTTACGATCAGGTCAAGGCTTGACCTTATTTTGGGGTATGGGTCACTCTGTATTTATTACAAATACCTCCTTCCTTTTTCTTTTCCTTTATTCTTTTATTTTTCCACAAAAACATGCTAATTATGCAATATTAACAAATGCATGCAGAATGCTAAGTTATTGTATTTACACATATTTACATGATGCTTTGCTGAGATAAATAGCTAAAATAAAAGAATATAGAGTTAAAATCATGGATTCATCACCCCCCCTATACTTTACTTTTGATAGTCCCTTAGCAAACACCTATTTGAAAAAGAAGTGGAAAAAAGAAAAAAAAAAAGAAAGAGAAAAGAAAACGGAGGAGAGACAATGTTGATTATTAAACTTATCTTCATTAAATTGAAGTATGGAGCTCAGTCAGATCTTTGGATTACTAGTTTGTCGGAACCTTATTGGGAAATAGGTTTAAAACTCAACAACCTCTAAGTTCCACCATTCTATGGTCAAGACTCCTCAATAATCCAGATCAGAACAAGTCTGCATACACAAACTCTAATGCCTATGCATCTTTCCTTATACCGTGTAAGTGAGATGCAGCTCCCCACCTCAGAAATGATAAAGAAACAACCTCCCTCAACAAGGTAACTCTAATTCCTCAGTCTAGCAGCTCTTTCCTCGAGAAGCGGGATATTCCCTTCTAAGTTCAAATGCAACCGGCTCAAGAAGAGGGGGAAAGAAGAGAACTGACTGTGGCCAGTGTAGCCACGTATCCCTGGGAACCCAACTCGTGTAGCTAAGTCTCCTGCTGCAAGCTTCATAAGATGAGAAGGTGGAATACATAAGCTTTGCTTTATTCACTATATACACTCCGGCATGCATTTTATTTTCAATCGAGCCTATTCACTTTTTTGGAGTTTTTCCTGATTTTTCACATTTTTTTGATGTGATTATGTACAACATATCTACATGGTGCAGCATATACATAAGGACTTTTTCTTCTTGAGCCAGTAGACTATCCCTCTTTTGAAGCATTATTGCAACCCACAACTCCTGTCGTTAGACCTCAACGCCACCAGACCAAGTTGAGGTGCACATACCTCCCTAAAGTAAGACGAGAGGTTCCTCCTAGAAGTACTACCCTCGTATGCTACACCAAGCCAAAGGAAACTACCTCCTTACCACCTCATCTGTGTGGAGCTATGTGTACGGTGTTGGTCCAAGTTAAGCCATTGTCTGTGAGAGTCATGTGTGCTTTGTTAAGTGTTCTACTTAGGCTCATCAAGATGACATGTGAACATAGCCTAGTGGACTCAAAGAATTAAGTCACTAATGGACATGAAAAGTCTTAACCCCAAATCCTATAAGGTTCCTCTAAGAATTAGGCGGATTAAGGTCTTAATCAAGCTCCGTCTTTAAATTTAGTTCCAGACTAGTTTAAATGTCAACTATGATTCAGAAAAATATACAAGAATATGTACAAAGCTCTTTTTGGTGTAATTTTTCAAAATATGCAAAATTTTTGAAAATGTTTGAATGCAAGGAAGATGGAGAAGTTTTGCAAACTATTTACAAACATTTACAAACAACTTTTTGGCAAACTTTTATTTTTCAAACATTTTTCAAATATGTTGTATTATATACATAATTTTGATACAAAAATATTTACGAACTTTTTACAAACAAAGCATTTTACAAACATTTGTACAAAAATAGTTTTATAAATACCTATTTACAGATATGTATGTGCAAGAAAGAATGCAATAAAAAGTTTAAAATTTTGTAATTTTTAGCTTGTGGTTTTTAGCCATTTTTTATTTATTAGCACACTCACACAAAGTACGAGTTATGGCTAAAGTATATATATAATATATAAGACACCCCCTATACTTAGCTCGAACGATGTCCTCAGAGTGATCAGAGAGCAATGAAGAAGACATAACTCGTGCTGAGTATTGGGAAGTGAAAAGAAAGGCTATACTACCACTACGAATAAAAGAATGTAATGAATGGAAGTAGGTGATCCCCCTATCCTTAGGATCAAGTAATCCTAAGTATAGAAGTCTGTACACAAAGGGAAAACTGAGGGTTAGAATGTACAGGATCTACCTCCCCTATACTTAGGGTGATATATCCCTAAGTATAGGCAACAAAACAAAGGTAAAAAGAATTAAAAGAATGCTCAAAAGTCAGACACCCCCCCATACTTAGAGTAAATCACCCTAAGTGTAGCATAATCATATGATGGAGATGGGGTGTTAGACTAAAGAATGTGCAATATGGACAACTGGATATATACAGCTGTGGAGAAATAGTGATAATCAGGCATGAGATGCAAATGATGTGAGTCAAAGGCCACGTCCCATGCAAAATGAATAGGGGTGATGTCAACGATCAGCGGATCATGATCTGGATATGGCTTCAGGCGTTGACCGTTAACTCGAAAGGTGGAATCCGACGATATCTCAGATATGCCAATGTTGCCATTGTTGTGCACCATTTGTACCAAGTATGGTCCCTTCCACTTGCTCTATAACTTCCCTGGAAATAATCTCAACCTGGCATCGAACCACCATACTCGGTGATTCGGTTCAAACTGCTTATGGATGACATGATAATCATGCCATATCTTTACTCTCTCTGTATATTGTAGGCTACTCGAAAAGGCTGCATCTCTAAGATCCTCCAGGGCTGCTAACTATGCCTTTCTCTGATCTCCTATACTCTCCAAATCCAATAATATCTCAATGACTGCCCATAGTGACTTGTGCTTTATCTCCACAGGTAAATTGCATGGCTTGCCATAAACCAGACGAAAGGGAGACATACCCAAAGGTGTCTTAAAGGAAGTCCAATATGCCCACAAGACCGAATCCAAAGTTGTGACCGATCCTTTCGGTCTGGGCAGACGTCCTTCTGCAAGATCGTCTTGATCTCCTTGTTTGATACTTCAGCAAGACTATTAGTCTGAGGATGATAAGCAGTGGTTACTCGATGGTCTATGCTAAACTCATTAGCAATGGCATTTACCTTATCGTTGATATAATGGGACCCCTCGTTAGATATCAAAACTCTAGGCACCCTGAACCGTGAAATGATATTTTTCCTCAAAAATCGGCAAATGGTCTTAGCATCTGCAGTTCATGCAGGAATGGCCTCAACCCAAGGACTCACATAATCAACAGCCAACAGAATGTACTCAAATCCCTGACTCTTAGGGAATGGGCCCATGAAATCTATGCCCCATGCATCAAAAACCTCACAGAAGTGAATGGGCTGCATCGGCATCATATCACGCTGTCCACAAGTGCCCATCCTCTGACAGTTAGTACACCTCTTCACGAATTCATCAAAATCCTTGAAGAGGGTAGGACACTATAGGCTGGATTGGAGCACTTTCTGTGTTGTTGTCCTCCCAGAATGATGTCCTCCTGCCTTAATCTTGTGGCAGTATGTGAGGACGCTACTGTGCTCCTCTTGAGGAATGCACCGATGCTAGACGTTATCCCCCTTCATGATAAAGGATGGGATCCTCCCAATGGTACGACTTGGACTTCGTAAGGAAGGTCTCAAGTCGTTGTCTGGGCCAACCTTGTGGAACTTTCTTAGCAACAAGATAGTTCACAATGTTGGCATAACATGGAAGCGAGGCGATAGCAAGGATCGCCTCATCTGGGACGGTCTCTGTAATAGGTGATGTATGCTCTGAATCCTCAAGATTTTCCAATCGGGAGATCCGCCACCACATTCTTGACTCCATGCTTATCTTTAATCTCAATATCAAACTCTTGGAGTAGAAGGATCCATATGGTCAATCTCATTTTGGCATCCTTGTTTGACATGAGGTACCTGATGGCGGTATTATCAGTGTAAATAGTCACTCTGGATCCAAGAATATAAGATCTAAATTTATCCAAGGCAAAAACTGCGGCTAGCATCTCCTTCTCAGTGACAGTGTAATTCTGATGGGCAGCATCCAATGTACGGTTAGCATAGTGAATGGCATAAGATAATCCATCCCTCCTCTGTCCTAGACAACCCTTATAGCAAAATCAGAAGCATTCGTCATGATCTCGAATGGAAGAGACCGATCAAGCGACTGAAGGATAGGAGCCTTAACAACTAATCCCTTGAGAGTCTCGAAGGACGCAAGACACTTATCATCTACATTGAACTCGGTGTCTCTTATCAGCAGATAAGTGAGCGGTCGGGCAACTCTGTTGAAATCCTAAATGAATCGTCAGTAGAAACTGATATGCCCCAGAAAAGACCGTAACTGTCGTAAGTTGGATGATGGATTGAGTTTCCTGATGATATCCACTTTGGCCGGATCAACCTCCATGCTCTTATTGGAGATGATATGGCCAAGCACCATCCCTTGAGTCACCATGAAGTTACTCTTCTCCCAAGATAAAACAAGATGGACCTCGATACAGTGTTGAAGTACGCGGTCTAGGCAGTCAAGACAAGCATCAAACCCATTGCCATATACCGATAAATCATCCATGAAGACCTCTAAGCAATCACCCACCATGTCCGAAAAAATGGACAACATGCACCTTTGGAATGTCGCAGGGGCGTTACATAGACCAAAGGGCATCTGTCTGAAAGCATAAGTCCCAAACGAATAGGTGAATGTCGTTTTGTCCTAGTCTTCGGACGCTATGGCTACCTGATTGTAACCAGAGTACCCGTCAAGAAAGCAGTAATGACTCTTCCCGGTTAACCTCTAAATAATCTGATCAATAAAAGGTAGTGGGAAATGATCCTTCTTGGTGGCCTAATTCAATCGTCTGTAGTCCACACAGACCCTCCAAGAAGCGGGTACCCGGGTAGCGATCGCCTCTCTAGACTCACTCACAACTGTAGTGATGCCCATATTCTTGGGCACCACATGTAATGGACTAACCCACTTAGAGTTGGAGATGGGGTAGATAAAATCGTCGCTCCATCATTTTGATATCTCTTTCATGACCACTTCTCGAAGATTCAGGTTCAACCGTTGCTGGAACTCACGCGAGGGCTTAGCGTCCTCTTCGACATAAATATGATGGGAGCATAGGACCGGACTTATCCCTTGGAGATCAGCTACGCTCCATCCAATCGTCTTGCGGTTTCTTTCAAGAACATCCATCAAACAAGATTCTTGCTCTCCAGTCAAATCTGCTGAGATAATGACTAGGTACATTTCTGACTCACTTGTAAGGAATCTATACTTCAGCGACTGTGGCAAAGTCTTCAATTCTAGGCAACTAGGAGCTGGCAAATCTAGCTTCTTGAATGTTTGTGTGAAGGCAACCAGATCTGAATGGGAGAACTCTCGATGATCATGAAAATCTGGTGAATATGTCCTTGCTGGTGTGTCTGTAATCGGAGCAGGCTCGATCTCCACCCTAGCTGTAGGCTCTGTAGGAATCAGACAAGGTAAAGACTCATCTAACTTTGCCCAATCAATGTATGAATCTGAGGGATCTGAATCAGAAGAGCAAGAAATGTAATATGCTTCACTATCCAAACCGTGATCGCCAGCCTCAACTGTGTCCTCGGCCAAGAGTGTGCTATCCGGACTCTCATCTGTTGGAAGCTGTGAATCTGTAGTGTCTGAAGGTGAGATATAAGCTCGTGAGAGGAGGTCGGATCAAACTACTTCATCATATGTGATCACGAAGTCACACTCGTGGTGGACGTCACGCTCTGTCATCTGCTTTGCATCCCTGAACTGCTTTTAGGAAGCTGAGTCTCGCACTCTGGTCTCGTCGATCGTCTCTATTTGTACACTTTCGCCCTAGACGCGAAAGTATACCTTCCTGCTATCATGGGCAGACACCGCCTTGGATGTGGCCAAGAATGGGCGTCCCAGTATGATGGAGGTATCTGTCACAGACTTAAGGATCTCCATCCGATACAACAAAATTCACGGGGAACTTCAGGCCCTGAATTGTGACGACCGTGTCCTTCAAGAACCCCTTCAGCCTCTTGACAGATCTATCAGCAAACTGAAGGATTGTCCTACTCTGTAGAAGAGGGTCAAACTCGAGTCGGTCGAGTAAGGATGTCGGAAGGAGGTTGATAGAAGAGTCGTTGTCTAATAGAGTCTGATAGAACCGTTGCTCATGAATATGGCATCTGACATATGGAGCTCAGGCATCTGGCCTCTTGGTTGGTAAACGGTTTTGAATTGCAAAGCATGTGGCACGCGTGAGCACATGGATCTCTACATTATGATTCTTTCTCTTCCTGCGGATGGTAGTCTTCTCTCTCAGGTTCTTTTGGAAGAGAGGGATGAGCTCAAGTACCTCCTGTAGAGTCAGTTAGATATGGAATATGTCGACCATATGCTGGTTGAACTCTAACTGCTGTGTCTTTTTTGGATTTTCTATTTTCTTCCCCTTCACCAAGCGGAGTGCCTGAGGGAAGGGGATAGTTGGATCCTCCTCAGATAGAGGGTTAGGAAGAAGTTCATGTGCCTGTGAGGGAATAGAGTCCATATCAAGATCATCATGTAATACATATGGGCTCGAAAAAGATAAAGAAACCTTTCCTTTATTCATGTTTTTGGTCTTTTCAAAACTGTCATGAGATGCAATAACAGAAGGAAACACAACTGAATGAAAACTGGTGGCATCAGCACCACAGTCTGGCTCAGCATCTGGTGAAATGGTGGCATCAGTACCATCGACTGCATCTGGAGATACAACGGTCTCAGTATCGTCGGCTGGAACATCATATTTGGTGGCTTCAGTACCATCGTCATCATCATCATTAGAGGCATCAACACCGCTCTCCTCCTTGTCTGGTGCTTCTGAGTCTTCATGTGGTCGTCGCTCAGACGAGGCACCGCCGGCTGGCATCCCGCCGCTCCTAAGTGTCACAAAATCAGCGTCAAATATGTAGGAAGAAATATCACCCAAGGAATCACTAGGAGTGGTGGTCTCTATGAACTATATCTTCTCATACTTACTCTTCAGATTGTTCGGATTGAGCTCTATCTGAGCGGTATGGCGGCCTTGCCCTTTATGATGTCCCTCATCTCCTGCCGGAACTCATCCATCTCCTGCCGGAAAGATGCATGCTGGTCTGAGAGTAGGTGGGCAAGATCGTCAATGACTGGGTTCTCATAGACTGGTCCATGAGAACCAGACGGGTTGCCTTGCTGGAAATGAGGCAGGATCTGCTGGTACTAGTGTGTAGGGGGTTGAGTGTACTATTGAGGCTACTACCACTGCCTCCACTGTTGTCTCTGATGGTAGGGACGAGGACCTAACTAGTAGTGCTACGATGGCTGGGAGTATTGGGACTGCTGCTGCCGATGGCTGCTTTGTCCACCCTAAGCTGGAGGCTGCTGCTGGGATGAGGTGCCTCCAGTAGACCACATGAATCTGGGATGATCACGACAGATCCTGGGTTGATTCCAGTCATACCAAATTTTGTTGACTTCCATCAATGGCTCCTGCTCGTAAGGGAAAGGTGGAAGAGCTGCTAGGGGCTGATCAAGCTGATACACCACCATCTGAGTGTCCTGAGACGGTGATGGCTGAGTGTAATGCTGCAACTGCTGAATCGGCTCTGCCTAGATGTGGTGAACCTAGTGGTACAGGGCAGATGGTGGGGAAGAGCCGATGCTGTTGTGATCAACCCGTGACCTAAGACGGGGTTGAGAAGCCATCTGTGCCTCCTAGATACACATGATCTGGGTCTTCAGGTCACTGAGAGTCTGTGCCAACTGGTATATATGTGTCATGCCCTAGCACCGCTTCTTCTCTTTGATCTCTATGCGGTCCAACTTCTCACTAAGAATCCCCATGTCAGTTGTTGAAGACTTTGTATGTGCTACTACAGACGAAGTAGATGGACTTGCATCAACCCGTGCTATCCTCTCATAGGACACGACTTATCGGTGGGTCTTCCCCTGTGTGTAAGTTCGAGTTTGAGACATCACAATATAGTTTTCTGCCATCTCCTCATAGATGGCCCAGACTAGGTCCTCATCTTTGGCAAAATAAGACCCCCTACATGAGGCATTCACAAGCCCCTGCAACTCCGGTGTCATCCCACAAAAGAAACTCTGAACTAGATTGGGCTTGGATATCTCATGGTGTGGACACCGGTCGACGAGCTCACGAAATCGATCCCACGCCTCATAAAACTGCTTGTTGGGGATCATGGTGAAGTTGTTGATCAGAGCTCTAGCTTTATTGCTCTGGTTGAGTGGATAGTACTTGTTCAAGTACTCGGTCCGGAGCTACTCTCAAGTAGTAACATATCTCCCCAAATGCTTCATCTAGTGGGCTTCTTTATCAAACAGGGAGAAAGGGAATGCCATCATATTGATGGTGTCCTCGTCCACGAATCTGTCGTGGACTGTACTGCAGATCATCTCAAATTCTTGTAGGTGCAGATGCAGCTCCTCAGTGGCTAGCCCATGGAACTTGGGCAGTAACTGGATCATCTGTGGGACGAGCTTGAAGTCACCCAGAATCTTAGGGAGTTGAATCCATTGATGAGTGAGAGTTGCACCGGGATTGTGCAACTGCCTCATCGGTCGTAGTCGTCTAACTGGCTCTGGCTGATCCTTTGAGTGTTTGTCTGCTCCTCCACCAATTATTGGTATCTCTCCACCGGCTGGTCGCTGCGGCTCTCCTCTATCGGCTCGCATCTGCGCTAACTCTCTATGCACCTCTACCATAAATGCTCCCTAATCTCTAATATGTCTCTGCATCGTCTCCAGGGAGGCTAAGAGTGTGTTATTGAGGGCACCCTAATCAAGAACATAAGTAGAACCCTGGAGTTGCTCATCGGTGTGTCTGTCGCTGTTGGACATCTCTCGGTTCTCTGTAAAGGCAAAAGACCCGAACTCAGGTGCCGTCAAATGGACATAAATCTGTGTTGGCCTTTGCTTGGGCACCTCAGGGCTGGTGGAAGAAGGGTGGTCGAGGGGGAACAGGGTGGTAGCGAACTCAGGTTCAGAGAGTGGGTCTGGGCTCTCTGAAACTGCCCTAGATGAATGGAAACGAGTGCTCGAGAGCGGTGCTGTCGAAGATAGCCTAAGGGACCTCCTTCCCATCATCGTGATGTAGGGATGAATGCTAATGAGATCTGGAATGGAAACAAGATTAGAAGTCCCCAATTCACCTACACAACACTGAGCTCATGACCGTGAAGGTTCGGTCATTAATCTTGTCAATTTTATTTAGGCGATCAATCAGTCTATAAGAGCGATTAAGCGAGCTGGTAGGAACCCAATTCTCTTAGAAGACTGTCCCAATCCTACAGTTAGATCTTTCCCAGCCAGTATGGATTGCAGACAGTTTACCGGCTACCCGATCTATCCAATCTGCTAAGGAAGTCCTGGACCGCTTATCGGCTACCGGGAGAAATCCCTATGGGAGAATGACTAATCATAAGACCAGTAGTCAGAAGGAAGTTCATGTGTGGCTCTAGCCTAGTATGCGGGTCACTCTCTCGCTACATAGAAACCAACCAATAAGGGTGTGACTCTCCTCAAAACAAATATTTTTAGATGAGGTGAATTTTAGGGTCAAGTTTGCATTAACCGTCCGTATTTTATGTTTTTCTCTTTTTTAGGTATTTTTATATAAAAGCAATGCCTAACAGATTTTTTGATCTCCCAGGTTATTTTAAGACCAAAAATAGGGGGAGGAAGTCGAAAAAGTCGATGCACGATCAAACACTATGATGCATGCAACGATAGAGATGCGTACATGTCGCCAGCACTCTACATGTAGGGTGATCCACACATAAATTAAAGTACTGAAAGTAAATTAACTATATGATGCACGAAGAAATCGGCCTTAGACGAGCAATTTCTAATGATCGTGAAGAACAGTAGCTAACTGATCAGAGAGAGAGGTCAATGTCCGGTCTCGGATGTCGATCGGTGTCCGCCACAATTGATCATGTACGTGATGTATACGACCTCTAGCGGTACGTGACCTCTCAATCAATCAAGTTAGCTTTTTATTATTTATTTTTAGCTAGGTCTAATTACAATCTATAGGTGCAGGCAAGCAATTAGGGATTAGGCCTTAGCTAATTGCGTCACAATCAATCAAAAATCCTAAGTCTAGGAGCCAAAACTTTGAGAATCAAATAGAAAGAAAAATGCGATAAAATCAAAACTCGATGAAAACCACGGTGAGGTCCCCCGAGCACACTGATGCTCGACAAAACAGGCCCCGAGATGAGTCTAAGTCGAACAAGAGTCCAAAGAGTCCAAAATTATTACAATAACAATGATAAGTCTGCTGAAAAATAAACTAGCTACTTTATCTGATATAACTAATTCATGCTCATCCTCTGTCCTCCTCAAATGTGGTACTCCATTAGAAAGCCGAAGCATCCTTGGGTGGTTCCTCACAAAAAAAGTGAATAGAGAGAGTGTCAGTCAGAAAATAGTTATATCAAATAGAGATAAAAATAGGCAAAAATCTGAAAAACGACTACTAGGTCGTGCTCCCCGGCAACAGCGCCATTCTCATGAGCGTCCCATAGACTAGGGTTAAGTATCAATGTAAATCAAGGGTCATTGCGACCACAATCAGTAGGCAAACCACTCAACAAGAAAAACAAAAAGAACCACTCAAAAGATAGATAAAATAATCAAAGCATGCAAAAATGTAAGCATTCTTCACTATTTATATTTATATGGTATAGCAACCAGTATCGAACACAAGGAGCACATAAATGTATGAAGTAGTTGCCTTTCAACAAATATTTTTGGTTTTTTTAATTTTTGCAAATTTTTATACTTTTTAATTAAGGGACAAAAACAAGCAAATAAGAAAACAAGGCACTCAAAAAGCCTTTTTGAATTTTTATTTAAGACTAAAAATGTTCAAAAATAAAGGTAAAAATATTTTTGTTAACAAAGATAAAAATATTTTTGGGTTTTAAAAATTTTAAGGTGTTTTTGACAATTTTTTGGGAATTTTTCGGTGTTTTTGTGATTTTATAAAAATCAAACAAAAGCTAAAAAGGTAAACAGTGCACAACCAGGATTAAATTGCAAATTAAAATTATCTTAAGTGCCCTAAAATCCTGGAGAGTAATTTTATGATAAACTAGAAGGCAAATGCTACAAATAAGAACTGAAATGGCGTTTTTTTAGAATTTTATATGATTTTTATGAGTTTTTTTTATATTTTGTGATTTTTTGGATTTTTATGAAGAGTTTCAAAACAAACTTGTACTGATGACAAAGCACACAAAAATACATAACCACAATTTTTTCTGGAATTTTTAAAGGCAATTTTTTTTATTTTTATGTATTTTCCAAAATAGACAGGACTCTTTTTATGGGTTTTTTTAAAAAAAATATTAAACGAAAATAAATTAATCCATAAAAATCATCATAAATATTATGTGTTAGTAGGAGCTTACAATAATTTTTAGAGAATTTTTGGGTTTAATTTTATATTTATTTATTTATTTAAAAACAAGACAGGTAGTTTTGAGGGGCCTACTTGTAATTAAAATAAAGCTCAGGGCCAAATCATAACACACACAGAAAGCTTAGGGCCTAGCTTACAAATTCTCCAAGAAAACACGTGCACAACATGTAAGTAAGCCTCATAGGGATATAAAAGCAATTACTAAAAACTTTTCATTCAATCCGTAACATATATAAAACACATGGCACAAGATGAAATTAACAAACAAAAGCACGTGAGACTACACGTGAGTTCACACAGACATGGCCTAAATGCAAATACTGAAAATAACAAGGGTCTAACTACAAAATATCCAAAATATTTTAAACTACGACAAATATTTACAGTACTCAACAGTAAATGTAAAATAAGTAGGGGCCTAGGAGCAAGTTACCCTTTATTTAACACGATTCAACGGATGAGGAAGCCCCGCTAATGGATGGACGGTGGAGATCTACTGGTACTCCTTCAGCGATGGACGACGGTGAAGCGATCCTCAGATGGATCCAACGATCGAGGGCCTCCTGATGGTGAACGGCTAAGATTAGACCTGGAAGAGGCATCCATTCGACGGTGGAGGAGGCGCTTGGATGAACTGGAATGAACTCGCCTCCGGCGAGTTTCAATCGACGATTGAGTGTTGGTCTGACATCTCCTGGAGCTGGTGGGATGAGGGGAATGTCGGTGATGGTGGTCCGCAGCTACTGGTTGCCTTAGAAGGCACTGGGACCAAGGAGAAGGTCCTGACGAGGCCTGATGGTCCTAGAGCTTCTTTTTCTGCTCACTAGGACTCTAGATGAGGCCTTCATTGGCTCTTCCATGCAGGAGAAATAGGGTGCTCGGAGATGATGCTCCGGTGAGGGATTAGAGTGCCAAAGGGATCGAAAAACAAGGAGGACAGTGGACGAGACATGCCACGCACATGATGAGGGAGTCGACCTATAGCTTGACTCCAATTCCGCGATTGGAGTCAAGGGAGGGGTTGCGGAGTGTGCGAAGAATCGAATGGAGTTCGGGGCGAGGTGTGTGAAGGTCAGAACACGACGGTGAGATGAGTTGACTAAGGTGGTCGGAGATGCGACATACGTGGGATGAATGATTGAATCAAATGGAAAATGGAAGAGAAATGGAATACTTATGATGAAGGAGGATTCCTAGGGGTGCGGACAGAGGTCAACAGGGATAATGGCCTCGATGGCCGGCGCTGCTAGAGGCTAGGCTCCTCACGGCGGAGCTGAGAAAATCTCGCCAGACCTGGGTCTCTCACGCTCCAAAAGGTGCTCTCGCCCTCGCCCTCTCGTATTGTCACTCTAGAAAAGGAAGAATGGGTGCGCAGGAGGTGGTGGAGCAGCCTACTGTGGAGAAAAGGGGGAGAGCGAGTGCAGGCTATATAGGCTTCCAGGTCCGAGAATGTGGGTGTGTGGCCTGTGAACCAAGGAACGGATCCCAAGGATTGGCGTCGGGCGTGGATTAGGGATCCGCCCTCTCTAATCGGAGCTTGGAATCAGAGGGAAAGATGGTTAGATCAGGTCGGAGGAAATGGGTAAAGTTTGGCAAAAACCCAGTTTGGGCGAGAAAGGGCTGACGGGCACCAGTTGATCGAGGTCAACGAATCCCCGTTGGCACAATCAAAAGCGATGGTGAATAAAGACAAAAACCGCTACATAACAAAACAGAGAAAAAAATAAAGAAAATTAAGTTCAAAATAATAAATGAATTTAAATTAAAAAGTATATAAAATAAAAAAATGTTATTATTTTTCATAATGATTTTCTGTGATTTTTAATTATTTTTATGAATAAATAAATTAGTGTATATACAATATATAGTATTATATACAGGTATAATATACCTATGCATTATTTACAAGTATTATAATTTTATTTTACACAAATACCTGTATTTAATATTTTCATTTATTTACAAGAATAATTTTAGGAATACAAAATAATTTTTATTTTATGTTTACAAATTATTTAATTATACATAATAAATATGGGTTTTAATACATGTACATGTATTTTGTACAATGAATGGAAGTATTTATTTTTATTTTTATTTTTATTTCATTTTTCTGATTTTTGTTTTATTTTTATATCATTTAGAAATATATACAAGGGAGTGGAAAAAATTAATTTATTTTGGCCAAAATAAATGCATACATAATAGTTACAAGTATAGGTAATATGCACAACATAAAGTGAACCCTATCTCTCTCTTCTTTTTTTATTTTACGATTAGGTCAAGGCTTGATCTTCTCTTGGGGTTTGGGTCACTCTGTATTTATTCTAAATACCTCCTTCCTTTTTCTTTTCCTTTATTCTTTTTTTGCACGAAAATTTGCTAATTATGCAATATTAACATATGCATGCAGAATGCTAAGTTATTGTATTTACACATATTTACATGTTGCTTTGTTGAGATAAATAGCTAAAATAAAAGAATAAAGAGTGAGAACAAGAGATTCATCAATCGTTTAATCAAGGTCTATATACCAGCGAGCTAGTGTACATATGAGGGCATATGAGTAATACAATCTCCTAAAGGGATCATACAAGTTCACTACTGAACTGGAAGATGTGAGATCACTCATGAGGTATTGGGACCAATCAAATTCCATGCATGGTCATCTTTCTTTGGAAGCATGATAATAATTTGTAGGTACGATATATACTTTTGGAAACCATCTGATCAATACCAGCTCTTGATGACTGGATGAGAAACTTAATGATGAAACCTTGAAGAAGACATTCTAAAAGTAATCTGAAACTTCGGGTTTATTCTAGGTCTTCCAATATGCAGGATATATGGGTATTAAGAATACTCGAGATTGATGTGATCATAAATGATTCTATAACCATGACGCTTTCATTCTGAGGGAATGGTGAAGCAGGTTTGGATTTGAGTGACTCCTCTCAGTAGAGGAGTAATCTAATCTCAGTTCAAATATTGGACATTGATATGAATACGATTCAGATACAATAAGAAGATTAGATTTATGGTTTTGATTTAATCAAGCATCTTTGAGAGGTCTCTGAGATCTATTGGGACCGATCAAATTCCATGCATGGTCATCTTGCTTTGGAAGCATGATAATAATTTGTAGGTATGATATATGCTTTTGGAAACCATATGATCGATACCAGCTCTTGATGGCCGAATGAGAAACTTAATGATGAAACCTTGAAGAAGACATTCTAAAAGTAATCTGAAACTTCGGGTTTATTCTAGGTCTTCCAATATGCATGATATATGGGTATTAGGAATACTCAAGATTGATGTGATCATAAATGATTCTATAATTATGACGCTTTCATTCTGAGGGAATGGTGAAGCAGGTTTGGATTTGAGTGACTCCTCTCAGAAGAGGAGTAATCTAATCTCAGTTCAAATATTGGACATTGATATGAATACGATTCAGATACAATAAGAAGATTAGATTTATGGTTTTGATTTAATCAAGCATCTTTGAGAGGTCTCTGAGATCTATTGGGACCGATCAAATTCCATGCATGGTCATCTTGCTTTGGAAGCATGATAATAATGTGTAGGTATGATATATGCTTTTGGAAACCATATGATCGATACCAGCTCTTGATGGCCGAATGAGAAACTTAATGATGAAACCTTGAAGAAGACATTCTAAAAGTAATCTGAAACTTCAGGTTTATTCTAGGTCTTCCAATATGCATGATATATGGGTATTAGGAATACTCGAGATTGATGTGATCATAAATGATTCTATAACCATGACGCTTTCATTCTGAGGGAATGGTGAAGCAGGTTTGGATTTGAGTGACTCCTCTCAGTAGAGGAGTAATCTAATCTCAGTTCAAATATTGGACATTGATCTGAATACGATTCAAATACAATAAGAAGATTAGATTTATGGTTTTGATTTAATCAAGCATCTTTGAGAGGTCTCTGAGATCTAGATTTGAGATATGATCTCAACATCTAACTCACTATATGTGGAAAGTACAATCACCATGTCATTATCTCCAAGTATCCATAGAGAAAGCACATTATTCTTGAAAGAGTTCAAGAATAATTCCATTGTTGAATAATATATCTGAGCATTGGGAAACTGATAATTAAATGTGATTTAATTATCATGAATAATATGACTACGATTCATATTATTTAGATATATCAAAATGGAAATTCAAGATAATTAAATATGATTTAGTTATCAAGGATATGAACAATGTGGATATCACTATCCATTCTAATCATATATATATTATAAATATGATTTATAATATATTAGAGGAAGCTAATTTTAAATACTATACGAATTAAATGTTGATGTGAATTGGATTCACATTGGACAAATAACTGAAAAATACAATTTACATTTTATTTTGGATGTGTGAATATGATTACATTTTTTCAATGGCATGATTGAAATATTCACAAAATAATTTAGAATTTTTTTTGCGAATTAATTTACAATAAAAGTTGTTGCAAATAATAAAGGATTATGTGAGATGTAATATCTCACATAATTGGAAGAAGGATAACACCTTCCATATAGGGAGGGCAGACAACCACCCTTTGACTCCTAAAATCAAGGAGCCATCCACTCCAATATTATAAGGTGGCTAGCCTCCTTCCTTATCCTTCTATGCATATTGATTTAATGGAATTATTTAAATTGGTGGAAATTCAATATAATTAAATTAAATTAATTATTGTTGCATTTTTATGCAATAAGTCATGGCCATTGAAAGAAAGCACAAAACAATCTTAACCATTGATTTTGTGTAGCACATGGATTGCGATCCATGGACTTCCAAAATATAATATAAAAAAAGATGCAACCCTAGCTCTTCTTTTACACAACAAATTGCAAGAGCTATCTCTCTCTCATTCTCATCACACGCCCCCTCTCTCAATAGTGGTCATCCACCTCTTGACCTAGAGAGACTCATTGTCGTATTTGTGCCATTGTGCCATCGCTTCAACCCCTTGGGATCTTCATCTTCTTCGGTACCCCTCACTCATGAATAAGACGTCAGATTTTGTGATATGAAATCAAGATATTCATTTCTCGTATTTTCAACTTCGATTGTGAGAAACACGCATCTCATCCACACGCTCTCAAGCGTCTCCTCCGTCGGATAGGACATGAGACGGGAAGTCTCTTACTATAAAGACATTACTCGCAACCACGTTTTAAGAGGTATTCCTATATCTTCTTTGTGTTCTTGATGAAACGATTCAAGAAGTGTTCTTGAATCATGTGGTTTTATTTATTTAAATTTTTTTAAATTTCCACTGCTCGAGCAACTAGTGTGACTAGTCGTGCATGATCGTATTGGATGTGATCTTCACGTTCATGTGATGCGCTAAGGCCTAAACCCTATCCTTCAGATGTGCCATTCCTTCCTACAATGATGATACTCTAAAACTTTGTATTTTGGATCAGGACTTGCTTATGTTTTGATCTCTTCCTTTGTCACTCTTAAATTTAGTTCTCCCCATATTTTTACAATAAAAACCTATGATTATGATGAAGAATCTTGATATTCTCTTCTCATCTCTTCGTTTATAACTCTAGTGATGAATCTCCATTTCATCACCTTTATTCTTTCATTTTGGCCTTCAAAACCTAGTTAAATGCATGTATATAGCATTAATTTGTACAAAATAACAATCAATTATTGATCTATAAATATTGTATAAAATAGTATATAATGCCAAAATAAAATAATAAAGAAAATAAAAGAAAAGGAATGAAATACCAAAGGTAATGAGTGACCCTTAGTCATCATGATGGCTTGGTCGATAAGTAAAAAAGTAGGGGGAGATAAGGGCCAATAAAGAACCAAAACCCTAATTTGTATTCTCCAATACATGCATTTTGGGACCAATTTTATTTTATTATTTTTATACCTCAAATCAATAAAATCTAAACATGAAAGTTGTACATAAAAATATAAAGAAAATACAAAATTAATTTTATTCAAAAGTAATCCATAGTGTGTCCTACACACTTAGAATAAGAAGCCATAAAGAAAATTTTACAGACCTCTATCTTTTCCATACAAGCTCAACATTCATCAAACTCACCTTTATTATTCATACAATTAAATAATCTGTTTAATGAAGGTAGTTTCATTCAAATAGGAGTTAAGATGCAAAAGTTTGCTTTTGGGCCCTCATTGTGCAAGATATATGTATAAAATATTAAATTTATTTATTCTTTACATTTCTCAATTTCTTTTATTTTTATAAATTTGAAAATATTAATTAAAATAAATGTATGTAATAAAATATAATAAAACTATTAAAAATATAGCAAATTAAATAAATCTACTTAATTTATAGGTAAAATATACTTGTAAGTACATATATAATAAATAGACATAATTATTTAAGTACACAATTAAACTTAGAAAATACAATAAAAACACCTAAATGTGTATTTAAATAAATTATATATACACAAATTATGTCTATGAAATAATAGAAATCTAAAAACCAAATTAAAAATAAAATACATAATATATATGTCAATATACATGGAATTATACATGTAAATAATAACACCAAATAAATTAATTTGAAAAAATAAATAAAAATCATAATAAAATAAAAAAATAAAATAACAAGTATTTTTAATGCTTTAAGAAAAATAATAAATTATTTACTATTTCTTTTTGAATTATTTTGGCATTTTTTGTATGTTTTGTCGCATAGTGGGTTGACCTAGACTAATGGAAGACCGGTCTTGGTTGACATCAGTCAACTATTCAGCCTCCCTAGGTCTACGTCTATCAGGCGCTACACCCCCATCTTCCTCGATTTTTTCCCTTTGATTCTTTCACTCTTTGTGATCGAGCCCTTCTTGACTTTTATCCATCGATTATCATTCTTTTACGCATCGATAACACCTCAATCAAAGGATCACTATAGCTAGCAAGGGCCTCGGTCAAACCACCTGCTGTACAAATAACCTCCTCCGACCTCCATTCAAACTTGATCCCGTTCTACCCTCAAAATCCCCAATATTTCTCATACTCGAGCTTGCTGGTGACCATAGCGACCTTGTCGGAGCCTTTGATGTGGAGGAAGATGTCCGGAGGTAGTGATCTGAGCTCGTCGGAGTAGCTCAGGCCAAGCTCCACCTTATCTCCTTGTTCTATAGTTTGACCCATAGCTTTCTTACTCTTTTCATTCCTAGCATTAGCAGTAACCTTAGTTTGCATTTTATTTCGTGTAATTTCCTCTGGTATTTCGTAAAATCCCCATTTGTAGTTTACCAAAACTCATGCTCCGACCAAAATTTCGCAATGTATCCGTCCCTGTTCTGACCTATCTGACTGCCACATCTCCTTCTCCTATCATTTAGCTACATCTCACGTACCTCCATTCAACCTGATCGAGTTCCGATCAGGAGATCGGATCACAAGTCTCCGTCCGACTCACCCCTGCTCATCACTGGATCAAACCAAGCCCATAACCTCTCGTTTTCTTATGCGAGCCTAACTCTTCAGGTCTTAGAAATGGACGACCCTCCTGGGGTTGATTTTTGATGAGATGAAGAAATCTTTGAACTCCTAAGCTCTCCAGGACCCCATCGATGGGCCCTAGACTCATTTAAGCCGCCCAACTGATGCAGGTTGTCACGACCCGTCCCGCTAACCGGAACGTGCTGCGACAGAGATCTTTCTTCTTCTTTTATATATTTTTTTTCCTCAAGTAAATATGTGGCAAACTCAAAAACATAACATCTTTGTATTTCAAGTTCACAACACCAAGAAGTGTATTACACAAGTTCTATCTATTACAACTTCCTACAAAATAACACAGATAGTACAAAAACAACGAAAAGCAAAAGACACCTCCTCCAAGTGTATCAGTGGTCCTTTCCCCTGCTATTCGTGATTCTGTTGATCTGTACATAATTATAATAATAAGGGATGAGTCTAAACCCATTTATGAGCTTAGACCCAGTGAAAGGATCTCAAGCTTTTTACATATAGCTAAAAATCTGAAATATGAGCATCATGACAAGAAATTTATGCTGAATACTGTGAAATAACTTGAAAGAAATTTTATGACAGAAATTTCATATACCAGCATGCTAGTTTTGCAATTGAACGCTGAAATCACTTCAAAAGCAGATAAACTGAAACATAATCATCACTATCAAGCTGTTTGTACTAATCACCACTGTGGCTAATTTGTTGACTCATGAACGCTGAAACAAAGCTAAGTCATACGCGTAGACGGTCCCAAAGACCAAAAACATCCTGCATACGGCCCAAAGCCTATATGTATACAGAATGCGGACCCAAAGTCCTCTTGATACCATATCTAATGGTTTGCCATATCTAATGGCGGTTTCAGGGTCATATCTAATGACATCACCATATCTAATGGCTAGTTCATGATTTGTATAAAAGAGCTACTGTGGTGCTTATCTTCTGATTCTGATTCTTTTCTTACCACTAATAAACTGTAATTTTGCTAATTCAATCTCATAATAGCTAAATCATGAACATAAAACACTCTTGGCATAACATACATATTCTGATAGCTAGAACTTGTTTAAGAACTTGAAAACTGAGCCATAATGCATAGTAATCGTGCAAAACATAATTCTTCACATAAAACTCATATCTAAATAGTGAAACATCATGTCTCGTGTTCCATCAAGAACAAAATGCAGAAAAACGTGTTATCAAGATAAAACTCGTGAAACGATGTCTGAAATACAATCTGAAGCCCTGATTTCATCTCAACCGTATGGTACTTGTAATTCATGCGTAAAAACTTTAGAAAACATGATTTCATACTAACTATTCAAACCACGCATAAAAGCTAAAGACTAGTGCTTTAAAATAGCGCTTGAGAATCCCTCACCTGGTTGTTGTCTAACTTGAGTCCAAAACACCTTCTTTAGTGAAATCCCCCCTATAGCCGACTTAGACTGAATACTACGGCTTGGTGCGGACAGAACTTCGTTACGTCTTCAAAAATGCTCTCGATCACCGACAAGGCTTCGTCGTGGCTCCTCTCGTGCTCCTCACGCAACTTCGGTGGCCTTGCGGCTCTAAGGTGGAGAGGTGGGCGTGGGATGAAGTGAGGAGGAGTGTGGGGGTCATGGGTATTTATAGGCCTCCACCCCCTTTACATGTGTGACATGTGTCAACATGTAAGGGTGCCTCTAAGCCACATGTTGCCTCTTATCCATGTATGACGACACATGGCATGCCACATGTCTTTTTCATGAGAAAACTTGTTGCCCAAGTAAGGGGCTAGGCTTATCCACGAGATTACTTGTTGCCCAAGCAAGGTTTGGCTTATCCATGAGATAACTTGTTGCCCAAGCAAGGTTTGGCTTATCCACGAGATAACTTGTTGCCCAAGCAAGGTTTGGCTTCACCATGACACGTGCTAGTCTTAGGAAGATGACACATGGCACTAATGAGTTTTTGACACTTGTCCTGACAATATAACGACACGTGTCCCATGATTTCCCTCCATTTGTCCTACTTTTGCTAATGACGCTTAATTATCACTAATGAAGGGCAATTAGCACTAATCATGCTTAATTAGTCTTAATGATGTGATTATGGCTAATGAGTATAAATCTATAACATTATGGGCATTATGCAAGTAGTGGCTTCTACTACTTATAAGGTACTACCAAAATTCCAGATTGCTAGATGTGGTATTATGTTTTGATGTGCTACACAATTTAGAGAACCTTTTGAAGTCCATTTTTATACAAGATGGTCTCTGATATAAACACAACAAGTTTCAATGAAATCATTCCATCAAGACGAACCTATTGACTATGGTATCTGTAAAGTGTGAACACTATCAATCCAATATTTCCTTGATAACATTCAAAGGCATAGTGTACAAAACGCGTATTACAATTCTCCCCTACTTGCAATAAATTTCGTCCTCGAAATTTAAGTACCTTTGCTAGCTTGAAAATAAGTGGGGATATTGAGATCTCATTTCTTCCTCTCGTTCCCATGTGGCTTCTTCTATTGCGTGACTCCTCCATAAAACTTTAACTAACGGAATCTTCTTTGTACGAAGCTCTTGTACTTTATAATCTAGTATTTCCACAGGAACCTCCTCGTATGAAAGATCTTCCTTCAATTGAATATCTTGAGGTTGTATCATATGGGTTGGATCTGGAATAAACTTTCGAAGTGTGGAGATATGAAAGACATTATGTATCCTTGCTAGTTCAGCCGGAAGTCGAAGACGATATGCCACACTACCGATTCTCTCTGTGATCTCATAAGGGCCACGTATCTAGGGCTTAGTTTCCCTTTCTTCCCAAATCTGATTAGGCCTTTCCATGGAGATACTTTTAGAAACACATGATCTCCCACTTGAAATTCTAAGTCTCTCCTTCGCTTATCTGCATAACTTTTCTGTCTGCTTTGCGCTGCCTTTAAGCATCTCCTGATTTCCTCAACTTTTTCTATTGTGCTTTGTATTAGTTCAGGTTGAACCAATTTTCGTTCTCCAACCTCACTCCAACAGATAGGTGTTCTACATGGTCTTCCATACAATGCTTCATAAGGTGCCATCCCAATACTAGTATGATAGTTGTTATTGTATGCAAACTCAATAAGTGAGAGATGTTCATCCCAGCTTTCTTTAAAGCTCAGTGCACAAGCTCTAAGCATGTCTTCTAGAGTCTGGATAATACATTCTGATTGGCCATCTGTTTGAGGATGAAACGCTGTACTAAAAGCTAATTTTGTTCCCATGGCTTTATGTAAGCTTGGCCAAAGTTTAGAAGTAAATCGTGGATCCCTATCAGAAACAATTGACACTGGAGCCCCATGACGGCTAACTATCTCATTAACAAAGATCTTTCCCAAACGATATAGATTGTATGTCTTGTTAATGGCTAAGAAATGTGCAGACTTAGTTAATCTAGCCACTATGACCCATATTGCATCGTGACCTCGACGGGTCCTTGGAAATCCTGTAACAAAATCCATAGTGATGTGTTCCCATTTCCATTCTGGTATTTGAAGTGACTGTAATGTCCCCGCAGGTCTTAAACGTTTCGGTTTTGTTTGTTGGCATATAGGACATATAGAAACATACTCTGCAATCTCTCTCTTCATGCCAGACCACCAATAGTAGCTTTTAAATGTCCTATACATCTTAGTACTTCCTGGATGCATAGTATACATGGAGCTATGTGCTTCCTCCAGAATCTCAGTCTTTAAATCAGATTTCTTTGGAACACACAATCTTCCTTTAATGAATAAGACCCCTTGACCATCTATTTTATACCCGGTTTCATCTCCTCCCTTAATCTTCTCAATCATTCTAATGATTTCAGAATCATGGACTTGTTCCTCCTTAATTTTGTCATATAATATGGGTCTCACTTGTAAGGATGCTAATATGGTTCCACCGCTATTCATGGTTAATTTTGCACGTAACTCTTTCAACTGATAATATTCTCCTTTTAAGTGAGATAGCTGACTATTAGACTTTCTACTGAGAGCATCAGCTACGACATTGACTTTCCCCGGATGATATTCTATGGAACAATCATAATCTTTGATTAGCTCTAAACATCTTCTTTGCCTTAAATTCAACTCTTTCTGAGAGAAAATATATTTCAAACTCTTGTGATCCGTAAAGATTCGACAAGTTTCTCTATAAAGGTAGTGTCTCCAGATCTTTAAGGCAAATACTATAGAATCTAACTCAAGATCATGAGTTGGGTAATTTAACTCATGTTGTTTTAGCTGTCTAGAAGCATAAGCAATCACCATATCATAATGCATTAAGACGCATCCCAGCCCTTGTCTTGAGGCATCGCTATAGATTGCATAATTAACTTTTCCTGAAGGAAGGCTAAGTATAGGTGCTGAGGTGAGACGACTCTTGAGTTCCTTAAAACTCTTCTCGCATTCTTCGTCCCAACTATACTTCACATTCTTCCTAGTTAACCTTGTCAATGGTGCATCAATTATAGAGAAGTTTTCTACAAATCTTCGATAATACCCAGCTAATCCAAGGAAATTTCGGATTTCTGATGCATTTATCGGTCGTTCCCATTTAAGAACTGCTTATATTTTTGATGGATCTACTGTTATTCCTTCTCTAGATATGACATGGCCTAGAAATGCAACCTTCTTCAACCAAAACTCACATTTATCAAACTTTGCATATAATCGGTGTTCCTTCAGAGTTTGAAGTACAATTCTCAAGTGTTCTCTATGTTCTTCCCCTGTTTTAGAATATACTAGAATATCATCAATAAATACGATTACGAACTTATCCGGATATGGACGGAAAACCCTATTCATCAAGTCCATAAACACAGCTGGGGCATTTGTCAATCCAAAAGGCATTACCAAGAATTTATAATGCCCATATCAAGTTCAGAATACAGTTTTAGGAACATCTTCTTCTCTAATCTTAACTGATGATAGCCAGATCTCAAATCAATCTTAGAAAACACAGAAGCCCCTTGTAATTGATCAAATAAATCATCTATTCTGGGCAGAGGATAGTTATTACGGACAGTAACTCTGTTTAGTCTTCTTTATTTCTTTGGGTCAGTGTCTCCTACAAATGGTTCTGCTCCCTATTACTTTATATGTCCTAATGGTAACCGGTGTTCTAATTCATGTCTTTTAACAAACTGGGTAGCCATACCTCCTAGTGTTTGAGTTATTAAGGTCAATGAATCATACACATTGTTGGAATTATCATTTTCCAGACTAGGGCCTTGGGTGGTCGCAAGTGGCTGCTCTACTGCTAGTGTTTCCTAAATAAAACCTCAATTAGATCCTTCATCAACATAAATCCTCCAAGATATCCTCAAGACTTATAACATCATCTTTCTTCTAAGTCCATATCAAATTATGATAACTAAATTATCTTCCAATACTTATTGGTCAACTCCGAATATAATTCTTGCTCAAGGTCCTAAAACCTTTGCTCTGATACCACAAGTTGTCACGACCCGTCCCGCTAACCGGAACGTGCTGCGACAGAGATCTTTCTTCTTCTTTTATATATTTTTTTCCTCAAGTAAATATGTGGCAAACTCAAAAACATAACATCTTTGTATTTCAAGTTCACAACACCAAGAAGTGTATTACACAAGTTCTATCTATTACAACTTCCTACAAAATAACACAGATAGTACAAAAACAACGAAAAGCAAAAGACACCTCCTCCAAGTGTATCAGTGGTCCTTTCCCCTGTTATTCGTGATTCTGCTGATCTGTACATAATTATAATAATAAGGGATGAGTCTAAACCCATTTATGAGCTTAGACCCAGTGAAAGGATCTCAAGCTTTTTACATATAGCTAAAAATCTGAAATATGAGCATCATGACAAGAAATTTATGCTGAATACTGTGAAATAACTTGAAAGAAATTTTATGACAGAAATTTCATATACCAGCATGCTAGTTTTGCAATTGAACGCTGAAATCACTTCAAAAGCAGATAAACTGAAACATAATCATCACTATCAAGCTGTTTGTACTAATCACCACTGTGGCTAATTTATTGACTCATGAACGCTGAAACAAAGCTAAGTCATACGCGTAGACGGTCCCAAAGACCAAAAACATCCTGCATACGGCCCAAAGCCTATATGTATACAGAATGCGGACCCAAAGTCCTCTTGATACCATATCTAATGGTTTGCCATATCTAATGGCGGTTTCAGGGTCATATCTAATGACATCACCATATCTAATGGCTAGTTCATGATTTGTATAAAAGAGCTACTGTGGTGCTTATCTTCTGATTCTGATTCTTTTCTTACCACTAATAAACTGTAATTTTGCTAATTCAATCTCATAATAGCTAAATCATGAACATAAAACACTCTTGGCATAACATACATATTCTGATAGCTAGAACTTGTTTAAGAACTTGAAAACTGAGCCATAATGCATAGTAATCGTGCAAAACATAATTCTTCACATAAAACTCATATCTAAATAGTGAAACATCATGTCTCGTGTTCCATCAAGAACAAAATGCAGAAAAACGTGTTATCAAGATAAAACTCGTGAAACGATGTCTGAAATACAATCTGAAGCCCAGATTTCATCTCAACCGTATGGTACTTGTAATTCATGCGTAAAAACTTTAGAAAACATGATTTCATACTAACTATTCAAACCACGCATAAAAGCTAAAGACTAGTGCTTTAAAATAGCGCTTGAGAATCCCTCACCTGGTTGTTGTCTAACTTGAGTCCAAAACACCTTCTTTAGTGAAATCCCCCCTATAGCCGACTTAGACTGAATACTACGGCTTGGTGCGGACAGAACTTCGTTACGTCTTCAAAAATGCTCTCGTTCACCGACAAGGCTTCGTCGTGGCTCCTCTCGTGCTCCTCCCGCAACTTCGGCGGCCTTGCGGCTCTAAGGTGGAGAGGTGGGCGTGGGATGAAGTGAGGAGGAGTGTGGGGATCATGGGTATTTATAGGCCTCCACCCCCTTTACATGTGTGACATGTGTCAACATGTAAGGGTGCCTCTAAGCCACATGTTGCCTCTTATCCATGTATGACGACACATGGCATGCCATATGTCTTTTTCATGAGAAAACTTGTTGCCCAAGTAAGGGGCTAGGCTTATCCACAAGATTACTTGTTGCCCAAGCAAGGTTTGGCTTATCCATGAGATAACTTGTTGCCCAAGCAAGGTTTGGCTTATCCACGAGATAACTTGTTGCCCAAGCAAGGTTTGGCTTCACCATGACACGTGCTAGTCTTAGGAAGATGACACATGGCACTAATAAGTTTTTGACACTTGTCCTGACAATATAACGACATGTGTCCCATGATTTCCCTCCATCTGTCCTACTTTTGCTAATGACGCTTAATTATCACTAACGACGGGCAATTAACACTAATCATGCTTAATTAATCTTAATGATGTGATTATGGCTAATGAGTATAAATCTATGCTAATGATGCTTAATTATCACTAATGACGGGTAATTAGCACTAATCATGCTTAATTAGTCTTAATGATGTGATTATGGCTAATGAGTGTAAATCTATGCTAATGACGCTTAATTATCACTAATGACAGGTAATTAGCACTAATCATGCTTAATTAGTCTTAATGATGTGATTATGGCTAATGAGTGTAAATCTATGCTAATGACGCTTAATTATCACTAATGACGGGTATTTAGCACTAATCATGCTTAATTAGTCTTAATGATGTGATTATGGCTAATGAGTGTAAATCTTATGCTAATGATGCTTAATTATCACATGTGACGGGTAATTAGCACTAATCATGCTTAATTAGTCTTAATGATGTGATTATGGCTAATGAGTATAAATCTATAACATTATGGGCATTATGCAAGTAGTGGCTTCTACTACTTATAAGGTACTACCAAAATTCCAGATTGCTAGATGTGGTATTATGTTTTGATGTGCTACACAATTTAGAGAAACTTTTGAAGTCCATTTTTATACAAGATGGTCTCTGATATAAACACAACAAGTTTCAATGAAATCATTCCATCAAGACGAACCTATTGATTATGGTATCTGTAAAGTGTGAACACTATCAATCCAATATTTCCTTGATAACATTCAAAGGCATAGTGTACAAAATGCGTATTACACAGGTCACCTCCACCCTTCTTTTGCACCATCGGTGAGCCTCTCAGGTGCTCAGAATCGACCAGGAGCTCGGATCGAAGTTTACCCAACCGGGTGTTCTTCCATGTTCTTATTGGTGAGCTCTTAGTCATCCTATAGAGTTCAACTCCCAAGTGCGGCAGCGGTCGTTAGATTGAAGGCGCCATCACCGTCACTTCAAGGGAGGATATCTGATCTCGTGCATCCATCAATGAACTGGAATCGAGTGATCTGGATCGTCCATGTGTCTAAATGGTGCCTCAACCATTGATCAGCGCGTAATAGGGGTAATTTTGCCCGCTACCCCTCCATTTTTGCATTTTGTTTTTAGTTCCAAAACCTTCATTTACAGTTCAAATAGTTTTGTAATATTTGCATTAAGACCCCCCATTTATTTTATTCGCAATTAAGTATAGTCCATGTCACCGTATGTGCGCATACACGTGAAGGTACTATGCATTTGCAGAGGACCCCCTACGGGTTTGTGTTTATATTTAGTCCAAGAACTTTGATATTCAATGTAATATTTTGTGTTATGCAAGTAGGACCTGTAACTTTTTGAATATTACCAAAATACCCCTACCATCACGTTATTTATTGAATATTCAAGGGATTTTGCATGTATGCCCTTAGGCTTTTGTGAAGTGTTCGAGAATGCATTGAAAGTTTATGTTAATTACATTTTGGTCCCTACTAGAACAACTAATTTTTTCTTGTATTTTATTTATTAAAAATAGCATTTTGCATACGAAAATTTTAGGACAATTATTTTAAGTGCTTGGTATTATATTAAATTGATTATATTTAACATAAGGGAATTAAAATTATTTTCCTATTTTTAAAATTATAAAAACACTGCATATTTCTCCTATTTGCATTTAAAAAAACAAAAAAATATATTTTTTTGAAAAAAATCCAAAAAATAGAGTATCTTTATTATTGTATTTTGTAATGCCGAAAATCACTAAAAATACAAAAGAAAAAATACTAAAAATTGAAAAACACCAAAGCTTATTAAACAATATTAAAAAGTAATTAGAAATCCAAATATATTAGTTTCTATTTCTAAATTTTGCGTATATTATATATTAAACAAATTTTTTGGAATATTTTGAGATTTTTATCTATTCCTAAATTCCAAAACAATCATGCCTATTATTATTAGTTACTATTTTACAATCTTAATCAATTAAAAAACACACAAATCAACAAAAATTACAATAAAAATTAAAAAATAGAGAAAAAATATTCAAAAAACAAATATTAGAAAATTAGAATACTATATATATATTATATTACTACTATATATTACCTATAAAAATTATCATTTTTATAAAACCCAATAAATATTTTAAAACCCTTAAAAAATAAAAAGGACTCTGCTTAAGGGTATTTTTCTGATTATATATTAGTATATTTATATCTTTCCCATGGGCTGCAACCAAGCCATTTTTCCTCAAAAAATTTTATTTTTTTGCAAAATATCACCATGTATATTCACCTATATATCCCTACAATATGTCATTCAATTTCATCAGAAACAGAGGCTCATATGCCCTTCATCAAGAAGAGGTAATTTTAACGGTCAAAACATTACGGTAATTAACCTGTTCTAGATGGAGGGCATAGGAGTCTCCGTTTCTAATGAAATTTGAATGACATATTGGAGGGATATATAGATGAATATACATGATAATATTTTTCAAAAAAATAAAAAAACGCAGAAAATGGTAGGGGACAACCTCATCAAACTCTTATATTATACATATTATCTATATATACTTATATATACTTAATACATATTAAAAAGGGAAAGAAAGCTAAAAATCAGAAGAAAAAAATATAAAAGAAAATAAAAAATTAAAAAATAAAAAAGAGATAAATTAAAAATCCATAAAAATATAAAATATCAAAAATCTACAAACAATAAAAATCCCTATAAAACGCATAAAACATTTGTTGATTTTCCTTTTGATTTTCAATTTTTGTGATTATCCCCATTGCTCTTTTGTGGTTCGACCCCTACACTTGCGTACTGTACATATTGTTTTGTAGGGTATAATAAATTTCATCTCACTTTATTTATTATTCAATTATTTTTTGGATGATTATTGATTGACATGCTTGAGTTGGGTGTTGAGAGACGAGAGAGGCATCGATACAACGATTACCGGATCTGAATTGTCGGACACTACATGCCCCCCAAGACCGGACATTAGACACTCCCAATATTTGTGTTCATCGAATGACACCATTGTTGGGGAGCAACGCTTAGGATAGATTTTGTGTACATTTTCTCTTTCATTATTTTCTGTTTTATTCTTATTTTATTGAGATAATTGTTTTTCTATGATAATACATTTTCTCTATTTAATTTCTTGTGAGGGACCGCGTGGTGAAGGTGATTTCTTAGAAAGTCGATGCACCCAAGTTGTGAGGAGATTGGCTCTTCTTCTTGTGAGCCACTTGGAGAGAGCGGGAGAGAGAGACATAGCAGTTATTAGTGTAGAATTTTTCTTTTATTTTTGTGAGAGAGAGACAGTCATTTCTATTATTAATTTTTAATATTACAAGTGGATACATTGACTCTCGGGCCTATTTTACCAAGTGATTGTTCACTTAGGGGCTCACTAGATTTTTCGTAGTTTTCTTAAACTTCTACATTTTGTTATCCCTATTTTTCCTTTAATTTTCTTTTATTTATCACGATTTGTGCTTTCTGCCTTTATTTTCATTTGTTTTCTATGATTGAGCCCATATCATTTTACGATTTATTGATCGAGTAGGCTAGATCAACACACCTAATATTTGCATGTTCCTATAGTTTACGTTTGGATCTAGATCAAACTCAATTTTGTGCTTCACAATAATAGCAATTCCTTCTTAGGACGATTTCACCGTCTTCTATATCATATAGATTAGGTTTAAAATTCCTATTTTGCATCCTGTATGGAGAGAGCTGGGAAGCATTATAAGTCCTCTATCTGAGCATTCATCATTTTAACACTTAGGTGAGATTTCCATCCTAGTGTCGCCTTGCATTGCTTTGCTGCTATCTCCCTTTGTTTTTGAGCACTTAGGTTTAAAAGAAATTTCAAAAAATCATTAGGAAAATATTTCTGAAAAATAATCAAAAAAGTAAAAATCCTAAAACTAAAACAAGGGGATTGTTAAATAAACTTTGACCCTAATTAAAATTTTTAATGGACATCATTGTTTGAGGTTCACAAAGCCCTCATTGTATTCAAGTACATTCCAAACAGAGTGAGGCATGACCCTTAAGGAATAGAGACAAAAAATCGATTCGTGGCTGCCTCAATTATCACCTGGTACCAATGAAGTATTGGCGCTTCTATCGTGCCTTGTGGATGATGGTGTTGTCACCTTGTGTAGAGCATCCGACTTCGTATGAGGTATTAAGCATAGGTGACGCCCTCACGGGTTTGTCTATATCATTGTCTTGCATCCGAGTACCTCATTTTTTTAGAGAAATAATGTTTTTGCCTATTGGATTCCTATCTTCTTCTTTGGCTGAGTAGCCCCCCAGGCCCGATATTGAGGATCTCAAAAAAGTATAGATCACAGGATACAAAGGAGGTGGAACAAGTACGGGGTACTTTACTGGCAGTACACACTCTCCTCTAGGGCTAGCCGATAAGGATGTTTTACAATTTTTCCTGAATTCACAATAAAAGTAAAAAGATAAAAATAGTTGAACCTTCACGACTTCACAAGTGTTGAGTTGGTGAACCCATTTTGTCTGGTGTCTGTTTGGATCTAGTTAGGATTCAAAGATTAGTCCCGCACACTTGTGCCATTTTGTCATCTCTTCTATTTCATTCTCTTTGACCTTTGCTCATTGTGAACCTTCTACTGCTTTACACTCCTTTTATTTCTTGTTCATAGTCAACTTTCATCCTTCCTCTATTTTCCTCTCAATTTCCAAGATGTCGACTCTTAGATGGTTTGGCCGAGTCTCCGTCGACAACCATATCAATTCAATGGATTCAACATTTCCAATGATACAGGGTGATGACCAAGTTATTGGTTCATACTTTACGAACCATCCTCAGGATTTCCCACTTCTTCTACCTCCCACAAACCAGGAAAAATCTCTTCCTAAGTTCTGCCCTTTTTGGATGGAGATTGATTTCACTCCTTACATTTCTCCATCATTAATAAAATTCAAGATTGATCCTAATTCTTAATTATTCTATATATCTGGTGCTCGTATGCAGACTGATTGGGTATTTCCCCAATTACAGATCATGAACCCAATTTGGAGCCCAAACAATCACAGTCAGATTCTGAAATGGCTCCTACATGCAGAGGAAAGGGACCACGACTTCCTAGCACCGAGAAGAATAACGAGAATGGCAAGGACCAAAAAAAGTGAACATTTAGCTATTGGCATCCATTAAGGCAAATTAGCAGCAATTGACTGATTGAGCTTAGGTCCAGGTCACCTTTCAAGACATGTTGAATGACCTGGGGAGGATGTTCGAAGAGAGGGAAGCACAACAAGGAGGTGATGATGAATTTCATGGTGATGATGAAGACAACTATTCTGTAGATGGACCTCGCAGAGGCAAGGGGGAGGAAAGGAGAAGATGACCCAAGTCCACACTAAAGCAGACCTATAACCCTGGGGCTGGCTAAATCACAAAATGAATCAATATTCTTCCGATCCATGTACATTTTGAATTGAAGTCGCAACTCCTTTCACTTCTCCCCAGATTCAATGGGAACTTGAATGAAGAACCATACATCCATTTACATATAGTTCGGACGCATTTGCAACACAACGCACTACCCCAACATTTTGTTGAGCGTAGTCAAGATGACTGCTTTCCCTTTCAGCCTTCAGGGCAAAGCACTCTACTGGATAAACCACTTGAGGAAAGTGGTAACAACGTGGGAAGAGTTGAAGTGCACTTTATTGCACCAATACTACCCCCTCGGTCGTCTTAATCTAATGCGATCCAAAATTACCAGCATCTCCTAGGAACCCCAAGAGTCCATTCACGAGACCTGGGAGAGATTCAGTGATTTGATAGAGAAGTGTCCCCATGCCGAAAACCAGTCCGGTCCAACACTTTTTTCGGGGACTTACTGAGAATATTCAACATTCGATTGATGCCACTTGTGTAGGGTCCCATTTCAACAAGGATGAGGACGTAGTATGGCAGATCTTCGAGGAGATGGTTGAAGGAGAAGCCGCACTGCCCTCCTCCCATTCTTTCCAAGTACAACCACAGATACTGTATAAGAATGTCAATATTGCATACACTCATGAAGTGTACAGGTGCGAGAACTTAGATCACAGAATCATTGGCAATCACTTGTCCAAGGTTGACATCATTAGAGAAGATATCACAAGTTCTATAAAAGCTAGCTGCGATCAAGCAAAGAATTAAGGGCTTGGACAAGCTCGACATGATCACTAAGCATGTGGAGCTGTTGGTGAACCGTCAAATCTTGCAACTTCATGGCACCAACCCCTGACACTCCTGTTGAGAAGAAGGAACCTACAGTGCAACACCCATCTCAACTGCGTTCCAACCAGCCTCCGGTCCAACAAGTATACTACTACAGGCACCCGAGAAGCCAATGTTGTAGTTGTAGTCGCAAATGATTGTTTTTCAACCAGAGCTGCAACCCTAGTAAATTGAGCCATGTTCCCCACCTCTACCAATCATTTAGGAGGTGAATGTCATTTGGAGTAATGATCAGCATCAGACCCGTCCTCAAGGTCAACCCCAGGGTCAGATTACAACATTCAACCATATCACCAGCAGCAGGGAGGTAGGAACTTCCAACAGATCCAGTCCCATCACCAGTAGCCTCCGTAGTATGGGTATACCTGGAGGCAGAACTACCAACAGTTTGGATACTGCCAACAGAACTATCAGCACTCGGCTGCTCATTATCAGCATCAGTACTCCTCATCGCGGTACCAATAATATCCTTCTCTTGCCCCTCCTCCTCAATATTCTCAAAGTTACCAACAATAGCCTACTCCATACCAGCAAAATCAGAGGCCACACCAGGTTGAATCCTTTGAGGCAACGCTGATCAACTTGACCCTTGATTGTTTGGCCCAGCTTATCAAGAATATAGCTAAGATGAACCAGAAGATAGAAGACCTGACAACCACAAAAACTGTCATTCTGGCCCAGTTCAAAACCAATCCGAACAACTTACATAGCTAGGAGCAGGTAGTCTGCAGTACCCCGCCTGATTTAGGTGAAAATAATATTTCTTTATCTAATATTGTAACTTTCAGGAATGGTAGGACACTTCAAGCAACTATGATGATGAATGAAAGCAGAAAGCTTCTAATGGGGATCCGTCAGCCATGCCAGCAGAAAGGGCCAAAGATTTTTTTATTGATGCAACACCAGATCCAAAAACACAAAAAATGAAGAAAATAAGAAAAAACAAAAAGGAAGCAACAAACAAGTCAAAGTCGTGCTAACGATGGAGAAGCAAGCAACATCGTCCAAACTAGAGCCAGCCAATGGAGTCAAGCCTGCAGTCCATTTTGGTCCACATGTTGTAGATGATTTTTTTACATTTTTATCATCTACTTATAAAAAAGACATGGACACAAATTTACAAAATACAGTTTTTTCTGATGTACATATATCTTTTACCGATGTAATTAAATCAAAAATAGAAAAAGATTGAAAATACGTTATCTGATCATGGTCTTGTGAAAATATTACAAAATATTATGCTTGAAATGTCGTTGCACAAAGCCACGGAGTACATGTCTGTTGTGGAGAAAAAAGACTAAAAGAAGCATGTACAACAAAGCGTCTGAACTGCAAAAACAGAAAAAGAAAACTAGAGACACACATTCTCACCATGGCTACTGTAAATGCCATTAGCAATCTCCCAAATAAAAAGAAATACAAGGGAGTTCCTCTAGTTAGATGCCAAATTTTCAACCAAGAATTCGAGCGCACACTGCTCGATAGTGAATCGTCTATTAATGTGTTGCCTTCTTCCTTGCTCATCAAATCTGGAGTAGGGCCGCTCAATCTCACAAAGATGATTATGCAATTCATAGATAGATCAGTTAAGCAGTCCAGCGACATGTTGGAGGATGTGATCATCACCGTTCAAGGAATGCAATTCCCTGTTAATTTCATTATCTTGGACATGGACACCTCCACACCTCTGCTCCATACCTTGATCATTCTTGGACGACTCTTCCTTCAAATAACTGAAGAAGTACTAGATTACTACACTGGAGAGATCACCTTCCGCTCCAGCAGTGAGAAAGTTGAAATAGAGACGGTCCCTGAACTGAAACCAACAAAAGTGGTATCTGTCATGAAATAGCTCGAGTCACATGGACAAGAAGACTGCGACTTTTTAGTTGAGATCAAAGACACCAATTTTTTCTTAGATGACACAGAAATACATGACTTCCTCTCCTCTGTGGAAGTCCTAGATAACCCAGTCTGATTCACCGATATCTTTGAAGATGAGATCTTCATTGATGTATTCATTTAGATGATTGAACATCCATCCTTGTCTGAGCATGATGATTTTATTGCAGATCTATGTGATGTTTTGAAATCAGATTCTAAATGCACAATGGTGGACAACAAATCGATGAAAGATCTGACACTTGTTACAGTTGTTGAAGTTGCCACCAAGTTGATTCCTCCCCCACCAGAGCTCAAACCTTTGCCCTCGAACATGAAATATGCCTTACTTGCTGGTGAACTTGACATGTTCCCGATCATCATAAATTCCCATCTGAACGAAGAACAAGAATCTCGTCTGCTTGAGGTTCTTGAAAGAAACCACAACGTGATAGGCTAGAATATCGTTGATCTCCATGGGATAAATCTGTCACTTTGCTCGCATCACTTCTACTTTGAAGAAGACAACAAACCCTCCCGAGAACTCCAGAGAAAACTGAACCCTAACCTCTGAAAGGTTGTCATGAAAGAAATTACAAATTGGTGTGATGTGGGATTCATCTATTGCATCTCCAACTCCAAATGGGCGAGTCCCATGAACGTAGTGCCAAAGAAATTTGGGATCACCATTGTTACAAATGATAAAGGAGAGGAGATTCTGACTAGAGTATTGACTTGATGGCATGTCTGTGAGGACTACAAACACCTAAATCTTGCAACCAAGAAGGACCACTTTCCACTTCCCTTCATCGACCAGATAGTTGAAAGACTGGCGTGAAGGAATTTTTCTGGTTCTTGGACAATAACTTTAGATACAATCAAGTCGCCATCACTCTAGAAAATCAAGAAAAAACTACCTTTACCTGCCCATTTGAGACTTACGCCTTCATAAGAATGCCCTTCGGATTATGCAATGCACCTGCTACATTTCAAAGGTTCATGTCGGAGATTCACTAATATGATTGGTAGTTTCCTCGAAGTATTCATGGATGACTTCTCGATCTACAGGGAAAATATTGATCAATATTTAGGATACTTAGACCGAGCCTTGAAGAGGTGCTATGACGTAAACCTTGTGCTCTTGTGGGAGAAGAGTCGCTTTATGGTGACTGGAGGCATTGTCCTGGGTCACGTTATCTCCAAGCGTGGCATGGAGGTTGACCCAACTAAGGTGGACGTGATTTCCAAACTTGAGCCACCAACAAATTTGAAGTAAATCCTTTCATTTCTGGGGCACGTAGGATTCTATAGAATATTTATCAAAGACTTCAATAAGATTGTTCGACCGCTAAATGAGCTTCTAGGAAAGGAGACCGATTTTGTGGTCAACGATCAGGTTCTCTAGTTCTTCAATTTGCTGAAGGACCTCATCACACATGCTCATGTCCTCCAGCCACCCCATTGGTCTCTTCCTTTTGAGATCATGACATACACCTCAGATTATGCAATTGGTGTTGTGCTAGGACAAAGAAGAAAGGGGCTTCCATTTGCGATTCATTGTACTTGCAGAACACTTGATGAGGCCCAGATGAACTACACAATCACAGAGAAAGAAGTACTAGCAGTAGTGTTTTCCCTAGAAAAGTTCAGATGACATCTACTAGGATGTAACGTTATTGTTTACATAGATCACTCTGCCATCAAGTACTTACAAAGAAAGAAGGATGCCAAGCCTCGTCTTATTTAATGGATCCTTTTATTTCAGGAATTTGATCAAGAAATCCAAGATAAACTTGGAGTCAAAAATATGGTGGCAGATCATCTTTCCAGAATTGTTGAGATCGAGACTCCTGAGCATAATTCAATTCCTATCACAGAGACATTTCCATATGAGGTAATTTTATTTGTTGATTCACTCACCTGTTATGCTGACATTATCAATTACCTTGTCTCCAAGAAGACTCCGCATGATTGACCGAAGATTAATTCTTATCAGACATCCATTTCTACCAGTGGGAGGATCCTCATCTGCTTCGTGAGGGAGCAGATTGCATCCGGAGGAGGTGTATACCTCATGAGGAGATTACATGTGTCCTAGAACATTGTTACAAACTTGAAGCAGGTGGACACAATTATATAAAGAGGACAGCAACAAAAGTGCTTCAATATGGCCTCTGGTGGCTAACACTCTTCAAGGATGCAATTATTTATGAGAAAATATGCAATGATTATCAGAGACTATGCAACACAATCAGTTCGAGAGACACAATACCTCTGAAATACATTCAGATATCAGACGTCTTTGACGCATGGGGTATTGATTTTGCGGGCACGTTCCCTAACAGCCAGGGATTTGAGTACATCATGCTGGCCATTGATTATGTAAGCTGATGAGTGGAGGCAATCCTCGCTCAAGTTATAGTTAGTCGGACTGCCTGTCAATTCCTCAAAGATAATGTTTATCTTACAGTTCAGGATACTGAAAATTTTGATATCTGATAGGGAGAGCCACTTCGTGAACAAAGAAATCAAGAAATTGATGAAGGAATACAACATCGAACATTATTTTGCAGCGTCGTACCACCCATAGCCAAATGGCTTAGCTAAAAGCTCAAACAGAGATATAAAGACAATCTTGCATAAAATTGTATGACTGGTAGGAAGAACTGGTCACAGTTGCTCTATTCAATTTTTTGGGTTTACCGCATTGCGTACAAGTCTTCTCTTAGTATGTCTCCCTACCACCTTGTATATGGCAAACCTTGTCACCTGCCCATGGAACTAATATATATATATCATTATGGGCATTGAATATGTGTAACTTTGATTCTGAGAAAGCTGGGAAAAATTGAAAAGTTGATCTGAACCGCCTGCTAGAATTCAGAGACTATGCATACAACAATAGCCTAATTTACAATGACAAAGTCAAGAAATGGCATGACAAGCACATCCGTACGAAGACTTTTGAGCATGGACATAAGGTGTTGTTGTTTGACATAAACTTGAAAAAATTTCCCGGCAAACTGAAGAGAAAGTGGACTGGATCATTTATAGTAAAAATTGTGTGTGGCAATGGAAGCTTCTTGATATCTGAATTGTCACTTGACGCACAACCTTTTGTGGTCAACAGACATTTGCTGAAGTTGTACCTAGAGGACGATACATACATGTCCATTGTAGATTCCATCCAAGTGGTATTTCAAGAAGAGCATACAAAGATAGATGGATCATATATTTTATCTCAAAATCACATAAAATTTTATTTTCTTTTTCCTTCTTTTCCTTTTCTCATTTCTAATTCATCCAAAAAGTACTCGTCCCTTTCATCACTGTTATACTTAGGACGTACTTTGTCCTAAGTTAAGGGGGATCAATATCTCAAGTTGTTCATTCTTTGATCCCTCACCTGTCTCCCAACTTGGTTATATTATGTCTATACTTAAGGATATTTTACCTAAAGTATAGGGAGAGACAGGTCGAGTCGATGATTCAGTACATTCCCACCCTTGACCCTCCTTGACTTGTGTGCAGTCTGCTATACTTAGGGTTATTTGATCCTAAGTATTGGGGGACGATTAACATCTCATTCTTTTATTATTTAGTCGTTGTGGAGTATGATTTTCTGTACTTAGTACGAGTTATGTCTTCCTTTTTCTGTCTCTAATCTATAAGGATATACCTCAAGCTGAGTATGTTGTATATACTTTAGCCATAACTTGTACTTGTGTATTTTAAAAAATATAGCTAATTATTAAAAAACAATATTCTTTGTAAATGCATAAAATAATTTGGGTTATATTTTTTTAAAATGATTTGAAAAATGGTTGGAAAATGTCTTGATAAATCTTTCGAAAAATAGTTTGGAGAATTTTTGCAAAATGTTTTCAAGCATTTGTAAAAACTTTTTATTTGTAAAAAATCCTTTTATTTGTTTGAATAAAATGTTTGAACATCTATTTTCAAATGATATGAAAAATGATTACATAAATTACTTTGAAAAATCTATACATATTGTTTGAAAAATCTTTGCAAAATGATTTTCAAATGTTGTAAATGTTTGTAAAAATGTTTGTCGATTTTTTTACAACAATAAATTTCCAAAATATTTGTGAAAATGATTTCAAATGTTTTGAGAACATTATAAATAACAACTAAAATTAAAAACTCCTTATATATAACATGTATATAAATCTTGTAAATAACCACTTCTTTTAACTTATAACTTTTCAATGTAAAAATACACCATCTCTTTTGTAGATATAGAAGCACTCCTGTGTAAATATCTGCACATATTTCTTTCACTAACATCGATAAAAAGTCCCTAAAAATTTCAAAATCCAAAACCCATAAATATTTGCAAAATATTTCAAAAATTCTGCATAAAAAATTGCAAACTTTTTCAAAAACCCATAAAAGTTTAAAATAGAAAATGGTTTCACAAAAGTTATTTCTCTTATACATAGCATTGTATTTTTCGGAATGATCAAGACAATTGAAGAAGTCTGAAACGAAGTCTGAAGATTGGAGTTTGGTATAAATATTAATACACTTAATTTCAGAGGAACCCATTAAGAACTGGAATTGGGATACTTCATGTCACCTTGACTTAATTCTTTAGGTTCCATGAGACTATGTTCATGAGTTGATTCATTGTTTCTAACTAGAATTCTTCATATTATCCGTACGACTCTTGAGATAGTGGCTTGATTAGAAACCTTGCACTTAGCTCAATCCAAATGGATTATGAAAGATTTTGGAGTCTAAATCAGGACAATGCTAGGTCGCTTCATCAAGGGTGGCTATGGAACCATTCTTGGGGATTGTCGAAACCGTTACTCTAACCCACTTCTTCTAGTAGCCATAATATCTAAACAGTGGAGACTGGATTGAGACAATGCTTTGGATGAAGAAAGGTTTGCTGACATAACTTTTCCAAGACCCTAAAACATGGGCAGACTAAAAGACTATATATCCATCAGGACATAAACAAAAATGCAGTGCAATGCAATGTCAAAGAAAAATCCAAAAAATAAGCCTACATTAAAAATTCCACAAAAATATGAGCTTCCAGAAAAAGCCTGCTTCTTGGTGAAGACCCGGTTACACTGATCGAGCTTCACAAGGGAATGAAGACTACATTGCTCCATTCCCTTTTCTTTTCCCATTCTTCTAGCTTCTCCCTTTCTCGGTTGTGAAACCATCGTCACCTAACCTTAGAAGGAAATATCTGTCTCCGTGAGGACTAGTTACCGGGAGAGCAGACTCTTTGATAGTTCAATGATTTGTATGGGAAGAGCTGAAACATTCACACACATGGATATGTCATTTCAAGGTAGCTAGAGTATGCGACTAAGAGGATGGCTCTGACCTGATTGTGAATAGAAGTGGATAATAGGATTGTTGAACCTGAGGGATGTTGTGTCACATTTCCTAACCTTGATGCGGATCCGAACAAACCAAGAATCCAAATATCTTAACTGAGCTCCAAACATTGAATTTAGTAAGACAAGTTCAAGAGTCGAAAATTATTCCAAGTTCTTTCTTTTTCTTTTTCTTTTATTTTCTTTTCCTGCACTTATAGGCATAAGTGTTTACTAGGGACTATCAAAGACAAGAATAGGGGGTGATGAATCTCAATTTCATCATCTTTATTCTTTCATTTTGACCTTAAATCCCTAGTTAAATTCATGTATATAACATTAATTTGTACAAAAAAAATCAATTATTGATATGTAACTATTGTATAAATACGGTATTTAATGCTAAAATAAAAGAATAAAGAAAATAAAAGAAAAGGAATGAAATATCAAAGGTATTGAGTGACCCTAGATCCGAGACCTAGTCATCATGATGGCTTGGTCGACAAGGAATAAAGTAGGGGAAATAGGGGCCAATTGTAACACCCCGTAATTTTCGGTTTTTTCTGAAGCTTTAAAACCTATTCAATATTATACTCAAAAGAAGCGTCTCGTCGCAAGCTTTCCAACGAGCCCAAAAACGCGAATTTCTGAGTCCGGATGTGGGAGATATGCCTGTTTTAGTGAAGAGGGGTCAAGGTTTTTGAGGGAATTAAGGGTTACGGGTTTTGGTTAATTAATTTCGAATTAGGGTTGTTTTAGGGCTTTTAAAACCAATGTCTTAATCCCCAACTATATAAAGACCCACACCCTTTATCTCCCCTCATTCCTACTCCTTTTCCAAACCCTAATCTATCCTTTCTTCTTCCCCAAGTCATTCTCTTATCTTGTTCCATCTCCTTCTCTAGAGAGCCAAAAGGATAATGGTGCAAGCTCCGTAGCTTCGAGACAAGAAGAAGACGAGGAAGGCCATCGCAAGGGAAAGGCAACCCTCTCATCGGATTCTTGATCGAGCGATCAAGAACGCGGACTTGGAGGCGTACGTTAACATAGGTAACGGATTTTCGATATTCTCCCTTTATATCCGTGTATCTCCCAATTAGGAGATTGCTGATTTTGTCGACGATTATTTGGTTTGATTTAACCTTGGACCACCTCTTGCTGTTGGTATTCTCATCATCTCTTCGTGATTACGGTAGTATATCAGTTTTCCCTGTATTAAATAGGAAGGTCATATATAATTGATCATTTGTCCTTCCCTGTACGATGTTCCCTTCCTCTTGCTGTGGACTTCACACACTTTTGAACCTATATGTTGGATCATCTAGAACTTAAGCGGTTGTTGTGTTATAGTTTCTTCTCTCACGTATGAAGATCTCGTGCTTACCATGTTAGATTTCTGATTACAACTACAGTCAAGTTTCTTGCGATAAAATCAGAGGAAACACCCTGCCAATTAAATAATGTTTTAACTGCAGCACGTGAAACATGCCGAAACTAGATATCGGGCAAAATCATGTATTTGAAACATGTCCAGTAGAGACATAGTAATCGTTGTGGCTCTTCACCTAAAATAGTTGTTACTGCTATTCAGATTCACCGAATTGACAGTAGCTTCATGGCCTTACCTTAATTAAGTTTCTTATTGCAGGCTCTGCTTCTTCTATTGGGTTATGCAAACTTCGAGAATCAGCCTTGGGATCCAATGAAATTCTATTTAATTCGATCCTATAACTAGAATCTACTTTGGATATTCGTTAGTGCTGGACTCCATGATCCTTACCTTGTTACAATTGTGCCATTAATTATATCTCTCGTTTTTTTTGCGATTAGTCAACTCATAATCATGGTCCAAGCAATTGCCATTGCCTCTTGATCTATTCTATTTCTAATTTTCTTAGAATAGGGCATGATACAATGTAAGAGATCCCTTGGATGTGTCCTAGATTTTTAGCCAGCACTCTTTAAGTATGGCCGAAGCTCAAGGGGGTGGTTTCCAAATTCTTGAAATGTGCATCTAAGTATGAAAGAGGGAAAAAAATAAGAGAAGGGCAATGCATTATGGAAGTGTGTTACATATGCGAGTATACTTAAGATCGAACAATAATAGCACGAATGGTGACCAAGGGTCGTACATTCTAATGATTTAAGTGGAGTGCTAAGATGCATCGTTGATTACTGAGATGAATTAGTTTAGAGCACGTTTATTAATAATATTAATGATGAGATGAAAAGATAAATACTACAAGATGGGTGCACATCCTTGTAGTCCGGTTGAGCCAACAGTGAGTCACCCCCACTCGAGGGGCATCACAGAGTGGGGTGGTGGTAGGTACTCTGGTGGAATTGAGGTGGATGCACGTGTGCATCGCACTTACGGATCCGTTTTGTTGCACTTTTTAGGGAGCGAGCGAGACTCCTCCGGCAGACTCGATTGACAGGGTTGAGACTCATTGGACATATATGCCCGTCTCGAGTGTCAGAGTACTATCAACTAGACTAGCTGAAGGATCGCGTTTGCACACAGGTTTTGGGTTGCACTTTAAATGGAGTGTTGCAGACTTCATTTCTAGTGTAATCTTTCTCCTTTGACGGACGAGTCCGGGATAAGTAAATGAAAATATGAATATAGATATGTCAAAGAATTGGTTTGATTGTGTACGTATTAAAGGCCTAAATTATAAGTGATTGTATAATGCTAGATGCTTTTAGAATGTTCTCTTCTAAACTTGTTAAGTTACTGCATTTGCATTGCTTACCTATACTCTCTCTTGATTTATAAGTTATTTTATCCTTACTGAGTCAGTTGACTCATGAGTTACATTCTTTGGAAATCCAACAGGAAGTGTAGAGCAGGAGACAGAGGCTCATATCTTTGGTGGTGCATCTGCAGGACGTGGTTAAGGTTGAGGACTAGTTTCTTAGTAATTGTTGCTATCTTTCATTTTCAAGTATTTATGATGTAATAAAGAGACTCTGAGGATTTATTGCAAATTCCTATGTGGACCTTTGTTATCAATGAAAACTTAGATTTTCTTTCCCATGTTTTTTTTTGTATAAATGGTATATCATGCAGGTTGTTTATGACTGTTGTTGGGTAATAATGCGAATGGGTGTTGAGATGCGCTCCCGTCGAGGTGGGGCGTTTCATTTGGTATCAGAGCCCAATTACCCCATCAGTCATATACAACTGTATGGTAGGAGAAATACCATTGTACATTAGACAAGTAGTCTTCTGACTACTGTAAAAAAAAATGATCAAGGTTGACAAATGACCTCTTCTCTTGAATCTAACCACAATTCCCTTTTTATTTCTACTCATGCAGATCATGCCGCCTCGTAGGGATCAGACTGCGCAGCAATTGGCTGCGATGATGGCAATGCTGCAGGATGTGCAGCAGAGACAGCTTATGCTCGAGGAGCGATTGTCGAGATCTACGTCCGAAGGGGGGTCTGGAATGGGTGGGGGAGACGGTGATCCACCACCGCCGCCACCTCCTCCTCCTCCTCCTCCTTCCCCCCTCGCCGCTGCCACTGCGACAAGAGGACATATTTTCAAAATATCGCAAGGAGAAGGTTCCGGAGTTTCTGGGCAATACAAGCCCAGATGTGGCAGAGAGGTGGCTGAAGCGTGTGGAAAAGGTATTTCGCACCATACATGTACCGGACGAGGAGAAGGTTACCCTTGCCACTTACTCCTTAGCAGGCTATGCTGAGGAATGGTGGAGTTCTATGGAGCCGCAGATTACAACGCCAGTTACTTGGGAGAAATTTACTGAGGCGTTCCGGGAGCATTTCTATCCGGAATACTGTCTAGAGCAGTGCCGCGTAGAGTTCACACTACTCGAGCAAGGGAACAAGACTGTGACTGCTTATCTAAACAGGTTCACGGAGTTGCTGAAGTATGCTGCTAGCACTGTGCCGACTGAGGCTGACAAAGCATTCAAGTTCTTTCGAGGTCTCCGTAAGGAAATTCGCAAGAGACTAGTACCCCTTAGATTGGTTACTATGAAGGAAGTGGTTGATGCTGCATCACGAGTAGAAGAGGACTTGCGTGAAGGCAGGTCAGTGCAAACCAGGCAAGGAGGATCGAGCTATTATGGGAAGACTGCTCGTAATGACCGTTCGACAGCACAAAGAGGACAACGTACCCACCCCTACCGGCATGGCATGTCTACCAGGTCCGCACATGGAGGAGCTCCTACCTTGGGGCAAGCACTTTCCGAGCCATCACGACCAGCACATCCTATGGTGAACAGCATAACCGATGCACGTGTTTGCTACCGATGCAACCAAGAGGGGCACATCAGGTCCAACTGTCCGTTGGGAGCTTCACAGATGCGAGGTATTGTACGAGGGGGACGTCCGCAGCACCAGGGACGTGGTTCTACCTCTCGTGGTGGCAGGGGACATCCCAACCAGACTCGGGGCACGACAGGTTCCAGTGGGCCACGAAGAGAAGGACAACTCCATGCCATCACCGATGGGCAAGCACATGCTTCGGGATCAGTAGTACGAGGTATGATTTCAGTAGGCGACTTTACAGCTCATGCTCTTTTTGATTCGGGCGCATCTCATTCCTTCGTGTCATGGAGTTTTGCGGATACCTTAGGCCGAGAGCCTACTGTGGTTTCAGACCCTTATCTTATTAAGGGACCTGGAGGTCAGGTGTTTGTTGTACATCGGGTGTTTCCCGATTGCCCGGTCTATATTGGAGGTTATATGCTCGAGGCCTACTTGCTGCTTATTCAGATGGAGGATTTTGATGTTATTCTCGGCATGGACTGGCTTGAGAATCACCACGCATGTTTAGACTGTTTCCAAAAACAGATTATTTTCAGGATTCCTGAGCTACAAGAATTCATATTTGATGGAAGCATCTCGTCGAGAGGGGTAACCTGCATATCAGCATTGCAAGCTCATCGCCTGCTATCTCAAGGGTGTGAAGGATTTATTGCTCATGTCATTGGGAATCAAAATCCCATGGAAGGAATAGAGGATGTTGAAATAGTAAAGAACTTTCCTGATGTATTTCCTGCAGATTTGCCTGGGCTTCCCCCACCTCGTGAGGTGGAGTTTGAGATTTCTATCATTTCAGGAACTCAACCAGTATCCATGACACCATACAGGATGGCACCAGCTGAGCTGAAGGAACTCAAGGTGCAGTTACAAGAACTGCTGGAGAAGGGTTTCATACGCCCTAGTACATCTCCATGGGGAGCGCCTGTCCTTTTTGTTAAGAAGAAGGATGGATCTATGCGCATGTGTATAGATTATCGGCAGTTGAATAAAGTAACAATCAAGAATCGTTACCCTTTGCCGCGCATTGACGATCTCTTTGATCAGCTACAAGGGTCATCCATCTTCTCCAAGATTGATCTGCGGTCTGGTTATCACCAACTACGTATTCGGGAGGTGGACATACCAAAGTCTGCCTTCAGAACCAGATATGGTCACTATGAGTTCTTGGTGATGCCCTTTGGCTTAACAAATGCCCCAGCAGCATTCATGGACATGATGAATCGTGTGTTTCAACCCTTCCTCGACAGCTTTGTTGTAGTTTTCATTGACGATGTCCTCATATACTCTCGAGATGAGAAGGAACATCGCGCTCACTTACAGACGGTGTTGGAGACATTACGGAGGCACAAGCTATATGCAAAGTTTAGTAAGTGTGAGTTTTGGCTTCAAGAAGTATCATTCTTAGGCCATGTTATCTCAGGTGCAGGAGTGTCAGTGGATCCGGCAAAAATCGAAGCAGTCCTTAGTTGGGAACGACCGAAGAATGTGTCTGAGATCCGAAGCTTTCTTGGCTTAGCCGGTTATTACAGGAGGTTTGTGAAGGGATTTTCTCAGATTGCCCTTCCCCTCACCCAGCTAACCAAGAAAGAGATGCCATATGCTTGGTCAGAAGAATGTGAGAATAGCTTCCAGACTCTGAAGGAAAGGCTCACTACAGCTCCCATCTTGACAATTCCGTCGGGCCCAGATGGATTCACGGTTTACACCGATGCATCAAAGGAGGGTCTGGGTGCGGTTTTGATGCAACATGGTAAGGTTGTTGCATATGGATCTAGACAGTTGAAGCCCCATGAGAAAAATTACCCAACTCATGATATGGAACTGGCAGCAGTTATCTTTGCTCTTAAAATGTGGAGACATTATCTTTATGGTGTTGCTTTCGAAATCTTCACAGATCACAAGAGTCTCAAGCATCTTTTTGATCAGAAGGAGCTCAATATGAGGCAAAGGAGATGGCTGGAGCTGTTAAAGGATTATGAGTGCACCATCTCTTACCATCCTGGTAAGGCGAACGTGGTTGCTGATGCCCTTAGTCGTAGGCCTCATTCAAGCGAATCTCATCCTCAGCTTAAAGCATGGGATCTTCTTGCAGCTTTCAGTGATTGGCATCCATTTCAGAGTAGTCGAGAGACTGTCATAGTTCCATCCCCTTCTCATCCAGAGTTAGTTGAGCGAATCATCCAAGGGCAACAGGAAGACCTGAGTATGCAGAGACTCAAGGAGAAGGCTATCGCAGGAACCTTAGTTGGCTTTTCTTATCAAGATGGTGTGCTACGAAATGGGAATCGATTGTGTGTTCCAGCAGATGTACAATTGAGGGAAGAGATCATGCGTGAGGCACATAGTTCACGTTTGTCGATACATCCTGGTGGCACAAAGATGTATAAGGATTTGAAAAAGAATTTTTGGTGGAAGCAAATGAGAAGGGATGTGGCCAAGTTTGTGGCAAAATGCCTAACGTGTCAGCAAATTAAGGCTGAGCATAAGAGGCCACCTGGACTTTTGCAGTCCCTTCCTATTCCTGAGTGGAAGTGGGAGGGTATATCTATGGATTTCGTGACGGGTCTTCCTAGGACCACTAGTAGTCATGATGCCATCTGGGTCGTGGTTGATAGGCTTACTAAGTCAGCACATTTCATACCTGTGAGTATGGCATGCACTCCCTTACAGCTTGCAGTGGTCTTTATTAAGGAGATTGTCAGACTTCATGGGCTGCCTAAGCAGATTGTATCTGATCGTGATCCAAGGTTCACCTCTCACTACTGGAGGGAATTCATGAGTTCTTTAGAAGTACAACTATGCCTCAGTTCTGCATACCACCCTCAAACCGACGGACAATCTGAGAGGACAATTCAGACACTGGAGGATCTTCTTCGAGCATGTGTGCTGGAGTGGAAAGGGTCATGGAAAGACCATTTGCCGTTAGCAGAGTTTACGTATAATAATAGTTACCATGCCAGCATAGGTATGGCTCCTTTTGAAGCATTGTATGGAAGACGATGCTCTACACCTCTGAGTTGGCAGGAGATTGGACATAACCTTCTACATAAGGTAGAGTATTTGGAGGAGACTGCTAAGGCAATCAAGATAGCTCGGAAGAAATTGCTTACTGCACAGAGTAGGCAAAAGAGCTATAGCGATAGACGACGCACTGATCTTAGTTTTGAGGTTGGAGATTTTGTCTTCTTGAGAGTTTCTCCCATGAAGGGAGTTCAGCGGTTTGGAGTGAAGGGAAAATTAGCACCACGGTTTGTCGGGCCGTTCGAGATTCTCGACAAGGTTGGTAAAGTTGCATACAGGATTGCTCTTCCTCCTCACCTTGCCGGTGTGCATGATGTTTTTCATATCTCCAACTTGAGAAAATATGTGCATGATCCATCGCATGTGATTAGTTATGATGACCTTCATGTGGATACTGACCTGAGTTATCCGGAGGAACCAGCTCGGATCATCGATCGTTCAGTGAAGAAGTTAAGGCACAAGGAGATACCCTTGGTGAAGATCCTTTGGAAACGACACAACTCTGAGGAGGCCACCTGGGAACCTGAGGCGGATATGCGACGGGACTACCCATACCTTTTTGAAGGTAATTTATAAGCTACTTTCATCCTTTTTTAAGGTTGTTATCTTTTACTCGATAGGATCCAACCTTTTTAGGTTGTTATATTACACCGTTTACATCCTAAGTCTCGGGGACGAGACTGTTTTTAAGGTTGTTATGATGTAACACCCCGTAATTTTCGGTTTTTTCTGAAGCTTTAAAACCTATTCAATATTATACTCAAAAGAAGCGTCTCGTCGCAAGCTTTCCAACGAGCCCAAAAACGCGAATTTCCGAGTCCGGATGTGGGAGATATGCCTGTTTTAGTGAAGAGGGGTCAAGGTTTTTGAGGGAATTAAGGGTTACGGGTTTTGGTTAATTAATTTCGAATTAGGGTTGTTTTAGGGCTTTTAAAACCAATGTCTTAATCCCCAACTATATAAAGACCCACACCCTTTATCTCCCCTCATTCCTACTCCTTTTCCAAATCCTAATCTATCCTTTCTTCTTCCCCAAGTCATTCTCTTATCTTGTTCCATCTCCTTCTCTAGAGAGACAAAAGGATAATGGTGCAAGCTCCGTAGCTTCGAGACAAGAAGAAGACGAGGAAGGCCATCGCAAGGGAAAGGCAACCCTCTCATCGGATTCTTGATCGAGCGATCAAGAACGCGGACTTGGAGGCGTACGTTAACATAGGTAACGGATTTTCGATATTCTCCCTTTATATCCGTGTATCTCCCAATTAGGAGATTGCTGATTTTGTCGACGATTATTTGGTTTGATTTAACCTTGGACCACCTCTTGCTGTTGGTATTCTCATCATCTCTTCGTGATTATGGTAGTATATCAGTTTTCCCTGTATTAAATAGGAAGGTCACATATAATCGATCATTTTTCCTTCCCTGTACGATGTTCCCTTCCTCTTGCTGTGGACTTCACACACTTTTGAACCTATATGTTGGATCATCTAGAACTTAAGCGGTTGTTGTGTTATAGTTTCTTCTCTCACGTATGAAGATCTCGTGCTTACCATGTTAGATTTCTGATTACAACTACAGTCAAGTTTCTTGCGATAAAATCAGAGGAAACACCCTGCCAATTAAATAATGTTTTAACTGCAGCACGTGAAACATGCCGAAACTAGATATCGGGCAAAATCATGTATTTGAAACATGTCCAGTAGAGACATAGTAATCGTTGTGGCTCTTCACCTAAAATAGTTGTTACTGCTATTCAGATTCACCGAATTGACAGTAGCTTCATGGCCTTACCTTAATTAAGTTTCTTATTGCAGGCTCTGCTTCTTCTATTGGGTTATGCAAACTTCGAGAATCAGCCTTGGGATCCAATGAAATTCTATTTAATTCGATCCTATAACTAGAATCTACTTTGGATATTCGTTAGTGCTGGACTCCATGATCCTTACCTTGTTACAATTGTGCCATTAATTATATCTCTCGTTTTTTTTGTGATTAGTCAACTCATAATCATGGTCCAAGCAATTGCCATTGCCTCTTGATCTATTCTATTTCTAATTTTCTTAGAATAGGGCATGATACAATGTAAGAGATCCCTTGGATGTGTCCTATATTTTTAGCCAGCACTCTTTAAGTATGGCCGAAGCTCGAGGGGGTGGTTTCCAAATTCTTGAAATGTGCATCTAAGTATGAAAGAGGGAAAAAAATAAGAGAAGGGCAATGCATTATGGAAGTGTGTTACATATGCGAGTATACTTAAGATCGAACAATAATAGCACGAATGGTGACCAAGGGTCGTACATTCTAATGATTTAAGTGGAGTGCTAAGATGCATCGTTGATTACTGAGATGAATTAGTTTAGAGCACGTTTATTAATAATATTAATGATGAGATGAAAAGATAAATACTACAAGATGGGTGCACACCCTTGTAGTCCGGTTGAGCCAACAGTGAGTCACCCCCACTCGAGGGGCATCACAGAGTGGGGTGGTGGTAGGTACTCTGGTGGAATTGAGGTGGATGCACGTGTGCATCGCACTTACGGATCCGTTTTGTTGCACTTTTTAGGGAGCGAGCGAGACTCCTCCGGCAGACTCGATTGACAGGGTTGAGACTCATTGGACATATATGCCCGTCTCGAGTGGCAGAGTACTATCAACTAGACTAGCTGAAGGATCGCGTTTGCACACAGGTTTTGGGTTGCACTTTAAATGGAGTGTTGCAGACTTCATTTCTAGTGTAATCTTTCTCCTTTGACGGACGAGTCCGGGATAAGTAAATGAAAATATGAATATAGATATGTCAAAGAATTGGTTTGATTGTGTACGTATTAAAGGCCTAAATTATAAGTGATTGTATAATGCTAGATGCTTTTAGAATGTTCTCTTCTAAACTTGTTAAGTTACTGCATTTGCATTGCCTACCTATACTCTCTCTTGATTTATAAGTTATTTTATCCTTACTGAGTCAGTTGACTCATGAGTTACATTCTTTGGAAATCCAACAGGAAGTGTAGAGCAGGAGACAGAGGCTCATATCTTTGGTGGTGCATCTGCAGGACGTGGTTAAGGTTGAGGACTAGTTTCTTAGTAATTGTTGCTATCTTTCATTTTCAAGTATTTATGATGTAATAAAGAGACTCTGAGGATTTATTGCAAATTCCTATGTGGACCTTTGTTATCAATGAAAACTTAGATTTTCTTTCCCATGTTTTTTTTTGTATAAATGGTATATCATGCAGGTTGTTTATGACTGTTGTTGGGTAATAATGCGAATGGGTGTTGAGATGCGCTCCCGTCGAGGTGGGGCGTTTCACCAATAAAGGAACCAAAACCCTAATTTTATTCTCTAATACATGCATTTTGGGATCTATTTTATTTTATTCCTTTTATACCTCAAATCAGTAAACTCTGAACATAAAAGTTGTACATAAAAATATAAATAAAAATACAAAATTAATTTCATTCAAAAATAATGTAGAGTGTACTATAGCCACTCAGAATAAAAACCCACAAAGAAAACTTCCCAGACCTGTATCTTCTCGATACAAGATCAAATTCATCAAACTCATCTTTATTGTTCATAAAATTAAATTATCTATTTAATTAAGATGGTTTCAATAAAATTGGAGTAGGATTCAAAAGTTGACTTTTGGGCCCTCATTGGGTAATATATCTGTATAAAATAATCAATTTATTTTATATTTCTCAATTTCATTTATTTTTTTAAATTTGTAAATATTAGTAAAAAATCATACATAATAAAATTAGAATAAAACCATTAAAAATATAGCAAAATAAATAAATCAACTTCATGTATAAGTAAAATATACATGTTAGTACCTATATAATAAATAGACATAATTATTTAAGTACACAATTAAAGTTAGAAAAATACAATAAAAATATCTAAATATCTATTTACATAAATTATAAATAAATAAATTTTGTCTATAAAATAGTAAAATCTAAAATACAAATTTAAAATAAAATACATAATATATAGGTCAATATACATATAATTATACATGTAAAAATAACACCTAATAAATTAACTCAAAAAATAAATAAAAATCATAATGAAATATCACAAAAAACAATAAATATTTTTTATATTTTAAGAAAAAAACAATAAAATCATTTACTATTTCTTTTCAAATTATTTTTTTGCATTATTCTCTATTTTGCTGCATAGTGGGCTGACGTGGACCAATGGGAGACCGGTCATGGTTGACCTCGATCAACTCTCCGGCCTCCTAGGCATGCGCTTGTCAGATGGTACACCCCCCACTTTCCTCGATTTTCCTCTTTAATTCTTTCACTTTTTCTGCTCGTGCCCTTATTGACTTTTATCGCTCGATCAATGTTCTTTCATGCACGGATAACACCTCGATCGATGGATCATTACAACTAGCAGGGCCCTCTGTCAAACCACATCATGTATAAATAACCTCCTCTGATCACCATTCACACTTGATCCTTTCTACCCTCAAAATCTACTAGATTCCTTATGCTCGAGCTCACTGGTGACGACACCGACCTCGTCGGAGCCTTTGGTGTGGAGGAAGAGGACCGGAGGTGGTGATCCGAGATCGTCGGAGTAGCTCGGGAGGAGCTCCACCCCGGCTCCTTGTTCTGCAAGTTGATCCATAGCTTTCTTTCTCTTTTCATTCCTAGCATTAGTAGCAACCTTAGTTTGCATTTTATTTTGTGTAAATTCCTCTATTATTTCGTAAAATCCCCATTTGTAGTTTGCCGGAGCTCGAGCTCCGACCACCATTTCCCGATGTATCCGTCCATGTTCTAACCCCCCTGACCATTGCATATCCTTCTCCTATCATTACTATACATCTCAATCGCCTCCATTCAACCTGATCGAGCCCCAATCAGGAGATCGGATCTCCGACTCCGCTGCCTGCCAGAGGTCTCCACCCAACTTACCCCCGCTCTTCTCTGGATCAAACCAAGCTCATAACTCTTTAATTTCCTATGAGAGCCTAACTCTGCAGGTCCTGGCATCAAACGACCCTCATGGGGTCGATTTTTGCTGAGACAAAGATAGTGCTGGAGCTTTGAACTCCCAGCTCTCCAAGACCCCATCGATGGGTTTCAGACTCTTTTGAGCCACTCATCCGATGTGGGTCACCTCTAGCCTTCTTTAACACCGTTGGTGAGCCTCCCAGGTGCTCAGAGTTGATCAAGAGCTCGGATCAAAGTTCATCCAGTTGGGGTGCTCTTCCCTGTTCTTCCCGGTGGGCTACTAGCTGTCTGATCAAGTTCAATTCCCTAGTGCAGCAACGACCGTTGGATTGAAGGCACCATCACCGTCAGATCGAGCAAGGAGATCTAATCATGTGCATCCATCGATGAACTGGTATCGAGTGATCTAGACAGTCCACATGTCTAAGTGGAATGCCTCAACCATTAATCACGGCACAAGAGGGCTAATTTTGCTCGCTACCCCTCCATTTATATATATATTTCTTTTAGTCCCTTAACCATCATTTGTAGTTCAAATAATTTTGAAATATTTGCATTAAGGCCACCATATTTATTTTATTCGCAATCAGGTCTAGTCCACATCACCTCACACTTCAAACACGTGAGGGTACGAGATAATTTACAGAGGAACCCCTACTAGCTTGTGTTATTATTTAGTCTATGAACTTTGATATTTAGTGTAATATTTTGTGGTTATTATGCAAGTAGGCCTTGCAGCTTTTTGAATATTGCTAGCACGTTATTTATTGAATATTCAGGGAATTTTGCATGCATGCCCTTGGACTTTTGTAAAGTGTTCAGGAATGCATTGAAAGTTTATTTTAATTACATGTAGGTCCCTGCTAGAACAACTAATTTTATTTCTTGTATTTTATTTATTAAAAATAGAATTTTGTATCTAAAAATTTTAGGAAAATATTTTGTGCTTGGGATTATATTAAATCACATATTTTCCATAAGGGCATTAAAAGTATTTTCTATTTTTAAGTTAAAAAATGGTGCATATTTCTCCTGTTTACATTTAAAAATAAAAAAATAATATAAAAATGTTTTAGAAAATTCCCAAAAAGTATCTTTATTATTTACTTTAAAATTTTAACCCAAAATCACTAGAAAGTACAAAAGAAAAAACACTAAAAATTGAAACCCCCCTAAAAACCTTATAAAAATTATTAAAAATTAATTTAAAAATCTAAAACATTAGTTTCTATTTCCGAATTTTATTTATATTATATATTATATATTAAAAATAGTTTTGGTAAATTTTGAGGTACTTGTCTATTTTTAAATTCCAAAACAATCCTGCCTAGTATTCGTTAATATTTTGACATTTTAATCAATTAAAAATATGAAAAATATGAAATTTATAAGAAAATTTAAAAAATAGAGAAAAACATTTAAAAGATAAAAAAATTATTTTGCTATTTTTGGCTATATATAGTTGTATATATAAATATAATACTATATATATATAGATTATATATATTACTACTATATATTATCTATAATTAATATGAATATTTATAAAACCATATAAATATTTAAAAACCCTTTAAAAAATAAAAAGGACTGTAGTTAAGGGTATTTTTCCTGATTATATATATAATATTTATATCCTATATAGTTATTATATCATACATATTATATATATACTTATATATATACTTAATACATATTAAAAAGGAAAATAAAAATAAAAATCAGAAAAATATAAAAAGAAATAAAAAAATAGAAAATTTAAAAATAAAAAAGATACATTAAAAATCTATAAAAATATAAAATATCAAAAATCCACAAAAAATCCTATAAAACATATAAAGCATTTGTTGATTTTCCTTTTAATTTTCAATTTTTATGACTATCCCCTTTGCTCCTTTGTGGTTCGACCCCTACACTTGCATACTATACATACTATTTTGTAGGGTATAATAAATTTCATCTCACTTTATTTATTGTTCAATTATTTTATGGGTGATTGTTGATTGACAAGCTTGAGTTGGGTGTTGAGAGTTGAGAGAGGCGTCGATACAACGATTGCCAGATCCGACTTGTTGAACACCGCAGACCCTCCAAGACTGGATGTTAGACACTTCCAATATTCGGATTCATCAACTAGACTTAACGTTCTCCATAGAACAACCCCATTAGATGCTAAGTTAGTGGAGGAAATTTGAAATATATCCCAACTGTTTGAAAGAATAGAAAGTAGCAACATATCTAAAACTTTATCTTGATATTTTATTCACAGGCTAAAAGGAGTAGCAAGTAGTAACGAACCTAGAACTCTATCTTAAAATTTTATTCCCATCCTTAAAAGTTCTCTGATAATACCTTGAAATTCGTTTACATGGTCTAGAACATATTGACATACTTGAATTTCAACTACATCTATCTTAAGTAGAAAGAACATGTAGACAATGTCCTTACATGAAGATTCCAAGGACACCTATTGGAGATTTTTTATGATGCTTTGTAATTGACATTTCAAGAATCGATCTGCGTCGATTTATACTTTAAAATCGAGTTATTGAAAAAAAGGATTCATATATCCTAATAGAGACATACAATTAAAAATCCATAAAATCAAAATCACTTCAATAATTTGATAGTTAAACCTTCCACCAAAGAAATCTCGATCAAATCCCACACACTACCATTTTCTAAAAAAAGTCCATGAGAATGGTGTTATCAACGACATCTCGAAAATAATACAAATCCTATTATGATTCCTGTCTCATATATCGAAAATAACACAAATCCCATCATGATTCCCATCTTATACCTGTCCAGTTTCTTGTATGAAAAAGACTTCCTAGAGAAAAATGAAATATATTAACTGGTCTTCTAGATGAAACCTACTTTATCTTGTTGGCAATAAATATAATCATAAATCTCATGTACAATGTAACCACAGAGATAAGCCTTTGAATATTTTTATCATTCTTGTCACTTTCGAGATAGTCCTTTCATATCTCTTAAATGTGGTGCACATGAAGGGTTGTTTTTATTGGAAGAATGCATTTTGATGGACATGCGAATACATACGTATCTATTTTATTATAAATTTTGGCATCTGTACCTATATATTTTAAAATAGATATCGATATAGATATCATTTTGATATCGATAAACATCTTATCTATATATCTATTTTCATATATATATATATATAATTGTAGATTTATTTTAAATCATATATAACATAATTTTATACATTATTTCATCACATTTAGTATAATTATTTTGCTATAAGCATATTTAGTATATTTAGACCATGTGTATTCCATCCAATACATGTACATTTAAGCTAACTTATATAGTATTTTTAATATTATTCACATGAGATCGGTATTTGTATTTAAAAATAGATATGGATATAGTGACACCTATACTAGTATTCGTATTCATTCTTTTGCATCCTTAAATTCTGAGAGGGTGAAATGAAAATTGATTAGCTGCTTTTTTCGAAGGTAGTTAACGATCAATGAATATTGGCTATCTTTTGGAGGGAATATACTTTAGCCAGGTTACATTTTTTTCTTGAGGGAGGGGGGTTTGTTTGTTTTTATTTTGTATGAAATATTTGATCTATATTTGATATTGAAGGTTATTCTGTTCGAGAGTTAGTCTATATTTATATATTAATTATTCAACAAATAGGGAACAAATACATCGACTGGCCAAATGAGGTAAACATAAATTAACAAATAAAATAAAAGGATACAAACTAATTTTTAAGGTAATTACAAATAAGGAAATGCCAGGGGTGATATATATGTGGGAGAAAACAGATTAAAATCCCGAGTCATCAACTTGAGATTATGGCAAATTATGGGTTAACTCAAAGGAGGTGTTCGATTCGGGAAATAGCATGAATAAGGATGGAGAATAAGGAGAATAATGGTCTATTCTCCGTTCGGCTGAAAAGATGAGAATACGAAGAATAAGGTAGAATAAGGGTATGTAAGGTGGAATAAAGATAGAATAATGGTGGAATAAAGTGAAATAATGAGATGTTGATGGGAATAACCGTACTCTTGAGAATTGTGCCGGGTGGGGAATTGACCGCTTATTCCAGTGCTTATTCTCCAAGCAAACATGGCCAATGTGAAGGGTCTCCTACACCACATATTAAAAGAGTTATCTCTATTCTCATAAGAAATATAGTATATACACCTAAAAATCTACCCAAATCATATGTAGCATCACGCGTGGTGTCTACATTAGCAACCTATATTTCAAGAGGGAAGTTCGCTATTTCGCCTTTCATTTGCAAGTTCGAGCAATAGTGACCCAGGGGGGACAATGATGCAGTGTAGAGGTGGTGCAACAACTGCATGATGCACATCAGTGCGATGGTGGTAGTACGATGATGGCGGTTGTACCACGATGGTGGTGGTATGATGGAGGCGATTGTGGTGCCATGACGACAGTGCACACAACGATGGAACAACAACAGTTGCGGTGGTGCGAAGGTGTGATGATCGTTGGTGGAAGGAAAGGAGAATGCACTTAAAGGCATGCTATGAATTCAATAATAAAAGTAGGAGGTTCCTAAAATGAATGGTTGCTTTGCTTTAAGATTTACCATGAATACCACGAAAGATAATAAATGTCCCTTCTTAATTTATGACATGTTTGACCCAAAAAATCTGCAAGAAAAAATAAACTAAAAATATAATTGTTCTCTAGCTCATGGAATGGAGACATGCAATAAAAAAGAACTATAATTCTTGTTCCTAAACTTATGGCAGATTACCTTATAGGCATAGAATGAGTTTGCACTAAATATATGACTGTAACATAAATATACGTTGATTCGAAGACCTACAATGATTACGACGAAAATATCCAATCAAATTCAAATTTTTATATGATGACTATTAGAGACCTCTCACTTATTTAACATCATTACAAGCAATGGTGGTCTTACTTGACAACTGATATGTCCATATCATGCAAGATAATAATATATCAGGCAACTTTTTAAATTATGGGAACCATATTACTTTAACAAGTTAAATCCAACACGAACCAAGCACACATATTGTCTTGAGTAGAAGATGCCACTGCAAGAAAGTAGGAGGTTTTCTTTTAAATATAAAAATTTACGAGGGCTTCTGCAAAAAAATTCCCCAACAATAAATCCAAGCAAAGCCTCCCATGACAGGAGGAGAAAAAGTAGAACAGAGAGTTACAGAAGACAGAGTGTGAGAGCGAGAGAGAGAGAGAGAGAGAGGTTGGCGTCATCGGGTTGCGGTCCTCCCTTCTGTTCTGCCACAGTTCGAGCCCCTCAACAGCAAGCTTAAAGGCCAGCAAAGCCCACCCATCCCCCCGCCACTATATACGGAGTGGAAGGGAGGTGCAGTGCAGAGGTGAACCCCTGTGTGCATCGTTTTTGCAACAAAGCGAAGCCCAAAGGAGCAGCCGTGACGATGGTGGTGGACGGTGGGGAGAAGGAGAATGGCGTCGTCGACCCACGCCTCCAGGCCATCTCGGATGCCATAAGGGTCATCCCCCACTTCCCAAAACCAGGTCCTGATCACTACCCTCCTCACCCTCCCTTCTTTTTGCCACATTAATCACGTCCATCTGCCTGCTTTTGCCTTTTTACCACGTCCTGTTTAAGCTGCAGGGATCATGTTCAATGACATCACCACACTTCTGCTCCACCCCAATGCCTTCAAAGGGGCCATTGATATGTTCGTGGATCGCTACCGAGATATAGGCATCACGGCTGTTGCCGGTAATACTCGATTTTTCTTGATTTTATTATCACAGTAAATATTTTTATATGTAATAGGCGTGCATGTTCTTATGTTCGTGCATCTTTTGATTTGTGATGAGGTTTCCTATGATTTGTTTTTTGGGTCTATTTAGCCGTTTGTATTTTTCCAGATACCAATGTTCAATGTTCATGATGGGCGGGGTTTCTTTGCTTAATAGAGTGGGTGCATCTTTGTTTCAGTGTTTGCCATCTCTTTTCAGGTATTGAGGCCAGAGGGTTCATATTTGGCCCTCCTATTGCCTTGGCCATCGGAGCGAAATTTGTGCCCTTGCGGAAGCCCAAGAAATTGCCTGGTAATTTATGTTTTGTGAAACCAGTTGTTTTTTTTTCTGTTTTGCATTTGATAGCGGATGATTTGAGTTTTTTTTGTTAAGTGGTTACGGAGGAACCTGAACTCCATGCGTGTAGTTCTCTCTTATGCAGAAGCTGACTATAGGCAAGTTATTGAAATGCCTGAAATGCCCCTTGCTGACATAACGGAATTGATAATCCTAAAATAAGTTGACTAGTGTCCTGGTGGTGGGGGTTGTCTCCTCCCTTTGCATAGACTCATTACATGCTCAGAACCTTCATCTTTTTAACTTTGGGTTTGTTTTTATCTTCACATGTTACATGCACAAGATCAGCTCCTGTATTCATTGTTTTGATTGGGGTATTTTTTCTCCTGTCTTCATTGTTTTGATTGGGGTATTTTCCTGAAAAAAATCAAAAAAATAAATGCAGAAGCTATCCTTACGAAGATGCAGTGTTGCAATAGTTGTCCGACTAGACCGATTAGTCGTTCTAACTATGTTATTCAGTGGGGGTTACCGAATAGAATAAACTTTGACTGCATAGTCTGCCGACTTATGAAGAATACTATTTATCATTATATTTGTGAATGTCCATACTTTTCTTTAATATAAAGTAAAAGTCTGATGTGTATAGTTTTATTGCAATTCAACTAGTATTTTTATCTTGTTAGTCATTCTAATACCCTTCCAGCTGAATACTGAATACCGACTTTTACAACACTGGGAAGATTCTTAGATTAAAGTTATGTTGTCCCTTTGAATTAATTAACTAATTCGTAGGATGGTGCTGCACACAAGGGGAGTGATTTCCCAGAAACTTTTCCAATTTTGATATCTCATTCACCCTCTACAAAGGCAACCGACTTTTGTAAATTGCCTGAAATAATTGGAATCTGATTTCCCCTGATTAGTTCGGCTTGACTGAGATGTATAGCTGATTATTGCCTGCATAAATAATTGATTAGCATTTAACTAGCATCAATGCATTTGTATCAACTAAATGAGTTGGAATACATTGTTACTTGATATGATGGCGGGCCTGATCAGGACCTTCCGATATTCTTCCACCCACTACGAGGATGTGATACTTGGTGTAGGGAAAATTGGATCTTTCTATTCCATCATTCTAATTCTTGCTTTTTTTATATATAGTCAATTGCACATCATTGCAATTGGAAAACATCTTTATCTTTCTCTATCTTTTTAGTTTCTTATTTATTTTGATGGTACATATCTTAAGTGGCATGCTCATTGTTATGCTGATATGAATTAACTTTCAGGTGAAGTCATTTCTGAATCGTATGTGCTTGAGTATGGTACCGATTGCCTGGAGATGCATGTAGGGGCTGTCTCAAAGGTGGATCGTGTCCTGGTTATCGATGACTTGGTAGCAACTGGTGGTACATTGTGTGCAGCTATTCGACTTCTAGGTTAGCATGTAAATATTGTTTAATACTTCTCCTTTACTAGTTTCATAATTTGATGCCCCGAAGATGATCAGTAATTTTTATGATCTTTGTTCCTCTGACCCATTTAGTTGTTCCTGTTTATATAATGACACATGCTTGAAATATAGATTTTATCCATTCGATCTAATTTATATGAAAAACCTCTATTTGATATAATATTTTCCTTTCTTTCCAGTATTGTATCCTTTTATTATATGCCTTCAGTTTCTAGGTTTTCTTCTGTTTTTCTTGACACTGTATTTACACGTCTCGTTCTCCATTACACTTGGGTATTTTGTCTGTGCTCCTCACTTTCGTGAATTTCTTCATATAGACTAGTATCTCGAAACGTTGTAGGTTGCATCTTAAGCTTTAACGTATATTGTATTACTTTGCTATTTAATTCAAAGTACAGTAGCTTCTGCATCTTTCTTGGTGTATATTCATTGTACATAATATTACTTAAACTTCGTTACCCTTTTATGCAACTCTTGACCGTAATCTAAATGCATGTTACTTTTACTATGCAAGTACATATTGGTATAATATCCCTTTTTGCTACTCAGAGAGGGCTGGGGCTGAGGTAGTTGAATGCGCTTGCGTGATTGGATTGCCCAAATTTAAGGTATGGAAGAAACTGCCTGCATGTAATTTATTTCCATTCATTTATTTTAAGTTGTCTATATCCCTTCCAAATGCTGTGCAAGGTTTAGGCTACTACAATACATTGAAACTTCTCACTGATTGAAAAAAAAGGATTGATGAAATAAAATTTCATAGAATGGAATGGATGCATGTGGTTTGATATATAGAACACTGCAATTGTGCAATTTGGAATTTTTCCTTGTGAACTCCATTTAAGTTTTACCATCACTCATCAAAGCGCAAATTGTGAAGTCCATTTAGGTTATACCATCACTATCGAAAGCAATGCCCGTTGCTTGGTTTCACCGTTTAGGTTGACTAGGATGTAGAAAACCTACCTGGATAATAAATACCTAGAAGTAACACATTAATTCACACAATTAACGTACAAAATATATTGAGATGTTTGTGTAATTGGACTTTTATAAGTGGGAGTTGTTTAGTCCCACATGGATGAGTGATGTAATTTGTTGAGTTGGTGGGGCTATATATAGAGGTGCCCGTGCACCCTTATGCTCATTGAGAAATTCAATAGAAGATAACCCTTTGAGGCTGATTTTCGTGGTTTCATCCTGCTCCCATATGGAGTAGGGTTTCATGTAAAATCAAAATTTCTCTTTGTTCTTGATTTTGCATTATATTTTATTTATTTCTATGTAGTATTAAAGCAGACGATTTCCGGGATTTAAAGGATCTGTTTGTTTAGTTTTTGTTTCCATTATTTATAATATCCCAAGATTTTCGGATTGTACATCTATGGACAAGTTCATATTGCATTTCTTGTTCTCTAATATTCATGTCTTGACATGCATTTATGCCATTAAATTTGGGTCCATCTAATTGGAACCCTCAACATTGAAGAAGAGGAATTGAGGTGGTGATAGCATGGGTTCATATAAACCATTCCATGTCGCGTTTACGAAGGCGATGACACAGATCCACACCATAAGGTGGCATTGCCCATCAAAACCCAAATGAAGAAAGGAACATCCACGACAACAATATTAGGTTTTAACTCTAAAATCAAGAGATTAGATTGAGAGAAAAGATGGTCTCCCCTTGACAACAACTGCAACAGTAACCACTGATGGAGGTGGGCATGACCATCATGTAGACGAAGCACCTGAAGAATAGGGTAGCTCTGTTCACTTCCCTTGATGGGTTGCATCTATGGGAACTCTAAGGGTGCGTTTGGTTGGTGGGTTAAGGTGGGTTAAACTGGTAGAGGGTAACCCGTTTTTGGATTTTGGTGTTTGGATAGAGGGTTAAACTTGGGGGGGGGTTAGAAGTGGGTTTCGGGTGATATGATTGTATTGGAGTTTGAAAAAGTGAGTAGTTATTGTGATGTAATTGTATTGAAGTTTGAAAAAGTGAGTAAAAGTGAGGTAGTTTATAATTTTTATATGATATGATGGTATAATATATTATTTTTTGCTAGGATTGATGATGTAAAATTGATTTATTTAATTTTATAAAAAAGGAATAAAGTGGGGTCTACGGGGAGAGAGGGGGATGTGGGTTAAGGGGGGTAAACTCCCCAAACCCGCCGGTAACCCACATCCCGAACGGGGCCTAAGGGCTCGTTTGGTTGCCAGGTTATCTCGAGATAGCTTGACATAATCCCTACTCTACCCCTGCATTCTTGGGTTGGAATTAGTTGCATAAATCACACAATTTCTTTCTTATAATAGTTTTAACCACGTTCGAATAAAAAAGGGTTAACATAAAAAACATATTACAATCATTAAAAGAAGTTAATATATCATATGATCAATGTAACATCACATCATATTTATCATTTCGACCCTCTCCAACCCTCCTAACCATCCAAACGGCTACTATTCACATGAGGTTACTCCAAACCAACCTAATCCAGTTACCAAACAAACCTTAAAAGGCATATGTTTCCCTTTTCCTAAAATCTCTCGTAAATGGCATGTACGACAAGATCCATTTGGAAGCGTGATGGAAGTCATCAGAGGTGATGATAGAGCGATCTCATATCAATCACAGCAACACAGGCAGAGCATCGCAGACAACAAGTGTCGTGTCTTGTTTGAAAAGGAAGAAGAAATGGGGTGGTGACGTTGTGAGGCAACACATGCCACAAAGCATCAATTAAGGTGGTAACCACACCTGGTAGCGATGCAGAAGCATGTTGCTCATAGGGAGGCCATACTTCTGTGGAGAACCCTAATAGCATCATGTGTTCTTTTGTCCATCATTCTCGAATAAGAAAAGGGGAGGGTTGATCCTTTGGGTTGCATGCTCGTTTTACTTCTTTTTTTATTCCCTTCTTCCCGACTCCTCTCTATTCTAATTATATGGGCTTGAGAAGGTCGTTCATCCGCTCCATTAGAAAAAAAATGAAGAGAAAGAAAGGAAGCTTAAGTGGCTAAAAAAATGACAACCAATGAAAAATGGCAAAGCTTTGAAAAGCAAGGCCTTAAAAGTCGGATTTCGGTTTCGTTTCGGTAAGGGACCGAAACGAAATTTCGGTCGAATTTCGGTCGAAATTCGACCGAAATTTCGGTCATTTCGGTGGCCTTTTGAACTAGACCCCCCCAGATTTCGACCGATATAGCCATTTCGGCCGAATTTCGGTCGCCTGCCGAAATCGAAATTCGGCTGAATTTCGGCGAAATTTAAGGCCATGTTGAAAAGCAAGGGGGTAGCAAGGCCAACGAGAGAAAAATGATTGCAATTGATATTTTTAATAAAAGGAATTGATGTTTGAAAAAAGGTTGTTTAAAAGGGAAGAAGATGTTGGGAAGAGAAGAGTTGCACAAAAGAAGATAATGTGATGAAGAAAAAGAAGAGGATTTTTTATTGATTTTTGTATCTTCCACGTAGATATGGTAGATGGGGGGCTATCTAAGAACATGTTTTATATGAGGTACACATCTTATCATTTTTTCAAGACGTTTTCATGCATGATTTTGATTCAGAGTCTTAATGTGGACCACATATGTTGGAGACACATGATAGAGGCTCAATACAGAGAGATCCATATGGACTCAAGAGTGGAGATCCTATTTTTGAGATAGTATGGGAGACTCAGTTCGAGGCTCTTGTTAAGAGAGACCTATTGCGGCCGCGTCATGATAGAAACTCTTTGTTTAGATCATTATTCTGTGGCAACACTCACCATATTTTTCTCAATCTTATGTATCCAGAGCATTTAAGAGTCCAAAATTAGTAATTGTAGATTCCCTAGATCAAGTGTGAGAAGGTGTAGTTAAGAGTTTGACAGATGTATTTGATATATGTACGGCTTGTGTGTACTGAGTGTTGTATTGTCAAGCTGGACATTTCATGCTTTGGCTTGAGTGATGGTTGAGATATTTGTGTAATTGTGCCTTTATGAGTGAGAGTTTTATAGTCTCACATGGACGAGTGGTGGGATTTGTTGAGTTGATGGCTATATGAAGAGAGCCCTACACCCCGTACTCATTGAGAAATTCAATAGAAGACACAACCCTTTGAGGCTTTCTCTTGTAGTTTCATCTTGCTCAGTAGGGAGTAGGATTCCATGTAAAATCAAGCTTTTCTCTTTTCCACAATTTCATATTTTATTTTATTTTATTTATTTCCACAGATAAAAAAGGTCAGCATAACTAAACTTAATTGTAAGTTTCCTAAATTTATGGGTACACTGAACTAAAACTAGACAACTTTTTGAAAAATGAAGCAACAACTATAAAAAATACCACACGAAAAGAACTAGACGAAGACCACCTCTGAAGTGAGCAGCTCGCTTCATACTTTAATGGGTTCATGTTCTTGGCTCCCTACTTGCGAGATTTACTTGAAATCCCTAATAAAAGAAAGAGTGCGGGACGTGCTCACTAATACTGAAAGGAAAAGGTAAGCTAATTGCATCAATTATTCTTTTTAATCAAGGCATGCTACAACTTTCTACACCCACTTCAATATTGGACATGCGAGCCTACAACGAACCATTATGCAATAAATGTTATTGCAATTCACTCCTTAATCTAAAAAGAAGAGTAACTAATTTGCATAATAGGTTTCTTAGTACAATTAGGGTTATATACAATGACCATCTTAATAATTGTACAGTTGTTGATTCAATGGTTGAATCATAGAGGCTGGTGCTTGGATAATATCTAAAGAGTTAGATTGAAGACTCATCAAGCACTGTCAAATGATTATTAAGAGACGATCTTCAGCCTGAGAAGGAGATGGCAATCCTTTTCTGAAGGTTGATATCTAACCAAGGTTCAGAAATGCGGTATGCGGTATTCGTTCGGTCATGCGGTCTAAAGCGAGTAAGCAGATATGCAGAGGAGTATGCGGAGGTATATGCAGTTTATAACATTTTAATTTAAAATATTATAAAATACAACAATACAATGTGATTGTATAAAAAAGTTGATCTAACAAAATCCAAAATTAAAATTTTTAAATAAGATAATATAATCAATAAGATATATACACATGATATTATAAATTGATTATTTTTAGTGTGTATTTTGAATTTAATGTATACATATACATATACAAATTTGGATTCAACGGGGAACACATGAATTATATAAGAAAACCTTTAATGTATATATAGATATTGTAGACAACAAAAGCTAAAGAATAATCAAATGTATACAAATCATATACACAAAGTTATAACATACATATATATATATATATCTAAGGGATAAAACTCGTTGACATAAAATATAGGGGAAAATTGTATTTGCATATAAAATTTATTAGAAACACAAAAATGTAAAGTGCCTGTTGTTAGTCAATTATTTCATGTTTTATTTGAAGAATTAGAATGAATTTTATTAGATAGAAAATTCAAGCGTTGAGAACAATGGGAAATGTGGATATGAGAAAAAAATACCCTAGATTATACCCAAATGCATATAGGAGAATAATGAAAAGATGCATCCATGTAAATGATGATATAAGAGTTACTCGGAAAAAATCGAGTTAATGTGTCACCGACATATCATTAACTAACATGAATCCTATCAAATATGCATCTACATATGCGGCCCGCATATGCGTTTTGACTGCATATTGTCGCATATGGCATATGCGCTTCGGTCGGTCCGCATATGCGTTTTGACCACATATTGTCGCATATGGCATATGCGCTTCGGTCAAGTGATTGAATACGCATATGCGGTCGCATATGCGACCACATGAACCACATTTCCGAACACTGTATTTGACCGACCTCTTGATGCAGGTCCTTTGCATAGGAATAGAGATTCAGAGGTGTCAGATAAGTTATGTCAAAGAGTTGACTTAACGAGATCGAGATAACTAAGACCTATGTCGTAACTGTCACGATATAGGCATGCATCCTCTGACCGGAGACCGATGTATTACTATATGTCCGAATATGTATATTCCACGGTTCTATACACTAGTGAGTTGGTGTGCATATGAGGGCATATGAGTAGTATGATCTCTTAAAGGGATCATACATGTTCACTAATGAACCGGAAGACATGCGCTCACTCATGAGCAATTGAGATCGATCAAATTTCTTACATGGTCATTTTGCTTTGGAAGAATGGAAAAAATTTATAGATATGATATATGCTTTTGGAAAGTATATGATCGATGCTAACTCCCAATGACCGAATGAGAAACTGAAAAAAAGCTCTGAAGAAGACGGTCTAAAAGTAATCTAAAACTTCAGGTTTATTTTAGGTCTTCCAGTATGCAGGATGTACGAGTATTAGGAATAATCGATGGTGATGATTATAAACGATTGTATAACCATGACGTTTCCATTTCGAGGGAGTGGTGAAACATGTTTGGATTTTAGTGACCCCTCTTGGTAGAGAAGTAATCTAATCTTGGTCCAAATGTTAGACACTGAGCTGAATATGAATCCGATGCAATGAGAATAATAGATTTACGGTTTTGATTTAATCAAACATCTATGAGAGGTCTCTGAGATCTGGATTTGAGATATGAACTCAACATCCAAGTCACTAAACGTGGAACGTACAATCACCATATCCTTATCTCTAAGTATTCGCGGAGAAAGCACATTATTCTTAAAAGTGTTCGAGAATAATTCCGTTGTTGAATAATATATCTGAGCATTAAAAAATTGATACTTAAATGTGATTTAATTATTTGGAATAATATGTATATGATTCATATTATTTAGATACATGAGAATGGAAATCCAATATAATTAAATATGATTTAATTATCAATGATACGAATAATGTGGATAACACCATCCATATTTATCATATATATTATAAATATGATTTATAATATATTAGAGAGAGCTAATTGTAAATAGTATTTACAAATAAAATGTTGTTGGGAATTGGATTCACATTGGACAACTAATCGAAAATGCAATTATATTTTATTTTGGATGTATGAATATGATTCACATCTTTTCAATGGCATGATTGCAGTATTCACAAAATTAATTTGTAGTTATTTTTATAACTTAATTTGCAACAAAAGTTGTTGCAAATAAATGAAGGATTATGTAAGATATAAAATCTCACGTAATTGGAAGAGGGAGCCACCTTCCTAATATGGAGGGTGGATGCCCACCCTTGACTAATTCAAGGTGGCCATCCCTCCATATATGGAAGGTGGCTAGCCTCCTTCCTTATCCTTCATTGTTAATTGATTTAGATAAATTAAATTATGTTGGTGATTATTCAATATATTTAATTTAATTTAAATTAATTGTTGTTGCATTTTTATGCAACAAGATCATGGTCATTGAATGAACATACAAATCAATCTCAACCATTGATTTTATGTTGCACATGGATTGTGATCCATGGTCTTCCAAAATACTATAAAAGAAGAGTTAATTTGAGCTCTTCTTTTACAACTTAACTCCATGATAACTCTCTTTCTCTTATTCTCATCACACGCCCCATCTCTCTCAAGTGTGACAATCCACCCCTTGTACTAGAGAGAGTCGTCGTCGTCACTATGTCGTCGTGTTGCTGCTTCGATCGATCGTAGATCTCCATCTTCTTCGGTGCTCCTTGCTCGTGAAGAAGACATCCGATTTCGTATGACGAAATTAGGAGATTCATTGCTTGGATCTTCATCTTAGATTGCAAGAAGCATGCGCCTCATCAACGCGCTCGCAAGCATCTCCTTTGTCAGGTTGGACTTGAGACAAACTGTCTCTTCCTTTAGAGACAATGATCGCAACCACGCTTCAAGAGGTATTCCTATATCTTGTTTGTGGTTATGATGAAACGATTTAAGAAGTGTTTCGGATCATGTTGTTTCATCTCTTTAAATTAATTTTTTAAATTCCGCTGCCCCGAGCAACTAGTATGACTAGTCTCTCTCGATCACATATGATGCGCTCTTCATGCTTCTGTGATGCGCTTAAGGCTTTTCCCATAGCCTTCATTCAATGCTCTGGTGGTACTTCAATATGCCTACGACTCAAAAGACCATGGTTCAAATCCTCCATTAAGTGGATCTTCATCTTAGATTGCAAGAAGCATGCGCCTCATCAACGCGCTCGCAAGCATCTCCTTTGTCAGGTTGGACTTGAGACAAACTGTATCTTCCTTTAGAGACAATGATCGCAACCACGCTTCAAGAGGTATTCCTATATCTTGTTTGTGGTTATAATGAAACGATTTGAGAAGTGTTTTGGATCATGTGGTTTCATCTCTTTAAATTAATTTTTTAAATTCCGCTGCCCCGAGCAACTAGTATGACTAGTCTCTCTCGATCACATATGATGCGCTCTTCACGCTTCTGTGATGCGCTTAAGGCTTTTCCCATAGCCTTCATTCAATGCTCTGGCGGTACTTCAATATGCCTACGACTCAAAAGATCATGGTTCAAATCCTCTATTAAGGGGGATGCGTTAGATAGCCGACAACCATCACAAAAAATATTCGGATCTTTCGACATGGATTTGAGCAAAAATCCATGTGTAGATACTACTCTAAGTGGGAGAAGGCTTTGCCATTAATCATGGCATGCTGTACATTATGACATTTGATTTGCATATATCATTAAATTATCTTATTTCTTGACTGCCACAAGAATGATATCCAATGAGAGATGCATCACTAGTTGGTAGGTCGATACCACTCTTAAAATAAACTAGCTTAAGATAACTTAATGGGTAAAAATGGATGTACAATCAACCATCATGACCTTATATGATGAAGATGACATCTGATATAATGATAATCTGTCACCTTTCATGACCATCAGAGAAGAAAATTCACTAAGAAGAAGAAAAAGTTTAATTCTTTTTGTTTTCTCACTATCTTCTTTTATCTCTCTCTATCTCTCTTGTTGATGTCTACTATTGTGTTATGGAGGAACCTAACTTGACTATTATTAGGGTTTATGAATCCTATTGCATCAGGATTCCCAATCTTACTAATCCTAACAATCTTCTTCATATGCTGAATTCTATCACAATCTTCATGTTGTCTTGGGTCTGTATTTGTAAATTTATGTCATCTACAAGCTCCTCTAGTAAGAACTTCCGATCCTCGACATGCCTCTTTTTGGGCACAAAATTCAATCTTGTTCTTTTTGACATGGCACCACCCATCTCTTGTCATGAGAGAGTGCTCATTGTTCTATGGCAACAAAAACTACACTTGCTTCTTTTTGTCGCACGCTTCAGCGTTATAGATGTTGACAATTTACTACTCTCTTCTTGTACTGCTCATCCTAGAGAAATTGGAGGTCCACCACATGTCTCAATCTTTCCTTCGAGCATGTACACCTTGTTTGACATCCTTGTTTCGCACATCATCGCATATGCTCCTTCACTCTAATAACTCCCTACATTATAACTTGATGTCCTTACGACTCGGTTGTTCTAAACAAAATCATATTCTTTTTTGTTGTAGGCAAGTTTCTGACGTCTATCATGGTTCATAATACTTCATCGAACATGCCAAATTGCACTGATCCAACTCATTTGATGTGGTGAACCTTTCCATCTGCCATCCAGATCATATGATCATCCATATATGGCATATATTGAAATACTACATGGATGAGCATATGTGTTTTGAACATACTGAGCGCAGAAGCCATCTTGAGTTTATCTTCATCTGTCTTGAGCATGCTACAAACTCTCCCTTACAAACTATGGTGGAATCCTCTTTGTGTAAGTCTGAATTATAGACATTCTTCTCTTTCTTCTTCTCATATCTTAGTTCATTAACAATTCTGACTTCCATTATTAAAAAGTATTTGATCGGACCATGTGACTGACCAACCATTAAGCCTCATCTCCTTTGATCTAGAGTGTTTGCTCTCTGGCTTGAAAATGACTTTTATGATTTGTTGTCCCATTCATTGACCTTTTGTCAAGACTCCTTCATAAGTAATTAAGCAATCATCAATCTAATGTGATTGCCTTCTTACAATAGATCAACTTTGGCACATAATGGTGTGGGAAGATGGAAGAGAACTCAACATGACCAACATCTTGATTTTTTTCTTGAGGAAAGATTCCTTTCTCATTCTTATACTTTAGATTGAGAAAATATGTGATTGATTTCTTCTAACCGTGCCTCCAACTTTATCATGTCAGCAATCTTTTGATCATAAAGCTTTTTATTTATTAATTACCTAGTTGTAATATATTTAGGCATGTATCGTCCCTTGAGCTTCTTCCAGATCTCCATCAGATCATCTTGGGCCGAGGTCGAGGACTTCGTGAAGAAGGTTGTTTGCCAATAATAATTGAATTGTTTTACTTATAAGATCCTCATCCCCTTTCACTCTTCCTCTTAAATATTCTTTATCTTCTTTATTGATTGTAGGGTTTTCGTAGCCCCTTCTTAAGTGACGGTATTCTTCATCACTGCTTCCATAAGATGAAGTTATTTCCAACTAAAGGTTCAAAGAAAACAATGCATTCTTTGATGTGAGCATTATTGTTAGATTTGCATAGTATAGTATGATTTCCTTTATCACATATCACCCAACACCTCCCTTTGATCGAACCTCCACTAATCACCTTTAAAGTAGTGAAATTTGAACCACGTGTAAGATATGAAAAGAATCCCTATTTCAGAGCAGAATTTGTCACATCCAAACCTTCCAACTTGCATGGTGCATGAAAAAAAATTTATGTGCAATCAATCACCACAAAAGCACATGAGGAAGGTGATACTCGATGAAGATGATACATGACATAACGGTGGTCAATCACCTTTTATGACCATTGGGAAGAACACACATAACTCAAGGTTCCTTCGCTATTTTCCTCCTTTCCAGTCTACCTTTTTATCATTGTAATATATTGTGTTATGAAGGTAAGTCTACCTTTTTATCATTGTAATATATTACGTTATGAAGGTAATGCCATTGCCTCTAGCCTAAGTACATGGCCCATAGTCATGTCCTAATATATAAATCCTATTCCTAACACATCCAACATGTCGTTGCATTTCTAGTAAAAGCATCAATTTTAACAAGGATTTAAATAGTAAATAGTGAGAGGTGAAGCGATGTTGTTTTCATGAGGTAAGGCGTAGCCTTGAGGTGGTCGAGACATAAACCTGAAGGATATGGAAAAAATCCTCAAGCGCATCACTGAAGCGTGATCGTCGTATCGGATACGACGGAGAACGACTAGTCGTACTAGTTGTTCGGTGCAGCGGAATTTAAAATTTTTTCATGCGATGAAACCACATGATCCAAGAACGATTCTCGGATCGTTTCATCTATAATTACAACAAGTATAATGCAATACCTCTTGAAGCGTGGTTGATCGAGTCTTTAAGAAAAGAGACCTCCTGTCTCAAGTCCGATCGTCGGAAAGACAGCTTGCGAGCGCGGGGATGAGTCGCGTTGTCCTCGCAATCCAACAAGTTGATCCAAGCACGGTTGCTCTTGATCTTGTCGCACGAGATCGAACGTCTCCTTCGTGAGCGAAGCACTCCAAGTAGACGGAGAACCGCAGAGCGTCAAAGTGGCAGCGCGGTGGCATGGGCGTCGACGAGTCTCTCCTCTAGGGTATGGTGGACGGCCACCAAGAAGAGGGAGAGAGAGGGTTGGCGTGCGAGGAGAAAGAGAGAGAGATGTGCTACAATAGCATGTAATAGAGAGCAAGGTATGCCTCTCTATTTATAGGGTTTTGGGATCCATGGATCTTAATCCATGGGTCATATAAAATCAATGGATGAGATTGATTTATGTCAATCCAATGGTCAAGATTGTTGTTGGAAAAAGCCAACAACTTTAGATTAAAATATATTTGACAAAATCAAATATAAATCAATCCTAAAATCACATAAATAAATAAGGAGAGAATATACATGGAGATTACATCTCCATGTACATTAAGGGGGGACGGCCACCCATTCCATATAGGAATTGGGTGCCGCCCACCTCTTTCCTAAATTCTCAACAACCTCATGGATTTCCATGAGATTGCATGCCTCCTTGATTTTCTCTCTTATTTATTTCCAACAACTATTTGTTGGGATTTTATTCACCAAAAATAATTCTCAATTAATTTTGGGAATATTGCAATCTTGACATTGGAAAATTGTGAATCACATTCACAATCTAAAACAAAATATAATTTACATTTTCAATTAATTAGACAATGTGTATCCAATACACATTAATAATTAATCTACTAATATAAATTATAATTAGCTCTCTCTAATACATTATTTATAATATATTATGAATAATTGGATATTACTATCCACATTATTCTTATCCATAATAATTAAATCACATTTAATCATATTGGATAATTCCTCATACATCATGATAATTAAATCACATTTAATTATCAATTTCTCAATGCTTAGATCTTATAAAATTATTCTTGAACCATTCAAGAACAATGCTGTCTCTCCTCAGATACTTGGAGATAAGGACAGGGCGATTGTATTGTTCCACGTATAGTAACTTCAATATTGAGATCACATCTCAAATCCAGATCCCATGGACCTCTCATAGATGCTTGATTAAATCAAGACCGTAAACCTAATCTTCTCATTGCATCTGAATCTTATTCAGATCAATGTCCAGTACATGGACTAAGATTAGGTCACTTCTCTAATGAGAGGAGTCACTAAAATCCAGACCTGTGTCATCACTCCCTCGGAATGGAAGCGTCATGGTTATACACCCGTTTATGATCAAATCACCCTCAGGTATTCCTAATACCTGTACATCCTGCATACTGGAAGACTCATGATCATCATGAAGATATAGATCACATTTACACTGTCATCTTCATAGTCTGATCATTAAGTTTCTCAATTTTGGTCCTTGGGATATGGTACAGATCATATGCTTTCACAAAGCATATATCTTACCTTCAAATTCATATCATGCTTCTAAAGCATGACGGCCATGCATGGAATTTGATCATTCCCAATACATCATGAGTGAGCTCATGTCTCTCGGTTCACAAGTGAACCTGTATGATCCCTTCGAGAGATCGTATTACTCATATGCCCTTACATGCACACCAACTCGCCGATGTATAGACCTTGGTTAGGTCATCAACCTATTGGTCTGCCAAATGTACACACTCAGACATATAATAATACATCTGTCTCTGGTCAGAGGATGTTTGCCTGTGATGTGACAGTATTCATCATAGGTCTTTCGCTATCTCGATCTCGTTAAGTCAACCCATTGACTCAACTAATCTGATACCTCCGAATCACTATTCCCATGCAGAGGACCTGCATCAAGAGGTCGATCAGATATCAGCCTAATGAGATAATGATTGCCATCTCCCACTCAAGCTGGAGATCATCACTTGTCAATCATTTGATGATGCTTGATGAGTCCTCTATCTAACTCCTTAGATATTCATCCAAGCATCAACCTCTATGATTCAATTAATGAATCAACAACTGTATGATTATCAAGTTGGCCATGGTACATAACCCTTATTGTACAGAGGGACCTTATAGTGCATTCATTCATTCAATATCAGAAAGGGAGTGAAACAAAATCAACAACTTTTATTGATAAATCATTTATTACAATAACATTTATTGTAGGAATGGTTCGCCTCGAGCTCACATTGCTAACAAAACCTTGGCTTTCTTAAAAAAATGCAATATCACTAAAAATATTGCATAATATTAAGAAAATTATTGTATACACATCTTTGTACATTTAGAGTAACTAACTGATTCTTAGCATCATTCGTTAATGTTGAAGAGGAACTCATAGTTAGATATATTGTGACTTGGGCCATTTTTACGACTTGTAAGCTCTCTCGTGTGAAAATATCCACAAATTTTCTTGATTTCTTTAAAATATACATGTATTGTCATTTGTTGGTTTAATTGGAAATTCTCACAAAATTTTTGCACAAAAGCCACGTGTGTAGCATATATAGAGATGACTGTATGGTGCACAGCAAATTTCTTTATCCCCTCTAGTTCCCATTAAAATGCCATTCAAGATATCTCATTTCCTACTGTGATTGAGCTAAATTGTACTAAGATAATGCAATAACGTATTTATTATTACACGTTTACTAAATGCTAGAAATGAAATCTTCTACAATAAAAAACTAACTCATGTACATATGTCTTTGGTATGAGCACATCAAGAAAAATCTTCAGTAAATTCTATAATATCGTGAATTTTGATCATATAATCTTTCTTTAAAACACAACAATAACAACAAAACCTTTTGAAAATGAAAATGGATATTTATAGAGAACCTCCATCTGATTTTTATTGATTTGGAGAAGGCTTATGATTCTGTCCAATGGGAGATATTGTGGAGAGTTTTGGAGAAGAGACACGAACATGTCCTATACATTAACCTTAAAAGATATGTATGATAGGGCTTCATCTTGTGTAAGGATACTGCCTGGGAAGACTGACTATTTTGACATCAACATTGGTCTGCATCAAGGTTCCGCTTTGAGTCTGTTCCTTTTCACTTTGATTATGGACGAGTTGACAAGTCACATTCAGGATGATACATCTTAGTATATGTTATTAGCTGATGATATTGTGTTGATTGATGAGACTAGAGATGGAGTAAATGAGAAGCTTGAGGTCTGATGTCATGCATCGAAGACGAAAGGATTTCGTATAAGTAGGGCTAAGGCTGAATATATGGAGCAAACTTTTGATGGAAGCAATGATGAAGGAATCGAGGTGAAGATTGGTGATAATCAAATTCAGAAGAGATTCTTTTAGATACTTGGGTTCTATTTTGCAGCATGATGGGGAAATTGATGGAGATGTTTCTAATAGAATAAATGCAGGTTAGTTAAAGTGGAAAGGAGCCTCTACTGTTCTCTTAAGAAAATTCCTTTGAAAATCAAATAAAAGTTTTACAAATTACCTGTGAGACATGTTATGCTCTATGGATCTGAATGTTGGCATGTGAACCATAGACATGTGCGAAGAATGGTAGTAGTAGAAATGGAAATGCTAAAGTGGATGTGTGGACACAAACACACATGTAAAGATTGGATTCAAAATGATGCAATCATAAGGAAAGTTGGTATAGCTCCGATTTAGGATAAGATGCGAGGAAAGTGCTTAAAATAGTTTGTCCATTTTCAAAGGAGGTCAATTGATGCATCGATGAAGAAATGCAAGTTTTGGGATGTTGAACCAACTATGAGAGGGCGAGAAAGGCCCAAGTGTTGGAATGAGACAATACGAAGGGATCTTAGTTTTTTGGATAGGCCCAAGAAGTGTTGCAATGAGACTATACGAAGGGATCTTAGTTTTTTAGATCTAAGTTCGAGAATAACTCAAGAGAGCTCTGAATGGGGGCAAAGAACCCATGCAACCAACCCTACTTAATGTGGGAAAAAACTTTGTTGTTGTATGTTGTTGAAAAATGCAATAGTAAGTTTTTAGGAAGAAGAGGAAAATGGTATAAAAGAATAGATGTGTTCAAGGTGAGGACCTTGCCAAAACCATCGGAGAATGACAATAACAGAAATGAAAATGCTATGGTGGATGTGTGGACCCACACGTAAAGATCGGATTTGAAATGATGCAATCATAAGGAAAGTTGGTGTAGCTATGATCGAGGATAAGATGAGAAAAAATTGCTAAAGGTGGTTTGACCATTTGCAAATGAGGTCAGTTGATGCATCAGTGAGGAGTTGCAAGTTTTGGGATGTTGTGTCAGCTAGGAGAGGGCGAAGAAGGCTCAAGAAGTGTTGGAATGAGACTATACAAAGGAATCTTAGTTTTTTGGATTTAAGCCTAAGAATTACCCAAGAGAGATCTGAATTGACGCAACGAATCCATGTAGCCAACCCTACTTAATGTGAGAAAATGCTTTTTTGTTGTATGTTGTTGTTGAAAAATGCAATAATAAGTTTTAGGAAGAAGAGGAAAAACAATATACAAAAATAAATGCGTCCGAGGTGAGGGCCTTGCAAAAACCATCGAAGAATGGCAATAGCAGAAATGAAAACGCTAAGGTGGATGTGTGGACATACACACCTAAAGATCGGATTTGAAATGATGCAATCAAAAGGAAAGTTAGTGTAGCTCCGATCGAGGATAAGATGCGAGAAAATTACTTAAGTTAGTTTGCCCATTTGCAAAGGAGGTCAGCTGATGCACCGATGATTAGATGCGAGTTTTCAGATGTTGAGCTTGTTAAGAGAAGGCAAGGAAGGTTGAAGAAGTGTTGGAATGAGACTATACGAATGGATCTTAGTTTTTTGGATCTAAGTTTGAGAATGACCCAAGATAGATCTGAATGGAGACAAAGAATCCATGTAGCCGATCCTACTTATTGTGGGAAAATGCTATGTTGTTGAAAAATGCAATAGTAAGGTTTTAAGAAGAAGAGAAAAAACAATTAAAATAATAGATGTGTTCCAAGGTGAGGATCTTGCCAAAACCATATGAAGTGTCGGCCTTAAGGCTAAAAATCCTCCTCTTGCCTCAAGGTATACATCTTGATCGCCTCGAGGCTAGCCTTTCCATACCGTGAATTTAATATGATAGAGTTGTATTCCAATGCAAAATCCTACATGACTATCATAATAGGATTATGCTCTAGAAAATAAAATCTTAATAAGGAAGTTGAATTCAATGTAATCCTTAAAGGAGGTCTGAGTAAATCTCATCATAAATCTCATCAGGATATTTATTAATTAAAGTTTATTGAGATCTTGATTAATTGATATTGATTAGGATTTTGATTGATTGAGACTTATTATTACAATCCATTTAAGATTATATTTCGACCTATAAAAAGAGGATGGGTGGAGTTAGTTCAACAATACCCCAAAATATAAGGCAACATGGTGCAAGTGAGAGAAAATAGAAGGAAGATAGAGATGGAACAAAATGAGTTGTACTTGTTCTTCTTGGTGAATTTTCTTCTCTAGTGATCATACTATTTACCTGCAACAACTAGTACCAGAGCAAGATTCGACGTTGATGAGAGGATGCAACACATGCAGAATTTGTTAATAATGGATGGCTACTGGAGGGGATCCACTAGTCCATATAGAGGTTTTTGCAAGCTCAAGTTGAGTTTGACAGTGTAGATCGAGATGATTTTATTCCAATTTATTATATCTTTGCAGATTTAACCATTTTTATGGTTAGTGGTGGAGATCCAAGCCAATGGAGATACTAGAATACTCATGGTAGAGAAAGCCATTCTAGACATTGTAGATCTAATTTGAAATTTTGAATACACGTGGTGATGCGAGGAACGAGGATGCTGAACATGGTATACATGCTCGGGGAGGGTCGCAACATGTGATGAAGGCCAGTTATACCCATGATGAGCAGTACGAGAAGAGAGCAATATACTATCAACATCTCTGTTGTGAAAGTGCGTAACAAGGAGAAGCAAGTGTGGTTTGCTTTGTCAGAGATTGATGGCACACTCTATAGACATGAGAGATGCCTGAGAGGTCCATCATGGTCACCCGACAAGTACGATATCAGGAGGCAATGAAAACTTGTGAGAGGGATTGCAAATGACGAGGATAGTCCATTGCATAATCAAGGTAACATGAAGATACCGATGTAATTCAACTCAAGGGCTAGATTATTAGGATTATGAGTCGAAAAATTTGAATCCTAATATGATACCGTTGGATTTTATTTAATCCTCGAAGGAGATTTGATTAAATCTCATCAAGGTTTTGATTAATTGAGACTGATTGGCATCTTTATTGAGATTAATTGTTATAATCAACGTAAGATTGTAGTTTGGCTTAAAAAAGAGAGGGTGAGTGGAGTCATTCCACCAACTCTACAACATAACATAATGCAACAATGCGAATGAGGGAGGGAAGAAAAAGAATATAACGAGCGAATGATGAGTTGTAATTGTTGTTCCTCTTAGTGAAGTTTCTTCTCTGGTAGTTGTGGAAGGTGACTAACCACTGTCATATCTTGTGTCTTATCCTTCACGCACTTCCATTGTGGTTGATTGAGCATCTGATTTTTTTTATCCCCAACATATTGGTTGTCTATTTGGACTTGTGAGCGAGGTGGAGTCTTTGATTATATACAACATAGAGAGGGGGTTGTACAGTTGTACTTATTCTTCTTAGTTACTCTTCTTCTTTGGTGTTGCTAGAGATGATAAACCATCATTATATCATATTTCTTCTTCTTCATGTGATTTTGTTGTGTTTAATTCTACATTCCTTACCTCCAATGATGGGTATCGTAGCAAGGTTCAACATTAATGATAAGATGCGATATAGTGAGTCCACATTCTTCATAAGTTGTGAATAAGATGTAGCGATGGTGGCTACATGGATGTGATCGACGAGAGTCATCAAGGGATTTGGTTAGCAACAACTAATAACGAGATCTTGCAAAGACACATGACAATATTGTGACCGACAAAAAGACTAAGCATGTCAAATGAGGCAATTATAATGAAATATGTGATATGCAGGATTTAGAGTTGGGTTGTGGAGATCTATGGGTTATGATAGTGTTTTTAACATGCTTTGAACAACTTAGATGGTGCAGATTAGAAGGATTCAACTATGAATTTTTGCTTTTTATATTGTGCGAATCACTACGGATTAAATAACTTTTTGAGGAAATTTGTGGAGATCCAACTTAATAGGGAGGGATTGGATAATTCATGGTAAAGTCAACGTGAAATGGTGTGCCATTCTTCATATATTTCTTTAATGGGAAGATTGATGATGATACTGATTAAATCAACAATTAGAGTTACATTTTCTTGATAGGATAAGTGCAAAATGAGGTGGTTGAATGATATTGACAGTCATTAATATTGATGATTAATAAGTCTTTGGGATTAATGGCCTAGGTTAGTGGTTGAAAAAATTAGGAGAGTTAAAGTTATTGTTATAATGTCCTTACATAGATGGGCTCTTGCACATTATAGAGAACAAGTTGAAGTTAAAAACATTTTTTTCTTATATTTTTCTCACCACCATCTCCTTCCCCTCACTCCATCCTCAATAACTCCTAATTCTCTTCCTTTACCCCCTTTTTCTTAGATGTTTACATTATATTCCTTCTCTTCTCTCTAATTTATCACCCAAGTTCTTTATCTATTACCTCTTCTCACATTACCTTCCTTAGGAGTGCTTTCTTTATTTTTCTTTCTTCTCCATTTATGCATCTTTGCATCCATTCCCTTTCGGCCCTTATTTTTGCTTGCATCAATTGGTTTTAGAGTATATCATTCATACGGAAGGCCATATCGATTTTGATATCGTATCGATACGATATTTCGACGCTATTTCGGCGATAAATCGTCAAAATATCGCCCATATCGATGCATTTTTGTGAAGAAAATTCCTGAAAAGGAGGTTATTTTGCCATATCGATATCCATATCGGTCTCGTTTCAATATCGATATATTGGCGATATATCGCTGATATATTGCGATATTTCCTTCCATGTTCATAACTTTCCTACAATGCAACAAAACACTCCTACCATCTCGAAGCGACGGAATTTTTAGAATTGGCAATATATTTCTATTGTGGGGCTAATCTCGAACTAATGATCAAAGGGCCAATTGAAATCTATATTGATAATCAAACTGCAATAAGCTTGATCAATAGTGGGGCTAATAGTTCTAAAGAAAAGCACATTGAGATTTAATATCACTATATACAAGATATGGTGGCAAAACAAGATATTGTTATAACCAATATACTTGTAAGTGATATGTTAGCTTATTATCTAGCTAATGGAATAACATGTACACGCATTGGACATGTTGGTTTGATGGGACTCAAGAATGCATGACTCAAGGAAGAGGTTTTCACAAATAATGAACCTCAGTAAAGACATCTCCATTTGTACATTGCACAAATGGTGGGATTGTAGAACTTGTGACCACTTTGGTCAATTGGAAGATGTTTAAACTACTCTCAAGGTATGACTAAGTGGGCAAAACTGCCACCGACAAATGCGTGAGCCGACGGTTGCGTGAGGACTGAATCTCATACGAGTCTGCACATCTCGGGCACGAGAGGGTGAGGGCGGACTATGTGAGGCTTCACCCCTATATATTAATTAACCTTCATCGAGAGGGGAAACCTCACCAAGGTTAGGCCTCACCCAACACATCTCTCTCTCTCTCATTCTTTCTGTCTCATTCTTTCTGTCTCATTCTCTCTAGATACGATACGTGGCATATCTCGTGCGTGCTTCGGGAAGCAAACAAGTTTCTCAATAGAGGTCCACACTTGGAATATAAGGGGTCTGGATGACCCAAAGAAGCCGCGGTTAGTGGGTGCCCGCTTTGTTGAATGGAGGTGTGATTATTCTTCTGCAAGGGACAAAGTTTTCTTCTTGCTCCAGCTTGATGTGGAACTCTTTATGTGCTGGACCTATATTTGGTTACAGAACCCTTGATGCCAATGGTACGTGGGAGGCTTGATCGTGGCTTGGAGAGAGGCTTGATGGTGGCCTGGAGAGAGCCACTTTTCTCGTTCCGCTATGAGGTCAAGGCCATGCATGTCATTACGGTTCTCTTGGAAAATAACTCTACGGGCTCGCAATCGCAGCTGGCGACGACTTGTGTTTACGAACCATGCGTTTATTCTTTACGGGATGAGCTATGGGTCGACATTCATGGTGTTCGTGCCTCTTATCTAGGGGTGGCTTGGCTTTTGTGGGGAGACTTCAATGTCTCCCTACTCTCCTCTGATCGCCATCGTTCGTGCAGACGCTAGGACTCGAGATCTTTGGATTTTGCTGATCTAATTGATGAACTTGAGCTCGAGGTGATTGATGTGACTGATACTAGATTTACCTGGAGAAACTCGGGCTCCCACTCATGTATTGATTGGTTCCTGGTTTCTCAGAAGCTTTTGAGTGTTTTCCCCTTGTCTTTCTGCAACTCCAAGCCATGTACAAGATTAGATAACACTCCTCTTTTGTAGGACTCCGAGATGAGACAAATCAACGGAGGTTCTTTAGACTCGAGCGTGCTTGGATGCAGGAGGACTCCTTAAAGAACTCGTTCACAGTACTTGGTCCTCCACTAGTGTCTTTGGGTCAGCTGCTTCCCATTTTTCTCAGAAGCTTACTTCGTTGTGTAAACATCTTTGCTCCTTTAAGAAGGTTGTTAGAGGAACCAGAGTGGCTAGTCGACTAGCAGTGAAGGCAGAAGTCCGCAGAATTGATGCAATTGAAGACGTCAGAGAGCTGGTGACAGATGAGTTAGTAGCAACAGTCGCAACAGATAGGATTATTGCAGCAGAAGACATGAAGCGCGTTACTGAGCGGAAACAACGGTTTAGACAGTCATGGCTCAAAGAAGGCGATGTGAACACCACCTACTTCCATCGGATGGCTAGTGGGAGATGCCGCCGCAATCTATTTAGATCCGTACATATCTCTGAGGCCCACACCGACCATCTTGAACAGAGCATTTCACTCGAGGAGGTGAAAAATGCAGTATAGAAGTTGAATACAGACGACGCTCCCATCTTTTTCTTCAGTGAGTTTTGGTCACTGTTGGGTGTTGAGGTTATGGAGGTAGTTGAGGAATCTACCCTTGGACAGTCTTTGAGAGGCTTAACATAACCCTTATTTTTCTGTTCCCGAAAGAGGTACCTGATAAAGTGGAGGAATTTATATCGATTGCGCTTTCGAACACAATCTATCTCATTGTTGCAAAGGTCTTTGCCATTAGGTTGAACAGGGTGATGGATCATTTCATCTCCCGTTGCAGTCAGCTTTCATTCCTAGCAGGCAAATTGTTGATAGCCTAACCATGGCTATCGAGATAGTCAACGAAAAAAACATAGAGAAGTGAAGGGAGTCTTATGGAAGGTGAATTTCTCTGAGGCATATGATATGGTGAACTAGCGATTTTTATGGGTGACATTGTGCAAAATGGATTTCCTCCATGCTGGATCAGTTGGATGAAGCGTTGTGTCACTACCGCCTCTCACTCTGTACTCGTCAACGACCGCTCGGAGGGAGAATTTTTCCAACCACAGAGAGGGGTCTAACAGGGATGTCCTATGGCACCTATGTTGTTTGTTATAGCAGTTGATGTTCTATCATGTATTGTGAATCATGTAATTGACTATAGCCTCACCTCTGGCTAATCGAATGATGATATCTCTATCCCCCTCTTACGGTACACACACAGATGATACTATATTCTTTATTGAGGGCAGCAAGGAGGAGGCTAAAGGAATGGCTTTAACCTTAGAGATTTACATTGAAATGTCATGCCTAGTTCTCAACCATGGGAAGTCTACGTTACCCCTTTTGGTCTTTCTGAGGATGATGCCAGTGATTGCGATATGGAGCTGGGCACAACCTGTGGGGCCTTATCGATCCGCTACCTCGGCGTGCCTCTATCTTGCAGGAGAATCAAGATATCCGATTGGTTGCCGTTAATCGAAAAAACGGAAAGGAAAATGTCGGGCTGGAAAACAACTATTCTATCCAGAGGCGGACAACTTGTGCTTGTTAAAGCAGTCCTTTCAGCAATCCCTGTTTTTATATGTCTTGCCTTCTGCCAATTGGTATTAGAAATAGATTAGAGAAGATAATGAGAAGATTCCTGTGGGTAGAGTCAGGACATGATGCATATGGGATTCACCTAGTTGATTGGGAACTCGTTACCTTACCTAAGATGGACGGTGGACTTGGAATCATGAGCTTATACATCATGAATAAGACACTCTTGCATAAGTGAGTTAGTCGACTTAGGGCAGAGATGAAGACATCTGTTGATTAATTCATAGGATATATAATATCGGTCTTCCCCTCAGCCTACCTTAATGCCAGCTTGTACACTCCTTGGCTTTTTGAAAGGGAATAAACTCGATACTACCTCGCTTCATGGGGCTCTTCCGACCGATACTTGGTGATGACACATGTTTCTCATTTTGGAAAGACAATTGGATCAGAGAGGGTTCTTTCTCGACCAGGTTCCCACAACTTTTCGCTCTAGCTGGCAATCATGATGCTCTGGTCTCTGAATGCTGGAGTGATAGGAATTGGATGCCTTCCTTCTTAACCGAGTTCTGGACCGACGTCTTGAGGACTTCCTCCTTATGCTTGATTCTCTAAGACATTGCTAGACCTTCTACGGGCAGAGACCATTGGGTGTGGAAGGATACCTCCTTCAGTGTCAGAAGGGCCTACCGAGCAATTTCCAGACCCGCCACCTTCTAGAACAGACTCCCTCATTCGTGATTGCAACCTCATTTGGGATCTTTGTCTGCCTGGTAGAGTGGAATTGTTTGTGTCTTTTGAGGAGAAGATATATTATGACAAGGGATCGTTGTGCAAAATTCTTTTCGGCTATTTCCAATAGATGCCCTCTGTATGAGACACATTGAAATGTGGACCACCTCTTCTTCCAGTGTGCAAAGACCGCTTCAATCTGGCTCAATGGCAATTCAAGCTGGCTGAACCTACATGACCTTGATCAATTCTGGCAGTCCATGTCTCTAGCTAGAGATCGTGCTAGAGAGGATGTGCTCCGCCCTCTGGCAACAATCTAGATTATTTGGTTAGGAAGAAACGGTTTACTTTTTTCCTCACAATGTTTCTATTGTGAAAATGTATTTTTTCACTCTAGGTCTCTCCTTCAATCCTGGGCATTGTAAGTCTCTATCTCTTTTCTCCTTAGCGGACACTTAAGCGTATTGCCTCCTTTTTGGTATAAAAAAATTGCAATAAGTGATTCTAGAATGTCTTCTCAGTAGTATAAAAAGAGTAAAGAATCAATTTTGTATCATGCAGATTTTTTAGATTGACTGTGTGCAAGTATCGCCGCCAAACAATTGCATAATGTCTTGTCCATTGAATTATAAAGGCAATACAAAAGATAGGTAACGTTTATTAGATAATTTGTAATACGTGCGGATTCTCCCTATACATGCACACAATGCGTTTTTTGGGACATAGGGCACCACAAAAATATATATTGCTTGCATTAGTTTTCTGGTATGTACATGACCAGTTTGTGATTTTTGAGTTTATGTGTGGAACATATGCATGGTTAGTATATATTAGTCGTGGTAAAAAATATTGGCTTAGTTTATTATTGATTTTAAGCTAGCATGTGATTTTTTTGTTGTTTCCTCAGAGCCGTCGCTGCAGGCTTGATGGAAAGCCAGTTTATGTTCTTGTCGAATGCCGTCAATGATTTTGTCAGGTATTCCTCATATTCATATATGATAGGCATAATCTGTTGTTTTATATTCAATATTTTCTAGACTACTTCATGGGCAGAGCTAAGTTTATATGATCGTAGAATATAGAGATGCGTGCAAGTGCAGAGCTAAGTTTATATGATCATATAATATGGATGCCTGCAGTTTGTTGTCCAAAATGTTGCACATGTGAATGATTGGCCATACAATCTGGATGCGCCTATAAAGATGGGACTTGATCCTTCTTCCCCATTTAGATATATCTCTCTATTGATTTGGCTTTCGTTTTCTTAAGAATATTGACTTCCTGCGTTCTTACCATTCAGCGCCTCTTCTTTTGACTAGGTGAGCTCCTACGATGAAGGTTTGCTTACAGAAATTTTCGTGAGAGAACTCTGGGATGTTCTGCATGGGCAGTGCAGCTGAAGCTTCTTTGTCTCACTGTTTTTTTCTCTAAATCGTTTCAAATTTTCTGCGTCCAGTTCTTATCATAGTTTCTTTAAGGAATTTCTCCATGTTTTTGCACTTTATTTTGCTACAATGAGAGGGGTATTTGTATCAATGTGGTGTGGCATATCTTGAAACTTGGGTAAGTATGTTATATGAATGTCGTTAGGATCCTTTTATGCGTGTCTAGTTATGTTATTATTTATGGATGCCGGAAGTATCTGTTCTACTTCAATATCCCCGGAGTTCTGATATTTGTACATATAGCCATAGTTGTTTTGCATCCTTTGGTATGGCTGAATGATCAATGCTTACGGACGTCAATTTCCCTTTGTGTGCCTGACTTAGGCTTTCTACCTAGGTTTATTTCTATACGTTTAGCCAAGTCTTGCCAATCTTAATACTGTTATCCGACTCATATACCTGCTGATGTAGGATCTCAGACTACTGTCACTGAGATGTCTCAGTTGACATCAAGCATCATTGTGATCCATTTGAGGACATGCTGCGATAAATTATCACTGGCATGATGTGATCATCACTTGGACATACCTAAATTTTGTTTCGTGTTTACATATGTACTCCTGTAGAATATCAGTGACATATCAGGGACAGTGCCTATGTAATCTAAACTGCACATCCTGACCCTGCTAAGCTGCACCTTACTATGTATGCTCTTGCCATTACTTTCGTCCGAAAACTTATCCAGTCTGAGTTAATCCAAACGTGTGGAGAAACAGAGCATAGGAAATGTCATCTAACAGAGGAAATTTTAGACTATTTTTCTCTTTGTATCCGTTGCTTCTGTCTCTCTAATACGCCCTCTAACCAGAAAGGCCATGCATTTTTTGTGGATGGTTGATGAGTATTTGTACAAGGAATGAACCATCACTAATAGATGTGTTGGAATCTGCAATGATAAATGTACAAGGACATTGAAATGGCAACTTCTCATGAAGTTATTAGCGAGGTGTTAGTGAGGATCTTACGAGGACTATCATGATAAACTCCATTTCAATCTTCCACCTCTTCTCTTCAAAATCCCCAACTCCCTTAAGACAACTTCTTGAAGGAGCGCACTCTCTTCCTATGCACATCCTTAACATAACTTCTTCCTCTCTTTCGATGCCTATCTCATACCTCGTCTCTTTTAACTCATCAACTACCCACATGAAACCTGTTCCTTTAGGTGGTAGGCACACTATTCAACCACCATGCTATTGAAATGTGTTCTCATTTTCCTTTTCGTATTATAATTATTTTTACTCTATTATTAGTTAAACTTTAATTTTCACAAATAAATTTGTTAAATTTAAATAGTGATGAAATTGCAATTCATGTAATTCAAGCATTATTATTATTATTTTAAAAATAAACTAAGCAAAAATGGCAATACCTTCTACTTTGCTAAATAAACTTGTTTGCGATAAAATTTATCATTCTAGGTTGCTTTGAAGTATATAGCTTAGAAAATTTTCTTAACTAGTAAGTATCCACACAATTTTCCTTTACAATTTATTTGCTATATATTATTATATTCAGTTTCTACCATTTAGTATCCATATAATATTGGTGTATAATTTATTTGTAGATATATGTATACCTGACAACCCATGTAAAAAATAGTCGGATCTTTCAACATGGATTTGAGCAAGAATCCATGTAGCGGACCCTACTTAAAGTGGGAGAAGGCTTCACCATATATATGAATACTGGTATGTATATACGCAATCCTAGTTGGATTATATTCGGGTCTAAAACCGTGTTGCGGAAAAGAATTCTTTTGTAATTTTTTCTCATAATTACAACCTCACATCAAAACATCTTCCTACTCTCCATCTATCAACAGTCCGATCCAAAGGCCTTAACTGAAAAGTCCTTCCCGACGTCAAACTCGAGCAACTAGGCTTTACCCTTCATTGTTGTATCTCCGATATGCACTCACCCTGTTAAATTTTTTTTATAGAATCATGTTTATTTGATATAATTCTTTTGTATCATTTTACAATTTTGTGGTTATATACTACATTACATTTGTACTTTTTTTACAAATGTAACACCACATTCTACAACTTCATTGTTGTATCCGTGACATTCCGTCTTTGTGTTAATTTTTTACATTTGGGAGGTTTTTTAATTATGGTCCTTTTATTATCATTTTACAAATTGTGAATGCAATTTTTACAAGCATACATATAAGATTTTTCTATATTACAATGTAAACTTTCACTTCACAACTTTTGCAATTTCTTAGTGTGCAAACTTCCAAACACCAAATGCCACTGGAGGTCTCACTTTTGATCCTATTCTTTGACACTCTACAGACCAACGATATCCATGACTGGTAAGAGACCCATCTCCGAAGACCTTCACCTTCTTCATCTTTGTTTTCGTAAATGGTCTTGACGAGGTCGACGATACAGATGAGGCCAAAGATGAACATCATGCCATCGAAGTGACGCCAACGAGGTCAACATCATTGCATGTGTAGGGCTGCTTGGTGCAACCGGTGATGGTGCTTATGGTGACATGAAGTAAGAGGAAGGTTACTCAATTCTCATGATGGCCTTAACCAGGCCGACTCTGCGGATGATGCTGATGATGGCGATGGTTGTTTGTGATGGTTGATGAGGACGATGACAACGATATATGAAGAGGAGTGGGGAAACGAATTTGAAAATAGTGACACAGTGGAAGGACAGAGGTGAAGCTCGTCGGGCGGAGGTGCTTGACTAACTTTCTCTCTAACTTAATTAGAGACGATAAAGGAAGATTTGATGAACATTTAGTTGCAATTAAAAAGCAAAGTTATATGGAGTTGCATATTCCAAAACTACCAACTAGACTAAAATTGATTTTATCTACAATAGTATATGAAAATTTAAATGATGGAATTGGGTATTCATTAATTTCCTAACAAGCTTCTTCTTATTGGAAAATTCATAACACACACAGCTCAAAAATTAGAAATAATATACATGTATATTATATATAATGTGTGTGTGATGTATATGAGTGCACAATTTAGAATAAATCAATAGACGCACTTGAATCCTTAGGTACATATGCAAAACTTGCCGAACTATGTAAATACCAATTCAACCTTTATGGTCCTATTATATAAAGAACTTATGTTTTGTTATGCATACCACACATATATGCATGAACTATTTTATCTGATGCATTCATTGTAGTTCTTGATCTTCCTCGATTTGGAGGTTCCAAACCAAGGGAGTTCACAAAGATTTAAACACAACAAATGTGGTATTGATTATGTGTAACAAATGCTAATATAATTTTGGTATTGATTATGTATTTTTTATCATGTAATTATAGGAAACCAATCTAATGAGACCGATATTGGGGGTGTACTAGAGAGTTTTTGGCATACTACCAAAATTTCTCCAAATTTTGGTTGCACATTGTCTAGGCTTCATTTCTTGATATAATTTTTCTAATGTGAAGATTTGGATATTTTACTAAATATTTATTCACATTCAACCACGTTTTTACTTACTTATCTATAAATAGTGTAAATGATATTTATTTAACCATGAACAATACATAGAAATTATAAATTGTAATGTAGTATTGAAATATAGTGAAGATATTATTCATGAAGCATCTCATGAATAGTCAATCCTATGAAGCAAGTCGAGACACATATATGAGGATACAAGTGAATAAGACTCTTTCATGTCATTCATTCATGACGATTGCAAAAAAAAATAGTGAATCATGTAAAATTTCACATCATAATTTGATGATTTAAGAGATCAAAGTTCAAGCCACAATCTTTATGCTACAATGTTTAGCAGACTTTCTTTAGATAAGAATAATCATAGATGAAAGCTGCGTATGAATACTTAAGTAAACGTTCAAGCGTAGTTAGCTTTTCTTTTTTATAGAAGTAGAGCCAAAATAAAATTCAAAAGACACTAAATTCAAATTATTATAAAATAAAACATCCATAGAAGTTAAGCAATTGTTCAAATCTAAAACCTATCAGCAGAAACCAATTATTTACAATTTCTAAATGCATCTATAAAAGATCAAAAGTTAGAACAGATAAACATATATTGAAAACATTTCTCAAAACACTCTTTTAGAAGAAAAATAAGAACTATTGCTCTATATTCGCAAAAAAACCTTTAGTCTTTTTCAACTTTTCAAAGTCTTGCATGATCATTTTCCAATCTACTAAATTGGGTAAAATTGTTCTATACTCATGTTTAAGAGTTTGGGATTTTCTCTTGTATGTTCTAATATTCTTATTACCCCGAGTTAAGGAAATATTTGAATAAGTTATATATTCTAGCAGTATAAAGACTTATTGAAAGTCAGGCTATTGTATAATAATATTTTCAAAGAGGGCCATTCCAATGAGGTGCACCTTTCCATGGTGGATGGAAAGCCACACGAGACCGTATGATGTAGATCTAATGGATGAGATCAAAACCACCATAAAAATGCTAAGAGTGGTTTTCGAAATAAAAACTTAACAAAATTTAAGGAGGTGATTGATCGTTTGAAATTTAAACCTAAACTTTAAATAATTTTGAATTCAATTTAAATAACATTTCCAAAAATAAATCTAATTAATTCGAATTACTGGTAAGTAAATATTCCAAATTTGGATTATAACCTGACCATATAATCGATTTGCAAATGAGAAGGTCGATTTGCTGATAAAAATTACTAAGATTTACAAAAAAATTGAATATATTACAAAAAAATGGCAAAGATTTACAAAATAAATCCTTTCGTACGTGTAAATGTTGTCAAATGTTTTACAATATCCAACAGAGACATGAAATTTATCATTACATTTTACTATATGTAAGTATAAAACACAATATCAATAAACACAATATCCATCTTAAATGTTAACAATATAAATCGATCTGGAGAAGTGGTTATGTATTTGGAACCGAAAAGGATCGGTGTGTTTACTTTAAATTACTAATACTTACAAAAAAATATGTACATTACAAAACAATGCTAAAGAATACAATATAAATTCATTCATTAATGTAATTGTTGTTAAGTATATTACATTTGGAATCATTTAAATGAAATATACATTGGCATATTACTATATAAAGTAACATAACACAATATTAAAATAACACAATATACGAAGTAAAGGTTACGGATTTAAATCAAACTCGAAGAGATCGTATGACTTCGCAATTGATAAGGACGGTGTTTATTTAAGTTGCTAAGATTTAAAAAAAAGCAAATTACAAAACAATGGTAAACAAAACGAAATAAAAGAATTCCTTTATGAAGTTGATAATATTTATATTGCAATTTTAATCAGAAATATGAAATATAACTGTCAATATTACTATATGATGGAACATAACAAAATATCTATATAACAAAATTTTACACTATAATTCAAACTTGAGAAGAACGGTTGAATTCACAACTTATAAGGACGATTTGTTTACTTTAATTTGCTAATATTTACAAAAAGAAACATTAAAATACAAAATAGTTGTTAACTAATACAAAATAACACCTTTCGAACATGTAAATGATATCACATATATTACAATTTACAATATTTAAATACATAATTAATCCGCAGGATACAATATACAGGAAACAAAATACAATATCCAACTATATTTTAATGTTATGTATCTTCGAATAATTTGAGGATGATACAATATCCAAAATAAGTTACATTAGTTATCATACATATATAATTCTCTAATCGAACTAAGAACGATCACTTAACAGTACTTCCATTTACAATAAACCGACATGGATTTACAAATTTTATTGGTAAGATACAAAGCATGATAAAATATTACAATATACCTGCGTTGATAGTAAGAAATAATGTTAAATATTTTACAATTTATTGTGACGTATTACAAATTTATTCGTAAGAATACTTAACAACTTAAAAAAGCACAATACTTAAAAGAAATACTTATATATAATAAAATTAATTGCTATTAGATACTGTAGTATATAAAATCTAACATCGCCTATAAAAAAGAAATTGATCGCAAATTATTATAATTTCATTACTAAATTAATATTTAATATATAAAAACTTATGAAATACATTGCAATTAGCAAGATAAAAGACAAATTCATATTACGAAATTGAAGTAATAAAATTCATTTTGAAGAAATCAATGTATATTATATGAAGTTAAAAATATATATATAAATAACTTATTGGCAGATCGAAAAAAATTGGTGTTTAAGAAATAAAATTGAATACAATGACAACAAGGATGTATAATATGGAAGATCTAAACAATCTTAATTTAAATTTGCAGTGAAAGATAATAAGAAATAAGACAGTAATCAATCCTGGAAACGTGAAGAAGCTCCAAGCGTTGTCGAAAGAACAATGACAAAAAATTTTGAAATTTGAGATTTTAGGGATATGTAGGAATAATATGTTACTAAATTTAGCTAATAAAATTTCTTTTTAAATAATGATTAAATAGCTATATAATTAGAATGACTAAAATTACTTAAAGTAATAAATTAAAAGACTTCAACACCGAGACTTCCGCCTTCGGTTACAAAGGAAAGAGAAAAATAGAGTTCCATGCACTAGCGAAAGGCGATTGCGATTGAAGAACCCTAGAGGATTAATCTTCTTCGATCCACGGCATCAAAAGTCAGAAGTCGTCGATACTGAGAAGAATACATCCAGGTTAGACATACATGTCGCCTGCTATATTGTTTATATTTCTTAATATTTGGTTTCAAAAAATATTGTCGTCGACCTAGAACATGGTTAAGAACAATGCAGATTTTTCTACCATCTTTTACTCTTTTAAATGTAAATGATGTATTTTACAACTTCGTATTATTCAGAGATTGTTACATTATATTATGAAAAAATATTACAATGTAATTTATTCCTGATAGAATTATAACTTTAGTATACTGAAGGGGGAATACAACTAAAACAAACGATAAAATATGGACAACAAATTTAATGTCTGCTGTAGAAACTTATAATTTAAGATGCATATCTTTAAGGTTGTAAACAATATACTACTTCATTTTATAATGATATAACATATAATTTTTTAAATCAGATTTTAGTAGAGATGAGCTGCAGCGATTCGGAGTTCGAGGAAGTAAGGAGACCAAGGAAAATTAATGAAGACTTATCCGGAAAGTCTTCTGAAGAGGACAGACTGAATGAAGTAGCTGCATCAAACATGTCAAATTCATTGGTGATGAAAGGTACATGAATATAATTTAAAACTTATTCATTACGTGTGTTCTATAAATATAATCGCTTTGATAATTGTGAATTACAGTGAAGGGTAAAGGCCAAAGTAAAATAACTGACATGAAGATGAGGCTATTGAAGAGTGCATGACTGATAAATATGGCAGTAAGATGCAGATCTCTATATTTTTCATATTTTTTGAACTACTTATTATTTGATCTGTATTGAGTTTTCTAAGTAAACTTATTAAAATAATATGTTTAATTCTTTAAAGGTAAGGGCTACATACAACACAGATGCTTTGTAGAGCATTTTGTGCAATTCATAGATGCACATAGACCAACCCCGAAGCAACAAGCTCTGATTAATAAAACAACATTTTCAAAATTAATAAACATTGGAAAGGTTGATATACAAAGAAGGAATCTGCAATGGATTGTGGAACAATATCAAGGAGGACGACAATTTAAATTTGGAAATAGGGTTCTGAACTTCACCGACGAAGACATAGGAGCTATACTGGGAATTCCAAGCACAAGATTTGCAGTGACTGTGAGAGGCCGACACCTACAATGGAAGAGCTACATTTCAGAAGAGATATTTGATTCTGGAATGATTTTCAATAGGAAGAAATTAGTCAGTGTTTTGATAGATTTCTACAAGAGAGATGATGATGACTCAGTGGCTGTTTACGGGACTTGATTTATATTGTTCATGTTTTCCACGTTCTTGTTCCCTGATTGTGGATACTCTTTCCCCAAAGATTTACTCCATTATGTTGAGTCTTTGGAAGATACCCGATTTTTTAATTGGTCAGATGCTGTTGCAAAGATGATTTTGTTTAACATAGAAGATGTATTGCATAGAATACATCAAAGGAGGCAAGGATCGTCAAGAACAACACTTGGATATCTTACGGGATGTGTAGCATGCCTATACATAAGCAAACTAATTATTGTATATTTATTTACATAAATTGTAACTAAATAGTGCTTTTTTATATTTATAACAGGTCTGGATGTTGGAATAATGTTGCAAAGATCTTGTAGTCAACATAGATCTACGTCTAAGGATAAGGAAATGGGCTGGTTCAATAAAAGCTTTACCAAGGAGACTTGCTTCACTGACAAATGAACATGTATGCAATCGTATATACCTAATGTTAATACTACATAAGAGATAAGTTTTTTTATTTGTATTAATTGAAAGATGACGTAACTTAATTTTATAAACTACAATTATATCAAATTGTAGGAGGACTACATCCACAAAAAATGAGATCTTTAAGATCGGGGCAGACGAATATGTTTTCCCGTGTGAAAGATTCATTCTATACGGTTTCTCGGTGAGAAGGCCACAGATAAACCTCCAAGCACGAATTAAAGTGCCAGAAGATGGACCTGCTAGGCGAGGGAGATACAAGAGAGGAGAATTTCAAATTGTAAAAAATGAAAATCCAGGAACTAACATTCATGCTGGAAAATGAACTGATAGGCAATGCATGTGTGAGGAATTCTCCAAAGAAATTGACAGGTTGCAGCAACTACTGGAAGAGCTGAATGATATACATCAAGATAGGGATGCAAGAATTACTTCTTATGAAATTCTGATAAGAAGGTTAGAAGTGGAGAATGAGGACCTGAGAGGGAAACTGGAAAAAGCAAAACCAACTGAAATGGAGAAAGACATCAATGAGGATGTGAGAATGGATGAAGATAAGAATCTGTTAGATGTTGATGATAAAAAAAATTCACATGTTGAGGAAAATATTTCTGAAATTGTCGCCAAGATGGATACAGAAATAGAAGGCGCAACTAAATTCTCCGATAAATTTCTGCTCCATGTTTTGATCTTGGAATTGGAGAGCATGAGTCCCTTGTCACAGAGAAAAATAAGAACACACCAAAGAAGAAAAGAAGGAGAGATCAACAGTGCATCCTAGCTCTTTGACAAAACGAGTTAAAGAGAGGAATGCATCAAGAAGAGATGCAAGGGATATAGGAGTGATTATTACCAGTGAAACAGACCACGAGGTGTGTATTTGAAATTGATTTGTAAACATGCAATGAATGATACATGTTCTTTAGTATACATATGATAGATTTACAAATTTAATGATAATTTATTGAAATTTGAATTATAAAAAAAATTACAGTATCTTTGTGATCCTGCTACTGATTTTATCGGATATGATTACATAAATGAGGATCAAAGGAAATTGATTCAAGACTTTTTAAGAGACCCGACGGACAAGTAAGTAATGATTTAGGTTAAATTCACATGTTTTATAGACATCTGAAATTACAGTTCAATGTTATCTTGATCAAAACTGCATGTTTAATGCCACATACTTTACACCTCTTGGGATATTTTGCAAGGAAAAAGAGATGCATCATTTTTTATATGAAAACTGATAGAAGACAACGTACTTACATTACATCAATTCAGTTTTTTATATAAACCATTAACTATATTAATGCTTTATTTAATTGAACTACAGATTTTGGAAATGTTCATGGATGTTCTGCAACACAAATATTGTACTGGTGACACGATCCCATTCCTATTCACGCCTATTTACAAGATGGTTAGCCACTACAATCACATAAGATTCTCTGTATATATTATAACACTAACATCGTGTAAATGCAGCAATATTTCATAAATACGGTTGATAGAGCCACAGAAGCAGAGATCAATCAGCTGGACAACCTTTATGACATGGAAGATGAAAGGCTGGTGGGATTGACAAAGGTTTTCACAGTGATCCATACCAAGAATCACTGGCATCTTTTGGTGACAGACTTCACCGCGAGGAAATTTTATGCATACAACTCGATGAAAGGGTCAAAACTTCACAAAAAAGATGCTCAAAAATGGGTATGTGTATTTACATTATGTTTTTATTGAAAACATCTTATGGTTATAACGTAATTTAACAAGATTTAATTTATTTTAGCATGGTTGGATGTGCGAATGCTTCGGCATGAATTTGGTGGAGGAAACCATGAATGACTGGGAGATATATGTTGTTGACAGTCCGCAACAACCTCCTCACAGTTTGGATTGCAGTGTTTACGTGATGAAGACAATGGAGTACTTGTGTAAAGGAAAGGCTTTGGACTTCAGCTATGAAGACATTCCAAGATTCAGGGTAGAAATAGCATGTACTCTATTAACATGTGGCCACGTGGATAATGAAGCTGGAAATTGAAGGATAAAGGATGTTGCATGTTGTTTTGATTACAACATTAAAAACATTTCATAGTTGCTGACACAGTGTTGATATCTGCTTTTTGAAACATTATTTAGTAGTTTGTAATTACAAGAATTTCCTGGAATAATGACTTGTGTTGGTTTGTTTATGTTATCTACTATAAATTATTCAGCAATGTTATGTCTTTAATGTAGTCTATTTTGTATGCATTAAATTGTGTGATGTTATTATATACTTCAATATGCAGATTTCAATATATTCAGAAGTAAAATTATCGTAATTTAAATGTGGTACATGTTGGTACATATTATATTTCTGAATATATAAAAAATACCAGTAAATGAGAATCGAGTTAACAAACAGATGATATATATTATAACAATTATGAAGAGAATATAATACATAAACCAATCGACCTGTATATAAAATTTACTTTGAAATAAGTAGTTTTGTCTATACATTATATATCCATATTCTACATTATATTGCTCTATTTTAAAATATTGGGCTGACATTTAGAATTGCTATATTACAATCAAAAGTTATAATTTAATATATATCTCCGTATTTTACAATATCTGTCTAAAGAATACAATATTGAAGTTTTTAAATTTTTCATCACTATTTTACATTAATATTTCGTACTTAAGTTTATATATTAACCTTTTCCTTTATCATGATAAGTAGGATAATGTTGATATGCGAATTTAAGATTACGATTAATTATCTCGCATGTATTAACATTATACAAAGATCATTATATATTACATGCATTTCAGGATATTCTCCGACATAAGGATGAAATACTGAATACGATTCTAGTGTGAAATATGAGTCTAGTATGAATGGATTTTAATAATCATGATCAACTATGAACTCCCTGAATGCTATTTAATTTCTTACTTTATTTTTTCATGAATGATATTGTGTCATTTGACGATCACAAGACACTTTATGTGTTCATCATTCAACACTTTTTTTGTTTCATTAAAGCCTTCAAACAATTTAAAATTACTTTCTTTGTGGATGAACAATAAGTTGACAAATCATAATAATCATCCATACACAATATGCGACATATAATGTTTGACTATTGCATTCCGCGATATTGGATTCAAATGTATACACAAATAATAGAACAACTATAAGAAGAAACAAATAATGAGTATTTATCGTTTGACTAACATCAGATCATGCACTCAATAGAAATCTAAAAATTCATGTATTTTTTGAAAAAATGCAATAAAAATTGACTTAAACATCAGTCTATATGGATAAATGGCTGCAACTATGTACTCTTCCATCTTGAACAATGACATCCTGTACAAAAAAGGACAATACATGACTGTACTTTAATAAATATAAATAATTGAAAGAAAATACCATCCTAATGTATAACATACCGGTCTGGTTCATAATGAATTGGGTATGTTATCTGAAACATGTTCTCCTAAATAAACTCCGTATTAAAAGATCTGGATAGTTAGATAGAGTAAAAATAAATTTAAAATGAATAAAATGTTAAAAAATACATACCATCATCACATTGAAGGAAATTGCGTGATCAGTGTGATTCTGACTGTCCTGAATCATCACTAAATTAAAAATTGTAAGTGTTATAATAACAATAAAAAACATATAAATGAAATATAGTGTTTAACATGTTGATTAAATCTTGTTTGAAGGGAAATTCCTAAAATCATGACCAACATTGTACTTCATGCAAGCTTTGCACTGTCCGCCTCTATTTCCTTTTAATTCTTGTTGAGAAATCCGACGACTGCCTGAACCTTTTGGTCTTCCTCCCCTTCCACTACCATTTGTTTTTGCAGTAAGCGGAACAAGTACATGATTATTATTATCACGAGGTTCCAAATGAGATTGATCTTGCAATACATTTGATGATCTTTTTTTTTGCATTTAAACTTTGAACTTCTTCTAGCAATTTCAGAAGCTTTGCTTTGACAAGAAAAAATTGTCATCATATTCTACGCTACTTTCAGCCACAATCTGAGAGCATATATTATTTAACTGTCCAGATCTTTCATGTTGAGGATTTTGGTTGTAGATTGGATAATTACCAGACCTCTTTATATTCCTGGTCCATCTTGGAAGAATAAAAGAGCTTGGAAGAAATGAATCGCCTCTGAACTTGATAACAACAAGTATGTGCCTGCATCGTATTCCTTGAAATTTCATTTTTTGCATTCACAGGATAGGTAATCAGACTGGTGACTCTCAGTAACCAATCTATCTCTAACATTCTTATCAATTGAAGAAACATTGTAACATGACAACCCATCTTTGAATTCTGAAACACGGACATTCAACATCATTAACTCCTTCAACTCTTTCTGAAACTTGTAGAAAATCCTTTTTGAATAAACATCAACCATTTGTTCTTCCAAAGTCCATTTGGTTCTTAGCATAGGCCTTCTAGTCTTTGAATCATGGTCCATGTCATTCTCACGTTCTCTTAACCTTTGGATGGCTGTCTGGAATCTGGTAACAAACTCTAAAAGAGTGTTCTGTTTAGTAATAGAATTTTGTAAAAATGAGTTCATACATTCACTCCTTTGAGTGCTACACATCCCAACAAAGAATGTGTCATTCGTATATACATCTATCCATTTATGTCTTATCTCATACTTCTCTGCCAACCATTTATTCTCAAGCAATCCAAACTCAGAAATGGCTGCAGACCAACCAACTTCAAAATGATCAATGGAGTCGCTCCGCCAAACAAGTCTGCTGAATGTTTTTAGAGCCTTGACAATTTCCTTTAATCTGCCTAATTTAAGTTTCAGCTTTGTCATAATGTGCCAAGTACATTGTGAACAATGTTAGGAAATGAAAGACGGATTGCGGCACATATTGCTGGATCTTCATCAGTGATTATAAAAATGGGGTGTTTTCTAACAGCTACAAGAAATTGCTTAAACAACCACAAGAAATTGCTCAAACAACCAAGCAAAAATTTCTGTTGTTTCTCTATTAATAAACGTATTACCAAAAAAAGTGCAACCATGGTGGTTAACTCCACCAAAAGAGTCAAAAATTAATTTGTATTCATTGGTTCTATATGTCGTGTCAAATGAAATTGTATCCCCAAAACCTTGTAATCTTCAATGAATATACCGTCGGCCCAGAATAAATGAGTGAGCCTATTATCCTCATCAGTTCGATACGAGTAAAAAAATTCAGGTGTGATCTTTATGCAATTATCAAAGAGATCTAACACAAGTTTTGCATCCAAACCATCACGACGTCTTCTCTCATCCCTGTTGAGGTTGTATATATCACGTACTATGCCACCAACTTTATTGTTTGTAATGAACTCATTATCCAAGAAAGCAGATTGTTTTGAGGCAGGAATATTAATATCAGTCATAGACTTGATAAGCATTTTAGCATCTTTAGAAAACTTTCTATTGGCACGAAGAATAGTCGTTTGCTGGGGGATACTAGGTTATGATTGTGCTCCTCATTGAAAGAAAACACTATCCAATCATGCTCATCAAACCTATATTTTACCGACATCATGGCCTTACAACCAGTTCGAACAACACCAACAACCCTCTCTAATCTTTAACACATAATCTCATCGCTGCAATCACTGTCAACTGAGTAACCATATCTTGATGATGAAGAAGCTCTTGATTTTCCTTCTTTCCAACATACAAAACTCTTAAAAACAAGTGTCTTGATCTTAGTTAATCTATCAGCTCTATGTCTTGTATACATTGAAGCCTACTTTTGTAGAATAAGCTTCATAAAAATTATATGCATGTTCAACAGAAACAAACACCATACCAACATTTGGTATGCGTTGTTGATTATGTCTATTTGCGGTAGGGGAACTCGGTTCAGCTGCATAAATTTAAATATAATCGAACAACATATTAAAACTAATGAGGTTTTTTAAATTATATCGATCAAGTTTCATAAACAAGAGCAATAATAATATATAATATATAAGATGTATATAAAGGTTTAACCAGATGAATGATGTTAATGTGAATTAATTTTAGCTGACAAGGATGCATCAGTTTGTACGCAGTCAGAAGATATATTGTTTGCACCAGAATCCTAATAACAAAAATACAGATAAATAAAATTAAGAAGAAAAAATTACAAAAAACATTATTTAGTATCTCATTACCTCAAAATTTCAAAAACATTCCTCTGAGATATCTTTGGAATAAGGTACTCCATGAAATTGTCCTAAGTAAAAAGGTTAGTCACCATAAGATTGCAACATAACTTATAGAATTACATCTAATAAGTATGTGAAATTCTGGATAATGTACATGTTATCAATATATTGTACAATATATTTATATATATATTAGACTATTAAAAAATATTGTCATATAAGGATTATAAAGAATCTGAAATTGACTGCTGTGTTCCATATATATGAACTGTAAATTGCAACATTATATTTAAATAAAACAAAATTTGTAATAAATCTTTAATATAACATTCAACTTGTTTCCTGTCAAAAATATCACTAAATTGAAAAATATGGATGTATAAATTAAAATATGAAATTTTAGTATAATAATTTCAAAATATACTTGTTATCATAAAATACCTATTAATGTTGTAAAATAATGCAAAATATATTACATTTGGAATCGACGTTGTAATATACTGGTAATATACTAATCAAACTAGAAATTGTATTCAAGAGCAATATAATGTAAAATATAAACTTATAATTTACAATGGATAATAAAATTACGTACAATACAAAAATGACTTTATTGTAAAATATGGATATATATTATAATATACAAGTGTATTGTTTTTTAGATTATTAAATATAAGCCAAATGGAATTATTCTTTATAACATGGTAGTGTGGAATATGGGTAAATATATTATAATATAAGATGGAATTGTAAAATCCTGAAGAAAAATATGAATTTGAGGCATAAAAATCAAAGTATTTAAATGAAAACGGTAATTTTTGTATCATAAGAAAAACACCTGTGTGGTGAGAATCGACATCCGAATTCAAAGGATCTGTGTCTTTGCAGTGATTATCCTGTTTTAAAATGTAGTATATACGTAAAATCGATATGTATACCACAAAAACAAATATATAAAGTAATAACCTGGAAGACTTCTTCTAGATAATTAGATATAAACTCGTCAGCAGAATCATCGTCTCCTGACGACGACAGATCATCCATAGCAAAGAACGATTGATAATGCAAAAAGGTTAGAATGTCTCTAAAATGAAATGTATATAGTTTGAAAAAAACACTTATCGTAATATGAGGGATAATTAATTAAATTGATTACTGCCAGCGCTCTCTAAATATAGCATGCCTATTAGTTATTGTCAAATGAGATGATTTTTATTAATTGATTGCGTCCTAAAATCATAGTCTACTATATATAGAAAACCAGGAGTGGTATATGGAGTGGTTTTGCATGGCTGATAATAGAATTATGATAGCCGTAGATCTAGATCAGACGGCCATGAATCGTGGCTTTCCTTATAGCAAGAAAAGGTGCACCTCATCTGAAATATTTCCTATTTTCAAATATTGAGATATATATATATATAGATATAAGTTGGTATTTAGATCATTTTTATATTCATATTTTTTGTTGAGATGTTACAAAAATATTTGAGCCAAAAGGATTTAAAATAGAATTTGTATAAGCGTTTAAGTTGAAGTTTATATACATGCCTATTGTACAAATGGTCTAAAAGGTCAAAACTCATTCCTTAAACTTGGACAATTCTTCGCATTTTTATAATTTAATATTAATCATATACTAAAGTTTATAGGTGACTTTGGCCTTTCTGAAGTTGAACATAAATAGTTATAATTCAATGGAGTTTTCATTTATTCAGATTAGGGTTTGCATTTACTTCATGGTCACTCATGATGATATTTTAGCATATTTTTATTTTTGCACTTATTTTTATACACAATAACAACAAAGTCTTTTCCCACATTAAGTAGGGTCAACTATATGGATTTGTTTCCTCCATTGAGACTATATTGGGTCATTCTCCGGTTTAGATCCAAAAAACTAAGATCCCTTCATATAGTCTCATTCCAACACTTCTTGAGCCTTCCTCGCTGTCTCTTAGCTGGTTCAACATCCCAAAACTCACATCTTCTAACTAGTGCATTAGCCGATCTCCTTTCAAATGGTCAAACCACCTTAAGCAATTTTCTAGCATCTTATCCTCGATTGGAGCTACACCAACTTTTTAACTTATTGCATTATTCAAAATCTGATCTATATGTATGTGTCCACACATCCACCTTAGCATTTTCATTTATGCTACTGCCATTCTCTGCTCAAGTCTATGGATCACATGCCAACATTCAGATCCATAGAGCATAGCAGATCTCACGGCTGCTTCAGTAAACTTTCATTTGATTTTCAAAGAAATATTCTTATCATAGAGAATATTAGAGGCTTCTCTCCACTTTAGCCAACATGCATTTATTTTATTAGTAACATCTCCATCAAATTCCCCCATCATGTTGCAAAATAGATGCCAAGTATCTAAAAGAATATCTCTTCTGAATGTTATAATCACCAATCTTCACCTCGATTCCTTTACCATTGCTTCCGTCAAACTACACTCCATATATTCAGTCTTAGCCATACTTATACGAAATCCTTTAGTCTCCAATGTATGTCTCCAAACATCAAGCTTCTCATTTACTCCATATCTAGTCTAATCAATCAACACAATATCATCAACAAATAACATACATCAAGGTATCTCATCATGAATGTGATTTGTCAACTCGTTCATAATCAAAGTAAAAAGAAATGGACTCAAAGCTCAACCTTGATGTGAACCAAAGTTAATATCAAAATAGTAAGTCTTCCTAGACTGGATCTTTACACAAGACAAAACCATGTCATACATATCCTTTATGAGGTTAATATATCGGACATGTACTTGTCTCTTCTCCAAAACTCTCCACAATACCTCTCATGGGACAGAATCATAAACCTTCACCAAATCAATAAAAATCATATGAAGATTCTTCCTTTTAGCTCTATAAATCTCCATGTTCTCCTCAACAAGTCGATGGCTTCAATAGTTGGGCGACCTGGCATGAATCTGAATTGGTTTTCTTTACTTTAGAAACATGCCTCAACCTTCTTTCGATCATACATTCCCAAAATTTCATAGTGTGAATCATCAGCTTGATACCTCTATAATTTGAACAATTTTAAATGTCTCCTTTGTTCTTATAAAGAGGCACCACGATGCTTCTCCTCCAATCTTCGGACATTTTCTTGCTTAGCCAAACAACATTGAATAAATTTATAAGTCAAGTCAAATCACACTCACCTAAAACTCTCCATTTTTCTATAGGAATGTCATCAGGTCGTACCCCATGTCTCATAACCTTTAAATCCTCCTCTTCTTCCTTTTTAATCTTTTATAGCTTGCACGATTCAAGTAACTTTCACCACTAACTAGATATCTAGAGTGATCTCTCTATTTCTTTTCACAATGAAAAGCTTATGGAAATACTATTTCCATCTAGTCTCTATATCCTTCTGAGTAATAATAACGTGACATTTCCCATCCTTAATGCATCTCACTTGAGAAAGGTCTTTGGTATTTCTTTCTTTTGCTTTGGCCAACTTGAATATATCCATCTAGCCCTAATTAGAGTCAAGATTTTTGTACAAAACTTCATAAGCTTTTAACTTAGCTTCACTTACATCCTTCTTTGCTTCCTTCTTCGCTATTTTGGCATGAAGATCCTCCCTTTGACTCGCCTAACATCTCTTTGGTTACCCTTCAGATACAATATGCTACTGTCTTCCACATCTCGTTTGCACTTTTGTTACAATCCCAAGACAGGTCTTTTGAAACCTTTGCCTGGAAGCTTGATTGCTTCAATTGAAGATTCCATCATCTAGTTATAGTGATCTTGGAAACCCTCCTTTTCTTACCAACCCTTTTATTTGCACATCCATGACTAACAAGTGATGTTGATTTGTCAAACTCTCTCATGAGATTACTTTGCAATAATTGAAACACAACCGATCTCTTCTCCTCAACACAAATTAATCTATCTGTGTTCTAGTTGGGCCACTCTTATAAGTAATTAAATACTTCTCCCTCTTCTTGAAGAGAGTGTTTGCTATGAAAAGCTCATAAGCTGTTACAAAATCAAGAATGACTTTTCCCTCTTCACTTCTATCCCCAACGCCCCATGAACACTAGCATACCTTAAAGCAACATTTCTCACATGTCACTTAAGCAAATCATCTCTCTTTTTGGGATTCCTTGCATAATCTTATCCAAATACCCCCAAAAAGATTAGCCACTTTATCTAAACCAATTTGTGGTGCATAAATGATATTAAAAAATTCTTCCTTGAAGACCACTTTTAGTAAAGTAATCCGATCCCCGAATCTTTGCACCTCAACCACACAATCCTTCAAATTCTTATGAACAACTAATCCAACACCATTTCTGTCCTTATCTTTACCTGAATACCAAAGTTTAAAGCATCTCTTCTCGAACTCCATTGTTTTCTCTCCAACCCATTTTGTCTCTTGGAGACATAGTATCTGAAGCTTCCTTCTTTTCATCATATCTACTATCTCCATCGATTTTCCAGTCAAAATACCGATATTCCAAATACATATTCACAACTTCTTTTGGACTAACTTTTTTACCCGCATGTGTCCATCATACGAGAACCCTTGCAAATTTTGAAATGCATCCGGGCAGTGATGCTATGGAACTAGCTTATTTACTCACATGTGTTCCTTATATAAGAACTCTTGAAAATTTTGAACTACATCAAAGCGATAATGTAGCGGCCCTTGCCAACTTCTCATTGCATTCGAGCGATGCAACACATCACTGGTAGGGAATGTCTTGATGAAGTCTATATGTTTGCTTAAATCTGTATTGAAAATATCTGAATAGCTTTAAGATAAATGACTAAATAATATTATTAAAATAATACTATCTAGGAATTTATCTCTCTTGCATTGGACGTCAGGTTCCTGACGCGCAACCCTCATCAATTTACCCGAGATTGGGACCAGCCATTACTGAGTTATTTTTAAACACAATGTGGGAAAATAATTAGTTTAAAAAGTTAATATTATTTGAATATAAATGATTGTATCTTCATTTATAATATGTGCATGTATTTTAAGTTGTGTTTTATACAATTATAAACCTACTTTTGGGAGTTTTCTTATTTTTCTTATTATTTACTCCACCAAGTCATACTTAGTATCTAGGTTAGGGGATATAAATAATATTTACAATCCTATTTATTTCTTTTTCTTTCTTGCCAGTTTGTACATATGTGTGTATATATACCATATATTAGTACTTTACTCTTTGGTTTTCTTCTATCTTTTTAATGTATTTTGAAGTGTTAATATGGTATTCCTATTTCACGGAATCACATAATGTGATATTAGCATGCATTTACAGGTTTTTGTTAAGACTTTTAGCTCAAGATGCAAGAATAAAGTGGATGAATACGAGATTCATCATCTCATATAATTAAACTCCTTTAGTCCTATAGCAAGGCTTATTTGAAAAATAAGTTAAAAAGAAAGTGAAACGAATTTGTTTTCCAAATTAATTGATGAACATAATATAGCTTGATCACACCTTTAGATTAGTTATTTGTTAGAACTTCTTAGAATCATATTATTTTATACTCAACAACTTCAAAGATCCACAAATATTTACCAAGGTTGTGCTTAAAAAAGTCAGCTAAGATTAATAGACTCATTACACACTCTTTTTTTAACGTTGAGGAAATGGACCTGTCTGTGTATGAATAAACCACACAAGTTGACATGGTACTCTTGTATCCCCTTCACCTAGCAACTAAATCCTCAAGTTAGAGCACTTCCTTCCACGATCATGTCTACCCCGGTGAGAAATACTAGTTTTGAAGTTTGATTTGTGTGTCAAATCTTATGTTTGTAGGCATATATGGACCATTATAGTCATTGAATATGCTTGTAATGTTTTTGCACTACATCTTTTTAGGTAAGATATGGACTCTTTTCATCCTTTGGATAAGGCTCAATGAAGTCTTGAAAGGTAAGTAGGAGAAAAAGTTATGCAATCATGGTTCTATAATTCTTTTCTTGCCATCATAATTGCACAATCGAGTTATAATAAACCATTTCTCTTTAAAGCACATATGTTCTAAATACTTTCATCATTTAACTTGTCAGTGACTAGGTAAAGTAGGGGATGTATCGGTATCTGCAATCTGCATTAGCTGACAATCTATCTACATGACAAAGCAACTGTGTATGCACCAAATTGAGACTGAAACATGATAATGAAATAGTCACTCACATACTCCATTTAGGTTGATCTAAATGCTAGGCGCATAAGTGATGAATCTCCATTTCATCACCTATGTTCTTTTATTTCGACCTTAAACCCCTAGTTAAATGCATGTAAATAACATTAATTTATACAAATTAACATTCACTATTTATGTTGTAACTATTGTATACAATGTTGTATTTAATGCCAAAATTAAAGAATAAAAAAATAAAAAGAAATAAAATACCATATATTGAATGACTCTAAACCCTGAGACCTAAGCATCATGATGACTGGATCGACAAGTAATAAAGTAGGGGGAGATAAGGCCGATAAATACTCAAAACCCTATTTTTTATTCCCAATAAATAGATTTCGAGACCCATTTTATACTTTATTATTTATACCTCAATTAAGAAATTTTGAACATGAGACTTGTATATAAAAATACAAAAAATTATAAATTTATTCATTTTAAAATAATGCATAGTGTTCCCTCGACACTTAGAATAAAAAGCAGTGAAGAAATTATTCCAAACCTGTATCTTCTCCATATGAGCTCAAAATTCAACCACCTCACCTTTATTGTTCATAAAATAAAATTATCTATTTAATTTAAGTAGTTTCATTTAACTTGGAGTTAAGATGCAAAAGTTTGATTTTGAGCCCTCATTATGCAATTTACCCATATAAAATAATCAATATATTTATTCCTTTTATTTTTTCATTTCCTTATATTTTATAATTTTTTAAGTATTATTTAAAATACTAGTATATGAAAAAAAGAATGAAAAAAACTAAAAATACAATAAAATAAATAAGTATAAATAAATACATAGATGAATTATACTTATATATACACATATAATAAATATATATAGTTATTTATGTACATAATTAAAATCATATAAATATAATAAATAAATATATATGTATTTAAGTAAGTTATAAATATATAAATAAGTGTATAAAATAATAAAATCTAACGTACAAAATAAAAATAGAATACACTATATATAAGTAAATATACCTATATTTCTACATGCACAAAGTAACACATAAAAAATTAACTTAAAAAATAAAAATCACCATAAAATAATAAATATTTTTCATGTTTTAAGAAAAATAATAAAAGTTTAAATTATTTTTGCTTTTAGTTCTATTTTGTCGCCTAGTGGCCTACGTGGTCCAATGGGGACCCAACCTTGGTTGACCCGCTGGTCAACTGGCCCCTCTGGTGCCCTTGGCGTGTCAGAGTCGCTGACTGCCCCATTTCCTCGATTTTCCCTGTCAATCCTTACACCAAACCAGTTTGTTCCCTTCAGAGATTTTGTGCCTCGATCAATGTTCTTTCACGCCGACATCTCTCCTCGATCGATGGAGCTCTACATCGAGCTGTGTTCTTGGTCAAAGATCCTCCTGTACATATACCCTTCTCCAGCTCTATTTTGAATTTCATTTCGTTTCATCCTCAAAATCCCCAGATTTCTTCACGTTTGAGCTTGCTGTTGATAGCAGTTTCCTCGCGAAGCATTTGGTGCGGAAGAAGAAGCCCGGAAGCTAGTGATCCGAGCTCCCCGGATTTTGTCGCCAGAGCTCTACCTCGGCTCCCTCGTTTGCAGGTTGAGCCCTACTTCCTCTGGATATTTTCATTCCTAGTCATAGCATTCTCTAGTTTAGGATTTTTTTTGCCATTTAGTCGCTCATTTCGTTAAAAAAAACCAAATCGAAGTTCGCTGGAGCTTGAGCTCCGGTCACTATTCCCTCATACTTCGATCGTACTCCGCCCCATCTAAACACCTCGTCACCTTCATCTTCACCTTCTCTATGCCCCATGCACCTCCACTCACCTTGATCTACTCCAGAATGAGTGATCGGTTCTTCCTCCTCCACCGTCTACCGGAAGACCTCTACCACACTCTATCTCTGCTACTTACTGCACTAAATCTAGCACAAAACCCCTTATTTTCTTTTGCGTACCTAACACTACAAGTTTTAAACTCATAGGACCCCATCTGGGTCGAATTTTGCACTATCAGAGGTTCCCCAGTAGCTCCACCTTCCTTGGCCGTCCATGATCCCTCCGATGAGTCTCAAACCCTTCTGAGTTGCCCAGCCATCGTGGATCAACTCAAACCATCTTTTGCACCTTCTACGAGTCCATCCGGTGGTCAGAGTCGATCAGGAAGGCAGATAGAAGTTCATCTGGTCGGGTGTTCTTCCTTGTTCTTCCTCATTGACTCCTAGCCATCCGATCGTGCACCTGCTCTAGATGTCCCAACTGTCGTCAGATCATCAAGCCCTCCATTATCAGATCGAGACCCGAGATCTAATCTCAACCGCACACCCGCGAATCGACAACGTGCATCAGGGAAGTGCCATGTGGATAAGTTAATAACCTCCATCATTGGATCGCACCTCGAGGGGTATTTTATGCTGCTGCCCCTCACTTTTTGCATTTATTTTTAGTCCCTCAAAAATTAGTTGTAGTTCAGTTATTTTTGTAATATTTGCAGTAAAATCCCCATACTTATTTTATTTATATTTAAGTCCTATGCACGTCACCTCACATACACATACATATGAAGGGCTGGACATTTTGCAGAGGACCCCATACATATTTTTATTATTATTTAGTTTAAGAAAATTGCATTTCAGTGTAATATCTTTTGGAAATTTACAAGTAGACCCTATAAATTTTTTAATATTGCAAGTATACCCCTATCAGGCATATTTAATAAAATATGTTTGGGATTTTTGCACACAGGCCCTTGGAATTTTGAATCTTGCTCTGGAATGACTTTTAGGTTTATTTAAATTGCATTTAGCTCACTGCTAGATCATTAATTTTTATATCTTGTACTTTTTATTAAAAATAAGATTTTGTATCAAAGAATTATAGAAAAAGTATTTTAAGTGCTTAATATTGTATTAAATCACACATATTTTTCAAGAGGTAATTAAAATTAACTTCTTATTTTTAAAAATACAAAAACAATGCATTCTATTCCTATTTGCATATAAAAAATATTAAAATTATAAAAATGTTTTGAAAATTCTAAAAAATAGAGTATATTTATTATTCTATTTTGTTATTTCAGATAAATCACTAAAAATTGTAGAATAAAAACATTAAAAAGTAAAAAGCCTAAAAACCTTGTAAAAAATATTAAAAATTATTAACAATTATCTAAAAATACAAAATCATTAGTTTCTATTTTTGAATTTTATTTATTATATATATTATCATTAAAAATATTTTTATAAAATTTTGAGATATTTATCTATTTTTAAATTCCAAAACAATCCAACCTATTATTATATAATGTTTTGATATTTTTATTCATTTAAAAAATTAACAAAAATTATAAGAAAAAAATATAAAAAAGAAAATATAAAAAATAAAAAACAATTTATTTTATCCATTTTGAGTATTTATAGCTATATCTATAAATCTAAAAGCCTACATTATATATATGGTTATATATACTTATATTATTGTTAATATTATTATTCCTAAAAATACCCTAATTATTAAAAAACCCTTAAAAGCAAAAATGACTACACCTTAGGGTATTTTTCTGAAATATATATCTATCCTATATATCTATTATATTATATATATTATGGGAAAAAGGAGCCTACCTCGGTGGGTGCTGGTAACTCCCTACACCCGGCCTAATTTTTCATTATTTTTTGATTTTTTTGAAATGAAACCTTAGGGGATTTAGATCATCGTGTATCACCATGTTGTCATTCCAAATTCAACTTAATTTGAGACTTCTATCATCTCCGTTAAGACTACCAAATTTTAACGATCTCAAAATTGCTGAAATCGACCCTGTCTAGATGAACATGTTAGGAATGTTTGTTTTGCATGAAACTTGAAACACATATTCCCCTTAATATATTAAGTAAATACCCCCAACTTTTATTTCAAAAAAATAAAAAATAGTCGAAAAATGGGGTGGGTGCAGGGAGTTTCCTTCACCCCAGGGTGCAGGCTCCCTGCCCCCATATATTATCTATATACAAACACACACACACATACACCTATATATATATATATCTATTACATATATATTAAAATAAAACTAAAAATCAAAAAATTTAAAAAGAATATAAAAAATTTATAAAGTAAAACTCGTAAAAATAATGTAAAAATAAAAACCCACAAAAATAAAAAATCCCTATAAAAACACAAAAAAATTTGTTAATTTTTTCTCAATTTTTTGGCTATCCCCATTGCTCCTTTGTGGTTTGACCCCTACACTTGCATACTATACATATCATTTTGTAGGGTATAATAAATTTTAGCTCACCATACTTCCTTCTTGAGCGTCATTGTGGGTTAATTGTTGATTCACTTGATTGCGGATATCTGGGAACCGAGAGAGCAGTCGAGACAATGATTGCTGGACCCGACTTGTCGGGAACCGTAGACCCCCCAAGATCGAACGTTAGGATCACTTTGCGATCCAAGCGTTCATTATATAACGTCGTTGCTGCGGAGCAACACATGATAGATTTTGTGTTTATTTTCTCTTTCATTATTTTCCCGCTTTATTTTATTTCATTGATATAATAGTTTATTTGTGCTAATCCATTTTCTCTATATATTTTCTTGGAGGGACCATGCGGCGAAGGCAGCTTCCTAGGTAGTTGGTGCACTTGAGCTGCGAGGAGATTAACCATTCTTCCTTTGAGTCAATTCGAGAAAGCAAGAGAGACAAAGAGACATAGTTGACATTAGCATAACATATTTCTTTTTTTGTGAGAGAGGTAATCATTTTATTTCCATTTATTAATTTGTAATAATACATGTGGGCACTTGAACATTCAAGCCTATTTTACCAAGTGATTGTTCACTTCGAGGATTACTAGATTTCTTGCGGATTTCTTTGCCTTCTACCTTTTGTCCTCCCTATTTTCCCCTTAATTTTTCCCACAATTTGAGATTTCCACCTTTATTTTTATTTGTTTTCTGTAATTGATCCCATATCATTTTAGGGTTTCTTGATTGATTATGCTAGGTCCATACACCAAATATCTGCATGTTCCTATAGTCTATGGTCGGATCTTGATCGAACTCAATTTTTTACTTCATGATAATAACAGTTCCTTCTTAGGGCGATTTCACTTTTTTACATCTTATTTAGACCATGTTTGAATTTTTTTGTTTTTCATATCGCATGGAGAGAGATGGGAAGCACTGTAGGTCCTCAATCTAAGCATTCATCATCATGGAACTAGGGGTGAGATTTCCATTCTAGTGTCACCTTGCATTGCTTTGTTGCTATCTCCCTCTAATTTTAGGCACCTAGGTGTAAAAGAAAATCCAAAAAAATCATTAGGCAATTATTTTTGAAAAATGCTCAAAAAAGTGAAAACTCAAAAATTAAAATAAGGGGACTGTTACAAAACCTTTGACCCTAATTAGAAATATTAACAGATATCATTGTTTGGGTTCACAAAGACCACATTGTATTCAGGTACGCTCCAAACAAAGTGAGGCAAGACCCTTAAGAAATAGAGCCAAAAAACCCAATCCGTGGTTGCCTCAATTATCACCTGGGACTAACAGAGTTTTGACGCTTCTATCATACATAGGCGAGTAGGGCCTTGTCGACGGCAGTGCTCTCACCTTGTGTAGAGCATTTGACTTGGTCTGAAGTATTGAGTATATTCCACACCCTCACATGTGTGTCTGTCTCATCATCTTGCGTCCGAGTACATCTTTTTTTAAGGGAAGTAGTAGTTTCGCCTATCGGCTTCCTCTCTTCTTCTTTGGCCGAGTAGCTCCCTAGTACCGATATTAAGGACCTCAAAAAGTATAGATCACAGGATACAAAGGAGGTGGAACAAGTACGTGAATACTTTCCTGACAGTACACACTCTCCTCTAGGGCTAGTCGTTAAGGATGTGCTACAATGTTTGCCTGAATCAAAAACACTAAAATTAAAAAGATAGAAATAGCCAAACCTTCACGGCTTCACTGGTGTTGAGTTGGTGAACCAATTTTGTTTGGTGTTTGTTTGGATCTAGACTAGATTCAAAGATCAATCCCGCATATTTCTGCCATTTTCTTCCCTTCTTTCTAGATTTCTCTTTGAACCTTGATCATTGTGAGCTTTCTACTATTTTACACTATATTTATTTCTCGTTCATCCCGTATTTTTCATCCCTTCTTCAATCTTCTTTTTTTCCCTTCAAGATGTTGACTCCTGGAAGGCTTAGTCAGGACTCAGCCGATATCATCATCGATTCCATGGGTTCGACATCTCCAATAATTCGAGGTGATCCCCAAGTGCATGGTTCAAACTTTGTGAACTGACCCCAGGGTTCCCTGTTTCTTCTACCTCCCACAGACTAAGAAAACTCTCTCCTCGGGGTTTGTTCTTTTTGGATGGAAATTGATTTCACTCCTTACACTTCTCCATCATTAACAAAATTTAGTTTTGACCCCAATTCTGAATTACTCTCTACATCAGGTGCTTGCATGCAAACTGATTGTGGTATTTTTCCAATTGCATAGCAGGACCCCGATCTGGAGTCAAAGTAGTCACAATCAGATTCTGAGATGGCTCCAACAGGCAGAGGAAAGGGACCACAACTACTGAGCACTGAGCAGAATACCGAGCAGGCTACGAACCATAATGAGGTGAAGAGTTAGTTTTTGGCCTCCATCCAGGCCATTCATCAGTAGTTGACCAATAAAGCATTGGAGAGGTCACCTTTCAGGAGATGCTCAATGACCTGAGGAGGAGGTCAGAAGTGAGACATGCACAATGAGGAGAATATGTTGATCTCCACAGTGATGACGAGGATAATCACTATGTAGATGGACCTCGGGAGGAGAGGGAGAAGGAAGGAGAGGTCGATCCAAGCCCACCTTGAAGCAAACGTACAACCTTGGGGTCGACCGAATCACCGAATGGATCCAAATCCCACTGATCCGAAGACATTTTGAATTAAAGCTGTAACTCCTTTCTCTCCTCCCATCTTCCATGCTAACTCAAATGAGGAGTCATATATCCATCTGCAGCAGTTCAGACGCATCTACAGCACCACTCACTACCCCAACATCATGTTGGGTGTAGTCAAAATGACCTCTTTCCCCTTCAGCCTTTAGGGCAAAGCACTCTTCTAGATCAACCACTTGGGGAAAGTGGTGATGACTCGAGAGGATTTGAAGTCCACATTCCTGCACAAATACTACACTCTCGGTCGTCTCAATCTGATACGATCCAAATTACCTGTATCTCCCAGAGACCCAAAGTCCATTCACAAGACCTGGAAGAGATTCAGCGATTTGATTACCAGCTTGGTCCAACACTTTTTTGGGGGGGCTTATCGAGAACAATCAACGTCTAGTTGACACCGCTTGTGGAGGGTCACATCTTAACAAGGATGAGGATGCAGTCTACTAGATATTTGAGGATATGGCTGAAGGAGAGGCCACACTTTCCTCCTCTCATTCCTTCCAAGTACAGCCGCATCCACATATCCTCTGCAAGAATGTCAATATGACATATACTCATGAAGAGGATAGGTGCGATAACTCTGTTCTCAACATCATTGGGAGTCACATGTCCAAGGTTGATATCATAGATAAGTGATCACATGATATGGAGAAACTTGCTGTGATCGAGCAAAGAATGAAGGGGCCCGGACAAGCTCGATACCATCACTAAGCAGCTAGAGCTGTTGGTAAACACAATCAATGCCTACAACATTGTGGTTGCCACTCACGATACCCCTTCTGAGAAGAAGCCCATAGTGCAATAACCTCCTCAACCGAGTCCTAGCCATCCTTAGGTCCAACACATATATTACGTGAAGGTGCCTGAGTAGTCGCAGCTGTAGACACAGATGGTTGTTTACCAGCCACCTGAGTATCAACCCCAGTACCTTTAGCCATGTTTCCCACCTCTGCCACTCAATCAGGAGGTGAATGTGTTTGGATCAATGATCGGTAGATGACCCATCCTCAAGGACAACCCTAGGGTCAGAACACTGCCATACGACCATATCACCAGCAACGAGGAGCACAGAACTTCCAGCCCAATCAATCCCATCACCAGCAGCCTCCACAACACAGATATACCTTGAGGCAGAATTATCAGTAGCCCGGATATTGCCAGCAGCTTTATCAGCAACCGGTTGCTCAATATCTGCATCGATACTCCTCACCACTGTACCAGCAATACCATTCTCTTCCCCCTCCTCCTCAATGTTCTCAGGGTTACCAACAACAACCTCCCCACTATCAGCAGAGTCAACAGCAAAACCATGTCGAATCCTCTGAGGTAGCTCTGATCAACCTAGCCCTAGATTGTTTGGCCCAACTCATCAAGAATATGGCTGAGATGAGCCAGAAGATAGATGACTTGACAAGCATAAAAACTGCCATTCCGGCTCAGGTCGAAGCCAACCCTAACATCTTCCATCACAAGGTGTAGGTTGTTTGCAGTGCCCCACCCAATTCATGTTAAGTTAATGCTTTATCTAATTTTGTAACTCTCAGGAGAGGTACGACACTACAACCAACTACAACATAGAAGGGAAAGCAAAAAGCATCTAAAGGCGAGTCCTCGACCAAGCCAGCCGATGGGGCGAAAGATTTTTTGGATGATGAAGCACCAACAACAAAAATACAAAAAATTATAAAAACAAAAAATACAAAAAGAAAGCAGTAGATAAGGCGAACCTGTGTCAGCAATGTAGAAGACAACAACTGCAATCGAACCAGCGCCAACCGATGGAGTCGAGCCTGCAGAATTTTTGGTCCACAGAATGTAGATGCTTTTTCACATTTTTACCATCTACCTGTAAACGATGATATGGATAAAGTTTTATAGAATATTGTTTCTTCTGATATACATAACCTTTTATAGATGATATTAAATCAAAAATCATATGAATTAAAAAATGCTCTATCTGATCCTAGCATTGTGAAATATTGCAAAATATTATGCTTGAAGTGCCTTTGTTGAAAGCCATGGAGTACACGCCTACTGTAAAAAAGAGTAGGAAAGAAGCATGTACAGTGAACATATCCAAACCACATAAACAGATAGAGAAGACCAGGGACACGCATCCTCACCATGGCCACTGTAAATGCCATCAACAATTTCTCAAATAAAAGAAAGACAAGGGAGATCCGCTCGTCAGATGCCATATTTTCAACTAAGGATTCGAGCATGCATTGCTCGAAAGTTGATCATCAATCAATTTGTTGCCTTCTTCCCTACTCAACAAATTTGGAGTAGGGACGCTCAAGCCCGCAAAGATGATTGTGCAATTTGCAATTAGACCAATCAAGTGGCCTAGGGTCATGTTGGAGGACGTGATCATCATCTCCATGCCTTTTCACCATACTAATCATCCTCGGACGACCATTCCTTCAAACTGTTGAAGCAATGGTGGATTATGGCATTGGAGAGATACATTCTGCTCTAGTAGTGACAAAGTATGGATAGAGATAATCCCAGAACCCAAACCAACTAAAGTGGTATCTATTTTGAGAGAGCATGAGCGACATGGATAAGAAGATTGTGAATTTTTAGCTGAGATCAGAGACACCAACTTGTTCTTAGGCGAGGAGGAAACACATGAATTTCTCTCCATAGGGAAAGGCCTAGATAGCGCAGTCAAATTTACTGAGGTCTTTGATGATGAGATCTTTGTTAATAGTTATGTTGAAATAATTGAACAATCATCCTCATCTGAGCAAGATGATTTCATTGTAAATCTGTGTGATGTGTTAAATTCAAATTCAAAAGGCACAATGGTGGACATCAGACAACTGAAAGATCTGACACATGTTAACAATGCTGAGGTTGCCACCAAACCAACTCCCAACCCACCAAAGCTCAAACATCTATCCTCAAACATCAAGTATGACTTCCTTGCGGTTGCACCTGATATGCATCTGGTCATCATTAATTTCCATCTGATCGAAGAACAAGAATCTCATTTGCTTAAGGTTCTTGAAAGAAACCACAAGGCTATAGGCTAGAATATAATGGATCTCCATGGGATAAATCCTTCACACTGCTCACATCACATTTATCTCAAAGAAGACAACAAACCATCCCAGGAATTCCAGCGGAGTCTGAACTCGAACCTGCGAGAGATTGTCATGAAAGAGATTACCAAATGGTGTGATGCGGGATTTATCTATCCATCTCCGACTCCAAATGGGTGAGTCCCTTGCATGTAGTGCCAAAGAAATCCAACATCATCATTGTTATCAATGACAAAGGAGAGGAGATTCTGACCAAAGTATCGACCTCATGGCATGTCTGTGTGGATTATAGATGCTTAAATCTTGCAGCCAAGAAGGACCATTTTTCACTACTCTTCATCGACCAGATAGTCAAAATATTGGCTGCAAAGGAATATTTTTGCTTCTTGGATGGTTACTTTGGGTACAATCAAGTCGCCATCACTCCAGAAGATCAGGAGAAAACTACCTTCACTTGTCCGTTAAGGGCATGCGCCTTCCACAAAATGCCATTTAGATTGTGCAACGCACCCGCTACATTCCAAAGGTGCATGCTGGCCATATTTGCTGATATGGTTGGTAGTTTCCTCGAAGTATTTATGGATGACTTATCGATCTACAGGGACTGTTTTGATTAATGTTTGAGTATAGATCGAGTGCTGAAGAGGTGCTGCGAGTTGAATCTTGTGCTCTCATAGGAGAAGAGTCACTTTATGGTTACTAGAGGCATTGTACTCGGTCACGTCATCTCCAAGTGTGGCATGGAGGTTGACCCAACCAAGGTGGAGGGTATTTCAAAACTTGAGATGCCGACAAATCTGAAGTAAGTCCGGTCATTTCTAGGGCACCTAGATTTCTATAGAAAATTTATTAAAGACTTCAACAAGATTGCCTGATCGCTGATTGAGATTCTTGGAAAGGAGATCGATTTTGTGGTCTATGACGGTTCTCCAATCCTTCAATCTGTTGAAGGATTTCATCACATGCTCCTATCATCCAACGACCTGATTTTTCTCTTCTTTTGAGATCATGGCGGATGCCTCGGATTTTGCAATTGGTGTTGTGCTAGGACAATGACGGGATGAGCTGCCATTTGCGATTCATTACGCTATCAGAACACTTGATGAGGCCCAAAAGAACTACGCAATCACAGAGAAAGAGCTTCTAGCTGTAGTGTTTGCCCTGGATAAGTTCAGATCACACCTTTTGGGATCCAAGGTCATTATTTATACATATCATTCTGCCATCAAGTACCTCCAAGGCAAGAAGGATGCCAATGCTCAGTTGATTCGATGGATCCTTCTACTTCAAGAATTTGATTTGGACATTTGAGATAAACTGGGAGTAAAAAATGTCGTAGAAAATCATCTGTCAAGAATCATCGAAGTTGAAACTCCCGAGCAACATGCCATTCCAATTACAAGAAAACTTTCCAGATGAGGCAATTCTATCTGTCACCTTGGACCCTTGGTATGCTAACATAGTCAACTACCTTGTCTCCAAAAAGACTCCGCCTGATTGGCCGAAGATGAAAATTGATAAATTCTTGTCAAAGATTGATGAATATATGATTCATCATATTATTTATCGTTCATTATCCTCCTTATTTAAACTATTCAATAAAGTATGCGCTTAATTGACTAAAATTAACTTCTAACTTGGTGCAATTAACTAACCATAATTTAGTGTATATTTGTATATATTTTATTCCCATTTTATTGTATATATTTGTTTTGGGTTCAAAAAAAGAAACTAAAATAAGAAAACCATTAAAAGTTAGGTGTTTTTATTCTTTAAATGCTTCCAAAAACATTTATCCCTTTATTTGACTTATTTTGTATTTGTGTTCAACATGATACTAGATCTCATCGAGATCTACAACTTTCATGTTTTGAATTTTTCTTAATTTTGCTTGTAGTTATTTGTTTTGTATTTTCTTTATTTCATGATTTCTCTTTTTTCTCATTGGGCCATGTGGCACTCCCTAGAGCTGCCACACAACTCGCCCCTTCACACGCCACGTGCCTTCCTCTTAGCTGTCCATCTCTTCTACCTAGGTCTCCTCTTAGCCGTTCATTCCTCTCTGCTCTTCCCTCTTCCATTTGATCTCCACCCTCAGAAGCAATCTTGCCCACACCTTTCCACCTCCATCTCATCCATTGGATGAGCTCTCATCCAATGGCTATGCTCCCTCCACATCACTCTTCGCCCCTCAACCATAGGATGAAGCCACTAGCCTCATCTCCACCACACATCACCGCTCTGCTCTCAATCGCTTGATTGGGACTCCAGATCTAATCTAGAGTGCTCGCTTCCGACCCCATCTAGACCGTTGGATCATGAGATCTAATGATCGCACCTTCATCTTCTTCCTTAAGCGTCTCTCTCTCCCATGATTTCCGCTCAACTGCTCGCCCCTTCAAATTTCTCCACGACTCTGATGACTCCCTCGCCCTCCTAACCTCGTCGAGTTAAAGCTAGAATGTCCCTCATCTTTGCCTAACACGTGCCCTCCCCTCTCTCCTCTTCCTCAGTCCACCATGACCTCACAAACCCATGTCTTCCACCATTTGTGCCCCATCTCCGCCTTCAAATACTCCTCCACCGCCCTCTATCGCATTCATCCATCTTTACGCGCGAGGGCTCCAAGCCACTTACTCCCCTTTTGTTATAGGAATAGATCGAGTTAGTGAGCGAAGATCGAGAATTTCTCGTAAGTGTGATTCTAAAATTTTCGGGTGAGATGCAGTCCACCAACTGCTCGAGCTTCACGTTTCTGTCCTCAGGCGTGTTAAGCGAGGACCAGAGCCCTTCGAGATCCAACCTAGAGGTCCCTTCCATCCTCTAACTCGTCTCTATGTGTCGCCTTCTTCCTTAGATGAGCTTCTTCGTCTTTTCTTCTTATTCTTCATATATGTATTGTTTCTTTCCTTTTCTAACGCACACACGATCACACAAACCTTCTTATGACCGTCGTATCATATTTGCCATCACTTTGACATCCTCATGCATACCTCCTCTATTCCTCATCGCTTCTCTATCACCATGACCACATCACTCCACCTCCATCCTTGTAAAGGTTGGAACCAACTCCAGGCTCACTTCCTCCACCTACGATAAGCCTCCGCTCCGCCTCACGACCATCCCATTAGATTCCCCTTGGCCTCTGCTTTGCGCTAACATTTGCATGTACATGATTCTCTTGATTGACCAGAGTTCGGAGGCCATCTCCAACCTCAGGCTTTTACTCTGACGAGCCTTCATCGACACCACGATCCAGACCTCCTCCGATCTCCTACACCTTCACGGGAGCTTCAACTACTTCCTCTGATCTTCACTGACTCCAGACATGTTGGGAGGAGCTATAACTTCATCGTTGGAGCTCCGCCCACGCGTCACCCCTCGTGGAGGAGGGGAAAGAACTTGATGTAAAACAACTGTTGGATTAGATCATCACGATCTGATCCAACGGCTAGGAGATCTCCCGAGCATCCCGCCTGAAGAAACGCTTCACCCTCAGCTTTGGGCAGTGAGTCTGATCCAAGCCACCCCCGTATGCCACATAGCGTTGAGCCTCGCACCGAGCTGCCAATGCCTCACGTGACACAGGCCACGTAACCTTGGTAATTTTTCATTTGGACCCCTCTTTATTTTAAGAATTACAATTGGAAATAACGATTTTCTCGAGGGTCCAAAATATGTCTCACACAAGGCGGAGACACAGTCGCAGTGGCGATCCTCAAGAAAACCACTATATTCAACAATTTACCCATAATGATAATTAATCAATAAAAAGTAATATAGAGTTAAAATTTATTTTATTTAGCTCTATAAAATGTGTGTATAGTGCAAGTATGTAGAGTGTCAAACACAAGGAACAAACGATTAGATTGGGCAAATTAATGCTCAAAATGTGATTGCGAAATTATGTGTCTATATTTTTATGTGGGTTTTTAATTTTTATTTTTTTATGTTATTTTTGATTTTATATTTTTTTGTATTTTGATTTTGATTTTTTTGTTTATATATATTCTTTTTATAATTTTATATTTTCTTTTTTTTCTTTTAATATATATATAAAGCTATATATAGAATATATATACAATACATGCTTAGGTAGAGATAAATATTTAAAAAAGTCAAAAACAAGAAAATAAAATATTTTTGTGTTTTAAATAATCTTTTACAATTTTTGTGACTTTTAGAAATTTTTGCTAATTTTTATTTTTAAAGTAAAAAATACCTTAAAATAGGGATAAAATTAATACCTTAAATTAAAAAAGAGATTAAAAATATCAAACAGTATTAAAATTGCTCCAAATTAATTTTAAAATAAATATAATAATATAAAGAAAATTCAAAATCAGAAAACACAATTTTTAGAATTTCTGGGAATTTTATAATTTTTATAGGATTTTTAGGGGTTTTCTATTTTTGGAGTTTTCTTTTATATTTTTTAATGATTTTTATCTGGAGGTTAAAAATACGTAAATAAACATTTTCTTGGAAATTTTTCAAAATGTTTTTATATTTTATGGGGTTTCTATTGCGAACAGGGATAAAAAGACTCTTTTTTTTAATAAATAATAAAAGGCTTCAAATTGCAAAATAAAAATAGAGCGTAATTATGCTGCAATCAGAAGGCTACATCTATTTTTTGAGATTTTTTCGGGTTTAATTGCTATTTAAAATAAATACAAACAACAAAGAGAAAATGCAATGTTGGCAGGGGCATTAATGTAAATAATATAAAGTTCAAGGGACTCCTATAAATTTTACAAAATGTTTAATCGTAGTTAAAATGTTACAGTACTAATATGAAATAGACAAAGCCTCAAGGGCCCTCCTGCAAAAACGTCAAGCTCATGTGTATAAATAAGTGAGCCATGCTGGTGGGGACCAAAAATAAATTACCAAAAGCTAGGGGGCCTGACTGCAATTTTACCACAAATATTACACATAAATAAAGAGTTTCTGGACCAAAAGTAAATAACAAAAACCGTAGGGGTTCACCTGCAAAATCACCACCTCATGTAAGGGCTCACGTGAGGTGACATGGTGCAGACCAATTAGTAATTAAACTAAAGTTCAGGGGGAGTATTACAATTATTACAAAATAAATTTAAACCAGAGGAAAGTTTAGTCACTATTAATTAAAATACAAAACGCATGGGTAAACTATGCAAAATACCCATGATTATGGCGTGATGCAAGGAATGATCTACAATAACTTGCCACATGGTACTCTGTGGTAGCCCGATGCCACCTCGAGGATGGACGAACAAGATCACATCCCCACAGATGATCGAACGGTGGCTGCACGCGGAGATCGGACGATGACTGCACGTTTGGAAGAACCGACCAAGATCCGACGATGCTGGAGAGCGGTGGATGAACTAGGAAACACCCCTGGCGAGTTGAGCTTCTTCGAGCTCGTTCACCCTCCTCCCGTGGTCCTTTAATCTCCAAAATGGTCCAAGTAGCTTCATGGCAAACTTCTCTATCTGCTGGGGGGCATAGAAGGGCACGAAGGTGGTCGGAGCTCCTCCACGAGGTCGAGGAAGATGAGGAGTTCCAAGCACCTCTGGCAAAGGGTCAAAAAATCGCCCAGCGGTATTTTACTCCCCGATCCTGCACAAGAAACAAGCGAGAGTCGAGGGCAAATTACCTCTATCCTGTTAGAAGGGCAATGGGGCGCTGGTGGTGCGTGGTGGCGGTCCTCTGGCGAAGCGACGGAGGGGAGGACCGAGAGGCTTGATCTGGAAGGATTCGAGGTGGATGAGAGGTGCATGGGTGCGAAGAAGCGACAATGGGATGTTGCGAGGTGATCTGGTGGTCAGGGAGGATGAGATTTCACGAAGGAAGCGTTCGCCTGAGCGGAGCTCCGACGAACTACGAAGGGTGACATTAAATGACTAAAAAAGGAAAATAAATTTGAGAATAAGATCCTAGGGGTATAGGTAAGATAAAGAATGCAAGAAGGGCGGACCTCAGTGGTCGGGGCCATGAAGTCGGACCTCAATGGTGGTGCTCCGTCGGAGGTGGTGGAGACCGGCCTGAAACCTTGCCCAAATCCACCGCGGAAGTGGTGGGGAGGAGGCTGTCACCCTCCTCTATCCATAACAAATGAGAGGAGGACGTGAAGCTCGATCAAAGGGGTTCAAATTCAAATGGGAAGAAGATGGAGGTTTTTGTACAAAGTGGTGGAACGAAGGGGAAGACCGAGGTGTATCAGATGTTGCGATGATCCAATCCCCAAGGAAAGCACACGACGTGTATCATCGATATACATGGAGAAAAAGTCACCAAAGGCTCGGCATGAGAGGGTGCAAGGATCGATCCCCAAAAAGGGCAGAAATCGAGGCGAAAACATGATCTGACAACGGCTACAGGATGTCAGAGGAGTTGACTGCTAGTCAACCCTAAATGCATCCTGGTTGGTCCATGTGGACCAATCAAGAAAAATCCAGCCCAAAATTATTTCTAAATTCAATATTAATTAATACATGAATTTATTAATTTTAGGTTATAAAATAAAAAAATGTTCCTTATTTTATAAATTAATTTTATGATTTTTATTTGTTTTTTAGAGCTTTGTAATACAATTTACTTTTTTAGGTTTATATATTGGTATATTCATCTATGTATTGAGGTCTTTTATTTTATTTTGTATTTTTGATTTTATCATTTTCTTTTCTTATTTTATATATTTATAACTTACTTTTATATACTTAAATATATTTTTGTTATATTTTTCTGATGTAATATATACACTTAAATAAATAAGTCTATTTATTATATAGGTATAGATATATGTATTTTACCTATGCATTTCCTATGAGTATTTTATTTTAATGTTTTATTTATCATTTTATTCCTATTATAATATGTACATATATTAAAAATAAGATTTACAAAATTATAAAAATATGAAATTATAAAAGTAATGAATAATTGATAGAAATGAATATTTTAATCAGGGATACTATACAACAGGGGTCTAAAACCTAACTTTCACACCTTAACTCCAAAAAAATATGAAACCACCTTCATTAAATATCTTATTAAAAGTTATATACAATTAAAGGTGATTTTGATATATTTTTAGATTTTATTTGAGAGATATGGGTCTAGGAAGCTGGGATTTTTGAAACATATTTTTAGTATAACTTTTTTCTCTTTATATTATTTTTGCATGAAATAATTTTGTATTTTTCTATATTTTCTTATGTAAAACTTTCATGTTCAATGTTTCTTTATTTGAGGTATAAAAAGTGGAAAATAAAATAGGTCCCAAAAATGAATAATAAATGAATAAATAAAAGGGAATTTTATTGTATTTTTGGCCCTTACGTCCCCCTCCTTTATTCCTTGTTGATCTAGTCATCGAGATGCCTAGGTCTCGAGATTTAGGGTCATAAGATATCTACGATATTTTATTATTTTCTTTTTCTTTTCTTTATTCTATAATTTTGGCATTCAAAACAATATTTTATACACTGTCTACAGAACAATGCATGAATGTTAAAATGCATGAATTAAGGGTATTTAACACAAATTTACTCGGGTTTTTAAGGCCAAAATGATAGAATATAGGTGATGAAATGGAGATTCATCATGTCCCTACCGCGCACGTGCACAACGTATGCGCTAGAGAAATTGCAAGATAACTCCTGCACTTTATTTTATTGAATTTTTATCCTTCTACATGTTGTAAAATTGCATGTAGCCCACTACAGTTTTGTTTGTTGCATTTAAGCCCCGATTTAGACCTTTATGAATGAAAAAGTTCGTGTTTTATTGCAAATAGGCCCCTGGATTGACATGTGAATAACTTGAGCATCCTTTATCTAAATATATGAAATTGGTTTATTTTAACCCTTATCTAATGCTATTTAATGTGGACTAATTAAATTATGTTTGCAACCTATTATGCGTGAATGGAAATTCAGAGATCTTAGGTAACTAGTTGAGATTAATTTATCTACTTAATTAGCTTGATAAATGGATTAAGTGCAACGCTTTGCTCCCAGATTTGATTGCTCATTAATTAAATTTCCAGGAACTGAATTTGAAATTTATTTATCATTTAATTCCTGAATTTGTTTGTTTTGTGGACCTAAATTGAATACTCATTGAATATGTTGTGAAATGCGACACGTATTTGATCTAGGCCATCCTTGATCTTAATTCGTGGTAAAATTTGGATTAAGGGGATTATTTTAGACCTTTATTGATTGAGAATTTCAGGAGCTTAATTGAGCCAAAACATCTTGACACTTAGGTCCATTTGGTCTGCTTGCTTTCATTTGCATTTTTTAGCATCTTTCAAATCGCATAAAAAATAACCAAAAAAATATCATTCATACATTTTGTTGTGCATTGTGACTTGGCTTCACGTAGATAGCCCCTCTTAGTAGCTTAATCATCATTATTGAATCTAAATAAAAAACTCTTAATCCGTCGTGTCCGTGTGTTCGAATGCAGACTAAATTCAAGCCGAGACACTCCTCGCGAAGATCCTCCTCTTGATTCTGCATGATTTGTTGTGTGCCGTGTTACAATGAGTACGAAATAACATACGCACTCAACAAGTTGACAGATGGCATAGTTGTCGGGGACACGACTTGATTAGTATTTTTTATTAGGCTTAATTTTCATGATTTAATGAATTTTGATCTATTAAAGTTGAGCTATGTGTCTCTTGAGCTATCTGACCATATTTGATTTGACCAGGGCCCGTAGAGCGACTCACAAGAAGTATCCAGAGGTTCGAGCTTGGAACCCCAATTGAAGAGGGTTGATTAAACCATTTGGAGAGAAGACTTAACCGATTAGTTAATTAGTTAATTAATTGCATTAGTATAATTATTATTGTAATTATTTGTAATAATTTAGGTAATTTCTTATTCCAGCAGCTCTTGTTTGAGAGCTCGCGTATGTAAAAAGAGGTTGGACATTATTTTTTCTTCGTGTTGTGGTTGTGTCGAGAGTGGTTTTTGACTTGAGTGGTGAAATTAGAACATGCACACGGTAGTATAAATTCAAACTTGTATATGCCCATCGTAATTTCGAACACACATCTTAAAAGATTCATTATCTAATAAGATTCATAATGAGATGCACATAAACACATACTACTTATCCAAATTTAAATCAACTTCTTTCCTGCTAATAGTATCCAATTTAGGTGTGTTTTTCTCGATCCTCATTCATTTAGTATAAATTTAAAATTCAATTCTGCATAACACATGGAGAGTGCTGGGAGTCGCTATAAGTATACCTTTTTCTGATCATGCATCATAGTTTCTCGTTTACATTCTGATTTCCAATTCCTCCCTTATTTTACAGCTTATGACTAAAAAGGAATCTGGGACTGAACGATAGATGTGTATTGTGGTGCTCACATTTAATTTTCAAGTAATAACCAAACTCTAAAATTGGGACTGAATTGAGTAGATCGATTATACAAAATTGGACTAAAAAGAACCTTGTTTTACATGTACATAAAACCCTCATCTGGATCGTAGTTACTTACCTCCAGACAAGAGTGGATGAGGACGTAGCCCCTAAGGATTAGAGCAAAAAATCTTTGGACTTGTGCCCTAAGCGCTTGGACTCACTCTTAGGGTCCTGTTATTGTTGCAAGCACTTGCCTCTAACCATTAGAAGAAGTAGACATGTGTTAAAGTGGTGTGGTTCGCCACTCAGACATTGAACTACCTTAGGGAGACTACTCCTGTGAGTAATGGATTAAAAGATTGGTTTACTACCAACTAAAACTAACAAGATAATTTGCTCGAACCTTTACATTTTTCACATGTGAAGTTGGTAAACTTTCCAAAGGGCTTTTCATTGTGTTTGTATTGCGTGAGTTTTCTTTGCACATTTACATGCAACGTAGAACTAGTGCCTCATTAAATTTCGTGCTCGAAATGATTCTTTTTGACATCGAAGATGACTAATTGGAGGATATTTATCCGGACTTTACGAATCTCTCGTTGAACCCTCCAAAGTATACGTCTTCAAAGGTCCACTCACGACCTGGACCGACCTGGGCTCATGACCCTCTTGAGTTCAAGATCACTCACTCTCGGGATGGTCACTCACCAACTATTCCCTTTCTCTCATCCCATCTCACAGAGGAATACCTTTGCCTCGGCAAGACATCCTTGATTTCAGAATCCTCTTCTAATCAAGATCACATTGTTGGTGAAGGTCAAAGAAGATTCAAGCAAGATGACTCCGAAAAAGAAAGATGAAGAAGAAGAACACCCCGAGGACCCCATGATGATGGTACTCACCAGATTAGCTACATTTGAATGGCAACAAATATTATTCCGAGCTCAGTTACGACAGCTCAATGCTGGGTTTGAACCACCAATGGATGCAATATACAACCCCAGACAGTACATAATTCGGAATTATTTGAGTCCGGCAGAACCCAAAGTAGATTTTGAGTTGAAGCCGCAATTCGTGAACCTGTTGCCGCACTTTTATGGGAATGCTTTTGAGGAGATATACACATTCCTAAGGGACTTCAAGCTTGTCTGTGCTAACCTTAGACATTATAGGGTTAATCAGGAGTATATCATGCTCACAACCTTCCATTTGCTCTCGGTGGCAAAGCCGACTATTGGGTAAAGAACCTTGGAGTTACAGTCACTACATTTGCCCAGTTCAAGGATCATTTTCTGAAGAAGTTCTACCCCCTGAGTAGGACTAACATGACGAGGGCACGCATCCTAGCTTTTCCAAGCTACTCCATGAAGCCTTCTATGACATCTGGGAATGGTATAAGGACATTCTGCAGAAATATCCTCGTCATGGTCTAGATGATAACATCTTGGTCCAGTCGTTCTTCACCGATCTCAACCCTGAGATGTAGGGTTTAGTGAGCGCTGCCTGTGGAGGCAACTATACATCATGCAGAGCAGATACCATCTAGAAGGTATTTGAGCAGTTGGCTGAGACTAGCTGATCACAGACCGCCAGCAGGGCATATGCACATTCCCCTAATTCACTCTCATATGGAGGGAGAAAGTTAGCTGTAATCGACCTCTCTCAAGATGTGATCCCCATGGGGCTCCTTGCATACATGCTTACAATGGTCGTGAGGATTGACCGAAGGATTGATGAGTTAGATAAGAGCATCTCCAAGATACCCAAATAGATGGATGAGTTGACTGAGAAGGTATCTAAGATAAATATACCTATCATGACTGCACCTGTTACCTCCATATATCGAGTTCACCATGTTCAAGAGCAGCTGGTATAAGGGCAACCCCTAACGTGGGAGCAGGATTAGTCCTACACCCAATCTTTCCAGCAACAACCTCCTCCTCACGACCCTTCCATGCAGTAAAATATCGAAAATGAGTCCTGAGAGGAGGGTCGCACGTGTCACACAATGCTGGCACACAGTCGTCGAAGTGACCACTCTCAACCAAATGTGATAAATCAACAATCAACCCACATAATATAATAAAGAAGGAACAAACATGTATGAATCAAAATTTATTATAAACCCTACAAATAAATGTGTATAGTAACAAGTAGAGTAGGGTGTCGAAAACAGAGAACACACGTAGTAGCACATAATATTATTTATAAATAAATAGTATCGATATGTATGCATATAATGCACACTATTTATCAAAGAATTCGGGTCTCTTTATTATTATATATATACTTATATATATAATATATTTTTTATTTTAATTTCTTTATAATTTAATATAATATAATTTAAATATGTATATAGATATATGTATAGGTAATATATGTAATATAAGTAATATATATATAAAATATATGATAATTACACAAAAATCAAGAAATAACTAAAGGTACAATCCTTTTTTAAAAGGTATTAAAAATATATTTAGGTATTTATAATTATTATACTAGATATAATTTATATTTAAGTAGTAATAAGATATATACGGTAATATAGATATAAATATAGGTAAAAATAGTCAAAAATCATAAGATGTTTTTTTTATGTTTTGCTATATTTTCTATTGTTTTTATGTTTTTTTCATATATATTTTCCTAATTATTATGTATTTTTGAAGTCTAAAATAAAGCAAAACATGTGCTTTTTAAAGGGGTTGAATTGTTTTGAGATTTATAATCATAAATAGGTCCAAAAATTCTCAAAACTATTTTTAATGTATATATATAGGGAAAAATGGGGCTGCTCCCTTGGAGTAGCCAATGTGGCTACTCCCACCCCTATTTTTCCCTCATTTTTTATTTTTTTGAAAAATACAAATTTGTATATTCATCATTATATCCCTCTAACATTCTATTAAAATTTCGTCAGAAACAGAGACTCCTAGGTCCTCCATCCAGACGTCATTTTTTTAACGGTAATAGGATTTTTTAAATTGACCCTGTTTGGATAGAGGCCATAGGAGTCTCTGTTTCTGACGAAATTTTAATAGAATGTTAGAGGGATATAATGATGAATTTACAAATTTTTATTTTAAAAAAAAATAAAAAATTTGGGGGAAAATGGGGGTGGGAGCAGCCCGTTGGCTCCTCCCAGGGAGCAGCCCCATTTTTCCCATATATATAAGTTAAAATATATGATTGGAATAAGTATTTTGGGATTTTCAGAAGATTTTTTATATTTTTATTAGGATTTTAAATATTTTAAAATTTTTAATCCTTTTTCTATTTTTATGGATTTTTGGGCTGGGTGTACCAGATACTGTAATATACACACTATTTTTTGGAAATTTTTAAACAAAACTTTATAAATTTATTGTTTTTTTAAATAAACAGGGAATATCCATGCAATATTTGATTTTTTTAAATAGGAAAAATGCATAAAATGAAAATCTAATTACATGACGTGAAAGAGCATGCATCCAGGTATCTCATCCTATTTTTTTCATAATATTTGGAGTATGGATGATATTTATGAAAATTCAAGAAACATACACAAAAACATTTATACCAATAGGGGTATATTTGCAATTAAAAACAACCACAAGGGGAACAATGCAAATAACCCGATAATACCTGAAGTTAATATATTAACAATAATTAAAAGAACCCGAGAGGGTTTACATGAAATTTCTACAATATAACACGTGCGGGTGCACGCGACTGGTAGAGGCTAGATTGCAATATTCAAAATAGTCGAGGAGGAACATGCAGTTTGTCCACTATATTTTAAACTATAGAAAATATTTACAAGATTATTTCGCTATTATAAAAATGCAGAGGGTGCCTAAAAAATTTACCCCTTAATGCTTTGGATCTAGTCATTCCTTTGCTGTCACGTAGAAGATTTGGTGGTTCTAGTCAGACAGTGGTTCGTCTGATCCAAGGGTTGAGATTAAACCTGACAGGGGTTCTTGATCAAACAGTGTTCGAGGGTGTAGGAAGAACACCCAAAAACACCGCCTGATGGTTGCTTCATCAATGAATCTGGGTGACTCTGAGCTTCATTCTCCTCGTCGGCGAGTGTGAAAGGATGTTGGTACACATTCACAAATGCAGGGGTCTTCAGATGATGTCAAGGTGGTTTGAATTGCTCGGTGGCTCCTGACCACTTGGAGGAGCTCCATGCGCTTGTTGAAGAAGATTTTGTGAGGGGTCTAGAAATCTCACAAGGCGAGAGATCCAATCGATGCGTTGACCGCTCACGAAACCTAACTTTAGAGAACAATTAACATACAACAGATAATGAAGAAATGAAAAGAAGATGTGGTGTCAAAATTTATTTTATTTAACTCTACAAAATGTGTGTATAGTGCAAGTATGTAGAGTGTCGAACACAGGGAGCAAACGACTAGATTGGGCAATGAAGCACAAATGAATGATTGTGAAGTATTTGTCTGTGTCCTTTTTTTCTGGGTTTTTTTTTAATTTATACTTCTTATAACTTTTGTATTTTGATTTTTAATTTTCTATTTTTATATTTTCTTTTTGGATTTTTATATTTTCTTTTTCTTTTAATTTATATATAAAGCTATATAAAGGATATATATACAATATAGGCTAGGGTGAAGATAATAATATCAAAATAGTAAAAAAAGAAGATAAATATTTTTGGGTTTTATCTAATTTTTTTACTATTTTTGTGATTTTTTTAGGAATTTTTGCTAATTTTTATATATTTTTAAAGTAAAAAATACCCTAAATCAGGATAAGATTAAATAGTTAAAATAAAATGGAGATTAAAAATATAAAATAGTAGCAAAATTTCTCCAAATTAATTTTAATAAAATACCAATAATATATAGAAAAATTAGAGACAGAAAATAATTTTTTTGGGATTTTTAAGAATTTTATATCTTTTTATAAAGGTTTTGAGGGATTTTTAATTTTTAGGAGTTTCTTTTTATAACTTTTTAGTGATTTTTGGTTTGACATTTAAAAATACATAAATACACAAAATAATTTTTTGGGAAATTTTCAAATTGTTTTTATATTTTTATGGGTTTTTATTACAAATAAGGATAAAAGGACTGTTTTTTATTTCCAATAAATATTAAAAAGTCCAAAAATTGCAAGATAAAATAATTACGTGAAATGCGATAGGAGTCTATAACTATTTTTTGAGTTTTTTTTAAAGTTTAATTGCTATTTGAAATAAATACAAGAAATAAAGAGAAACTACACTACTGGTAAGGGTATTGATGTAAATAACATAGTAAAGTGCATGGTCGCAATTTTTGCAAATATATATAACGTAATTAAAATGTTTCAGGACTAAACATAAATAACAAAAACTGTAGGGGTTTGCCTGTAAAATCGCCACCTCACGTGATGGGCCACGTGAGGTGACGTGGCACAGACCAAATGGTAATTAAACTAAAGTTCAGGGGGGTGTTTGCAAAATTTAAAAGATTATTTAAAGGCAGATGAAAGTTTATGTCCTAATATTTAAATACAAAAAATGCCCGGGCAAAACATGCAAAATACCCAAAGCCAAGCGCGGATCGAAATTCTGAAAGCTGTTCACTTAACAGATGACACTCCCACGTACTCCGATACCGGTTCACAGATGACAACTATGATTAGATTAGGGGTGTGAATCCGACGGCTGAGGCGTGCTACGATCCGACGGTTGCTGCTATGCGGGAAGATCTGGGCCTACACCAACAACCACGAGGAGACCAACAAGTATTGGGAAGAACCACCAGCGAGGCGAGTTTTCCCCGTCAAGATCTCCCTCCTCTGGCGATCCTTGAAGCTACAAAAAGGCCAGGAAGCCTCATGCGGTGGTTCTCTAACGTCTGGGGGCAGCAAAAGGGGCGGAGGCACACCGGAGCGACGCCATGAGTTCGAGGAAGAAATGGTGCTCCAGGTGCTCCGGTGAGGGTCCAAAAATCACCCAGGCAAGTTTTCGGGCGTCCCACCTGCACAGGAAAAGTCAAAACATCGAGGGAAAAATGCCTCGACCAGAGGGGCGAATGACGGTGGGGGAGGCAAAACAATGAAGGCTCCGATGAAGTGGTTGATTTGGAGCTCAGAGATCCTACTCTAGGGAGGAGCAGGTTGAGTAGAGGGCATCGGGTTAGAGTAGAGGCGATGGGTAAACAATGTGAGGTGGAAGCAAGGTGGAAGAAGGTCATTCACGATGAAGAAGTTCGCCGGAGGCTAGCTCTGATGAACTTAGAGGGGGGCGGATTAGGCTAAATGATGCGTTTAATTAGTAAAATAAACACATAAGATGAACTTAGGACTAAATGTACACTAGAAAATTCAAGAAAAACAAGTACCTCATCGTAGGAACCGGGAAGTTGGACCTCAACGGCGGCGCTCCGCTGGATGTGGTGGAACCGACCCTTAAGGCCTCGCTGGACCTTGCTGGAGGTTGCTGGAGGCTCCCCTGTCACGGAGGTCGTTCCAGAGCGCAAGAGGATGCCAAAGCATGGTCAAGAAGGGGTTTAAAGGTCAGAGGAGGAATCGAGGCGGCTTTTGTACAAGATGGCTGGTGTGGGTCCAAGGTCGATGTTGAGGTTGGCGCAACGATCCATTCCTCGAGGGAATCGTTAGGCGTGTAAGAGCACTCTTCAAGTAGAAAAAGCGATGACATCGACGCGAAAGGGTGCAAGGAGCGGTCTCCAAAAATCCATGAAACAAGGCAAAAACGTAGTTATGTAAGGATGGAGACCTCGATCAGAGAGTTGACCGAGTCAACGGCTGGGGGACACTGGTTAGTCCGCGTGGACCAACCAGAAAAACCATGCCAGAAATTATTTAAAAAATCGATAAAAATTAATAAATGATTTTATTTATTTTAAGTTATAAAATAAAAAATGTTTCTTATTTTCTAAATTATTTTATTATGATTTTTATTTATTTTTTAGAGCTTCCTAATTAAGAGTTACTTTTTAGGTTAAAACATAGGTATATTCATCTATGTTTTTATGTATTTTTATTTTTATTTTGTTTCTTTGATTTTATTAATTTAATTTATTAATTTATAAATTTATAACTTATTTTATATATTAAATATTTTTTTTTATATTTTTATGATATAATATATATGCTTAAATAAATAGATGTATTAGATGTATATGTATGATTATATGTAATTCTTCTATGTATTTTTGTTTTAATGTTTTCATTATTGTTTTATTCCAGCCTTAATATGTACATATATTATAAATATTTTTTTTACAAAATTATAAAAAAATAAAATTATGAAAATTATGAATAATAAATAAAATGATTATTTTAATCAGGTAAAATATACAATAGAGGTCCAAAACCTAACTTTCACACCTTAACTCCAAAAAATATGAAACCACTTTCATTAAATAGCTTACTAAAAGTTATATACAATTTTAAGCTGATTTTAATATATTTTGAGTATTTATTTGAGAGATATAGGTATGGGAAATAGGATTTTGGAATATTATTTAGACTGTATTTTATACATTGTATACTATTTTTGTGTAATCTCAATTTTGTATTTTTTTTATATTTTATTGTCTACAACTTTCATGTTCAAAGTTTCTTTATTTGAAGTATAAAAGTGGAAAATAAAATATATCCCTAAAAATAATAATAAATGCATTAATAAATAGGAATTGTATTGTATTGTGGACCCTTATCTCCCCGTACTTTATTCCTTGTCGACCTAGTCATCAAGATGCCTAGGTCTCATGGTTTAGGGTCATAAAATATTTTCAATATTTTATCATTTTTCTTTTCCTTTCTTTATTCTATAATTTTGACATTAAAAACAGTATTTTATACACTATTTACACAACAATGCATGGATGCTAAATTGTCCAAATTAAGGGTATTTACACGCATTTACAAGGGGCTTTAAGGCCAAATAATAGAATAAAGGTGATGAAATGGAGATTCATCACCCCCTATACTTGCCTTTGCTAGTCCCTAGCAAACACTTATGCAATAAGTGCAGAAAATAACAACAAAGAAAAGAATAAAGAAAGAAATTGGATTAAGTTTAATTATTAACTTGTCTTCATAAAATCAAAGATTAGAGCTTAAGTTGGACCTTTGGAATTTTAAGTGTGGGCGGAACCTTAGTGGGAGTCGGATTTGAAATACAACAGCCTTCGAGAATCCCAACACCTGCTGAAGTCTCCTTAATAGTCAGGTCAGAATACTTCAACTCATACACAAACCCTTATGACTATGAATCTGACTCGTACAGTGTAAGTGATAGTGGCTCTCCTCAACTGAAATGACAAAGTGACTGATTTCTCAAGCATGACAACCCAGTGATTCCCCAATCCAACAACTCCTTCCTCGAGGAGCGGGGTATTCCCTTCTAAGTTCAAGTGGCAACCAGTTCAAGAGGAGGAGGTGAAGAGAAGAATGGACGGTAGCCAATGTAGCTACCTATACTAGCATGCAAGACTGGTGTAGTCAAGTCATCCAGTTGCAGACTCACAAGGTATGACTTTGAAGCTCAAGCTTGCTTCTTGACTATACAAATATACATACTCCGGCAGGAATTTTATTTTCAATCAGGCCTATCCACTTTTTTGGAGTTTGAAATACTATATACAACAACATTTACATAAGGAGTTTTTCCTCTTGAGCTAGTAGACTATCCCTCTTTTGGAGCATTATTGCAACCCACACTCTCATGTCTTTTGACATCAATGCCACTGGATGGGTTGGGGTGCACTTCCCTCCCTATATGAGGACAAATGTTTCCACTTGTGTGCGTCTCATACTGGCAAATCCAATCCCCTCACCACTTCAACTGAGTTGAGCCAAGTGAAAGGTGCAGGTGTCCAAGTTAGGTCATTATCAACAAGAGGTGTGTGCTCCGAAATACTCTACTTGGGCAGTCAAGAATCCATTGAACCAAGTCTCGTGATCCTCAAAGAATTAAGTCAACTAGACCTGAACTACCTCAATTCCAGCTCCCATAAGGTTCCTGTTTTTAGGTAGATTTAAGGTCCAACCAAGCTCCAATCTTCAAATTTTACTTAGACTTGTTCAACTACCAAACTCAATCTGAAAAATGCTAATGCTATGCAGAAAATATTTTTGTGATGCAATTTTCAAATATTTTTAACTTTTTATGGATTTTTGAAAAAATGACGCACACAATGTTTTTGTATTTTTCAAAAATATTTTGCAAATGTTTTTGGTATTTTTGGTTTTGCAAATGTTTTTGTGATTTCTGAAAACAATGGGTTTTGGATAAAATACTAGGTACAAATATTTACACAGGGATGCATCTCATATTTACAAGAATTGGGTTTTAAGAATTTACAAGGGATAAATGATCATTTATATATATACACAGTTAATAAAGACTTTTAGTGTGATGTATATGTTCCTCAAACTTATTTTGAAATTGATTTTTCAAACAATTGTTGAAAACTATAGTCCAATATAATTTTTACATATAAGTTTTACAAAAATTACACACATTTGAAAATCATTTTGCAAAGGTTTTTCAAACACTATACATAGATTTTTCCAAATATTTCTACAACCGTTTTTTTCCAAATCATTTGCAAATAGTTTTTCAAAAATTTATTTCACACAAAGGAAATAATTTTTTACAAACCAAAATAATTTTACAAAGGTTGAAAATATTGAACAAAACATTTTCCAAATAGTTTTCAAAATATTTTTCAAAAATATTTTTAAACTATTTTTCAAACATTTTGCAAAAAAACATTTTCACCTGATTTATTAATCAGTAGGTACAAAAAGAATTTGAGGAATAATAAACATCTTTTATTAAGTAATTTTAGCCATATTATTTTTAAAAAAGGTGAAAGTACGAGTTATGCTTAAAGTATTTACATAACTCATACTGAGTATAGGAAAGTCTAAAGAATAGATGAACGAAGAAATAAATGAACGAATGAGAAGTTGACTGTCCCCCTATACTGAGGATCGAATAATCCTAAGTATAGCAGACTGTACACAAAGCAGGGAGGGTCAAGGGTGGGAATTAACATATCGTACTCAGATTGTCTCCCCCTATACTTAGGGTAAGATATCCCTAAGTACATACAAGAAGAGGAGACAATGGAGAGGATCAAAGAATGAAAGAACCAGGGTTGCAAACCCCCTATACTTAGGACAAAGTACATCCTAAGCATAAAAGTCTGACAACAAGGGTGACACCTTTTCAGTAGAAAAAGAAAAATGAAAAGGAAAAGAATAAAAGAAGAAAAGAGATCTGAAGATGGAAGAAGAGATCGAGTAGAATGTACACACCACTCCCCCTATACTTAAGGTAAAAGAAGCCCTAAGTATATGCAACAACAAGAGTGATGAAACGAAACAAAAACACTTGGCTCGTCCACCCCCCTATATTTAGGACAAAGTACATCCTAGGCAAGGCACACACGAGAATGGGATGGATGAGCAATACATTAGATGGACAGAAGAAAGTGAAAGCGAATATACAATAGAGATGGATGTACAGAGGTCAAGAAGGTCGAAAGCAAACCTTCTTGCAGGACCGCTGAGGAATGGACCTGACATGGTGAAGGTCGATATCGGGGTCCACAGTGGACAGAATCCAATCAGGATCGACATGGTGAAGATCCTTAGCCGTCGCAGAGTGAGAAGGCACAGACGGGTCAGTGGAAGAAGTGTGGATTGGTCTGGCCTTGGGTGTTTCGCTGATGTCGAAGTGAAAAGGGATGAACTCGTCATCAGAAGAAGTAGAGTTAATGTCATCCTGCGAGGTCTCCTAAGTCAAAATCAAAAGGAATGAACTCATCAGTGAAAGTAGTCGAATCATGTTCGTCCTCTACAGTCTCAACCAGATCATCATTCTCATCAAAAGGCCCGAATTCCTGAATAAAAGCAACAAGATCAAATTAGGGCTTAGTCTCATCAATATCTGTCCTTCGCTTAATGGTGTCAATCATGTAGATCCCGCGGATGTTATTAACACATCGCCAAACACCAGAAGAATGAACTCCGAGGTCCATGCTTTCCGAGTCTTCCTCCACGGTGAGGAATTCTCGGGTCTCAATGGAATCCAACATGCAACAAAAGTCTCTGATTGTCTCATCAAGGTCATGGTCCTCAGGTTCAGCTAAGATAGGTGAAGTCGCATCAGGTGCAGATATCTGATTGGCCATAGGTGCAGTGATCATCACTTCCCTTTTGTCAACTAGACAAAAGCGAATCTCTCCTGATCCGTAGTCAATAACGACCCTCGTAGAGGCGAGGAACAGTAGTCTCAGGATGATTGGAGAGTGCTCCACAGTGAAGGTCTCCATGGGAAATACGACAAAACCAACATTATAGATCATCTACTGAATCGAAATGATGACATTTTCAAGGATACCCTTCGGCCTCTTGATATATCCATCAACAAATTGAACTATCATCCTAGTTTTCTTAAGAGGCTCTAGGTGAAAAGACTATACCCATGAGAAGGGTATGATGCTAATTGAAGCACCACCATCAAGGAGAGTGTGATCACAAGTATGATCAGAGATGGTGCAACTAATGAAATGTGTAGCAGTGTTCCTTTTCCTAAGAATGGGACGGTGTGTGATGGCATGGGCAGTGGCCATGGTCAAGATATGATGCTCCTTCTTGGGAAGAGGAGCAGATAAATGGGTCATGGCCTGCTGAAGTGGGGCCTGAATGATCTAATGAATGGTGGCCACCACTTTGGGTTCATTCAACAATTTTTTTTTAAATTTTGAACCTCCTCCATACAAGGGAGGAAATCAAAATCAGCATCTACACGAGGAATGCCAAGAGCAGTCTGTACAGTGGCATCCTCGGGGTCAAGGGTGGGACAAGATGTGAATGCAGGTGTGGTCAAATGGTATGGCAAGTGCTCCCACTCCTCAAAGTCTGAATCAACCATAGGTCTCCCGAAATATTTTTGTGTTTTTAAAATTTTGTCTCATTTTTCTGTATTTTAGGCGATTGCAAGCTCTCGTGATCATCCTCAATCATGTCCAAATCATCAGATCATGAAGAATCAATATGGATCTTATTTAGGCATGTGAGGCCGTCAATCCTCGAATTCATCTGCTCCATGAACTGGGTCAAGGTCTCAAGTGCATAAATCATGAGAGGTGACTCCAACAGATCATTCTCAGGTGGATGTGAAGGGAAATGTGAAGGTGGAGGTGGATAAAATTCTGTGGTCTGTGACTGTGGGTTGGTCGGATATGTACAAAAGTCAGGAGCAAAGTCCTCATGGGAAAAGGGAGGTGGACCGACCGGAGTGTATGAGGGATCTGTGAAGTCCGGATAAAAATATCTCCAGTCGGCCATCTTGAAACAAAAGGAAAATATCGAGAGAGCACGATGGTCAAGTCAAGAGAAGTGATGAAAAAGGCACAAATGCATAGAGATGATCAAGAATGCACACAAACAATCACAAGCCAACTCACACATGGCAAAACACACCCCTCAATTCACCTACTCAACTCGGTGAAGACCACAAAAGTGCGGTCTTTTTATCTTGTCTGTTTTAGAGTTAGGTGAAAAGTCAGAAATTGTACAAACACTTAGGATGCTTGATAGGATTTGGGCACTACTCCTTAGTGTGTATGCATGCAATCAAAAACGAAGACAATGAGGAGATTACTCGCCCCAAGACAAGATTTTCTTTTTGGTCTTTTTTTAGAGTCAAGTAATGTTAGCAGTCCAAATTTTATTTAGTTATCACTTTTTTGGATTTTTAATAAAAAAATGCACACACCTAACGAGGAATCAATTTTACTTAGCACCTAAGTGATTAAAATCAGAGGTAGAGTCGAAAAAGCAATGCAAGCAGCAAATCAATGATGAATGCTAAAGAGAAATGCTCACCTTGCCTCCAACGCTCTAAATGCAAAGATGCTCAGCAGAATTGAAACCTATCTATATGCAAATGCGGCCGATGAAATTTTCCTATATGAGTAACATCTATTATCGTGAAGAACAAGATGCTAAATATCTAGAAGAGAGAACCAAAAGTCTTGGTCTTATGAAGTGCATCGGTGTCTGCCACAGTAGATCCTGCAAGCACTGTATAACACTTCTCTCGGTGCTCGATCTCAAATCCAAATAAGAAGCAATTTATATTTGACTAAGTCCAAACGTACACTATAGGAGCATTCAATGGTTATTAGGTGTTTGGATCTAATGCTATCGACAAGCAACTCCTACAATTAGGGCTCAATCACACAAAAGAAAGAAAAATAAAATCGAAAAACAAAGGAAAACAATGCGAAGAAAACATGAAAAATCCGACGAGGCCCCCAACGCAACAATCCCTCGGGCACTAGACCTCGTGAAGTGTGTAGAGTCCTGGAGAGTGTCCTGAATATTACAAGTTCAATGTCTCTCTCTCACTTTAAAATTATAAGATAAATACAATAAAATAAATAGGCAAGTGGAGCTTCATCTTCAAAATTTCTCTTTGCCTCTTTTGGTGCTAGGTCAGGAGTCAGAACTCCACTTCACGTGGGTGCGCAAGCTCCTTGAGTAGAGCACCTCCCATGATTAGCGGTACCTCGCATGAACTCAACAAAGAGAGAGGTTAGACATCTCGACAATGATATCAAATAAATAAAAATAAATAAAGCACAAAAATAGACAAATAATCACAATCAAGCAAAAAGCCACTCTAAGCAGCGTTGCTCCTCGGCAACGGTGCCATTTAATAACAGAGAATTTGTGGAGGTCATGTTAATCCACAAGGCGGATTAACATTTGTTGAGATGACCTCATACGAAACCCCAATTAATCAACAATTAAACCACAATTCAAGATCAAGCAATAAAAATAAATGCAGAGTCAAAATTTAGTATACCTCTACAATGGATGTGTATAATGTGCATGCATGTAGAGGTCGATCACATGAAGGAAACAATCTAGATTGGGCAAATAAATGCACAAAAGATGATTGTGAAATATGTGTCTATGTGTCCTTTTTTATGGATTTTTTTTATTTTTTTTATTTTTACTTCTTATATTTTTTGTATTTTGATTTTTAATTTTCTATTTTTATATATTCTTTTTGGATTTTTATATTTTTATATTTTCTTTTTCTTTTAATTTATATATAAGATATATAAAGGATATATATAATATAGTCTAGGGTAAAGATAAATATTAATAAAAATAGTCAAAAATAAGAAAATAAAATATTTTTGGGTTTCTATTTTTTTATTTTTTGAGTTTTTAATAATTTTTTGCTTATTTTTATATGATTTTAAAGTTAAAAATACCCTAAATCAGAATTAGATTAAATAGATGAAATTAAAATAGAGATTAAAAATATAAAACAATAGCAAAAAATATCTCTAAATTAATTTTCATATAATACTAATAATATATTGAAAATTTAGAGACATCAAATAGTTTTTTAGGTTTTTAAAAAATTTTATATATTTTTATAAATGTTTTAGGGGGTTTCTATTTTTTTATGAGTTTTCTTTTATAATTTTTTAGTAATTTTTGGTCTGAAGTTTAAAATACTAAATACAAAAAATATATTTCTTGGGAATTTTTAAAAATATTTTTATATTTTTTTATGGGTTTTCTATTGCGAATAGGGATAAAAGGGTTGTTTTTTATTTTTAATAAATATTAAAAAGTCCTAAAGTTGCAAGATAAAATAATTTATTGAAAGCACAATGCAAAAAAGTCTACAACTATTTTTTGAGATTTTTTGGAGTTTAATTGCTATTTGAAATAAATACAAGAAGCAAAGAGAAACTACACTACTAGCAAGTTTATTAATGTAAATAACAGAGAGTACAGGGGCCTGCCTGTAATTTTCGCAAAAATATATAGTGTTATTAAATGTTTCAGGACTAAACATAAATACCAAAAACTGTAGGGTTCCGCCTGCAAAATCTCCACGTCATGTAATGGGTCACGGGAGGTTACATGGCACGGAATAAATGCTAATTAAACTAAAGTTCAGGGGGTGTTTGCAAAATTTACAATAATATTAAAATATAGAGGAAAGTTTACGTCCTAATATTTAAATAAAAAAATGCTTGGGAGAAACATGCAAAATACCCAAAGCCAAGTACGGATCGAATGGTTGGAAGCCGTTCACTTGACATGAGGCGCTCGCACGTACTCTGATACTAGTTCGCAGATGACAGCTATGATTAGATCCGGGACACGGATCTGATGGCTGAGACGTGCTGCGATCCGATGACTACTACTTTGTGGGAAGATCTGGGCCTAATCCAACGGTCGTGAGGAGATCAAAAAGAACAGGGAAGAACCGTCGATGAGGTGAGTTTTACCTGTCAAGAACTCCCTCCTCCTTCGATACCTCAAGCTTCAAAAAGGTCAGGAAGCCTCCTGCGGTGGTTCTTTAACGTCTGGGGGCGACAAAAGGGGTGGAGGCACACCGGAGAGCCGCCACGAGGTCGAGGAAGAAATGGCGCTCCATGTGCTTCGACGAGGGTCTAAAAATCACCCCAGGCAAGTCTTCGGGCATCCCACATGCATATGAAAAGTGAAAATGTCAAGGGCAAAATGCCTCGACGGTCAGAGGGGCGAATGGCAGCGGGGGAGGAGAAACGACGAAGGCTCCAACGAGGTGGTGGATTTGGAGCTCCGAGATCCTGCTCTAGGGAGGAGCGAGTTGAGTGGAGGGTGTCGGCGTGGAGTATAAGCAATGGGGAAACAATGTGATGTGGTAGCGAGGAGGAAGACGACAAGATTAACGATGAAGAGGTTCACTGGAGGCTAGCTCCGACGAACTTCGAGGGGGCAGATTAGGCTAAATGATGTGATTAATTAGTAAAATAAATGCAGGGGATGAACTTAGGACTAAATCTGCACTAGAAAACACAAGAAAAACAAGTACCTCATCGGAGGAACCGGGAAGCTAGACCTCAATAGTGACGCTCCGTCGGAGGTGGTGGAACCGGCCTTCAAGGCCTCTCCAGACCTCGCTCGAGGTTGCTGAAGGCTCCCCTGTCACGGGAGTCGATCCAGAGCGCAAGAGGAGGCCAAAGCTTGGTCAAGAAGGGGTTCAAAGGTTGGAGGAGGAATCGAGGCGGATTTTGTACAAGATGGTTGGATTGGGTCCAAGTTTGAGGTGATGCGATTGGCGCAGCGATCCATTCCTCAAGGGAATCATTGGGCATGTAAGAGCACTCTTCGAGGAGAAAAAGCGATGAAGACATCGATGTGAAAGGATGCAAGGGATGGTCTCCAAAAATCCATGAAACGAGGCAAAAATGCAATTATGATGGGATGGAGACCTTCGTTAGAGAGTTGACCGAGGTCAGCGGGTGGGGGACACTGGTTTGTCCACGTGGACCAACCAGGAAAACCTTGCCAGGAATTATTTAAAAATCGATAAAAATTAATAAATGATTTTATTAATTTTAAGTAATAAAATAATAAATGTTTCTTATTTTCTAAATTATTTTATTAGGATTTTTATATAATTTTTAGAGCTTTATAACTAAGAGTTACTTTTTAAGGTTAAAACATAGGTATATTCATCTATGTTTCTATGTATTTTATTTTTATTTTGTAGTTTTGTTTTTATTATTTTAGTTTATTATTTTATAAATTTATAACTTATTTTATATACTCGAATGTATTTTTATTATATTTTTCTGATATAATATATACACTTAAATAAATAGATGTATTAAATTATAGATATGATTATAGGTAATTCATCTATGTATTTTTGTACGTATTTTATTTTAATATTTTCTTTATTGTTTTATTCTGGTTTTAATATGTACATATAATAGAAATAATATTTACAAAATTAAAAAATATAAAATTTATAAAAATAATGAATAATAAATAAAATGATTATTTTAATCGAGTGAACTATACAATAGGTGTCTAAAACCTAACTTTTCTACCTTAACTCCAAAAAATATGAAATACCTTCATTAAATAGCTTATTAAAAGTTATATACAATTAAAGTGATTTTGATATACTTTGAGTTTTTATTTGAGATATATGGGTCTTGGAAGTTTGGATTTTGGAATCTTATTTAGACTGTATTTTGTACACTGTATATTATTTTTGTGTAAACTCATTTTTGTTTTTTTTCTATATTTTATTATCTACAACTTTCATGTTCAAATTTGTTTATTTGAAGTATAACAAGTGGAAAATAAAATATATCCCAAAAAATAATTATAGAATTAATAAATAGGAATTTTATTGTATTGTGGACACTTATCTCCCCCTACTTTATTCCTTGTCGACCTACTCATCAAGATGCCTAGGTTTTGGGGTTTAGGGTCATAAAATATCTTCAATATTTTATCATTTTTCTTTTCTTTTCTTTTCTTTATTCTATAATTTTGGCGTTAAAAACGGTATTTTATACACTATTTACATAATAATGCATGGATGCGAAATTGCCTAAATTAAGGGTATTTACACGCATTTACTAGAGTTTTAAGGCTAAAATAATAGAATAAATGTGATGAAATGGAGATTCATCAGTGCTCCATAAGGGGCCAAAGGGTACCTCGTGTTCGCTCTTCTGCACAAAAGATTAGGGGACATGAGGGATACTCCATCGACTAATTTTGTTTGAAGCATCAACAACAAGGGGAGATGAAATGCGAAGAGCTCCAATGATATGGTCGAAAGGGAGCTCAGTTACCATATCTACGAAGGATCTGGATTGGCTAGATGGAGTGGAAGGCGAAGAATACATCAAGGAATGAGGGGCAATGGTATATGGGTGGAGATGTAGTTTAGAAGCGACATATTTGGCATGAAGTTTAAGATCTTGGTCAAATTTGGGATTACCAAACTAAACCTAATTACGAGACTAGATACGAAATTGAATGCATAAATTAAAACCTACAGGCAAACATTACATAGAAATGCAAAAGAAGGATGGTCTTAATTGAGCTGGAAGCTCAGGAAGCAGAACTGCCGAAACAAGGTTCAACGATGGGTGGATGCACTTGCTCTGCGCCTCCTCCTCGTTGCATATCGCTGGCAACTCCTTGCTGTCACCAAGGGGATGCTCCTAGGGTGGATTTAAGGGGCAAAGAAGCTCGAAGAGGGATCAAAAAGCAAAAGATGGAATTGGGGTATAGTTATAGATGAACTTTCAACAATTTTCGAGGAGAGATTGTGTGATCTGGGATGGTGGTAGGTGAAGGTTAAGTGGCTGACGAGGAAGATGATCGTGCGTGTTACATGGTAGTAGGAGGCTCGAGGCGAAAGAAGGATGAGTAGAGGCATGGGAATTTGGTGAAGGAGGGTGGTTCGTGACTCTGACATGGGTCAGAGGGTGATACGGTATAGTTGACCTTAGGTCAACGAATGGAGGGCTCTGGTTGGTCCACATGGACCAACCGCACAAAATATGCCCATAAATTATTTGTAAAATTGATAAATATTAATAAATGGTTTTACTATTTTTAGATTATAAATATTTATTATTTTATGTAGTATTTTAATTAGATTTTTATTTATTTCTTGGATTAATTTATTATGAGTTACTTTTTACAAGTCTAAGTATATGTATTTTTACCTATAATTTATTTGTTTTAATTTTATTTTATATTTTATTTTTTATTATTTTATACACATATTTTATATATTTATAACTTATTTAAATATACATAAATATATTTTCATTTTATTTTTCAGATATAATATGTACACTTAAATAAATATGCATACTTATTATATATTCATGAGTATAGTATATTCATCTATGTATTTATATAGATTATTTTATTTTGTGTTTTCTTTATGGGTTTATTCTTTTCTAAATATGTACATATATTATAAATAATATTTATAACATTATAAAAAATTAAAATTATGAAATTTATAAAGAATAAATAAAATGAATATTTTACTATGGTAAACTATACAATGTGAGTCCAAAACCTAATTCTTGCATCAGAACTCCAAATTAAATGAAACTACCTTCATTAAATATCTTATTAAAAGTATATATACTAAAAGTGATTTTGGTACATTTTGAGTTTATATGGAGTAGATATGAGTAGAGAAGTTTGGATTTGGCTTTTTATTCTGAGTGTAAACTATACATTATACATTATTTTAATGTAAAATACTTTTTTATTTTTCTACGTATTTTTATCTACAACTTCCATGAAAAAATATTTCTTGATTTGATGCATAAATAATAAAGAATAAAATAGATCACAAAAAGTAATTATTGGCCTATAAATTTAGGGTTTTTAGACTGTGTGGTCGGTATAGTTAGCAGCCCTATCTCCCCCTACTTTATTTCTTGTCGACTAAGTCTTCATGATGACCGTCTCAGGGGTTAGGGTCACTCAACACCTATGGTGTCTCGTTTCTTTTTCTTTTCTCCTTTTATTCTTTAATTTTAGAATTAAATACAACAAATATACAATATTATATAGTACTCTGTACAAATTAAAGAGTGTTTATTTTGACAAATTAATTATATATTCATGCATTTATCTAGGGATTTAAGGATAAAATAAAAGAATAAAGGTGATGAAATGGAGATTTGTCACCCACCTATTCTTGTCTTTACTAGTCCCTAGTAAACACTTATGCCTATAAGTGCAGAAAAGAAAGTAAAGGAAAGAAAAAGTAATAACGTGGAATAATTATCGACTTTTAAACTTATCTTAATAAAGTCAAAGTTTGGAGCTCAGAGAAGACTTTGGATTAATGGTGTGTTCGGAACCACATAAAAGTCAGGAAGTGCGACACAACAACCCTTAGGTTCTACACTCCTTTTATCCGGCCCAATTTACAGCCATGTCAGAACCATCCTCTCAGTCGCATACTCTTGCTACCTTGAAGTGATAGAACCATGTGTGTGAAATTGTTCAGATTTCCCTAGACAAAACCACTGAACTACCAAGGCATTTGCTCTTCTGGTAACTCATCCTCGTAGAGACAATTATTCCCTTCTAAAGTCATGTGCTCCCGGTCTTTACAACCGAATATGGGAAGAAGCTAGAATAATGGGAAAAGAAGTGGTAATGGACCATTGTAGTCTTCATTCCCTTATGAAGTTGGTTAATGTAACCGATTCCTCACCAAGAAGTAGACTTTTTCTAAAGCTCAATTTTTTGTGGAATTTTTGGGGTTGGCTTCTGGGATATTTTCTTTGACTTTGTATAGCTTCTGCATTCTTGTTTATGCCCCAGTGGATATATCATCTTTTGTTCCACCCATTTTTAGGGTCTTGGAAAAAGCTATGCCAGTAGACTATCCCTCATCCGAGGCATTGTTTCAATCCATTTCCAGTCTTTAGATATCATTATTACCAAAAGAAGTGGGTTAGAGTACATGTGTCGACAATCCCCAAGAATGGTTCCTGAGCTATCCTTGACGAAGTGGCCTTGCATCGTCCCGATTTAGACTCCAAGATTTTTCAACGGTCCATCAGAGTTGAGCTAAGTGCTAGGTGTGAGGTTTCCAATCAAGTCACTATGTCAAGAGTCTTACAGATGATATGAAGGGTTCTATTTAGGCATATGGAATTGACTCATGAACATAGTCTTATAGAACCTAAAGAATTAAGTCAAGGTGACCTGAAATATCTCCACTTCCAGTCCTCAATGGGTTCCTCTTAAATTAAGTATATTAAGGTCTATTACAAGCTCCAATCTTCAAACTATATTTGGACTTGTTCAATTGTCTATGTTATTTCGAAAATTGCAAATGGTATGTACAATGCAAGAAAAATATTTTTTTTGAAGCAATTGTCTGGTTTTGAACTTTTTATTTATTTTGAAAAAGTTTTATAAATTTTTATGCAATTTTGAAATAAGATTTTTGCGAATATTTTTAGGATTTTTAGTTTTAAGTTTTTAGGGTTTTTTTCAAATTATTTTTTTCGAAAAAGAAATAGATACAAATATTTACATGGAAGTGCATCGTAATAATTTACAAGGATTAGGATTTAGGAATTTACAATAGGTATTTATAGGTATTTAATTATAATTTACATGTTAATGCGATAGGTTTGTAAACAATTTTTATTTGATTGGATTGTGTACATAGTTTTCAAAATAATTTGAAAAGATTTTTGCAATAATTTTGAAAACTTTATTTTGCAAATTAATTTGACAAATATTTTTTGCAAATATTTTACAAAATTTGAAAATTATTTTGCAAAGATTTTTCAAACAGTATATATAGATTTTCAAATATTTTGCAAAATATTTTTGCCCAATTTATTAATCGATATATACAAAGAATTTTAATGAATTTTATACAAGTATTCTCTTTATACTTATTTAGACGGATTTTTGGCATACTTATTGAAAATACAAAAATATAGGTTATGGCTAAAATATATACAAAGTATATATTGACCTCCTACACTTATCTTGAGCTATGTCATCATAGATCAAAAAGAAAATGAAGACATAACTCGTACTAAGTATAGAAATGTCTATACTGCAACAACTCAATAATGAATAAGAAGTTGACCATCCCCCTATACTTAGGATCAATTAATCCTAAGCGTAGCGAACTGTATTCTATATACAGGGAGGGTTGAGGGTGGGAATGAATAAATGACTCATCAACTCGGCATGTCTCCACCTATATTTAGGGTAAAATATCCCTAAGTATAGACGGATTATCAAGAGTTGAGGAGACATGCAAGGGATCGAAGAATGAATAACCGGGTGCGCTCACCCCCTATACTTAGGATGAAACATATCCTAAGTATAGAACATATGAATGGGGTAAGGGAAACACAGAAGAAAGTATTTGAAGAATGAAAATGAAAAGATGAAAAGAATAAAGGAAGAAAAAGATTAACTAATAAAAAAACATATGTGATGGTCTTGTCAGATTCTACTGATGTCGCGACATGAATTTCTTCATTATAAATCGCCTGCATTGAATAAACCACAGATAGAAACGTATTATGCTTGAGATAAGGTTTCAATAGTTGTCCATTGATTACGAATGGTTGTGTGTTAGCTGATAGTCCAGATATCATGATGCTTCCATTATCACACACATACTTCACTATGAAAGGCCCAATCCATTTTTTGTTCAACTTCCCTCGGAAAAGTTTGAGTTTTGCATCAAACAACCAAACCTTCTGACCCGGTTCGAAAGTCTTGCGGCTAATGTACTTGTCATGCCACTTCTTGACCTTCTCCTTGTACATTAGGCTGTTTTCGTATGCATATTTCTAGAATTTGAGAATTCGATTTAGATCCAGCTTTCTATTCTTCCCAGCCTTCTTGGAATCCAAATTACTTACATTATTTTCCCACAAAGATTTGTTAATGTGTTCTACAGGCAAATGACATGGCTTGCTGTACACAGGCGGTAGGGAAACATTCCTATTGGTGACTTATATGCAGTACGATGGGACCAAAGAATGGAATCAAGCAACTATGACCAATTCTTCCTGTCGGGCCATACAAGCTTTGCTGAATTGTATTTATCTCCCTATTTGAACATTTGGCCATGCCATTGGATTGTGGGTGGTACAAGAGGTGACATGATGCTCAACGCAGAATTCCCGTATCAGCTTCTTCACCTCTCTATTGATGAAACGACCACCCCCATCTGATCTAAGATTTTTGGGTATCTCAAACCATGCAATGATGTTTTCCTTCAGTAATTGATAGACGGTGTGACTGTCGGCGACTTAATTTGGGAATGCCTCCACCCAACAGCTCACGTAATCGACAATAATCAGAATATATTCAAAACCATGACTGTTGGGGAACATGCCGATGAAATTAGTTCCCCGCATGTCAAACAAGTCTGAAATCTAAATGTACTTCAGGGGCATCGTGTCTCTCATTCCAATAGTGTTGTGCAGTCTCTAACAGTCAGTGCAATATTTAATAAAGTCTTCTGCATCTTTGAATAGTGGCCACCAAAGGCCGCATTGTAGAACTTTTGCTGTCGTTCTTCTTCCAGAGTGGTGTCCTCCTGATTCTATGACATGGCAATGCTCGCGGAAACTTTGGACTTCCTCTTGAGGAATGCACCTCCTCCATATGCAATTTCCCCCCTCACAAAAGAGATAAGGATCCTCCCACTAATAGAAATGAATATCCGATAAGAATTTGTCGACTTTCAGCTTCGTCCAATCTTGTGGAGTTTTCTTAGATACAAGATAATTTACAATATCAGCGAAGTAGGGGAGCGAGGTAATTGACAAGATTTCTTCATTTGGGAAAGTTTTCATCATTGACAATAAGCTCTACTCAGGAGTATCCGACTTTGGTAATCTTGATAAGTGATTTGCAACCACATTTTTAACTCCCGATTTATCACGGATTTCAAGGTCAAATTCCTAAAACAGAATGATCCATTTGATAAGTCTGAAGGATATGGTAAGATCCTTAATCACATCACAAAAGTGTGAGGATCACATCTTATGCGATCGGGAGTGACTAGTCGCACTAGTTGCTTGAGACAACGAGATTTAAAAAAAATCATGCGATGAAACCACATGGTCCAAGAACACTTCTTGGATCGTTTCATCTAAACCACAAACAAATATTACGGTTACCTCTTGAAGCGTGGTTGCAATCAAGTCTCTAAACGAAGAGACCTCCCGTCTCAAGTCCGATCAGACGGAGGAGACGCTTGCGAGCGCGTTGATGAAACGCATGCTCCTCGCAATCCATGTTGTTGATCCAAGCGACCAATCTCCTGATCTCCTCATACGAGATATGACGTCTTCTTCATGAGTGAGGCGCACCAAAGAAGACAGATATCCACGAGCAAACAATCCAGCGGCATAACGGTGATGCTGTGGTGATGGCGATTCTCTCTAGGGCTCCATGGTGGACGACCACAATGAGAGAGGGCGAGAGAGAGAGGGTTGACGTGTAGAGAGAGAGAGAGAGAGAGGGAGAGAGCCGTATGTTCTCATTGTAACTTTGAAGAGCAAGGGGAGCCCCTTCTTATATAGTATTTTGGGAGTCCAATGATCAAAATCCATTGACTACACGAAATCAATGGATGAGACTGATTTGTACTTCTTTCAATGACCAAGATTTTGTTGTGAAAAATACAACAATTAATTTAATTTATATTAAATATATATCAATAATTAATCCTAAAGTAAATCAATCAAGCATTGAGATTATGGAATAGAGATTGCCTCCTTCCATTAAGAGGAGTGGCCGATCACCCTTTCCCAATGGGAATTGGTGGCCATCCACTCTCCCAATTAGGAATGGGACAATCTCATGTAATCAATGAGATTACATTATTCCATGGAATTCTCCAAGATTTACAACAACACTTGTTGTAACTTATTCTACAAAAATAATTCATAATTATTTTGTGAATATTGCAATCTTGTCAATGGAAAATTGTGAATCACATTCCCTACCCAAAATAAAATGTAAGTTGTATTTTCAATTAATTATCTTGATGCAGGTCCTCTGCATAGGAATAGAGATTCGAAGGTGTTAGATAAGTTAGGTCAAATAATTAATTTAACGAGATTGAGATAACCAAATACCTATGTCGTATGTTGTCACGATATAGGCACTCATCCTCTGACCAGAGACAGATGTGTTACTATATGACCTAATCAAGATCTATACACCGGCGTGCTGGTATGCATACAAGGGCATATGAGTACGATCTCTCAAAGGGATCATACAGGTTAATTTACTGAATCGAAAGACATGAGCTCACTCATGAGATATTGGGAAGAATCAAATCCCATGCACGTTCATCTTGCTTTGACTGAGTTTGTAGGTTTGATATATACTTTCGGAAAGTATATGATCAATATCTAGGTATGATATATGCTTTTGGAAAGTACATGATCGATACTGACTCCCAATGATCGAATGAGAAACTTAATGATAAAACCCTGAAGGTGACAGTCTAAAATAGATCTAAAACTTCGAGTCTATTTTGGGTCTTCCAGTATGCAGGATGTACAGGTATTAGGAAAACCTGAGGGTATTGTGATCATAAACGATTGTATAACCATGACACTTCCATTCCTAGGGAGTGATGAAACATGTCGGGATTTTAGTGACTCCTCTTAGTAGATAAGTGATCTGATCTTGGTATAAATGTTGTACATTGATCAGAATGTGATTCAGATGCAATGAGAAGATTATATTTTTGGTCTTGATTTAATCAAGTATCTATGCAAGGTCCATACGATCTGGATTTGAGATGTGATCTCAATATCCAAGTCATTGTACGTGGAACAATACAATCTTCATGTCCTTATCTCCGAGTATTCGCAGAGAAAGCGCATTATCCTTGAAAGAGTTTAAGGATAAATTCATTGTCGATATATGTATCCAAGCATTGAGAAAATTGACTACTAAATGTGATTTGAATATCATGAATAATATGAATTTGATTCATATTACAAGGAGAGTTATCTAATACTCTTCTGTTGGCGTCGCTATAGAATCTTCTAGGCTTCTATTGGCATCGCAAAAGACCTGCAGAGTAGAAGGGACGGTTACAACCGCCCCTACATACAAACGTATGCGACGGGGATAACCGTCCCCAAAAGTTTTCTGGGGCCGTCTCAAAATGTTGATGACCATTAGGGACGGTTGTTAACCGTCGCTAATACAAAAGGTTGTAGGGACGGTTGCACCCGTCCCTAATAGTAATCGTGTAAGGGACGGTTACAACCGTCCCTAATGGTTAATTAAATGAGACGGTTGTCAGAAGCGTCCCATTTAGTCAAATGAGATGGTGGCTGAAGGGACAGTTTAAAAACAGTCCCCTTTGATCAAAGGGGACGGTTTTACAGACAAAGAGGACGGTCTTTGACCGTCCCCTTAGACCCACCCGCCTGTAGTGATAATTAAATGTGATTTAATTATAAAAAATGTAAATAATGTGAATGTGATTCATATTATTTAGGCACATGAGAATAGAGATCCAAGATGATAAGAGAGAGCTATTTGTAAAAAAAACATTTACAAATTAAATGTTGATGTGAATTGGATTTCGGTTAGATATCAACCTTTATAGAAAGGATTGCCATCTCCTTCTCAACTAGAGATCATCTCTTAATAATCATTCGACGGTGCTTGATGAGTCCTCACTCTAACTCTTTAGATATCATCAAAGCACCATCCTCTATGATTCAATAATTGAATCAATAGTTGTATGATTATTAAGATGGCCATGGTACATAACCCTAATTGTACTAAGGACCTATTATGCAAATTAGTTATTCTTCATATCAGGTAAGGGGATGATATTTGCAATAACATTTATTAATGGCTCATCGTGGGCTCGTATGTCCAACAATCTTCCACTAGCCCAACGAGCCATTAATGGGCTAATCTTTAAACCCACACTCACGTAACAATCATAGGCTATTTAGAAAATAGCTAGGTAAGCTGATCAATCACTCTATTTCCGAGAGACTACACCAAGTCCTCTTACGACACTTGCATATCTCCTAGTAACAGTGCTCACATCCAATTCGAATGTTGTTTCTTATGCAACCAGTACTCAATAGTTAGTTATAGTGTCCTTAACACTACAACTCAATAATTATTATAACCAGTATGTAATTTCTATTATCCTTATCAAAATACCCTTATTCCTGGAGATCTCTATCTCCTAAGGTATCCGTAGTTAAGTCCTTTTTAGATCTCTATCTATAAAGTCTTAATTTCTTGAAGATAGGACTTTGAGATCACTATCTCAAAAGTCCTGTCATCTTTGAAGATATTGTTATTACCGCAATTAAGTGTTTTATCTCCATAGTAGCATTAGTAACAGTTTACTACTCCCTCTACATGGCAGGCATCTGGCTTTTGTACCCATTTAGCATACACCTGGCTTTTCATAATTGATGCACAAGGGCAAACAGTTTTAGCATTCACTTCATCAACTCTTTGAGGTGCTATTCCTTTAGATAGGTCAACGCAATATCCTGAGGGAAAGAAGCCTTTCTTGGAATTTTCCAGAAAATAGAAATGCCCAAGGTGTACCACTAAAGTGATGGTCCCAATACTCTCTTTTCTTTGCTTCTGAACAACTTCAGAACTAAGATCTAAGAGGTATCCTTGAGATCATATCTCATGGTATGGAATAGCCATACTATAAAACACTTATTATTATCCTTATATCATTCTAAATGATTAGGATATCATCTACATTTAGCACGATGAACACAATAGCGCTCCCACTAAGCTTTACATGGTTCATCAAATCATAACATTTATAATTTCATCAAATCTAGTGTTCCAACTTCAAGAAGCTTATTTGAATCTATAGATGGAGTTCTTCAGCTTGTACACCTTGCTTTCCTCAACCATGAAGCCCCGGGGCTACTTCATGTGAATATCCTCAGAGAGGTATTCATGGAGGAATGCAATATTGACTTCCATCTTGAAGATGCCAAAGTCAAGTTGTGTAGCTATAGTTAGCAATATTATGATGGGTTTAAGCATTGTCACTGAAGAGCAAGTCTCATCGCAAGCGATGTCTTCTCTTCGGTGTGTAGCTCATAGCTACGAGCTGTGCTTTGAAGGTCTCTACCTTCTCATTAGGTTCTCTCTTTCTCTTGAAGATCCATTTACACCTATTGGGTCTTACCTTATAGGTGGATCCTTGAGGGTCGATATACAACACTTGTATATGAATTCTACTTCAAACTTTATCGCTAACATCCATCTTTCCATGTCATGACCTTTACAAGCTTCATCACATGAAGTCAGATCATTGTCAGACTTAACTGACACATGGAATCCATCCTCAAATTTATTTGAAGAGGTATTAGTCTTTCATCTTTAATTGTCCTTTTAGTTTCCAATTTCACGAGCCTCATTATCTTCTCAAGATTCAATAAGTTCCTTTACTTCATTTTCATCTTGATTCTTAAGAGAGTCATTCTCTAGGAATCATATCATTAGAGATGTAATCTTTAAGAATCTCAAGGTCATAAAGTAGGTATCTTATACCATCCTTTATATTCCTAATGAAGTAGCACTCTCTTGTGCCAGATTCCAGCTAATTTGCATGAAACCTTACTAAGGATATACATTGTAGTCTCTACTATATATATACCTTGGAAACTAAGAGGTAATCATGCTAATACTAATCATCGATCAAATCATGTCACACATGATTCAATTGTATCTCCCTACAACTCTCTTGAGTTTAGGTGCATTAGGAGGATTGAGATAGGAATGATATTCCTGTCTCCATAAGGTATTCCTTGAATTCATCTAATAGGTACTTGCTACCTAGGTTAGATCAAATCCATTTCATCTTCCTTTAAACTTTGGTTCTAAACCAAAATTATGAAATCTTTGAACATGTCAGAGCTTTCTTAGGTGAAGGGAAGAAATCTCATATCACAAATAATCATCGAATGATATCACATATCATCAATGTTTATTATGATACATACATCAATATGCATGAGATCTTGAATACCATGGCATCTAACACCATTCCAAGAGAAGGGTGCATTGGACATTTTCTACTTTGAATACAATTTTCAAAAGCATGTAAGATTTGAAATTTCAACTATTCTAAAGTTTCATCTCTTACTAGTCTATTGATCTCATCAACAAACTTATGTCCAAGGTTTGAAGCCAGACTATTGTCAAATAATCTTCATCCACTTATTGATCTTTTAAGGTTTAATTTTCAGTATTAGAAATGTTAATGAACCAATTTTATAATTTAGTAGATTCCTTCAGATGTCAGATTACTATCTGAAACATATCCATCATATCTCTTTATGATAGGTCTATTCCAGAATTCATGTTTATTTCCAACATTTAGAAATAAACAATGAGTGTATTATAATATCTAGGCCATCGAGACATTCTCTAAGACTAAGGGCTCTCCCACTGAAAATGAGAAGTATATTTATCCAATGGAGATTATTGCAACAATTGCATCAATATCCATGTAGATGACTATTAATCCGTAAGATCAAATCTTCCAATCTTATAAAAATATATGCAACCAATTGCAAGTGTTATTAGAAGAATGAGATACAATTATTAAATTTCGATCTTATCGAATAAGAAAGTCAATTTCAATGATTAAATGTAGATATAGATTATCCCGATGCACTATTTGGTCCCTTCTCTAAGGGTTCGTTTGGTTGCAGGGTTGGGTAGGGTTGGGTACTATTCGTAGGGCTGGGTGAATAGTAAACTGTGAGGAGGGGGTACCCCTGTGAATAGTTCCCAACCCAACCCAACCCTGCCCAACCCTGCAACCAAACGAACCCTAAGGATCCTTGATAGACATGATAGTCATACTATCGATACATCGAATTATTACAGTATTGGCATTCATCCGACTCTTTGGATGTCATATGGAAGTCACAAAAGTGCAGTCAACTCTTTGACCTTCCTTCTTACTTGGGCCATACCCATGCTTCCACTGCGCTCCCTTCATCTGTAAATAACCATTGCTTAAGATGAAGAATCTCTTATGTTGAATTCAAAGGATTTCAATATAAGAGTATTTCAACATTTATACATGCTTCATTCAATTCATATAATATGAATATTATAAAGCTTCATGAATGACTTGAGTGTAGATAGTAGAATGATGACACTCATCGTATCTACATCCATCTTAACTCTTAAAGACTTAGGTTCAGGTAGGTACTAAAAAATTTTTAATAGATCATCTCTTATAGAGCCACCATTCTGCATGATGCAGTGAACCATGTCATTCATGATTAAATGTCAAGAGCACATATGTATGCCAGAACATCTTCTTAGATTTTTATAAGGATTATTTGACAATTACGATCATCATTGGCATGTCACTTCCAAAGTACAATCGATGAGAGATCAAGACCATATAGACACACAAACCCTAGGTTGTTGTCCTATTGTCAATTTAATTGTCATTCCTCATTATTATGAGGAAACTTGGACATTGCAACCACGTAAATTATGTGTTCAACTACAAGCACAATATCTTGATCATGGATCCAATTCATGAGAATTTACTTGTTATTATTGAGTATAGTATTGAGTGGGTTTAATAAAGATTATCTGAAATAAGATAATTTGCATATATATATTACTTTGATTTAGGAATTTTTATATCAAAGTTGTCTTGCCTTGTCAACACTTAGAAATTTCATTTCCTTAATCACTTTCAATGTAAGAGATATACTTACCATTATATCTCAACAAGATCTGGGATCTCCTTCCTTATCTTTGTCACATCCCAATAATATGAGAACTTGCAACTCGGATACAAAGAAGCAGGAACTCATTCCACCTTGTAAGTCCAACTTGCATTCCCAAATCGATCTTTAACACATGGGCCCACCACCCCTAAGGTGATGTTGGCCCATCATTAATTGAACCAAACATCAATATGAATACAACTCGCTATGCACAATCCAATATGACCCCAATAATATGAGGACTTCATATTGGGGTCACTATGCATACATCCTTAATCTTTCGAGAAGCAAAGATCCCGATCCAGATGCACTTATATCTAGGATCTGTCACTTCAGACAAGAGTCTCCTACATATAATCCCTGGCGACGGAACCCTTCACCTTGACAGGAGACCATGAACGACACTTATGTGATCCTCCATATCATGTTCAATTTCTAATTAATCATTATGAATCATATTCATTGTGATTAATTATTCCAAGGGAATTAAAACTATATTCATAATATAGTATTTAAATTTTAATTGGATTCCAATCAATCTAATCATATGAAATCAATGATCCAATTAATATCCAACAAACATTCTTTATTTTTACTTGAAATATGATATTATCTATAATACGTATTATTCAAATTTTAATAATTAGAAAAATACATCATGATCTCTCTAGCATTATCCCTTCCCTACCCGCTGTCATGGCCAATACAGATGGGAGTGGGACAGACCACACATGGTGCAACCTGCTACCCTGACGCTCCCCGACCAGACACGATATCTGCCTCGGGAAAGGATAATACCAAATTGATTAATTTGTACTTGAGATGATAATATGTTTTTCAACTGAAGTTATACCATATAATAATAATCAAAACCATTTTAATTATAACAAATTCTCAATCCTATTCAAGCAACTTTGTTTGTGGGAAATAGATTGAGCAACTAATTTGTGATCTAGATCATATCTAATCAATTATTAGTTAAGGCAATGTCATTTAAGTAAGCAATTATCATCAAACATTTCTCAAATATTTATCCATAATTATTCTAGGAAATTAACCATTAATTTCTTTAATTGATTAAATGACAATCAAAAAGTTCTTGATTAGAAATGTAATTTCCAACATTGACCCTCACTTACTAAAAATTGGAATATATCAACCAATTTAAATCCAAATCATGTAAAATAGGTTTGCAAAGTTTGTTAATTCGATTTATAATAGAATCCATGATTTGCACACATTTCTAGGAATTTAAAATCAGTAATTAATTCTTTAGTTACGTCAAGATTCGCCATCCCCAAAACAGTGGATATATGTTCACTAAAATGATCATAACTCAAGCAATCGGATTCCAAATCACATAAACTCAAATCTCATGGGTTTATTATTTAATGATAAATATTATCTAAGTGATAATTTCATGTTTAAACATTTTAAACATGGCATAAAAAAATTCACAAAACTGAGCTGCGTGAATGAAATGCGGTAAATATTTCGCAAACCCTAATGAGCCCAAGTCATCCTACGTTTATGGATCGAATCCGAAACTTCTAACCTATGGCTATGATACAACTTGAAGGATATGGTAAGATCCTTAAACACATCATGGAAGCGTGAGGATCACATCTTTTGCGATCGGGAGTGACTAGTCGCACTGGTTACTCGAGGCAGTAGAATTTAAAAAAACTTTTTCATGCGATGAAATCACATGATCCGACAACACTTCTCAGATCATTTTATCTACACCACAAACAAGTATTAGGGTTACCTCTTGAAGCATAGTTGTGATCGAGTCTCTAAACAAAGAGACATCCTATCTCAAGTTCGATTCGATGGAGGAGACGCTTGCGAGCACGTTGATGAAACATGTGCTCCTCGTAATCCATGTTTTTATGATCCAAGCAACGAATCTCCTGATCTCCTCAAACAAGATAGGACATCTTCTTAACAAGTGAGGCACACCGAAGGAGACGGAGATCCACGAGCAAACAATCCGCCATCATAATGGTGATGCTGCGACGATGGCGATTCTCTCTAGGGCTCCATGGTGGACAACCATAATGAGAGAGGGAGAGAGAGATAGAGATGGTTGACGTGTAGAGAGAGAGATGGAAAGAGCCTTATGTTCTCATTGTAACTTTGAAGAGCAAGGGGTGCCTCTTCTTATATAGTATTGGGAGTCCATGGATCACAATCCATGGACTACACAAAATCAATGGATGAGATTGATTTGTGCTTCTTTAAATGGCCAAGATTTTGTTATAAAAAACACAACAACATTTAATTTAATTTAGATTATATATATATATATCAATAATTAATCCCAAATTAAATCAATCAAGCATGGAGATTATGGAATGGAGATTGCCTCCGTCCATTAAGATGAGTGGACGACCACCCTTTCATAATGGGATTTGGTTGCCATCCACTCTCCCAATTAGTAATGGGACAATCTCATGTAATCTCATGAGATTACAATTTTCCATGGAAATATCCAAGATTTACAACAACACTTGTTGTAAATTATTCTACAAAAATAATTCATAATTATTTTTTGAATATTGCAATCTTCTCATTGGAAAATTGTGAATCACATTCACAACCCAAAATAAGATGTAAATTATTTTTTCAATTAATTGTCTAATGTGAATCCAATTCACATCAATATTTAATTTGTAAATGTTTTTTTACAAATAGCTCTCTCTTATATATTATAAATCACATTTATAATATGTATGATTAACATGGATAGTTCTATCCGCATTATTCATATCTATGATAATTAAATCACATTTAATCATCTTGGATCTCTATTCTCATGTGCCTAAATAATATGAATCACAATCACATTATTTACACCATTGATAATTAAATCATATTTAATTATCTTAGATAATTATCCTTGTAATATGAATCAAATTCATATTATTCATGATAATCAAATCACATTTAGTTATCAATTTTCTCGATGCTTGGTTACATATATCAATAATGAAATTATCCTTGAACTTTTTCAAGTATAATGCACTTTCTCCACGAATACTTGGAGATAAGGACATGGTAATTGTATTGTTCCACATATAGTAACTTGTATATTGAGATCACATCTCAAATCCAGATCCTATGAACCTCTCATAGATGCTTGATTAAATCAAGGCCGCAAATATAATCTTCTCATTGCATCTGAATCACATTCAGATCAATGTCCAACATTTGGACAAAGATCATATTACTTCTCTATTAAGAGGAGTCATTAAAATCCAGACTCGTTTCATCACTCCCTAGGAATGGAAGCGTCATGGTTATACAATCGTTTATGATCACATCATCCTAAGGTATTCCTAATACCTGTACATCCTGTACACTGGAAGACCCAGAATAGACTCGATGTTTTAGATCTCTTTTAGACTGTCACCTTTAGGGTTTTATCATTAAGTTTCTTATTCGATCATTGGGAGTCGTGTCGATCATATACTTTCCAAAAGCATATATCATGCCCCGATATTTGATCATATACTTTCCAAAATATATATCAAACCTACAATTCAGTCAAGCTTCCAAAGCGAGATGACCGTGCACAGAAGTTGATTCTTCCCAATATCTCATGAGTGAGCTCATGTCTTCTAGTTCAGTAAATGAACCTGTATGATCCCTTTAAGAGATTATATTGCTCATATGCCCTTATATGCACATTAGCACACTGGTATATAGATCTTGATTAGGTCATCAACCTATTGGTCTGTCAAATGTACATACTTAGGCATATAGTAACACATCTCTCTCCGATCAGAGGATGCATGCCTATATCATGATAGCATATGACATAGGTCTTTGGTTATCTCGATCTCGTTAAATCAACTACTTTACCTAACTTATATAACACCTCCGAATCTCCATTCCTATGTAGAGGACTTGCATCAAGAGGTTGGTTAGATATCAGCCTTTAGAGAAAGGATTGCCATCTCCTTCTCAAGCTAGATATCATCTCTTAATATTCATTTGACGATGCTTCATGAGTCCTTAATCTAGCTCTTTAGATATTCATCCAAGCACCAGTCTCTATGACTCAATAATTGAATCAATAGTTGTATGATCATTAAGATGGCCATGGTACATAACCCTAATTGTACTAAGGACCTATTATGAAAATTAGTTATTCTTCATTTCAGATCAGAGAATGATATTTGCAATATTACATAATGGCTTATCGTGAGCTCGTATGTCCAACAAAGTCTTGGTTTGACATCCTTCTTGGCTAGCAAGTACTTGATGGTAGAGTGGTATGTGTACACTATCACTTTGGATCCACGCATGTGGGATCTAAATTTCTCGTGGGAGAAGATGATTGCTAGCAGCTCTTTTTCAATGATAGTGTAGTTTTTCTGAGCTTCATCTTGAGTCCTGCTAGCATCTTGAATTGTAAATGGCGGATTATCTCTTCGTTGTCCTAGAACCGCTCCAATGGCATAATCTGATGCATCTGCCATGATCTCAAATGAGAGAGACCAGTCTGGTGGTTGTAGGACAAGGACCTCAGTGATCAGTTCTTTCAGTTGAGTGAATGTCTGGAAGACTCTATTATCAATGGTAAATAAAATCTACCTCCTTGCACATAAGCTCGATCAACATACATGTGATTTTACTGAAATCTTAGATGAATCGTCGATAGAAATCGACCTTCCCTATAAATGATCTGACTTGCTTTAGATTTGTAGGTGGCTTGATTTTGGAAATGACGTCCACCTTCACATGGTATACCTCCATGCCATGTTTAGATATGACATGGCCTAACACAATACCCTCTATCACCATAAAATGGCTCTTCTCCCACGAGAACGTAAGGTTCATTTCACAACATCTCTTCGATACCTAGTCTAGATAAGTAAGGTATTGATTGAAGTTGTCTCCGTAGATCGAGAATTCATCCATTAAAACCTCAAGAAAACTTCAAACCATGTCTACGAATACAACCAACATCCATTGCTGAAATGTCGCCAGAGAATTGCATAGATCGAATGACATTTTGCGGAAGGTGTAGGTCCCAAATGGTTAGGTGAAGGATGTTTTCTCTTGATCTTCAGGAGCTATAGCAACTTGGTCTAACTAGAGTATCCATCCAAGAAACATAAATACTCCTTCGTGGCTAATCGCTCAACGATCTGTGATGAATGGGAGTGGGAAATGGTCTTTCTTGGCCTCTAGATTTATGCTTCTGAAGTCCACACAGATGATGAGCGGCCGAGAGACACGGGTTAAGAGATCAGATAAGAAAAGGGTCGTTGCGACCTGGATCACAAGGCTAAGCTCAACAAGAAAAAGAGAAGAGAGCCACTCAAATAAGATCAAAAGATAAATCAATCAAGCACACAAAATAATGTTAGCAGTCTCTGCTATTTATTTTAACCTGGTATAGCAACCAGGGTCGAACACAAGGAGCACAGAAATGTACGAAATAGTCAAAATTCAGAAAATAAAAAAAATTATTATTTTTAATTTTGCAAATTTTTATGTTTAAAATTAATAAACAAAATAGGAAAACAAGAAAAAAAAGCAAACAACAAGATTTTTGAATTTTATTTAAGGATACAAATGCTCAAAAATTAAGAATAAAAATATTTTTGGGTTTTTCAAATATTAAAGTATTTTGGTAATTTTGTGGGGGTTTTTCTGTTTTTTTTGTGATTTTATAAAAATCAAACAAGGGCCAAAAATAAAAACAGTGCACAACCGGGACAATAATGCAAGTTAAAAATAACTAAAATGATCTAAAGTCCAGGTTATGATTTTCATGATATAATATATATAAAGAGCTACACACATGAACTAAAATTGTATTTTTTTTTCTAGAATTTTTTTATGGTTTTTAGAAGTTTTTAAGTCTTCTGTAATTTTTAAGGTTACATGAGGGTTTTTAAAATAAAAATCGTACTGCAGATAAAGCACACAAAAATACACAATCATAAATTTTTATAAATTTTTAAAGTTATTTTTCGAATTTTTTATGTATTTTCTAAAACAGATAGTACACTTTTAAGGGGTTTTTTATTTTTAGAAAATAATAAATGATACTGAATTAATTCCAAAAATTCACAATAAATATTACCTAGTAGTAGGTGCTAACAATAATATTTAAAGGATTTTTGGACTTAATTTGGTATTTATTTAATTAAAAAAAGACAGAAAATTTAAAGGGACCTACTTGTAATTAAAATAAATCTTTTGACCAAACAATAAAACACATGAAAAGCCTAGGGAGAAAGTTGCAAATTGTCTAGAGAAATTACACATATGCTCAATAAACTACGCACACAAGTATAAATGCAAATATGAAAAAGTTTTCATTCAAAACATAACATATATAAAGTCCAGGACAGATCATACAAAAATACCAGAAAAGCACGTGAATATTCACGTGAGTTCACACAGACTGGACTAAAATGCAAATAATGAAAACAATAAGGGTCTAACTGCAAATATCGAAACTAGTTTAAAATACGACAAATATTTATAGGACTAACTAGAAAACATGAAACAGAGAGGGGCCTAAGAGCAGTTTACCCCTTTTATTAAGCACGATCTAATGGTCGATGGCGATCCACTTATGGATGAACGATCGAGGGTCTCCCGATGATGGACAACGAAGATCAGAACTGGGGGAGACCTCGATCGAACGGTGGAGAATGCGTCTGGATGAACTGGGAAGAACTCACCTCCAGTGAGCTTCGATCTGCAATTCTACGCTGGTCCGGCGTCCTCACGAGCTGCTGGGATGCGGGAAATGATGACGACGATGGTCCGCAATAGTTGGTTGGATCAGAAGGGCCCAAGACCAAAGAGAAGGTCCTGGGGCATCGTAAATGTCCTGGAGCTTCCTAGAAGTACTTGCGACCTCCGGATGAGGTCTGGTCGCACGCCAACCGTACAGGAGAAGGGGTATGCTCGGAGAAGGGTGCTCCGATGAGGGTTAGAGCGCCATAGATATCAAGAACCAAGGGGGACAGTGAACAGGACAAGCCTCGCGTGGAATGGGGAATCGTCCTGCTAGGAGACTCCAATTCGACGATTGGAGTCGATGAAATGATTGCGGAGTACGCATAGAAGCAGAGTGAAGTCGGAGCGAGGTGTGTGGGTGTCGAAGTGCGGCGGAGATGTGGAATAGATAGGTGGTCGGAGGCTCTTCGACGGAGGAAAGATCGATTAAACTGGATCATGGATGGGAAATAGAGTACCTAAGGATGGTCGGAGTATGCCTGGGGGAGCGGATGTCGTCCACGGGGGTCTTGGCCTCAATAGCCGGTGCTACTAGAGGCAGAGCTCCTCACGATGGAGTTGAGGGATTCCTTACTGGACCTGGGGGCCTCTACGCTCAAAAAGTGCCCTCGCCCTCGCCGTCTCATGCTGTCACTCTGGAAAAGGAAGGACGGGTGCAACGGAAGAGGTGGTGTAGCCAAAGGTGGTGAAAATAGAGGGGAAGTTATATGCTATATAGACGTGCAGGTCCGAGAAGATGGGGGTCCAGCTTGCGAATCGAGGCACAGATCGAGAGGAAAAGTAGCGGGCAGAGATTAGGGATATGCGCTCTCGAATCAAAGCAAAATATCGGGTAGAGTGGTGATCGGATCAGGTTGCTAAAAATGGGAGAAAATCAGGGCAACTCGACTCGGGCAGAAAAGGGTATAGGTGGGACCAGTTGACCTTGGTCAACAAACCGAGGTGGACCAATCAGAGGTCGTCGGGGATGAGGATAAAATAGACTACAGAACAAAACCTAGAGAAGAAAATAAAGAAAGTTATAAAAATAATAAATGAATTTAAATTAAAAATAATAATTGAATTTAAATTAAAAAGTGTATAAAACAAAAAATGTTTATTATTTTTCAAAGAATTTTTCTTTGATTTTTAATTATTCTTATGAAGAATAAATTAGTGTATATATAATATATAATATTATGTACATGTATAATATACCTATGTATTATGTACAAGTATTTTTGTTTTTTTATTTTTACACAAATATCCTTATTTTGTATTTTATTTATTTACAACTTATTTTTATGAATATAAAATAATTTTTATTTTGTTTTTGTACATTATTTGGTGACACATAATAAATAGAGGGAGTGATATATATACATGTGTTTTGTACAATGAAAGATTTTATTGTTATTTTTAATTTAATTTTTCTGATTTTTATTTTATTTTTATATTATTTATAGAGATATATACCAGGGGTAAAAATAACAGTTTAATTTTATTTTGTTACAAATAATTATCTACAAATATAATAGTATGTATAACACAAAGTTGACCCTATCTCTCTCTACTTATTTTATTTTGCGATCAGCTAGAGGCTTGACCTTCTCTTGGGGTTTGGGTCACTCTGTATTTATTCTAAATACCTCCTTCCTTTTTCTTTTTCTTTATTCTTTTATTTTTGCACAAAAACATGCTAATTATGAAATATTAACAGATGCTTGTTGAATTCTAAGTTATTATTTTTACAAGTATTTACATGTTGCTTTGCTAAGATAAATAGCTAAAATAAAAGAATAAAGAGTGAGAATCAGGGATTCATCACCCCCCTATACTTTACCTTTGCTAGTCCCTTAGCAAACGCTTATTTGAAAAAGAAGTGAAAAGAAAAGAAAAGAAAAAGAAGGAGAATCAAGGTTGATTATTAAACTTATTTTCATTAAATTGAAGTATGGAGCTCAGTCAGACCTTTGGATTATTAGTTTATCGGAACCTTATTGGGGTATAGGTTTAAGACTCAACAACCTTTAAGTTCCACCATTCTATGGTCAAAACTCCTCAATAATCCAGATCAGAACAAGTCTACATACACAAACTCTAATGACCATGCGTCTTTCATTGTACTGTGTTAGTGATATGTAGCTCCCCACCTCAGAAATGACAAAGAAATAGCCTCCCACAACAAGGTAACTCTAATTCCTCAGTCTAGCAGCTCTTTCCTCGAGGAGAGGGGTATTCCCTTCTAAGTTCAAGTAAAACCGGCTCAAGAAGAGGGGGAAAGAAGAGAATGGACCGTGGCCAGTGTAGCCACGTATCCTTGGGAGCCCAACCAGTATAGCTAAGTCTCCCGCTGTAAGTTTCATGAGATGAGAAGGTGTAATACATAAGCTTTGCTTTATTTGGCTATATACACTACGACGGTCATTTTATTTTCTATCAGGACCGCCACCTTTTTTGGAGTTTTTCTTTCTTTTGCACATTTTTTTGATGTGCATATGTACAACATATCTACATGGTGCAACATATATACATAAGGACCTTATCTTCTTGAGACAGTAGACTATCCATCTTTTGAAGCATTATTACAACCCACAACTCCTGTCTTTAGACCTCAACACCGCTAGACCAAGTTGAGACACGCTTCCCTCCCTAAAGGAAGACGAGAGGTTCTGCCTAGAAGTACTACCCTCGTATGCTACCCGAAGCCAAAGGAAACTTCCTCCTCACCACCTCATCCGTATGGAGCTGAGTGTAAGGTGCTGGTCAAAGTAAAGCCATTGTCTGTGAGAGTCATGTGTGCATTGCTAAGTGTTCTATTTAGGCTCATCAAGATGACATGTGAAAATAACCTAGTGGACTCAAAGAATTAAGTCACTAATGGACCTGAAAAGTCTTAACCCCAAATCCTATAAGGTTCCGCTGAGAGTTACGTGGATTAACGTCTTAACCAAGTTCCATTTTCCAATTTAATTCCATACTAGTTTAAATGTCAACTATGATTCAGAAAAATATACAAAAATATGTACAAAACTAGTTTTTAATGCTTTTTTCAAACTATGCAAAATTTTTGAAAATGTTTGAATGTAAGGATGAAGATAGAAGTTTTGCAAACTATATACAAACATTTACAAACTGGTTTTTGCAAGCTTTTTATTTTTTAAAATTTTTTCAAACATTTTGTACCATATACATAATTTTGATACAAAAATATTTACAAAAGTTTTTACAATCAAAATATTTTTACTAACATTTATACAAAAATAATTTTTACAAATAGCTATTTACAGACATGTATGTGCACTAAAGAATTTTATGTGCAGGAAAAATGTTAAAAATTTTGTGATTTTTAGCTTGTGGTTTTTAGCCATTTTATTTATTAATACACTCACACAAAGTACGAGTTATGGCTAAAGTATATATACAATATATACGACACCTCCCTATACTTAGCTCGAACGACGTCCTCAGAGTGATCAAAGAGCGATGAAGAAGACATAACTCGTGCTGAGTATTAGGAAGTGAAAGGAAAGGCTATATTACAACGACGAATGGAAGAATAAAATCAATAGAAGTTAGTGATCCCCCTATACTTAGGATCAAGTAATCCTAAGTATAGCAGTCTGTACACAAAGGGAAAATCGAGGGTTAGAATGTACAGAGTCTACCTCTCCTATACTTAGGGTAAAATATCCCCAAGTATAGGCAACAAAACAGAGGTAAAAAGAAACAAACAAATAATCACAAGTCTGACACCCCCTATAGTTAGGGTAAGGTACACCCTAAGTATAGCATAATCATGAGATGGAGATGGGGTGTTAGACAAACAAATGTGCGATATGGACAACTGGATCTATACAACTGCGGGAGAAAGTTATAATCAGGCATGAGATGCAAATGATGTGAGTCAAAGACCACATCTCATGCAAAATGAATAGGGGCGACATCAACGATCAGAGGATCATGATCAAGATACAACTTCAGGCGTTGACCGTTAACTCAAAAGGTGGACTCAAATGACATCTTGGATATATCAATGTTGCCATTGTCATGCACCTTTCGGACCAAGTATGGTCCCTTACATTTGCTATGCAACTTCCCTGGAAATAGTCTCAACCTGGCATCGAATATCCATACTCGCTGGTTCGGCTCAAACTGCTTATGACTGATATGAGAATCATGCCATATCTTTACTCGCTCCTTATACTGTAGGCTAATCGAGAAGATTCTATCTCTAAGCTCCTCCAGGGCTGCCAACTCTGCCTTCCTCTGATCTCCTATTCTCTCTATATCCAATAATATCTCAGTGACAACCCATAGTGACTTGTTCTTTATCTCCACAGGTAAATGACATGGCTTGCCATAAACGAGATAAAGGGAGACATACCTAAAGGTGTCTTGAAGGAAGTCTAATAGGCCCACAAGACCGAGTCCAAAAGCTGTGACCAATCCTTTCAGTCTGGGCGGACGACCTTCTACAATATCATCTTGATCACCGTGTTCGATACTTCAGCAAGATCATTGGTCTGAGGATGATATGGAGTGGCAACTCGATGATCTATGCTGAACTCGTTAGCAAGGGCCTTTACCTTGTCATTGATAAAATGAGACCACCCATCAGATATCAAAACTCTAGGCACTCTGAATCGTGAAATGATATTCTTCCTAAAAAACCGGCAAATAGTTTTAGCATCTGCAGTTCAGGTGGGAATGGCCTCAACCCAACGACTCACATAATCAACAACCAATAGAATGTAATCGAATCCTGATTCTTAGGGAATGGACCCATGAAATCAATGCTCCATGCATCAAAAACTTCACAGAAGTGAATGCGCTACATTGGCATCATATCACGCTATCCACAGGTGCCCATCCTCCGACAGTCAGTACACCTCTTCAGGAATTCATCAGAATCATTGAAGAGAGTAAGCAACCATAGGCCGGATTGGAGCAATTTCTGTGTTGTTCTCCTCCCAGAATGATGTCCTCCTGCTCAAGATTGTGGCAGCAGGTGAGGACGCTATGGTGCTCCTCCTGAGGAATGCACTAGCGCCAGACGCTATCCCCTCCTTCATCATAAAGGATGGGATCTTCCCAATGGTAGGACTTGGCCTTCACAAGGAAGGTCTCAAGTCAATATCTGGGCCAACCTTGTGGAACTTTCTTTGCGACAAGATAGTTCACAATGTCGGCGTACCATGGAAGCGAGGCGATAGCAAGGATCACCTCATATGGGAAGATCTCTGTAATAGGTGTTGTTTGCTCTGAATCCTCAAGGTTTTCCAATCGGGAGAGATGATCTGCCACCACATTCTTAACTCCAGGCTTATCCTTAATCTCAATATCAAACTCCTGGAGTAGAAGGATCCATCTGGTTAATCTAGATTTGGCATCCTTCTTTGCCATGATGTACCTGATGGTGGTATGATCAGTGTAAATAGTCACTCTTGATCCAAGAATATAACATCTAAACTTGTCCAAGGCAAAAACTACGACTAGCATCTCTTTCTCGGTAACAATGCAGTTCCGTTGGGTGGCATCCAATGTACGTATAGCGTAGTGAATGGCATAAGGTCGTCCCTCCTCAATCCTAGCACAACCCCTATGGTAAAATCAGAAGCATCCGTCATGATCTTGAATGGGAGTGACCAACAGGAGCCTCAACAACTAGATTCTTGAGAGTCTCAAACAACGCAAGACACTTATCATCTACAATGAAATCGGTGTCTTTCATCAGCAGATCAGTAAGTAGTCAGGTAATCCGATTGTAGTTCTGAATAAACCATCAGTAGAAACTCACATGCCCCAGAAAAGATCGCAACTACCGCAGGTTAGACGGTGGACTGAGTTTCCTAATGATATCCACCTTGGACAGATCAACCTCCACGCCTCTGTTGGAGATGATATGGCCAAGCACCGTCCCCTGAATCACCATGAAGTGACTCTTCTCCCAAGATAAAACAAGATGGACCTCGATACAATGCTGAAGCACACGGTCTAGGCAGTTAGGACAAGCATCAAACTCATCGCTGCAGACCGATAAATCATCCACGGAGACCTCCAAGCAATCACCCACCATGTCCGAGAAGATGGACAACATGCACCTTTGGAATGTCGCTGGGGTGTTACATAGATGAAAGGGCATCTGTCTGAAACCATAAGTCCTAAACGGACATGTGTATGTCATTTTGTCCTGGTCTTCAGGCGCTATGGCCTCCTGATTATAACTGGAGCACCCATTAAGGAAGCAGTGATGACTCTTCACGACTAACCTCTCAATAATCAGATCAACAAAAGGCATCGAGAAATGATCCTTCTTGGTGGCCTAATTCAATCGTCTGTAGTCCACACAGACCCTCCAAGAAGTGGCTACCCGGGTAGTGATCTCCTCTCCAGACCCACTCATAACTGTAGTGATGCCCGTCTTCTTGGGCACCTTATGCAATGGACTAATCCACATGGAGTCGGAGATGGGGTTGATAAAATCGGTGCTCCACCATTTGCATATCTCTTTCATGACCACTTCTCGAAGATTCGGGTTCTTCAATATAGATATGGTGGGAGCACAGGGACAAAATTATCCCCTGGAGATCACCTACGCTCCATCCAATCGCCTTGCATTTCAATTAAAGAACCTCCATCAAACGAGATTCTTGCTCTCCAGGCAAATTCGCTGAGATAATGACTGGGTACATCTCATGCTCACCTGCAAGGAATCTATACTTCAGCGACTGTGGCAAGGGCTTCAACTCTGGGCAACTGGGAGCTAGAAAATGAGGCTTCTGGAATGTCTGCGTGAAGGAAACCAGATCTGAATGGGAGAACTCTCGCTAATCGTGAAAATATGGTGATGACGGCCCTGCTAGTGTGTCTGTAATCGCTGCCGGCTGAATCTCCACCCTAGCTATCGGCTCCGTAAGAATCAGGCAAGGTAAAAAATTATCAAACTCTGCCCAATCAATGTCTGAATCCGAGGGATCTGAATCAGAAGAGCAAGAAATGAAATCTGCTTTGTTATCCAAACCACAATCGTCTGCCTCAACTGTGTCCTCGGCCAAGAGTGTGCTATACGGGCTCTCATATGCTGGAATATGTAACTCTATAGTGCCTGAAGGTGCAACAAGAGTCTGTGAGACGGGGTCGGACAAAACTACTTCATCATCTGTGATCACAAAATCACACTCCTAGTGGACATCTTGCTCTGCCATCTTCTCTGCATCGTTAAACTACTCTGAGCAAGCTGAATCTCGCGCTCTGGTCTCATCGATCGTCTCTATTTGTACACTTTCACCCTCGACACGAAAGTATACCTTCCCACTATCATGATCGGACACCGCCTTAGATGTGGCCAAGAATGGGCGTCCTAGAATGATGGGGGTATCTATCACAGACTCAGGGATCTCCATGTCCAAAACAATGAAGTCCACGAGGAATTTCAGGCCCTGAATTGTGATGACCATGTCCTTCAACAACCCCTTCAACCTCTTGACAGATCTATAAGCAAACTAAAGGACTATCTTGCTCTATCGAGGAGGGCCAAACTCGAATCGGTCGAATAAGGCAGCCGGAAGTAGGTTGATGGAAGAGCCGTTGTCTAATAGAGTCCAATCAAATCGCTTCTCATGGATGTGGAATCTGACGTAAGGAGCTCCTACATCTGGCCTTTTGGCTCGCAAATAGTTCTGAATCACAAAGCAAGTGGCACGGATGAGCACATGGATCTCTGCATTGTGGTTCCTTCTCTTCCTACGGATGGTAGTCTTCTCTCTCAAGTTCTCTTGGAAGAGATTGAAGGATATGATAAGATCCTCAAGCGCATCACAGAAGCGTGAGCGTCGTATCGAATACGACGAGGAGCGACTAGTCCTACTAGTTGCTCGATGTAGTGGAATTTAAAAAATTTTCATACGATGAAACCACATGATCCAAGAACACTTCTCGGATCGTTTCGTCTAAACCACAAACAAGTAATAGGATTACCTCTTGAAGCGTGGTTGCGATCAAGTCTCTAAACGAAGAGACATCCTGTCTCAAGTCTGATCCGAGAGGAGACGCTTGCGAGCATGGGGATGAACCGCGTGCTTCTCGCAATCCATGTTGATGATCCAAGTGGCAAATCTTCTGATTTCGACAGACGAGATCCGATGTCTTCTTCATGAGCGAGGCGCACCGAAGGAGAAGGAGATCACGAGCAGACGATCGGGCACCATAACGACGACGCTGCGGCGATGGAGAACCTCTCTAGGGCATCCATGGTGGACGACCATGAGAGGGAGAGAGAATAGGCGTGTAGAGAGAAAGAGAGAGATGTGCTACAATAGCATGTTGTGTAAAGAGAGAGCATGGTATGCCTCTCTATTTATAGGGTTTTGGGATCCATGGATCTCAATCCATGGGATTCATAAAATCAATGGTTGAGATTGATTTATGACAATCCAATGGTCAAGATTGTTGTTGGTAAAAGCCAACAACTATTAATCTAATTTAAATCAAATATATTTGACATCTCAAATATATTTCAATCCTAAATTAGATCAAGCAATTATGGAGAGATTAGCATGGAGATCTCTGCATTAGGAGTGGTGGGGACGGCTACCAATTTCCTTGTGGAATTGGTGGTCGTCCACCATCTCTCCATGGTGGAGACAAATCTATGTAATCTCACAAGATTACATATCTCCATGAATTTCTCCCATAATTTCCAACAACTTTTTGTTGGGATTTATTCACCAAAAATAATTCACAATTAATTTTGGAAATATTGCAATCTTGACATTGGAAAATTGTGAATCACATTCACAACCCGAAACAACATATAATTTACATTATCAATTAATTACATATTGTGTATCCAATACACATAATAATTAATTAACAAATACAAATTATGATTGGCTCTCTCTAATATATTATAAATCACATTTATAAAATATTATGAATAATTGGATATTACTATCCATATTATTCTTATCCACAATAATTAAATCACATTTAATTATATTGGATAACTTATTCTCATGTTCTCTAATAATATGAATTACATTCACAATATTTACATCTCTGATGATCAAATCACATTTAATTATCTAAGATAACTCTCCTTATAATATGAATCAAATTCATATTATTCATGATAATGAAATTACATTTAATTATCCATTTTCTCAATGCTGGGATACATATATCAACAATAGAATTATCCACGAACTCTTTCAAGGATAATGCGCTTTCTCCGCGAATACTTGGAGATAAGGACAGGGCGATTGTATTGTTCCACGTATAGTGACTTGGATATTGAGAATACATCTCAAATCCAGATCTCAGGCCTCCCATAGATGCTTGATTAAATCAAGACCGCAAATCTAATCTTCTCATTGTATCTGAATCACATTCAGATCAATGTCCAACATTTGGATTAAGGTCAGATTACTTCTCTACTGAGAGGAGTCACTAAAATCCAGACCTGTTTCATCACTCCCTAGGAATGGAAGCGTCATGGTTATACAATCGTTTATGTTCACATCACCCTCAGGTATTCCCAATACATGTACATCCTGCATACTGGAAGACTCAGAATAAACCCGAAGTATTAGATCAACTTTATACTGTCTACTTCAGGGTTTTATCAGTAAGTTTCTCATTTTGATCATTGGGAGTTGGTATCGATCATATACTTTCCAAAAAACATATATCATACCTAGGTCTTGATCATATACTTTCCAAAAGTATATATCAAACCTACAAATTCAGTCAGGCTTCCAAAGCGAGACGACCGTGCGCACGGAATTTGATTCTTCCAAATATCTCATGAGTGAGCTCATGTCTTCCGGTTCAATAATGAACCTGTATGATCCATTTGAGAGATCGCATTACTCATATGCCCTTACATGCACATCAGCGCGCCGGTGTATAGACCTTGATTAGGTCATCAACCTATTGGTCTGCCAAATGTACATACTCAGACATATAGTAACACATCTGTCTCCGGTCAGAGGATGCGTGCCTATATCATAACAGCATACGATATAGGACTTTGGTTGTCTCGATCTCTTTAAGTCAACTCTTTGACCTAACTAATCTGACACCTCCGAATCTCTATTCCTATGCAGAGGACTTGCATCAAAAGGTCGGTCAGATATCAGCCTAACTGAGAAAGGATTGCCATCTCCTACTCAGGCTGGAGATCATCTCTTAACAATCATTTGACGGTGCTTGATGAGTCCTCAATCTAACTCTTTAGATATTAATCTAAGCACCAGCTTCTATGATTCAATAATTGAATCAACAGTTGTATGATCATTAAGATGGCCATGGTACATAACCCTAATTGTACTAAGGGACCTATTATGCAAATTATGTATTCTTCATTTCAGATTAGGGAATGATATTTGCAATAACATTTATTGCATAATGGCTCGCCGTGGGCTCGCATGTCCAACAATCTCCCACTAACCCAAAGAGCCATTAATGGGCTAATCATTTAAACACACACTCATGTGACAATCATAGGCTATTCAAAAAATATCTAGGTTACTATGTTCTTCAAGAGACTACGCCAAGTCCTTTTACGACATTTGCATATCCCCTAGTAACATTGCTTGCATCCAATGCAAATGCTGCATCTTATGCAACCAATACTCAATTTTGTTATAGTGTCCTTGACACTATACCTCGATGATTATTATAACCAGTATGTCCATAATCCTTATTAGAATACCTTCATTCCTGGAGATCTCTATCTCCTAAGGTATCTACAGTTAAGACCCTTATAGATCACTATCTACAAGGTCTTAAACTTTTGGAGATAAGACTTTGAGATTACTATCTCTAAGTTTCATCATCTTTGAAGATATTGTTATTACTGCAATCAAGTGTTTTTATCTCCATAGTGGAATTAGTAATAGTTTGCTACTCCCACTGCATGGCAGACATCTGGCTTTTGTACACGTCTAGCATATACCCAGCTTCTCGGAACTGATGCACAAGAGCAAGCAGTTTTAGCATTCACATCCTCAACTCTTTGAGGTGCTATCCCTTTAGATAGGTCAGTACCATATCTTAAGGGAAGGAAGCCTTTCTTGGAATTTTCTAGAAAATGGAATAAGTCCAAGGTGTACTACTAATGTGTTGGTCCCAATACCCTCTTCTCTTTGCTTCTGAACATCTTCAGAACTAGGATCTAAGAGGCATCCTTGAGATCATATCTCAAGGTATGTAACAACCAAATTACAAAACACTTACTAGTATCATCCTTAGATCATTCGAAATGATTAGGATATTATCTACATTTAGCACGATGAACACAATGGCACTCCCACTAAGCTTCACATGGTTCATCAAGATTCTATCTGAAATCATAACATTTATAATTTCATCAAATCTTATGTTCCAACTACAAGAAGCTTATTTGAGTCCAAAGATGGAGTTCTTTGGCTTGCATGCCTTGCTTTCCTCAACCATGAAGCCCTGGGGCTACTTCATATGAATATCCTCAGAGAGGTATTCATAGAGGAATGCAATCTTGACTCACATCATGAAGATATCATAGTCAAGTTGTGTAGCTATAGTTAGCAGCATTCTAATGGGTTAAAGCAAGGTCACCGGAGAGCAAGTCTCATTGCCAGCGATGTCTTCTCTTTGGTGTGTAGCTCATGGCTACGAACCGTGCTTTGAAGGTCTCTATCTTCTCATCAGGTTCCCTCTTTCTCTTGAAGATCCATTTACACCTTAATGGGTCTTACCCATATAGGTGGATCCTCGAGGGTCCATATACAACACTTGTATATGAAGTCTACATTAGACTTTTATTGCTAACATCCATCTTTCCATGTCATGATCCTCAGTAACTTCATCACATGAAGTCCGATCATTTTCTGACTTAACTGACACATGAAATACATCCTCAAACTTATTTGAAGAAGTATTAGTGTTTCATAATTAAATTATTCTTTTAGTTTCCGATTCAGGAGCCTCATTATCTTCTCAAGATTAAATGAGTTCCTTTACTTCATTTTCATCTTGATTCTTAAGAGAGTCATCCTCTAAGAATCATATTCTCAAAGATGAGATCTTCTAAGAATCTCAAGATCACAAAGTAGGTATCCAATACCATCCTTTATTTTCCTAATGAAGTAGCACTCTCTGGTGCTAGATTCCAACTTAATCACATGGAACCTTTATTAAGGATATATATAATGTAGTCTCTACCACATATATATATACTTGGAAACTAAGAGATAATTATTCTAAGATTAATCATTGATCAAATCATGATCAATTGTATCTCCCTACAACTCTATTGAGTTAAGGTCCATTAGGAGGATTGAGATAGGAATGATATTCACATCTCCATAAGGTATTTCTTAAATTCATCTAATAGGTACAAGCTACCTTGGTTAGATCAAATTTATTTCATCTTCCTTCAAACTTTAGTTCTAAACCAAAATTGTGAAATCTTTGAACATTTCAAAGGTTTCTTAGGTGAACAGAAGAAATCTCATATCATACATAATCATCAATAGATATCACATATCCATAATGTTTACTATGATATAGTTGATTCACATATATCAATATGTATGAGATCCTGAATACCTTGACATTTTACACCTTTCCCAAAGAAGGGTGTATTGGACATTTTACCTTGAATACAATATTCATAAGTATGTAAGATTTGAACCTTTAGACAATCTAAAGTTTCATCTCTTATCAGTCTATTGATCACATCAACAAATAAATGTCCAAAACATGATGCCAGATCATTACCAAATGATCTTTATCCTCCTACTGATCTTTAATGGTTTAATTTCCAGTATTTAGAAATATTAATGAACCATTCATTAATTTTCTAATTTAGTAGAGTACACTAGATTTTAGATTACTATCTGAAATATCTCCATCATAACTCTTTATGATAGGTTTATTCCAGATTTCTTGTTTATTCCCAACATTTAGAAATAAACAATGAGTGTATTCTAATATCTAGGTCATAGAGACATTCTCTAAGACTAAGGGCTCCCACTGAAAATATGAAGTCTATTCATCCAGTGGACATTGTTGCAACAATTGCGTCACTTCCAACATAGATGACTATTAAACCTTAAGATCAAATTTCTAATATTAATACATATGCAACCAATTGCAATTGTCATTAGAAAATTAAGATACAATTATTAGACTTTATCTTATCAAATAAGTAAGTCAATTTCAATGATTATATGTAGATTATTCTGATGTACTATATGATTCTTCTCTAAGGATTCTAGATAGATTTTATAGTCACACTATCAACACATCAACTTATTGCAGTATTGGAAGTCATCCAACTCTTTGGATGTCATATAGAAGTCATAGAAGTACAGTCAAATCTTTGACTTTCCTTCGTACTTGGGTCCAACCCATGCTTCCAATGTGCCCCCTTTATCTATAAGCAACCATTGCTCAAGACCAAGGATCTCTTATGTTGAAATCAAAAATTTCAATATAAGAGTATTTCAACATTATACAAGCTTCATTCAATTCATATAATATGAATAACATGAAGCATCATGAATGACCAGAGTATAGACAGTAGAATGATGACACTCATCTTATCTACATCCATCTAAACTCTTAAAATATTGGTTCAGGTAGGTATTCAAACAATTTGAATACATCATCTCTTATAGAGCCACCATTCTGCATAATGCAGAGAACCATGCCATTCATGATCATATGTCAAGAGCACATATGTATGCCAGAACATATTCTTAGATTTTTATAAGGATTATTTGATAATTACGATCATCATCGACATGTCACTTCAACAAGTACATTCGATGAGATCAAGACTTATAGAGACATACAAACCCTAGGGTTTTAGTCCTATTGTCTATTTAATTATCACTTCTCATTGTTATGAGGAAACTTGCACATTGCAATCACATACATTATATGTCCAATGGCAAGTACAATATCTAGATCATAGGTCCAATCTGTGATATTCTACTGGTTATTATTGAGTATAACATTGAGTGGGATTAAATAAGGATTATCTAAAATAAGAAATATGCATAAATATGTAATTTACTTTGATTTAGGAATTTTTATATCAAAGTTGTCTTGCCTTGTCGACACTGAAAGTTCATTCCCTTAATCACTTTCAACGTACGAGATATACTTACCATTATATCTCAGCAAGATCTGGGATCTCCTTCCTTATCTTTGTTACATCCCGATAATATGAGAATCTGCAACTCCGATAAAAAGAAGCGGGAACACATTCCGCCTTGCAAGTCCAACTTGCATCTTCCAATTCGATCTTTAATACCCGGTCCCAACACCCCTAAGGTGATGTTGACCCATCATTAATTGAACCAACCATCAACAGGAATAGAACTCGCTATGCGCAATCCAATATCGCCCCGATAATATGAGGATCTGATATTGGGGTCACTACGCATACGTCCTTACTCTTTTGAGAAGCAAAGAGCCCAATCCAGATGCACTTGCATATAGGAGCTATGACTTCGGACAGACGTCTTCTATATACAATCCCTGGCGACGGAACCCTTCGCCTTGATGGGAGACCATGGATGTCACTTATGTGATCCTCTATATCATATTCAAATTCTAATTAATTATCATGAATCATATTCACATAATTAATTCTTCCAAGGGAAATAACACATCTAATATAATAGAGTGTTTTTAATTGGATATAATTAACTTAATCATATTAAATTAATTATCAATCCAATTTAATTAATAAACTTGATTTTACTTGAATATATGGTATTATCTCAAAATACGTATTAATTCAAATTTTAATAATTAGAAAATACATCATGATCTCTCAGGCATCATTCGTTCCCTACCCGCTATCATGGCCAGTATCAGCAGGAATGGGACGGACCGCATACGTTGCAACCCACTACCCCAGCGATCCCCGACTAGACACCATATCCACCTCGGGAAAAAATAATGCCGAGTCAATCATTTTGTACTTTAGATGATCATCAGTTCTTCAACCGAATTTATACCATATAGTAATAATCAAAACATTTTTTATTATAAGGAAAATTGCTACACAAATTCCCAATCCTATTCGAGTAAGGAGTTTGATGATTGTGTTTCCAATTATGATCTAGATCAAATCTAATTAATTATTGGTTGAGGCCAAGTCAATTAAGGAAATAATCATCATCAAATATTTCTCAAATATTTTCCATAATTATTTCATGAAATTAAAAATTAATTTCACTAATTGACAATCACATGGTTCATGATTAGGAAAGTAATTTCAGCAGTGACCCCTACTTACTAAAATTAGCATATCTCAATCAATTTAAATCCAAATTAAGCAAAGTAAGTTTTCAAAGTTTGCTAATTTGATTTAAAATAGAATTGATATGATTTTCATGCATTTCAAGGCATTTTTAAACAGTAATTAACTCCTTAATTACGTTAAGATTCGCAGTTCCCATAACAGTGGATACATGTTCATTAAAACTACCATATCTAGAGCAAACGGAATCCAAATTATGTAAACTCAGATCCTATGGTTTCCTTATTTAATGGGGAACAAACTCCAAGTGTTATTTTCTGTTATTTTCGTGTTTAAACAATTTAAACAGGACCGAAGGTTTACACTAAACAGAGATGCGAAAAATGAAATGCGATAAAACTTTCGCAACCCTAACGAACCCAAGTCGCCTTCGGTTTTATGGATCGTATCTAAAACCTTCAACCCAAGGCTCTGATACCACTTGAAGGATATGATAATATCCTCAAGCGCATCACGGAAGCATGAGCGTCGTATCGAATACGACGAGGAGCGACTAGTTGCACTAGTCGCTCGATGTAGCGGAATTTAAAAAAATTTCATACGACGAAACCACATGATCCAAGAACACTTCTCGGACCGTTTAGTCTAAACCACAAATAAGTAATAGGATTACCTCTTTAAGTGTGGTTGTGATCAAGTCTCTAAACGAAGAGACCTCTTGTCTCAAGTCTGATCCAATGGAGGAGACGCTTGCGAGCGTAGGGATGAACCACGTGCTTCTCGCAATCCATGTTGATGATCCAAGCGGCGGATCTCCTGATCTCGACACATGAGATCCGACGTCTTCTTCACAAGCAAGGCGCACCGAAGGAGACGGAGATCCACGAGCAGATGATCGGGCAGCATAATGACGACGCTGCAGCGATGGAGAACCTCTCTAGGGCATCCATGGTGGACGGCCATGAGAGGGAGAGAGAATAGGCGTGTAGAGAGAAAGAGAGAGAGATGTGCTACAATAGCATGTTGTGTAAAGAGAGAGCATGGTATGCCTCTCTATTTATAGGGTTTTGGGATCCATGGATCTCAATCTATGGGACTCATAAAATCAATGGTTGAGATTGATTTATGATCAATCCAATGGTCAAGATTGTTGTTGGTAAAAGCCAACAACTATTAATCTAATTTAAATCAAATATATTTGACATCTCAAATATATTTCAATCCTAAATTAGATCAAGCAATTATGGAGAGATTTGCATGGAGATCTCCACATTAAGAGTGGTGGGGACGGCTACCAATTTCCTTGTGGAATTGGTGGCCTTCCACCATCTCTCCATGGTGGAGACAAATCTATGTAATCTCACAAGATTACATATCTCCATGAATTTCTCCCATAATTTCCAATAACTTTTTGTTGGGATTTATTCACCAAAAATAATTCACAATTAATTTTGGAAATATTGCAATCTTGACATTGGAAAATTGTGAATCACATTCACAACCCAAAACAACATATAATTTACATTATCAATTAATTACACAATGTGTATCCAATACACATAATTAATAATTAATTAACAAATATAAATTATGATTGGCTCTCTCTAATACATTATAAATCATATTTATAATATATTATGAATAATCGGATATTACTATCCACATTATTCTTATCCACAATAATTAAATCACATTTAATTATATTGGATAACTTATTCTCATGTTCTCTAATAATATGAATTACATTCACATTATTAACATCTTTGATAATCAAATCACATTTAATTATCTAAGATAACTCTCCTTATAATATGAATCAAATTCATATTATTCATGATAATTAAATCACATTTAATTATCCATTTTCTCAATGCTCGGATACATATATCTACAACAGAATTATCCATGAACTCTTTCAAGGATAATGCGTTTTCTCCGCGAATACTTGGAGATAAGGACATGGCGATTGTATTGTTCCACATATAGTGACTTGGATATTGAGAATACATCTCAAATCCAGATCTCGGGCCTCCCATAGATGCTTGATTAAATCAAGACCGCAAATCTAATCTTCTCATTGTATCTGAATCACATTCAGATCAATGTCCAACATTTGGATCAAGTTCAGATTACTTCTCTACTGAGAGGAGTCACTAAAATCCAAACCTGTTTCATCACTCCCTAGGAATGGAAGCGTCATGGTTATACAATTGTTTATGATCACATCACCCTCAGGTATTCCCAATACCTATACATCCTGCATACTGGAAGACTCTGAATAAACCCAAAGTATTAGATCAACTTTATACTGTCTACTTCAGGGTTTTATCAGTAAGTTTCTCATTTTGATCATTGGGAGTTGGTATCGATCATATACTTTCCAAAAAACATATATCATACCTAGGTCTTGATCATATACTTTCCAAAAGTATATATCAAACCTACAAATTCAGTCAGGCTTCCAATGCGAGACGACCGTGCACACAGAATTTGATTCTTCCCAATATCTCATGAGTGAGCTCATGTCTTCCGGTTCAGTAATGAACCTGTATGATCCCTTTGAGAGATCGCATTACTCATATGCCCTTGCATGCACATTAGCGCGTCGGTGTATAGACCATGATTAGGTCATCAACCTATTGGTCTGCCAAATGTACATACTCAGACATATAGTAACACATCTGTCTCCGATCAGAGGATGCATGCCTATATCATGACAACATACGATATAGGACTTTGGTTATCTCGATCTCGTTAAGTCAACTCTTTGACCTAACTAATCTGACACCTCCGAATCTCTATTCCTATGCAGAGGACCTGCATCAAGAGGTCGGTTAGATATTAGCCTAACTGAGAAAGGAGTGCCATCTCCTACTCAGGCTGGAAATCATCTCTTAACAATCATTTGACGGTTCTTGATGAGTCCTCAATCTAACTCTTTAGATATTCATCTAAGCACCAGCTTCTATGATTCAAAATTGAATCAACAGCTGTATGATCATTAAGATGGCCATGGTACATAACCCTAATTGTACTAAGGGACCTATTATGCAAATTGTGTATTCTTCATTTCAGATTAGGGAATGATATTTGCAATAACATTTATTGCATAATGGCTCGCCGTGGGCTCGCATGTCCAAAAGAGATGTATGTGCTCAATTGCCTCATGTAGAGTCAGCTGGATATGGAATTTGCCGATCATATGCTGTCTGAACTCTAACTGATGTGTCTTTTTTGGATTTTCTTTTTTATTTCCCTTCACCAAGCGGAGTGCCTGAGGGAAGGGGGTGGCTGGGACCTCCTCAGATAGAGGGCTAGGAATAGATTCCTGTGTCTGTGATGGAATGGAACCCATACCAAGATCAACTTGCAACACATGGACTCGAAGTAGATGAAGAAACCTTTCCTTTATTAATTTTTTGGGTTTTTTCTAAACTGTCCTGAGATACAATGACAGAAGAGAACACAACTAGAATAGAAGCGGTGGCATCAGCACCACCACCCACGGCGTTAGTCTTCGCGGAATCTGCACCACGCTCTGGCTCAACATCTAGTGAAATGGTGGCCTCAGTACCACCGATTGCATCTGGAGATACGATGACCTCAATACCGTCGGTTGGATCAACATCCTTGGTGGCATCAACACCACCGTCATCATCATCCCGAGCGACATCAACACCTCTATCCTCCTCGTCTAGCGCTCCTTGATCCTCATGTGGCCGTTGTTCAGACGAGGCGCCGCCGGTTAGCATCCTACCGTTCCTAAGCGTCATAAAATCAACATCAAATATGTATGAAGAAATATCGCCCAATGAATCACTAGGAGTGGTGGTCTTTGTGAATTATGCCTGCTCAGAGTTCCTCTTTAGATTTAAGGATTGGGCTCGATCTGAGTGGGTATGGTGGCCTTTCCCTTTATGATGTCCCTCATCTCCTGTCGGAACTCGTCCATCTCCCGTCGGAAGGATACCTGCTGGTCTGAGAGTAGGCGGACGAGATCATCAAGGGTTGGGTTCTCGTAGATGGGTCCATGAGAACCGGACGGATTGCCCGCTGGAAATGAGGTTGGCTCTACTAGTACTGTTGTAGAGGAGGCTGAGTGTACTGCTATGGCTGTTACTGCCTCCACTGTTGTTGTAACGTCCCGGACTTAGGTCCCCGGTCCGTTATATGAACATTACTAGCCCTAAGAACCTCTTGGGATCGGGCCCATACGGACCCAATTAACCACCCCCAAAATGCTTAAGCCGGGTTATTAGGTAGTAACCTCCTCACTATTTATCCCACCCGGGAATTTTGTGTTCCACGGTGTGGGACAATTGTTTGGGGTTTTACAACCTCCCCCACTTATATTCGCAACGTCCTCGTTGCGACATGGCACATCACTTCTTCACAGTGACAGTGGCGGCTGCACGCTCCGAGTAGCCATTTCCTCCAACCTCTTGTAGGGGCGGCTCCACCTCTCGGGTAGCCCTTTCCACTGTCAGAGAGTGTTCGACTCTGATACCATTTGCAACGTCCCGGACTTAGGTCCCTAGTCCGTTATATGAACATTACTAGCCCTAAGAACCTCTTGGGATCGGGCCCATACGGACCCAATTAACCACCCCCAAAATGCTTAAGCCGGGTTATTAGGTAGTAACCTCCTCACTATTTATCCCACCCAGGAATTTTGTGTTCCATGGTGTGGGACAATTGTTTGGGGTTTTACAGTTGTCCCTGATGGGAGGGACGAGGACCCTACTGGTAATGCTATTGTGGATGGGAGTACTGGGGCTGCTGCTGCTACTACTGGCTGCTCGATCCGCCTTGAGTGGAGGCTGTTGCTAGGAGGAGGTGCCTCCGATAGACCACCTGAATCTGGAATGATCACGGCGGATCCCGAGATGTTGCCGGTCATAGCAAATCCTGTTGACTTCCATCAAGGGATCCTGCTCGTAAGGGGAAGGGGGAAAAACTGCCAGGGCTGATTTGGCTGATACACCACCATCTGAGTGTCCTGCGATGGTGGTGGCCGGGAGTACTGCTGCAACGATTGAACCGGCTCTGCCTGAATGTGATGAACCTGGCAGTACTGGGCAGGTGGCTGAGAAGAGTTGTTGCTGTTGTGATCAGCCCGTGATCTGAAAAGGGGCTGAGAAGCCATCTGTGCCTCCTGGAGACACATCATTTGGGTCTTCATGTCACCGAGAGTCTATGCCAACTAGTCTATATGTGTCATGCCCTGACACTACTTCTTCTCTATGATCTCTATGCGGTCCAACTTCTCACTAATAATCCCCATGTCAGCTGTTGAAGACTCTGACTGTGCTACTGCTGCTGACAAACTAGATGGACCTACATCAACCCGTGCTATCCTCTAATAGGACACGACCTATGGAAGGTGCCTCCCCTGTATGTAGACACGGGTCTGGGATATCACCGTGTAGTTTTCTGCCATCTCCTCATAGATGGCCCAGACCTGATCCTCATCCTTGGCGAAATAATACCCTCCACATGAGGCATTGACAAGCCCCTATAACTCTGTGTCAGTCCACAAAAGAAACTCTGCACTATGTTGGGCTTGGAAATCTCATGGTGTGGACACCGGTCGATGAGCTCACGAACTCGATCCCACGCCTCATGAAACTACTCATTTGGGATCATGGTGAATTTTTTTTATCAGAGCTCGAGCTGCATTGGTCCGGTCGAGTGGATAGTACTTGTTCAAGTACTCGGTCTGGAGCTGCTCCCAGGTAGTAACATATCTCCCTAAATGCTTCAGCCTGTAGGCTGCTCTATCAACGAAGGAGAAAGAGAATGCTATCATCTTGATGGTGTCCTCGTCCACGAATCTGTCGTGGACTGTACTACAGATCATCGCAAATTCTTGCAGGTGCAGATGCGGTTCCTCGGTGGCTAGTCCATGGAACTTGGTCAGTAACTGGATCGTCTAGGGGGAGAGCTTGAAGTCTCCTAGAATCTTAGGGAGCTGAATCCATCGATGGGTGAGGGTTGCACCAGGATTGTGCAACTACCTCATCGGTCGTGGATATATAACTAGCTCTGGCTGATCCTCCTGGTGTCCATCTACTCCTCCTCTAGGTGTTGGAATGTCTCCACCGGCTGCTCGATGCGGCTCTCCTCTGTCGGCCCGCATCTGTGCTAACTCTCTATACACTCTGCCATAAATGCTCCCTGATCTCTAACTTGTCTCTACATCGTCTCCAGGGAGGCTAGGGGTGTGTTGCTGATGGCATCCTGATCAAGAACAAAAGTAGAACCCTGGCCATCTCGTGGTGCGTCCTTCGCTGTTGGCCATCTCGCGGGTCTCTATAAAGGTAAAAGACCCAAACTCAGGTGTTGTCAAATGTACAAATAGTTGCGCTGGTCTCTGCTCGGGCACCTTAGGACTGGTGGGAGAAGGGTGGTCGAGGGGGAACAAGGTGGTAGCAAACTCAGGTTCGGTGTGCGAGTCTGGGCTCTCCGAAACTGCCCTAGATGAATGGAAAGGAGTGCTCGAGAGCGGTGCTGTCAAAGGCATCCTAAGGGACCTCCTTCCCATCATCGTGATGTAGGGATAAGTGTGGATGAGATCTGGAATGCATACAATATCAGAAGTCAAACCCCCAATTCACCTACTCAAGACGAGCTGATGACCGTAAAGGTTTGGTCATTAATCTTGTCAATTTTATTTTAGGCGTTCAATCACTCTATAAGAGCGATTAAGTGAGCTGGTAGGAACCTGATGCTCCCAGGAGTGGCCCAATCCCACAATTAGATCTTTCTCAGCCAGTATGGGTGTAGACCATTTACCGGATACCCGATCTGCTCAATCTACTAAGGAAGTCCTGGACCGATTACGGGCTACGTGGTGAGATCCTCACTAGAGAACGACTAACCACAAGACCAATAGTCTGAAGGAAGTTCAGGTATGTCTCTAGCTTAGTGAGCTGGTCACTCTCTCGCTACATACAAACCAATCAATGAGGGGGTGACTCTCCCCAAAAGAAAGATTTTTAGGTGAGGTGAATTTAGGGTCAAGTTTGCATTAACAGTCCCAATTTTACGATTTTCACTTTTTTTTATGTATTTTTAAATAAAAACAACGCCTAACGAATTTTTCGATCTCCTTAGTTATTGTAAGTCCAAAAATAAGGGGAGAAGTCGAAAAAGTCGATTTTCGATCAAACACTGTGATGCATGCAAAGATAGAGATGCGTACCTGTCACCAGCACTCTACATGCAGGGTGATCCACGCATAAATTAAAAGACTGAAAGTAAACTAACTATATGATGCACGAAGAAATCGGCCTTAGATGAGTAACTTCTAATGATCGTAAAGAACAATAGCTAACTGATCAGAGAGAGGTCGATGTCCGATCTCGGATGTCAATCGATGTCCACCACAACGGATCCTGCACGTGTTGTATATGACCTCTAATGGCATGCGACCTCTCAATCGATCAAGACAGCTTTTTATTATTTATTTTAGCGAGGTCCAATTATGATCTATAGGTGCAGGCAAGCAATTAGGGATTGGGTCCTAGCTAATTACGTCACAATCAATCAAAAATCCTATGTCTAGGGGCCAAAACTTCGAGACTCAAATAGAAAGAAAATGCAATAAAAACAAAATCGTGAAAAATTCGGTGAGATCCCCCGAGCACATCGATGCTCGGTGAAACATACCTCGAAATAAGTCAAGTGTCCAAAGAGAAGTGCCTGGGTTATTACTACAATAAAGGTTCTGCTGAAAAGAAAAGAAAGATAAATGGTATAACTAACTTCTGCTCTCTACTCCTGCTCCTCCTCGGGTGCGGGTCTCCTCCAAAGTGTCCTTCGGCGGTTCCTCGCACAAAAAAGTGAAATGGAGATAGGTCGAAAAATAGTTATACCAAATAGAGATAAAAATAAGCAAAAGGCTGAAAAGCGACTACTAAGCCGTGCCCCTCCCCGGTATCGGCACCATTTTGGTGAGCGGCCGAGCGACACAGGTAGGAGATCAGATAAGCAAAGGGTCATGGCATCCCGGATCACAAGACCAAGCTCAACAAGAAAAAGAGAAGAGAGCCACTCAAATAAGATCAAAACATAAATCAATCAAGCATACAAAATAATATCAACGGTCTCCACTATTTTTTCTAATCTGGTATAGCAACCAGGGTCGAACACAAGGGGCATAGAAATGTACGAAGTAGTCGAAATTCAGAAAATAAAAATCATATTTTTGTTGTTTTTAATTTTACAATTTTTTATAATTTTTAATTAATAAATAAAATAGAAAAAAACAAACAACAAGTTTTTTGAATTTTTAATTAAGGATAAAAATGCTCAAAAATTAAGAATATTTTTTTGGGTTTTCAAATATTAAAGTATTTTTGGTAATTTTCTGGGGTTTTTCTTATTTTTTGTGATTTTATAAAAATCAAACAAGGGTTAGAAATAAAAATAGTGCACAGCCAGGACAATATGCAAGTAAAATTAGCTAAAATGCCCTAATGTCTTGGTTATGAATTTTATGATAAAATATATATAAAGAGCTACATACAGGAACTGAATTTTTTTTTGTTTTTTTCTAGATTTTTTATGATTTTTAGAAGTTTTTGAGTCTTTTGTAATTTTTAAGGTTTTTATGAGGGTTTTTAAAACAAAGCTAGTACTGAAGGTAAAACACACAAAAATACACAATCAAAATTTTTATAGAATTTTTAAAGGGATTTTTTGAATTTTTTATGTATTTTCTAAAACAGATAATACACTTTTTAGGGGTTTTTATTTTTAGAAAATAATAAGCGATACTGAATTAATCCCAAAAAATCACAACAAATATTACGTATTAGCATGAGCTAACAGTAATAATTCTAGAATTTTTGGACTTAATTTGGTATTTTATTTAATTAAAAACAAGATAGACAATTCACTTGGACCTACTTGTAATTAAAATAAACCTTTCAACAAAATAATAATATGCGTGAAAATCCTAGGGAGAAAGTTGCAAAATAACTGGGGAAATTACGCACATGCTCAATAAGCCATGCATAGGGGTATAAATGCAAATATCAGAAAGTTTTCATTCAAAACATAACATATTCAAAGTCCAGGACAGATCATGCAAATATACCAAAAAAGCACGTGAACATGCACGTGAGTTCAAACGGACTGGACTAAAATGCAAATACTAAAAACAAGAAGGGTCTAATTGCAAAATATCCAAACTATTTTAAACTACAACAAATATTTACAGGGCTAACTAGATAACATAAAACAAAGAGGGGCCTAAGAGCAGTTTACCCCTTTATTAAGCGAAATCCAACAGCCGATGGCACTCCACTTATGGATGAATGGTCAGGATAAGGGGGATATCCCTTCAATGATGGACGGTGGAGACAAGATCCTCAGATGGATCTAACGGTCGAGGGGAGACCTCGATCGAACGATGGAGAATGCACCTGGATGAACTGGGAAGAACTCGCCTCAGACGAGCTTCGATTGGTGATTCTGCGCTGGTATGGCATCCTTACGAGCTGCTAGGATGTGGGAAATGACGGCAACAATGGTCCACAACAGTTGGTTAGCTCAGAAGGGCCCACGACCAAAGATAAGGTCCTGGGACATCGTGAATCTCCTAGAGCTTCCTGGAAGGACCTACGACCTCCAGATGAGGTCTGATAGCATGCCAACCCTGTAGGAGAAGTTGTGTGCTCGGAGAAGGGTGCTTCGACGTGGGTTAGAGCGACAAAGATATCGAGAACCAAGGGGGAGTGAATGGGATAGGCCTTGCATGGAATGAGGGAATTGACCTGCTAGGCGACTCCAATCCGGTGATTGGAGTCGATGAAATGATTGCGGAGCATGCATAAAAGAGGAGTGAAGTCGGAGCGAGTTGTGTGGGTGTCGGAGTGCAGTGGAGATGTGGAATAGATAGGTGGACGGAGGTGCTCTGTTCGGCAGAGGAAAGATCGATTAAACTGGAAAATGGATGGGGAATAGAGTACCTAAGGGTGGTCGGAGTATGCCTGGGGGTGCAAACGTCATCCACGGGGGAGCTGAGGGATTCCTCGCCAGACCTGGGGGCCTCTACGCTAAAAAAGATGCCCTTTCCCTCTTGTGTTGCCGCTCTGGAAAAGGAAGGATAAGTGCAATGGAAGAGGTGGCACAGCTAAAGGTGGTGAAAAAGAAGGGGAAGGCATAGGATATATAGACGTGCAGGTCCAAGAAGATGGGGGTATGGCCTGCAAACCGAGGCGAGGATCGAGAGGAAAAGTAGCAGGCGAAGATTAGGGATCCACGCTCTTGAATCGGAGCAGAAGATCGGGTGGAGTGGTGATCGGATCGGGTTGCTAATAATGGGAGAAAATTGGGGCAAACCCAACTCAGGCGGAAAAGGGTATAGGGGGACCAGTTGACCTCGATCAACAAATCGAGGTGGACCAATCAGAGGCCACCGAAGATGAGGAAAAAATAGACTACGGGACAAAATAGAGAAGAAAATAAAGAAAATTAAATTAAAAATAATAAATGAATTCAAATTAAATAATATAATGAATTTAAATTTAAAAGTGTATAAAATAAAAAATGTTTATTATTTTTCAAAGAATGTTTCTATGATTTTTAATTATTTTTATGAAGAATAAATTAGTGTATATACAATATATAGTATTATGTACATGTATAATATACCAATGTATTATGTACATGTATTTTTGTTTCGTTATTTTTATGCAAATATCCTTATTTTGTATTTTATTTGATTACAACATATTTTTATGAATATAAAATAATATTTATTTTATTTTTTTACATTATTTGGTAACACATAATAAATAGAGGGAGTGATATATACACACGATTGTTTTGTACAATGAAAGATTTTATTTTTATTTTTAATTTAATTTTTCTGATTTTTATATTATTTTTATATTATTTTTAGAAATATATACAAGGGGTAAAAATAATAGTTTAATTTTATTTTGTTAAAATTAAATATCTACAAATATAGGTAGTATGTCCAACACAAAGTAGACGCTATCTCTCTCTACTTATTTTATTTTGCGATCACATCAAGGCTTGACCTTCTCTTGGGGTTTGGATCACTCTGTATTTATTCTAAATATCTCCTTACTTTTTCTTTATTATTTTATTTTTACACAAAAACATGCTAATTATGCAATATTAACTGATGCATGTTGAATGCTAAGTTATTATTTTTACAAGTATTTACATGCTGCTTTGCTAAGATAAAAAGCTAAAATAAAAGAACAAAGAGTGAGAATCAAGGATTCATCAACATACGCGTTAAGATATCAGTACTCTGCTTGCGATCTCCTCTCCTTTGTCATTCTTGATCATGGTGATCCTTGACTTCTTGGGCACAACATTCCAATGGCCCACTCATTTAGAGTCAGAGATGGGATATATGTATCCCACATCACACCATTTCTTGATTTCGTTCATCACAACCTCCTGGAGATTTGGATTTAATCTTTGCTGGAACTCACGAGACGGTTTGCTATCTTCCTCAAAATATATGTGATGCGAGCATAGTGAGGGGTTGATACCATGGAGATCTGAAATTTTCCAGCTTATGGCCTTGCGATTTCTTTCTAGAATCGCGTACAAACGATATTCTTGGTCCTCGGTTAGCTGTGAATTGATAATCACATGGAACATGTTCTGCGCACCTGCAAGGAAAGGCGTGCTTCATATTTGATGGACATGGCTTGAGCTCAGGCGGGGTCTGATTCAGCTTAGCGGTGACTTCAGCTACTATACAGGGCGATGGTGTCGGGTCTTTCATATGTATGCTATCCACCATTGGCATTGTAGGCTCTACATTCAATTCTGCACAGAATTACTATATCACAGAATCTTTTTCACAATTGCTCTGCCAAAGATAGGTGATCATAGATATGTTCATCAGGCAACTCAGTAAAAATCTCATTAGCAAGGATATCTGGGAACTCGACTGTGTTATCCACTAGTTCTTCTATGGAGAGTAACTCATGGTTCAATATCATCCATAAAAAGATTTGTTCATAGATTTCGGTAAGAAAGTCACAATTTTATGTCCGTTGCTCTGTAGGCTCACTCTCAACTGATGTAGGCTCTGACGGTTTCTTCACTTGGATCATCTCAATTGGTACCTTGTCATTATTCGAGTGGAAGCTGATCTGCCCGATGCTATAGTTCACCACTGCTTCGACCGTTCGAAGGAACGATCGTCCAAGGATTATCGAGGTATGCAGAAAAGGAGCTGAGGTGTCCATGTCTAGTACAATGAAGTCTGCAGGGAATTGCATTCCCTGAATGCTGACGATGACATCCTCCAAAATTCCTCTGGGATATTTGATGGATGTATATGTGAACTATGGAATCATTCCCACAGACTTGAGCGGTCCCAACCCAAACTGCTTGAGTAGTGAAGTGGGCATCAGATTGATTGAGGATCCACTGTCGAGTAGAGTTCGGTCGAACTCCTGATCGAACATCAGACATCTGACTAGAGGAGCTCCCATATCCTTTGTTTTTGTTAGGAGATTGCTAATTGCATTCATTGTAGCCGCGGTCAGAATATGCTTCACATTTCTTTCTCTGGCTCTGTGTGGTTGTCTCTTTGAAGTACATGCTTCTTTCATACCTTTGTTGATGTTAGGCATGTACTTGATGGCTTTGAGCAAGGGAATTTCAAGCACTAGATTCTGAATAATCTCAACAACATCGAGACCAGGCAAGGTTGATTTCAAATTTTTATTTCTTTTAAAATTTTTCTTAATGTGTCCGAAATAGGAATATTTACAGAATTATAAGCAACAGTAGATAAAGTGTTCTTATTTACATCAAAATATATGGTCACATCATGTCGTACAAATGGATGACTAAAGTGAGCAGGGTCATCCAAGAAAGGCGGGTATCCAAAATCGGTAGGTGGGGTTCCATCGGCTGGCGCTAGATCAACTACAGGTGCGGTCTCCTCCAAGGTTGGCTGGATGGGGCTCCAGTTACTACTGTTGGTGCTTTCTTTTTGGAATTTTTGATTTTTTTGATTTTTTGGCTTTTTGTTGATGCCACTTCTCCTTCTTCTTCTTCATCACCCTTTCCGGATGCTTGATCGGATGATGTAGAAGATGATTATTTGCCTGGCGAAGCTTTATTCTTCCACTTGATTGCAGCAGCCGGCTGCAACATCCTACCACACACGAGAGTGACAATGTAAGATAAAAATAATTCATATCTGACTCTGTTAGACCTGAGAGAACATCATAGACTACCTTCTCTTTCTTGTCGAAGTTGTTGGGGTTAGCCTCCACCTGTACCGGGATGGAGGTCTTCGCAACGGTAAGGTTATCGAGTTTCTGGCTCATCTCTACTATGCTTTTCACTAGTTGAGCTATGCAATCAAAGGCAGGGTTCACAGGAGGGGTAGACTCAAATGATTTGGTGATATCCACGCTGATGCTGGGATTGGTGTGGAGGCTGCTGGAGGGAGTACTGATCGTGGTACTGAGGAGAAGGATGGTATTGCTGTTGGTGTTGAGGAGGGTTCTGATATGGTACAACTGAGTACTGTTGATTCTACTGGTACTGATGGTAATGTAGTTGTTGGTGTTGATTTTGTCTCCAATTACCATAGTTCTGTGGAGATTGCTGCTGGCACTGAGGCTGGTTCTGAACAAATATCCCTCCTTGTTGCATAGGGAAATGGCGGTTTCCTAGCTGTTGGCCCAGTTCGGATCCGCCTAGACGGGCCTACTATGCATCATTAACCCATACTCCATTCACCTCTTGAATGAGAGGTGGAGGGAGGGAAACATGGATCCTGAATGGGTTGGGGCTCAAGTTGGTAGACTACCAGTTATTGTTGTGGTTGATGTAAAGATGTCGGTTCTGAGGCCTGCACGTAATAAACATGCTGAACTACTGGCTGGGGTTGACTCGACTGAGGAGGTTGTGGCGATGCTTGTTCCTTCGAATCAACGGGAGTGGTGGCTGACGCCGACATAGAATCACAAGAGCTGATCGTGCTAATCAACAGCTCCAACTGCTTGGTTATCTGGTCTAACTTGTTCAGATGTTGTGTCCTCTTTTCGATCACAGACACTTTCTCTAAGTCCTGTGATCGTTTCTCAATAATGTCAACCTTAGACAGGTGGCTCCCTATGATGCTCAAATTGGAGCTCTCATCCATGTCTGGCTCGTAAGAGGATTCCATATGCACTGGCTTTTGAAGAGTGTGGGGTTGGTGCTGATATGCATGGGGGGTTGGTGCTGATATGCATGGGACCACGATAAGGTGGCCTCTCCTGCGACTATCTCCTCAAAGACCTTCCATACGACATCCTCATCTTTGTTGAAATGTGAGCCGCCATACATGACATCCACGAGCATCTGGCTCTCAATAGTGAGTCCATGAAAAGTGGAGAGATCAGAGTCATTAAAATGAGCTGACAAATCAGCTTCATTGTCGCTGACGCGACTACTAAAATCTCTCGGCTTTTTCAACAATTAACCCACACAAATAATTAATCAATTAATAACATGAGTTAAAATTTACTATTCCCTACAAAAGATATATAGTGACAAGCAAGTAGGGGGCGAACACATGAAGCAATGGTGTTGAACAATGTGAGATAGAAGTTCAAAGGACAATATGTCTTTTAAACACTTAGCCAAAATACGATTTTTATGGTTTTTATTTTTTATTTGATTTTTTAAATTTTAATTTTTTAAATTTTAAATTTTTAAATTTTATTTTTACTTTTCTTTTTCTCATTTTTGATTTCCTCTCCTTTTCATATAATATATAATTTATAAGGCTATAAATACAAAATAGGATGATAAAGATATAATTATAACTATAAATAAATAAATAATATGAAATTAAATATTTTTAGTTTTTTCATATTTTTTACTATTTTTTTGATTTCTTAAGTAATTTTGCTAATTTTTATAGATTTTTAAAGTCTAAATATCCCAAATCAAGGATGAATTAAATAGATAGAATTAATTTGAAGATTAAAAATATCAAATAAGGTCCAAATATCCTCAAATCAATTTTGAAAGATAATAATATGGAGAAAATAGGAACTCTTTTTTAATTTTTAAAAAGGATTTTAATCCTTTTTTATTTCTAGGTTTTTTTTCTATTTTTAATGGTTTTTTATCTGAAGGTTAAAAATACTTAAATAAACAGAATATTTTTTTGAGATATTTTCCAAAATAATTTTATATTTAGGTATTTTCTAAGCCAAATGATGAATATTTGTGCCATTTTTTATTTTTATAAAATAGGAGAAGTCCTAAAATGATGATATAAAAATGTGGCATCAACAACATAACATGAGATTAACCTAATTTTTGTGGATTTTTTGGAGCACAAAGACAATATTTAATAAATGGAACAAATGCTAAAAAATCACTGAACTGACAGGGGCATAAATGTAAACGAAATAAATGTCAGGTGCCTTTCTACAATTTTCATAAAAATAAATAATTGGAATAAATTTTTTTAGGCCAAAATGAAATAAAAAAACTCATGGAGTCCTGCCTACAAAATTCTCACCTCACGTGGGACCGCAAGTAAGGTGAGCTAGCATGGACTCGATAGCAAATATAAAGAGTTTGAGGGCCTTTTAGCAAATTTCAAAAAAAGATATAAAGGTAGATGAAATATTCAGTGCTAATAAATAAAATACAAAAAATGTGTCGGGCGTAGAATGCAAAATAACCAAAAAGAGGCACGATCGTGCGATTGAGCTCCTCTCACTTGCCACGTGTCGCTACGAGGATGCGTGATGCCAGTTCGTGCAGCGACAGTCAGGATCACATCTCTTGTGAGAGATCGATGGTTTTGGCTCAGTGTGATCCAATGCTAGCTGTGCTTCATGAAGAACATGCCAAGATCGATGGCTCTGAAGCGCAAAGGAAGAACAACTGAGGAACAAGTCTCTGATGAACTTTGACGAGTTGTTTCTTCGGGTCATTTCGTTCCCAGGAGCTCAGGTAGGGGGTAAAATGCTCCTGGGGTCCTCTGCGTTGACCGGGGTCTTCAAAAATGGTCAGTACCTCGTGAGGAGCTCAAGCGAGGTCCGAAACCTGGAGCTTGTTCCTGAACCACGAGGTGCCCAGAAAGTCTCCCTTTCTTTGCTTTCTCCTGTAGGAACTGGTTAGCACAAAAATGCAGAGCTCGGGAGAGCTCCTGGGGGTGGAATGTAGTATCGAGGGGTCAGATAGGTGTGTCCTGGTGAGGCAGCGGAGGTGGGACATGGATCTGCGGATCCTTGCTAGATCCAGGTGGATGAGGGTATGCTGGGCATCAAGAAGGCAGAGTGGACCGAGAGAAGGGCGATAGGGAATGCGGAGCTAGACGGAGATGACCAGAAAGAGGTGATCGAGCTGGTGCTCTGTTATGCGATGAAGTTGGAAAATAAGAGTAGCTGAATGGAACCGAGTAAAACTACAAGCTAGACTATGCTACTGAGGTCTTAAAGAATAAAAAAGGCTAAAGAGGATAGAGCTTACCAACATAACACCACCGGAAGCGGAGGAACTCGGATCACTTCAATTCAACGCCCATATAGACGCCCAATGAGTCCTCAAGACTCCTGCTGTCACTATGAATGGAGATCAAGGCTCTGAGTTAGAGTTTTCAGGTGGAAGAAGGATAAAAAATCAAAGGTTGGATGGAGGCAAGGATAACTAGGGACGAGTGGTCGACTGGGAAGATCGAGGTCAAGTAGGCACAACAGTGGTTCACTCCATCAGGAATCGAGTGGGCGTGAATCACCAGTGATCGAGTATAAAAAGATTCCAAAGAATCAACCTCGATCGATGATAATATCGATCAGAGGAAAAAGGCAAACATGGGGTCAAACCACAACTCTAACAGAAGAACACCCTGAGGAAAAGAGTTGACTAGGGTCAGACTCCCCCTCGTTGGTCCACATGGACCAACCAGAAAAAATGCAGGTCATAAATTATTCAAAACTCGATAATAATTAATAAGTGATTTTATTAAATTAAAGTTATAAAATAAAAAAATGTTTATTACTTTCTAAAGTATGTTATTATAATTTTTATTTATTTATTTTTGAGGTTATTTATTACAAGTTTATTTTTAAGGCTCCATTTATAGGTATATTTCCTATGTTTTAAGTATTTTATTTTTATTTTGTAATTTTGATTTTAATATTTTATAAAAGTATAACTTATTTTTATATACATAAAGATATTTTTATTGTATTTTTTGATGTGTTTTGTACACTGAAATAAATATAGGTATTAAATATATATAGGTATATGTATTGTATATTCATCTATGTATTTGTATGCGTATTTTATTTTATGACTTCTTTTTTTTGTTTTATTTTTGTTTTAATATGTACATATATTATACATAATATTTACAAAATTATAAAATTATAATAATAATAAATAATAAATAAAATGAATATTTTATTTAGGTAAAATATACATTCGGGGTTCAAAACCTAACTTTCACACCTTAACTCCAAAAAATATGAAACCACCATCATTAAATAGCTTATTAAAATTTATATATACAATTAAAGTGATTTTGATACATTTTGTGTTTTTATTTGGGAGATATGGGTCCGTGAAGTTGGGATTATGGAATCTTATTTAGAGTATAATTTGTACACCACATAGTATTTTTGTATAAAATTAATTTTTTATTTTTCTATGTATTATTATCTACAACTTTAATATACAAAGTTTCTTTATTTGAGTTATTAAAACTGGAAAATAAAATAGATCCCAAAAATGAATCAATGAAAATAAAAGAATAGGGTTTTTAAAGTATTATTGGCCCTTATCTCACCTTACTTTATTCCTTGTCGATCTAGTCATCAAGATGCGTAGGTCTCGGGGTTTCGGGTCATAAAATAACTTTGGTATTTTATTCTATTTTTCTTTTCTTTATTATATAATTTTGGTATCAAAATTAGTATTTTATACACAATAAATGCAATAAAGAATGGATGTTAATTTGTCCAATTTAATTCTATTTACATGCATTAGCTAGGGTTTTTAAGTCCAAAATGATAGAATAAAGGTGATGAAATAGAGATTCATCAATCCACCAAAGAAAAGTTGAACCAGATTGATCCTTGGGATTTCATGATGTAGACATTTCTCTTGCAGCTTGGCAAACCTCTCACAAGCCTCATGAATGGACTCATGTGTGGCTTGGGTGATGTTGGCAATGGAGGCACACATCTGGTTGAGTCTCCCTAAAGGACAAAACTTGTGCAGTAAAGTAGACTTCAACTCTTCCCAGGTTATGACGATTTTTCCCAAGTGGTTGATCTAATGAAGTTCCTTATCTGAAAGGCTGAACGGGAATGCCGTCATATTGACTACTCCTAACGGTATGTTAGGGTAGTGCGTTGTGACACAGATGCGCCCGAATTGTTACAAATGGATATATGGTTCCTCATTTGCATTACCGTGGAAGGTGGGTAGGAGTGCCAAGAGTTGAGGCTTCAACTCAGAATGTGCATGGATCGCTAGGATCTGGATCCACTCAGTGACTTGTCCTGCTCCAGGGTTGTATGTCTCTTTGAGAGTCAGCTTGGGCCGCTCTCCTCTGGGCTCATCTGTTGGGCCTCCACAGTTTCCATCTGCTCTTTCATCTTCTTCTCCTCCTCCTCCTCCTCCTGGTTGATCTCTCCTTCTCCAAAGATCATTTAGCATATCCTGGAAGGAGACCTAGGCCAATGCCTGGTCATTGAGCTAATGTTGTATCGCCAGAATGGAGGTGAGAAGTTGGGCATTCACTGCATTCTGAACTGGTTGGCCCTGCTCTGGCTGCGTCTGCGGTGGGTGCTGTGGTCCCTTCCCTTTTCCTCAGGGAGCCATATCTTTCTCTAAATTTGTATCTGACAAAATCTCTGGCTCCGGATCGAGCTCTTGATCTGAAAAAGGAATAATGCCCTGATCAGTTTGAATTGAAGCATCGACTGTAACAAATCGGTCTATGATAAGGCTGAGAACTTCATTAGGATGGCAAGGTGTAAGAAGTGAAATCAATTACCATCCAAAATGGACAGATTTTGGGACAAGAGTTATCCTAGACTATTGAATAAGATGGGGAGTCTGGAGATTGGTTCGTGGAGTCTGAACCAGGTTCTTGAGAATCACCTGGAATTATTGGAGAAGGTGAGTCCATGGAATCGATGTGTCGGCGGGGTCCCGACTAAGCCATCCATTTATCGCCATCTCTTAAGTCAAAAGGATATCAAGACTGAAAGAATGACACTGAAGTCAAACAAGGAATAAAGGGAGTGCAAAATAGTAGAAGGATCAAAGCGAGCAGGGAGTCAAATGAGGAATAAAACAATCGAAAGTGAAAAAGGCAAAAAATGTGCGAGACTGGTCTTTGAACTTAACTAAAATCAAATAAACATCAAACAATTATGGGTTCACCAACTCAACACAGTTGAAGCCGCAAGAGTTTGGCTATTTTTATCTTTTCAATTTTAAGTTTGTTTTGCAGGCAATATCATATAAGGAGTCCTTATAATCGCTAACCCTATAGGAGTGTATATACTGCCTGGTAAGCACCTCGTACTTCTTCCACCTCCTTTATAACCTGTAGTCTGCACTTTTTGAGGTCCTTGTAACCCTTCCTGGATTCCTACTCATCCAAAGAATAAGAGGGGAAGCCAATGGGCGAAACCAATACTTCGGACCTCGCTCACAACAGAATCATCTGTGAGCATGCAAGGACCTACTCGGACTCAAAGCGATGAGACAGACACACCTGTGAGGGTGTGGCCTAAGCTCGGTACTTAAGACCAAGTTGATGTTCCACACAAGGCGAGAACATCATCGATGACAAGGCCCTACTTGGTCACGTATGATAGAAGCGCCAATAATTCAATAATCCAGGAGATACACAAGGCAGTTACAGACTGGATTTTTTGCTCTAACCCTTAGCAGGTCGTGCCTCACTCTGTCTGGAATGTACCTAAAAATAATGCGGGCTTTATAAACCCCTAACAATGAATGGTTCGTTACGAAATTTAATTAAGGTCAAGTTTATTTATTAGTCCCTTTTTTAATTTTTGAGTTTTCATTTTTTGAGTATTTTTCTGAGTAAGCTGCATAATGATTTTTTTTTGTATTTTTCCCTTAAGTCCTAGGTGATATAAACACAGGAGGAGAAAGAGGAAAAGCCATGCAAGTTGTCACTAAGATGGAAATGTCGCCTTAGTGACTAATGTTGCATGCAAAGTTAGAATTACTTATAGTAATTCTCATCTCTCTTCATGCGGGATGCATGGAAAAATTGAAATATTTACATTATATGGCGATATGCAAAAGCGAAAAAGCATCCTAAACAGTAACTGCTATTATTGGGAAGAACCAAATGCCAAATACTAAAAAATAAACTCTATTCTTGGAAACCTCTTGGTGCCTGCCACAATGGGTCCAACAAGCACTATATGAGGTCTCTCATGACACGTGTTCCAAATTTGAGTAATTTGCAATTAATTATTAGACAAAGTACAAGCGTGTATCACTATAGGTGCATGCAATATAATTAGAACTTTGGACCTAGCTACTGAGTCAAGCAACCTAATGTCTATGGGCTCACTCACAGAAAATAAATAAAAATAAAGGCGGAAAGAACGAATCATGAGAAACGAAATAAAAAATATGAGTAAAACATGAAAAACTGTGACGAGGCCCCCAGGTGAACAATCACCCTGGCACTAGACCTCGCTAAGTATGGGGTAGTATCCAAATTAATTACAAATTATTTTGCAAAAGTAATCACTCTCCTTACGAAACAGAAAATAAAAACTAAGACGTGCTGCTCTTCTCCTCTCGTTGCTCCTCTCTCATGCTCTCTCCTTGTCGGCACACAAGTAGAAGGCCGACCTCCGCTCACCTCGGGTGCACCCACCTCCTAAGAGATAGCTGTCGTCAAGCGTTCCCTCATAAGAAAGATCAGCAAGAAAACAAAGATTAGAACAATCAAATAATTATCAAAATAAAATAAGCAGAAAATAAAAAAAGAATAATATATAGTTGTATACAAAATGTGCTTCGATCTGTTGCTCCCTGGCAATAGCTCCATTTGAAATACTTAAAATGGGTCCCAAGAGGAGGCTCACATGTGTTACACAAGGCGAACATGCAGTCGTCGAATTGACCACTCTCAAAGACTAAATGTGATAAATCAATAATCAACACACACAATATAATCAAGCAAGAATAAACATGTGTGAATTAAAATTTATTATAAACCCTACAAATAAATGTGTATAGTGACAAGCAGAGTGGGGTGTCGAACATAGGAAAGACACGTAGTAGCACGTAATATTATTTATAAATAAATAATATTGGTATGTATGTATATAGTTATGCACACTATTAATCAAAGAATGTGGGCATCTTTATTATTATTATTATTATTTTCATTCTATAAATATATATTTTTAAAATATATATTTTTATTTTTAGTTTCTTTGTAGTTTAATATTATATAATATATATATATATGCATATAGATGTATGTATAGGTAACATGTGTACTATAAGTAATATATATAATAATTATAAAAAAAATTAGGAAATAACTAAAGATATCATCCTTTTATTTTTTAAAAGGTATTAAAAATATATTTCAATATTTATAATTATTATACTATAAATAATTTATATATATAAGTAATAATAGGTTGTATATGGTGATATAGATATAAATATATGTAAAAATAGTCAAAAATCAAAAAATGAACTATTTCTGCATTTTTTATATTTTTCGACTATTTTTTGCGATTTTTCAGATATTTTTTCTAGTTTTTAGGTATTTTTGAAGTCCAAAACAAAGCAAAATAGGGGATTTTTAAATGGGTCGAATTGTTTTGAGATTTATATTTACTAAATAAGTCCAAAAATTCTCAAAACTATTTTTAATGTATTCTAATATATATAAGTAAAAAATATAGGACATGAACAAATATTTTGGATTTTTAGAAGAATTTTTTATTTTGTATACAATTTTACAGTTTTTTAATTTTTGTATCATTTTTTCTATTTTTAGGAATTTTTGGTCTAGGGTACTAGATACTGTAATAAACACAAAATATTTTTTTCGAAAATTTTTAAACACAATTTATAATTTTCAAGGATTTTTAAAACAAACATGGAATATCTATATACTATTTGATTTTTAATAAATAAGAAAAGGGCATAAGATGCAAATCTAATTACATGACATGAAAGAGCATGTATCCAGGTACCTAATCTTATTTTTTCATATTTTTTGAAGCAGGAGTGATATTTATAATAATTCAAGAGGCATACATAAAATTCTTAAACTAGCAGAGGTATATTTCCAATTTAAAATAAACACAAGGGGCACAATGCAAATAACCCAAGAGTTTATAACTAATATCGGAAGTTTATACATTGAACAACAATTAAAAGATCCCAAAAGGGTCTACATGAATTTTTTACAATACAATACGTGCGGGTGCACATGACTGGCAGAGAGTAGATTACAATATTAAAATTGTTTGAGGGGGTACATGCATTTGTCCACTATATTTTAAACTCCATAAAAAATATTTACATGAATATTTTGTTATTACAAAAATGTAGAGGATTCCTAAGAAATTTACCACTTAACTCTTTGGATCCAACCGTTCCTTTGCTGCCACGTGGAACATCTGACGGTTCTAATCAGGCAGCGGTTCGTCTAATCCAAGGGTTACGATTAAACCCGACGGGGGTTCTCGACCCAACAGTGTTCGAGGGTGTTGGAAGAACACCCAAGAATACCGCATGTTAGTTACTTCGATCGATGAATCTGGGTGACTCTGAGCTCTGTTCTCCTTGCCGACAAGTGGGAAAGGATGCTAGTACACCTCCGCGGATGCAGGGGCCTTCAGACAATGTCAACGTGGCTTGAATCGCTCGAGCGCCTCCTAACCATCTGGAGGAGCTCCAGGTGCTCTAGAAGGGGCCAAAGGGTACCTTGCATTTGCTCTCCTGCACCAAAAGGTTAGGGGACACGAGGGCTACTTCCTCGACCAAATTTTGAAGTTGCAGTTTTAAGGAGAGAAATGCGAAGAGCTCCGACGATATGGTCGGAAGGTAGCTCGGTTCCCAGATCCATGAAGGATCTGGGTTGGCTATATGGAGTGGAAGGCAGAGAATATGTCTAGGAACAAGGGGTGATGGTTTGTGGGCCGAGATGTGGTCTAGAAGCGATGGATTTGTCCTGGAGCTCAAGCTCTAGGTGAAATTGGGGACTACCAAGTTAAACCTAATTACTGGACTGAAGACGAAATTAAATGCATAATTAAAATCTACAGGCTAACATTACCTAGAAATGCAAAAGAAGGATATCCGCAACTGATCTGGAAGCTCGGGAAGCAGAACCGCTGGAGTGTGATCCACCGATGGGTGGATGCACCTGCTCCGCACCTCCTCCTCACTACAAATCGTTGACAACTCATCGTTGTCACCAAGGAATGCTCCAGGGGTGGACTTGAGGGGCTAAGAAGCTCAAAGAGGGATCAAAAAGGAAAAGATGGAATTGGGGGTATATTTATAGATGAACTGACAACAGTTTTCAAGGAGAGATTGCGTGATCTAGGATGGTGGTAGGCAAAGATTGAGTGGTCGGTGAGGAAGAGGATCGTGCGGGATACAGGGTAGTGGGAGGCTCGAGGCGAAAGGAGGAAGGGTGGATGCATGGAAATTTGGTGAAGGAGGATGGTACGTGATTCTAACACATGTTAGAGGGTGTTAGGGTACAATTGACCCTAGGTCAACAAATGGAGGGCCTTGGTTGGTCCACGTGGACCTAGCAAAAAAAAGATACCCATAAATTATTTAAAATATCGATAAATAATAATAAATGATTTTATTATTTTTAGGTTATAAATAAAAATGTTTATTATTTTTTGTAGTATTTTAATTTGATTTTTATTTTTTTGGAGTAATTTATTATGAGTTACTTTCTACAAGTCTAAGTATAGATATTTTTACCTATAATTTGTATGTTTTAATTTTATTTTGTATTTTATATTTTATTATTTTATACGCAAATTTTATGTATTTATAACTTATTTAAATATACATAAATATATTTTGATTTTATTTTTTTGATATAATATGTACACTTAAATAAATATGCATACTTATTATATAGGTTAGAGTATAGTATATTCATCAATGTATTTATATAGACTATTTTATTTTTGTTTTTTCTTTATGGTTTTTTCTATTCTAAATATGTACATATATTATAAATAATATTTATAAAATTATAAAAATTAAATTTATAAAATTTTAAAGAAAAAATAAATTGAATATTTTATTCAGGTAAACTATATAATAGGGGTCTAAAACTTAACTTTTTCATCTTAACTCCAAATTAAATGAAACCACTTCATTAAATAGCTTATCAATAATTGTATACAATTAAAGGTGATTTTGGTACATTTTCAGTTCATATGGAAAAGATATGGGTCTGGGAAGTTTGGGTTTTGGCTTTTTATTCTGAGTATAAAATGTACTTTGTACATTAATTGAATGCGAATAAAAATTTTTTTTTCTATGCATTTTTATCTACAACTTTCATGTATAAAATTTCTTCATTCGATGTATAAATAATAAAGAATAAAATAGGTCACGAAAATAATTATCGACCTATATTTTTAGGGTTTTTAGACTGTGCGGTCTGTACAGTTAGCCACCCTAGCTCCCCCTACTTTATTTCTTATCGACTAAGTCATCATGATGACTAAGTCTCGGGGATAGGGTCACTCAACACCTTTGTTGTCTCGTTTCTTTTTCTTTTCTCCATTTATTCTTTAATTTTAGAATTAAATACAATCAATGTACATTATTTTATATAGTATTCTATACAAATTAAAGATTTTTTTTTAACATATTAATGATATATACATGCATTTAGCTAGGGATTTAAAGACAAAATGAAAGAATAAAGGTGATGAAATGGAGATTCATCAGGCAGGGAAATATGAGGGACCGACAAGCTTACCAGCGTCCCCTGACCTTTCATAATACCGCATTTACCTTTACACCAACTCTTTTACAACAGAGCCCTGTATTCCATCCACCCCAGCAGCAGTGGCAGCTGCACCAGCAATGTGGCCGACAGGGCCATTACCAGGCAGGTTAGCAGGGCCCCCAGTTTCAGCAGATACCTCAACACCAGCAGTAGTAGATACAGTACCCCAGCCAGCAGGGCCAATCCTCCCGATCTTCTTCCCAATATTTTCCACTTCCATCTTCATCTGGTCCCATGGACATACACCAAAAAATACTTGATGAGTTCCGCCCTTACAAGAATGAAATTCATGACTTACGGGTGGAACCGCTTGTCATGATGGAGAGACGAGTAGTCTGCACCCTCTACCTCAATCCCATCCCAAGTTCATGCGAACTTTAATAGTGTGAAACGATCTAGTTCTCAGCAACACTTTGGTCATATATACTATTTAGCATCTCTTAGATCTGAACATGTGATGAGGCTAACCAAATATCACTCATGAGCGGAAGGACCATGATCGTGCCTGACCTGTCCCTCTGCGAGCTCTACCTGAGGAGTCTTTAGAGGACGAGGAGGAGACGAAACATATTTCGGAGCCCCATTAGCACCATTCAAGGATCTTTTCTTAGGGAACTAAGAAGAGAAGGAGAGCATGATTGCACCATCAACGGCATGGAGATATCTCAGATTCTTTTGAGGACCTTGTACCTCCGATTGTGGCGAATACCATTGCAACTTCTTTTCCACAACCTGTAGTAGATAGTTTTGATTTTGATCTCTTGTTGCATATAAAAGATTCATGTATGAAGAACTCTATTTCCGTTAATGTCAAGAATCATATTTCAGTTCATGATTCAGATTCTTCATCCTTTGTTTCTCTTGCTTCAATCCCTTTCCCTACTGCTCTTACAGTAGGAAAGTGCATCAAAAAGATTCAGAAAGATGACCCCGACATGGCTTAGTTTTGGAAAGAAAATATCACAGTTAAGGTGTCATTTGATGAGTATGTTGCTAACCATCCTACATTCTTAAATACATTAAGGTGAGATGCACACTTACTAGGGTTAGTAGGAGAAACCGTATGAATATGTGAAGACTCATGTGTTATCAGTGGCCACAATCTCAAGAACCAACAATTGCCAAGGAAAAAGAGCAACATGGGTGCTCACTACGTGGAGAGTTGTATCGATGACATTGCATTTGCACGCACACTCTTAGATAATGGTTCTTCTATCAATCTTCTTCCCTTGCATTATATCAAAAATTGGAGTTGGGACCACTTCACAGATTTAGAGCTTTACTTCAATTTGTAGATCACACAATGAAGAAATCTAAGTGAGAAGTGAAGAATGACATTATATCGATTTGGGGGCAGGACTATCAGGTTGACTCCATAGTCTTAGACATGGAGACCCCTAATCATTGGAGAGAATCTCAGATCATTCTTGGGTGGCCCTTCCTTAGGACCACAGGCGTAATTTTCAATTATGGTACGTGGATGATGAAGTTATGTTCTCTAGGCAAAGAAGTGAACCTTGAGATGAAGAAAACCAAGTGTCAGTGACCCGATTCATAGAGTAGTACATAGTACTCATCTTCAGAGGAAGATTGTAGAATGATTAAAACCGTTGGGATTTGGAGACATGTTCCATTGAGACAGAGCGAGACCCTTTCATCTGGAAAGGACATAGTGGATGATGTAGTTTGCCAGATGTTGCATGATCTTGTGAGAGATACATCTACTTATTCCCATGATGACATAGAGATCCATTTGGATCTGTCATCCATTCTCTTCGGAACAATCATGGGACATAGATGACAAGTCAGACTTGGTTTTTGCTGATTGCTTGGATATCTTTAAAGATCCAACTCCTGATACTACTGAGTTGGTGGAGAGTACTACACAGTTGATCCCACCTTCATGCAACACTCAGCCATATTCAGATTCAGTTCAACCAGATTTGCTTGATGACACCACATTGCCATAATTGAAATCACTGCCTCCTATACTGAAGTACGCCTTTCTTGCAGGATGCAAAGAGAGATATCCTATTATCATTCAGATTTGATTTTAGAATAGGAGCCTAGGTTGTTAGAAGTCTTAGAGAGGAATCAAAAGCAATAGGTTGGACAGTGTCGGATTTCGTGGGGATCAACCCCACTCTCTACTAGCATCACATTTTTACGAAGGATAACGTAAGACCCTCTCGTGAGTTCTAGAGGAGACTTAACCCCAATCTATGGGAAGTAGTGCTGAACGAGATTGAGAAATGGTGCAAAGTAAGGTTTATATACCCTATTTATGACTCCAAGTGGGTGGCCCCGCTTCATGTTGTCTCAAAGAAGTCAGAAATTCAGATGGGCACCAACGAGGAGGGGGTAGAGATCACGACAGGAGTACCCACATCGTGGCACATCTTTGTTTACTACAAGCGCCTGAATTCCGCGACCAAGAAAGACTACCTTCCTTGTCATTCATTAATTAAATCTTGGAGAGACTCGCACGGAAAGCCTTCTTCTATTTTATTGACGAGTACTCAGGCTACAACCAGGTAGCTATAGCCCCTGAGGACAAGGAAAATACCACATTCACATGTCCATTCGATACTTACGTGTTCAAGCGCATGCCACTCTTGCAATGCCCCGAGCACATTTTAGTGGTGCATGATTACCATATTTGCGGAGATGGTGGGAGATTTCCTGGAGGTTTTCATCGTTCACTTCTCGATCCATGATTATTCTTTTGATACATGTTTAGCGCACTTGGATCGAGTCCTCAAGTGGTGTAGGGAGGTGAATCTGGTACTCTCCTAGGAGAAGAGTCACGTATGCTGACAGAGGGTATCATGTTATGGCATGTCATCTCCAAAAGGGCAATGGAGGTTGACCTTGCCAAGGTGGAGGTGATCAAGAAACTCGATCCATCTACCCATGTGAAGTCAACGAGGTCATTTCGAGGGCATGCTGGATTTTGCAGGAGATTCATTCATGATTTTTCAAAGATTACCCGCCCACTAACTGGGATCTTAGGGAAAGACTCTGAGTTCGTTGTAGATTAGAGGTGTCTAGAGGCCTTTGAGCTCTTAAAGATGAAGATTTGTGCGTCCCCTATCCTACAAGCTCCTGATTGGTCTCTCCCCTTTGAGATCATGATTGACGCTTCAGATTTCGCTATAGGAGTTGTGTTAGAACAATGACTAGAGCGAATCCCGTTTGTGATCCACTACGTGAGCAAAGTATTAGATCCTACAGAGAAGATTTGACCGTGACTGAAAAGGAAATGCTCGTTGTAGTATGGGCCCTTGAGAAGTTTAGGTCGTATATTTTAGGCTATAAGGTGACAATCTACATTGATCACACGACTATTCGGTACTTAATGGAAAAGAAGGACATGAAGGTGCATCTTCTTATGTATTTTTTACTCATCCAGGAGTTTGATTTGTAGATAAAAGATAAAGCTGGAGTGAAGAATGTCGCAGATGTTCACCTTTCCCTAATTGAGCTTAAGGATTCTCTTGATTTTGAGCATATTAGAGAGACCTTCCTAGACAAGTCAATTTATGCTATTGACTCACTCCCATGGTATGACAACATGGTGAACTTTCTTGTCTCCAAGTAGGTTCCCCAAGGTTTGACTAGGAGCAGCAATGACCGACTGAAGTCGGATTCGAGGAGATACCACTAGGACGATCTGTTCCTTTTATTTGAAGGGACAGATTGTGTTTGGAGAAGGTGTATTCCTCAAGAGGAATACCAGAGTGTCCTCACGTATTGTCATTTTCTTGAGGGTGGAGGACACCGTTCGAGTAAGAGAACCACTCACAAGGTGATCCAATGCGGATTGTATTATCCAACCATGTTCAGAGATGCTATTGATTTTGTACAGTCGTGCCCGATTTGTCGGAGGATGGGAGGGACAATTGGACAAAGAGATGAGATGCACATGCATCTAGTGATTATTTTTGATGTTTTTAATGCACAGGGCATAGATTTTAAGGGTCCCTTTCCCAACAGCTAAGGACATGAATACATCTTATTGGCGGTTGATTATTTGTCTAGGTGGGTGGAGGCTATCCTAACCCGAACCGCAGTCAGCAAAACTGTCTGCAAATTTGTGAGATACCACATTATTTCTAGGTTCTGGGTACCACAAGTTCTGATATCCGATGGGGGTAGCCACTTTGTGAATCGAAATGTGAGATCTTTAGCTAAGGATTACAAATTTGAGCATAGAGTTACTATTCCTTACCATCCATAGTACAATAGCATGCCAGGAGTTTTGAATAGGGAGGTGAAGAGTATTTTGCAGAAGCTGATTCGTCTTGATAGGAAGAATTGGTCCCAGCTTTTGGATCCAGTTCCGTGGGCCTATAGGACAGCCTATAAGACACCATTGGGCATTTCACCATTTAGAATGATCTATGGCAAGCCATGCCATTTGCCTACAAAGCTAATTCACAAATCCAAATGGATAATTAAGCAGATTAATTGGAGTTATCACCTAGGGAAGCTTTGTCATGACTTGAACTTGAACGAGCTCGTGGAAATCGGAAACGAGGCATATGACAACAGTTTAATTTATAAGGACAAAATGAAGAGATGGCATGATTAACACATTAGGTGCAAAGGCTTTGTCCATGGGCAAAAGGTATGGTTGTTCAATGCGAGGTTAAAGATGTTCCACGGGAAGCTCAAATCTAAGTAAACAACTGCCTTTGTTGTTAAGGAAGTGCATGATAATGGAGGTGTACAGATAGCTGATCTCACAGACAGTGCATGGTCCTCTGTGGTAAATGGACAACTATTAAAGCACTTTGTAGATTTTAAAGAGTGGTTAGTCTAAGTCAAGGTCATCATCTTCATGAAGAGAGAGCACCGAGCAGATACATCAGATTACTCTTCATGAGGAGGCAACATCTAGATTCAGCAACTTAGAAGATTCACTCACTCTTGTACACATAATTTATTCATTCTTTTAGAGCTTCAGTTTCTTCTTTTGCAGATACTAACTCCATACTTAGGCTATTCAAAGCCTAAGTACAGGAGAAGCCCCTGCTCTTGCTTGTATATTCTTGTTTATATCCAGAGTCATTTCCTTCTTCGTATTATCTTCGTCCATTCACATTCTCCATACATTTGATCCCTCATGTTTTCTACACAAGCTATTTCAAGCCTAAGTATAAGGGGGAGACCCGTCAGTTCTTGTGTGTCTTTTTATATTTAGCTTGAGCTATGGCTTCATATTACTTTGTGCAATGAGGACATAGCAAAAGCTATAGGGGTGAATCGTATATATTGTATATATACTTTATCCATAGCTCATATTTTGAAACTTTTTCGAACTTTTTGGGCTAGGGTAGAAGATTTTTGAATTGGTTTGCATACAAATGTTTTGAAAATTATTTATAACTATGTTACACTATTTTGAAAAAATGTTTGACAATGGTTTGAAAAATGGGGATTTTACTTGTTTTGAAAACTGTTTGAAAAATAATTTGAATATATATATTAAGTAACATGGAGTGGAAATTATTTTCGAATATCTTTTTCAAAAATTGCGATAAAATGAAACTAACTTGTGTTTGTAAATAGAACTAACCTTATTCAAAATCCAATAAAAATCTGAAAAATTAAAAACTTTTCTTTAGCTGCGATTTTGACCGCCAAGCTTAAAAATGATTAGCTACTTTTCAGTGAGGGAACTACGGTCTCCCTTAGTAGAGTGGGTGGTTAAAAGAAAACACATATGGTGTCATCTTGAAGTAATATGGGTAGACATCTAACGGTTCGTACTTACACTCATATTGGTTGAAAGTAAATGCAACTATTCATACGAGCATGGGCCAGTCATTATTTCTCTAAAGGCTTTAAAAAAACTCATTAATAAGTTAAGTTGGTTTGATCCTTGACAAATACACTTTCACACAAGACTTGTGTTGTTCAAGGACGCTTGGTTTTTGAGGTCTTAAAATTCTGAGTTAACCAACTTTAGTCATTAGGGTGTTGGACTTAATTATTTATACTTCCTTGGTCTGAAAGCTTTGTATGCTATATTGCATATTTAGTATCATTCCTAAGAATATGACCCGTACTTCACATGCATGACTGCAGTTATGATGAGAGGAGTTGAGGTTTAACCAAAGGGACTGGGATGAGGGATTGAGTCTGGATCTGATTTTATGATGCTCGAGGATAGGATAAAACCGATGAATCCTTCATGAAACCTGAGTGTCAGCAATCATTTGTCAGTATGAGAACAAGGTTTCTTGTACTAATCTATTGATATACCTAAGTGCTACGGTGTGATATAATTAATTTTTGTTGATCAGTGTGTGTCAACTTTGATAAAAGTAATGGATCAACCCAAATACAAAGAAAAGAAAGAAAAAAATGTTGAAAGAAAAGCTTTTACCATACAAAGTCCAATATCAAAGAGTTTCCACCAAAGGTGAGCACTCCCAACCATTCTGAAGTGTCCACTTGAACCAACGCTATTAGGACCAGGAGTTAGACTAGCACTCAAATGGCTCTGCATTCTAAATGCTACAAGTCTGGATGTAGAAAGTATATTAGATACTCAAAAAAAGCATACCCTAGTGTACTCTCAGGAAAACAAGTGCAGATGACTCCAACTTCTCTTGACGGGCGCACTGATAAACACCAAAAATACATAAACGTTGAGGTAATAAGGCACTCGAGGGATCCTTGTTCCAATGAGAGGGAGAGAAGAACTGAGACAAACCTATGTATTTCCATCTATCGACCGTTCATATTCACTTTTAAGTCTGACAAACTAAAGAGATAGTGGATTGCCCGAACTGATTTATGAGGGTTGGGTCGCTAGGAGAATCTCTTGGATTGGAACCTAAGGTGACGCTTTGACTCTGCTATTGTAACTGCAGTACACACCTTAATATCATATCCTTACTATCTATGTATACCAGAGAGTCTGAAGATTGAGAAAGTTGGATACCTTTTGACTAAGGCTGGGGTCGACTTAGAATTTTAAGTCAACAAAAATCGAGAGTTCTTGAATGAATCGAGTCTTGTTTTTCACTTGCACAGTCGGGGGCATGTCCAACTTATTATCTATTCTTTGCTCGAGGACGAGCATAGTTTAAGTATACGGGGATGAGGAATCTGTGATTCATCATATTATTTACCATTCATTATCCCCCTTATTTAAACTATTCAATAAAATCTGTGTTTAATTGACTAAAATTAACGTCTTACTTGGTTTAATTCACTAACCTTAATTTAGTGTATATTTGTATATACTTTATTCCCTTTCTATTATATATATTTGTTTTGGGTTTAAAAAAGAAATTAAAAATAACAATGCCATTAAAAATAAGTGTTTTTATTCTTTAAATGCTTCCAAAAATATTTCTCCCTTTATTTGACATATTTTGCGTTTTTTTAACATGAAACTTGTAGATCTCATCAAGATCTATAACTTTCATGTTTTGAGTTTTTCTTAATTTTGCTTGTAATTATTTGTCTTGTATTTTTTCTTTATTTTGTGATTTCTCTTTTTTTCATTGGGCCACGTGGTGCTCCCTGGAGCCATCACACGGCCCGCCCCTTCATATGCCACGTGCCTTCCCTCCTGAATGTCCATCTCTTTTGCCCAGATCTCATCTTAGTCGTTCCTCTCTGCTCTTCCCTCCATCATTTGATCTTCGACCTCAGAAGCAATCTCTCCCACACCTTTCCACCTCCACCTCAGCCATTGGATGAGCTCTCATCCAATGGATCTGTTATCTCCACATCACCCTTCGCCCCTCAGCCATAGGATGAAGCCACTAGCCACATCCCCACCTCTTATCCCTTCTCCTCTCTCAACCGCTTAATCAGGACTCCAGATCTAATCTAGAGCGCCCGCTTCCGCCCCTATCTAGACCTTTGGATCACGAGATCCAACGGTCGCGCCTTCTTCTTCTTCCTTGAGTATCTTTCTCTCTCTCCCACAATTTCTGCTCAACCACTTACCCCCTTTCTAATTTCTCCACAACTCTGATGACTCCCTCGCCCTCTTCACCTCACCAGGTCAAAGCCAGAACGTCCCTTGTCTTCGCCTGACATTTGCCCTCCCCTCTGTCCTCTTCCGTAGTCCACCATGAGCTCACAAACCCAGATCTTCAACCATCTGCGCCCCATCTACTCCTCCTTAAAATACTCCTCTATTGCCCTCTATCGCACGCATCTGCCTTTACACAAAAGTGCTCTGAGCCACCTACTCCCTCTTCATGATAAGAAGGCATAGAGGTAGTGACGAAGATCGAGAATTTCTCACCAGCGTGATCCTCACCTTCTTGGGTGAGCAGCAATCCACCAGTTGCTCGAGATTCATGCCTCTGTCCTCAGTAGTGTTAAGCGGGAACTGGAGCATTTCAAACTCCAACCTAGAGTTTCGCTCCATCCTCCAGTTTGTCTCCATGTGTTTCCTTCTTTCGCAAGTGAACTCCTTCGTCGTTTCTACTTCTTCTTCATTTCTGTCGTGTTTCTTTCCTTTTCTCACGCACACACGATCACACCCAGCTTCTTCCAAACACCGTATCATCTTTGTCATCACCCCTACATCCTTGCGCATACCTCCTCTGTTCCTCATCGCTTCTCCACCGTCATGACCACATCGCTCCACCTCCAGTCTCGCAAAGGTTAGAAGCAACTTCAGGCTCAGTTCCTCCACCTCTGATAAGCCTTCGCTCTACCTCATGACCATCCCATTAGATTCCCCTAGGCCTCTGCTTTGCGCTAACATTTGCAGGTACACGATTCTCTTGATTGGTCGGAATCTGGAGGCCATCTCCGACCTCAAGCTTCTGCTCTGATGAGCCTTCATCGATGCCATGATCCAGACCTCCTTTGAGCTTCTACACCTTTGCCTCACCTTTGTGGGAGCCTCAACTACCTCCATGATCTTCACCGACTCCAGAAACGTCACGAGGAGCTACAACTCCATCGTTGGAGATCCGCCCACGCGCCGCCCCTCGCAGAGGAGGGGGAAGCACTTGACGTATAATAGATGTTGGATGAGATCATCACGATCTGATCCGACAGCTAGGATATGTCCCGAGCCTCCCAACCAAAGCAGTGCTTCACCCCTTAACTTTAGGCGTCGAGTATAATCCAAGATACGCCCACATTCCATGTAGCGTCGAGCCTCGCCCTGAGATGCCAATGCCTCACATGATGCGGGACACATGACCAAGGGAATTTTTCACTTAGACCCCTATTTATTTTCAAAATTAAAATTGGGTCCCTGCTATACGTGTGCACAACACGTGCTGTTGGAGAAATTACAGGATAATCCATGTACTTTATTTTATTGTACTGTAAAAATTGCATGTATCCCTCTATGGGGTTTTTATTGCGTTTAAGCCCCTATTTGGACCTTTATGAATGATAAGTTCATATTTTATTGCAAATAGGCCCCTGGATTGATATGTGAATAACTTGAGCATACATTATCCAAATTGCATGAATTGGTCTCCTTTCTCTAATTTAATTCTATTTAATGTGGACTAATCGGATTCTATTTGCTATTGTGCAAGAATAAAAATCAGAGAACTTAGGTTACTAGTTGAGGTTAATCTGCATACGTAATTAGCTTGATAAATGGATTAAGTGCACCACTTTGCTCTCTGATTTGATTGATCATTATTTAAATTGCCAAGATCTGAATTTAAAATTTGGTTATCATTTAATTCCTGAATTTATATGTTTTCTAGAGCTAAATTGAACATTCGATGAATATGTTGTGAAATGTGATGTGTATTTGATCGAGGCCATTTCTTGATCTTAATTCATGGTAAAATTTGTATTAAAGGGATTATTTTAGATCTTTGTTGATTAATAATTTCAGGAGCTTAATTGAGCCAAAAAAATCTTGACACTTAGGTCCATTTGGTGTGCTTGCTTTCATTTGTATTTTGTAGCTTCTTTCAAATTACGTAAAAATCACCCAAAAAATACATTCATACACTTTGTTGTGTATTGTGATCTGGATTCGCCTAGATAGACCCTCTTAGTAGCTCGATCACCACTATTGGACCTCAATAAAATCTCTTAATCCGGTGTGTTCCTATGTTCGACCCCGGACTTGCTCGGGATATAAATTCAAGCCGAGACACTCCTCGCGGAGATCCTTCTCTCGATTTTGCATGATTCACTGAGTGTCATGCTACAACGAGTATGAATTAGCATACATGCTCAACGAGTCAACAGACTTCCATTTATACCAGTGGGAGGATCCACATCTATTCCGCGAGGGAGCAGATTGCATTTGGAAGAGGTGTAGACCTCAAGAGGAGATTATAGGTGTCCTAGACCATTGCAACAAACTTGAAGCTGGTGGACACCATTCTGGAAAGAGAACTGCAACAAAAGTTCTTTAATGTGGCCTCTGGTGGCCAACATTTTACACGGATGCAGCTGATTATGTCAAAAGATGCACTGATTGTCAGAGAATGGCTGGTAATATCACTTCCCATGACACAATGCCTCTGACATACATTCAGATTTAGAACGTCTTTGATGTGTGGGGCATTAACTTTATGGGACCATTCCCTAATAGTTAAGGTTTTGAGTACATCATGTTGGTCGTTGATCACGAAAGCATATGGGTGGATGATATCCCCTCTCGAGCCGTAGATAGTCGAACAGTCTGTCTATTCCTGAAGGATAACATCATTTCATGGTTCAAGATTCTGAAATTTTTGATATATGATGGGGGAATTCATTTTGTGAACAAAGAGGTCAAGAAGTTGACCAAAGAATATGACATTGAACATCGTGTTGATGTGTTGTACCACCCACAGTCGAATAGCATAACTGAATGCTCATGTAGGGAGATAAAGACTATCCTGCAGAAGCTTGTACGACTTGATAGAAAGAATTGGTCACAGTTGCTTGATTCAATACTTTGGGCTTACCACACAGCATACAAGTCTCCTCTTGGCATATCTCCCTACTGCCTTGTATATGGCAATCCATGTCATCTACCCATGGAGTTAATTCACAAATCATTATGGATATTGAATATGTGCAACTTAGATTCCGAGAAAGTTGGGAAGAACCACAAAGTTGATCTGAACCATCTACTAGAATTACAAGACTATCTGTATGACAACGGCCTTATGTATAAGGAGAAAGTCAAGAAATGACATGATAAACACATCCAAATAAAGACTTTCTAGCCTGAGCAAAAGGTGTAGTTGCTCGACGCAAAGTTGAAAACCTTTCCAAGCAAACTAAATAGCAAATAGACTGAGCCGTTCATTGTGAAAACTGGGTTTGACAATAGAAGCCTCTTGATATTTGAATTATCCCCTGACATACAACCTTTTGTAGTCAACAGACAATTGCTAAAGCCGTACATTCTTGTCAATTGTCGATTCGATTCAAGTGGTACTTGAAGAGGATCTCACAGATACAGATGGATCAGATACTTGAGCTAAAAATCACATAAAAATGATTTTCGTTTCTTCTTTTCTTATTTACCTTTTCTCTTCTCAAAATCTTTTGAAAGGTACTCATCCCTTTCATCACTGCTATACTTATGACGTACTTTGTCCTAAGTATTGGGGGGTTGAGTACCTCGTGTTGTTCATTCTTTGATCCCTCATGTGTCTCCTCAACTCTTGATCTTCTATTTATATTTAGGGTATTTTACCCTAAGCATAGGGGGAGACATGTCAAGCCGATGAATTCGTACATTCCCACCCTTGACCCTCCCTGCCTTGTGTATAGTCTACTATACTTAGGATCATTTGATCATAATTATAAGGGGGATGCTCAACTTTTCATTCTTTTATTTATTTAGTCATTGTAGTATAGTCTTTCTATACTTAGTACGAGTTTTATCTTCCTTTTTTCTCTTATATCTATGAGGACATAGCTCAAGCTAAGTATGGAGGGGTTGTATATACGTTGTATATACTTTAGCCATAACTCGTACTTGCGTATTTTTAATAATATGGCTAATACATAATAATTCTCTGTAAATACAAGCAATAAATTGGGTTAAAAATATTTTGCAAAATGATTTGAAAATTATTGGGAAATATCTTGAAAAATCTTTTGAAAACTGTTTGGAAATATTTTTCAAAATGTTTCAAACCTTTGTAAAAATCTTTTGTTTGCAAAAATTTCTTTTATTTGTGTAAATAAAGCTTCTGAAAATCTATTTTCAAGTGATTCGAAAAAAGGTTGCAAAACTATTTTGAAAAATCTATACATACTATTTGAAAAAACTTTGTAAAGTGATTTTCAAATTTTATAAATGTTTGCAAATATGTTTGTCAAATTATTTGCAAAAATAAGTTTTCAAAATGTTTGCGATAAAGATTTCAAATATTTTGAGAACCTTGTGTAAATAATAGCTCTAATAAAAATCCTTGTATAAGTATATAAAACCCTTATAAATCTTGTAAAATTCACTAACAATTCAACTTGTAAATTACCAGTGTAAAGAACACCTCACTCTTGTAAATATAGAAGCACTCCCATGTAAATATCTGCACATTTCTCTTACTAACTTTTATTCAAAAATTGTTAAAATTTTTAAAATCCAAAATGCATAAAAATTTGCAAAGTCTTTTCAAAAATCTGCATAAAATTTTGCAACTTTTTAAAAAAACTCATAAAAAGTTTAAAATAGAAAATGACTTCACAAAAATGTTCTTCTACATTGTACAAAGCATTTGCATTTTTCAAAATGATTAAGACAATTGAACACGTCTGAATTAAAGTCTGAAGATTGGAGCTTGGTATAGACCTTAATCCACTTAATTTCAGAGGAATCCATTAAGGATTGGAATTGGTAGACTTCAGGTCGCCTTGACTTATTTCTTTAGGTTCCATGAGACTATGTTAATGAGTCGATTCATTGTATCTAACTAGAACCCTTGATATCATTCGTACGACTCTTCAAATAGTGGCTTGACTAGAAACCTCACACTTAACACTTAGCTCAACTCAAATGGATTGTTGAAAAAACTTGGAGTCTAAGTCAGGACGATGCTAGGCCACTTCATCAAGGGTGGCTCAGGAACCATTCTTGGGGATTTTTGAAGCTGGTATTCTAACTCACTTCTTCCGGTATCCATGATATCTAAATACTGGGAACTGGAGACTAGATTGAGACAATGCTTTGGATGAGGAATAGTCTACTGACGTATCTTTTCAAAGACCGCAAAACATGGGTAGACCAAAAGACTCTTTATCCGTCTGGGAACAAATAAGAATGCAGAGCAATGCAAAGTTAAAGAAAAATACAAAGAAGAAGCCTACACGAAAAATTCCACAAAATACAGAGCTTTCAGAAAAAGCCTGCTTCTTAGTGAAGACTTGGTTACACCAATCGTGCTTCACAAGGGAATGAAGGCTATATTGGTACATTCTTACTTCTTTTCCCTTTCATCTAGCTTCTCCCCCATTTCAGTTGTGAAACCAGTAGCACCTAACCTTAGAAGGAAATATCTGTTTCCACGAGGACAAGTTACCAGGATAGCAGACTCTTGTATAGTTCGTCGGTTTGTCTGGGAAGAGATGAAAAATTCACATACATGGCTATGTCATTTCAAGGTTGCGAGAGTATGCAACTGAGAGGATGGTTCTGATCAGTCAGTGAATAGAACTAGATAATATGATTATGGAACCTAAGGATTGTTGTGTTATATTTCCAAACTTTGATGTGGTTCCGAACAAATCAAGAATCTAAAGGTCTTAACTGAGCTTCAAACTTTGATTTTAATAAGACAAGTTTGAGTCAAAAATTGTTCCAAGTTCTCTCTTTTCCTTTTTTATTTTCTTTTCCTGCACTTATATACATAAGTGTTTTCTAGGATCTGTGGCATGTTAGTTTTTATCGTAGATCCAACAAAGACTTCGGCAAGATTGCTTGACAGTTGACTGAGCTACTTGGCCAGGAGACCGATTTTTAGATAATGACCCGGTCCTTGATGAATACCCATTCATTACTCTTTATTCTTTTATTTTAGCTACAAAACCCATGCAAAACACATGTATATTCCTGTAAATAATAATAATTAGCATTTGGCATGCATTGTGTAAAAATAAATAATTGGCACATTTTTGTGCATAAATAAAAGAATAAAGAAACAAAAGAAAAAGAGGGAGATATTTAGAATAAATATTGAGCGACCTAATCCCAAGGGAGGGCTCAGCATGGGCCTGATCGCATAAAAACCCAAGTAGAGAGAGATAAGGAAGCTCATGTATGTAAATATACCTATAAATAAATAAAATATTTTCCTCAAATTGAAAATAAAAATGAGTTTGTATTTATTTGTAAATATTTTTAAATATAAAATTAAAATAAAAATGAGAAAATCAAAAAGAAAATAAAATCCATTCACCCTTGTCTATATTCACCATGTACATAAAACCCTTTATCTATTTATTTATCCATATAATGAAATAAATAAAATTCCATAAAAATATGTATATAATTATATATCCCATAATGTAAATAAATAAAATAAAAACCATAAAAATAAGAATAAAATAAAAGAAAATAAAAATAAAAATCAAAGCCTTCATTGTACATATACCATATATGTATATAAATAAAAGTATTTATTTAACCCTTGTACATAAATAATAAAAATAAAATAAAAATACCAAATTATTCCAAATTTTATTCTATAAATAAATAAAATATAAAATTGGAATAAAAATGTATAAAAGTAAATAATTATAAATCAAAAATAAAAAATGTATAGTGTATATACCTATCAATAATATACTATATTGTAAATTAATTTTCCGATCCAGTCAGCTAGAACCCGGGAGCCAAGCATCCAATCAAGAGATTTCCGACGTGCGAGCCTATCCTAGCCGGGTCCTCCCCTCCTCTAGGTACGAGGGCACAGAGACCTATCGCGATTATATGAATACCTTGCGGCGCAGTGAGAAGCAATCAACATAAGGGGCAGGGAGAGGGAAGATTGAGTATTTTGGCTCGACCGCAGGGAGAGGGTTTCTGAGCGGACTAGGTCATCATTCTTCCAGGTGGGTGCCCTAGCCTATTTCAAATAAATAAAAATCACAAAAAATAGTTTAAAAATAAATAAACATTTTTCATGTTTTGAGTTTTTCGAAAATAAGTCATTTACTATTTATTATTTAATTTACAAATAATTAATAATTGGCGGGCTCTGATTGGTCCACGGGGGATGTTGACCCCCGGTCAACTCTCCCCCAAGGACCACCAGAGCCGGATCTGGTCACCCCGACCTGACTTCTTCCAATTTCTCGCTCGACCCGATCGCCAAACACCTGAACCCCAGGCTCCATTTGCTCCTTGATTATCCTAGATCCACGCCCGGGGCGGGTTTAAGGGGTCCGAGCTCCGATAAGCTCACCTGACCATCTTTTAGCCGGACCCCTAGCCATATAAATCCTTAGCTCCGCCGCACGATTCAGGCATCTTTGGACCTCCCCCTCGACGCCTGTGACCTCCTCCACCTCGCCTGAGTGACAGCGGAGCGAGTGAGAGTAGGAGCGAGGCTCGGGATGCTGGGAATCCTCTGATCCGTCAGCTTTCGCCGCTGTGTGCCTCCGCGAGCGCGCTCAGCCTCGGGACTCGACGATCCCTCAAGGCCATGACCCCCGGAGCTCCAACAGCTCCAGCCCAGTCGATCTCCTCTGTCAGGTAACTTCTTTAGCTCGTAGGATAGCGTAGATTTTAGTTTTCAGGTTACTGTTCTTGTAGCTCCGCCGCTGTCGCCAGCCACCTCCGACCGACCATCTGTCATTCCGACTACGCCACCACCTTTTCCAGACCTCTCCCCATCTTCTTCACCCATTCATTCAACCCAGCTCGCCCCGGAGCAGGGACTTCAGTCCTCCTCCTCCGCCGCTCGCCGGAGGACCACGCCCCAATCCATCCAACCACCCATTTCGCTCCTTACCGGGTCGAGGCATTTTGCCCTCGACCCCTCTTTCTTCCTGTGCAGGCAGTAGGTCAAAACGACCTCATCTGGAGGTCGGAACATCATAGCACAAGCACTCTAGTTCTTCACCTTCGCCAGAGCTCTCCAGAGCTCCCGGTCATCATCGGAGACCAGCAACAGCTGCGGGACGTCAAGGCAGAGCTACTCCGCACTTTTGCAGCAGCAAAGGAGGTCCACCGCACTAGTATCGAGCCGGTGAAGTTCGCCGGCCATCTGTTCTTCCTGGACCGTCAGCCACCGTCCGATTAGCTCCCTCGCTCCAGATTCGCTCAGAGCCGTCCATTTGAGGAGCAGCCGACACCGTTGATCCTTTTGGGAGTTGATCAGGCCCGTTCGTTGCAGAGGGGAGGTGCCCTTGAGCAAGAACCGTTCGATCTCCACGTGCCCTCTTCTTCGCCCTCCATCCAGCGAGGGGTAGCCATCGACTCTCGACCATCAGATATACTACGTGGCGAGCCCTCCACCGTTCGATCATCGCCGAGGCGTCTTTGTTGAGGAGCGGCGCCCTTCAGCCGTTAGATACACCATGTGGCGCCATCCCAGCCCTTGGATAAATAATAGGGGTAAATTGTTCTCAGGCCCCTCTCTTTATGGCTTTTAGTAGTTAGTCATGTATCTAGTTCTTTTTATTTTGGTTATTTTGCACATTGGACCTTCTTGTTTTCTGTATTTGCTATTTAGTCCCTGTTTGTGGTGTCCACGTGCTTCGACACATGAGGACTTGGTGAAATTACAATATATTCCTTGTATTTCTAGCGTGTTAATGTTTACATCTTTCTAAATAGGAATGACATTTTAGTCCTTCCAGGCCTGGACCACGTGCCTAGCGTGTGGATAGTGGGATTTTTGCACTTAGGGTCCTAAGGTTTTCTGTCGTGTTATATTTTGGCCCTTGCAACTTGTTTTTCTTGCAAATAGGTCCTTGTGCACTATTTGGTTGTTTTTTATTTTAATAAAATAGCAAAATAAATCCAAATTGAGTGAAAATTGGATACGTGGCTCCTGCCATTGTGTAAAATTTTTCCTAATTTTTTGATACATTTTTTACCCTTTTTATTATTTTTAAAAATTCAAAAACCCTTAATTTTGTCTCTGTCCAGATTTAAAATTCACAAAAAAATAAAAAAACATCTTTAAAAATTACAAAAAAGTAGATTTAGTGTATTTTGGTGTATTTGATTTTCTGGCCACTTTTGGTCATTTTTAGATTTATAAAAATTATAAAAATTAAAAAACTTTGAAAAACTCTTAAAAATTCTAATAAATCACAAGAAAAACCAAAAATTAATAAATTGTTCTCCTGATTTTTCCTTTTTGTTTATATTTTTCAAGAAAAATACCTCCAGGCCATTTTAGGACCATTATATTTTTTATTTTGGTCCTCCAAGCCTGACTGGACAACCTTCTTTTGTTTTTACCTTATTTCATTTTTATAAAATTCTATAAAAATCAGAAGATTCTAAAAAATTCATCAAAAACAGTAAAAAATATAAAAATTCTAAAAATATTTTTGTTTGAATTTTTGGACCTTTTTAGAGTAATTAAATAATTGCTTCAAGTTGTGTGTTTCCTTTGTTTTCATTTTTTCTTTATAATTAAAAATTCCAAAAAAATATAAAAATATTTTAAATCCACTAAAAAATTTGTTTTTATTTTTCTTTATTTTTAGACTACTTCCTAGGCCGTAAGGCCAATCCGTGCTCCCTGTGTCCGACCCTAGGTGCTACACCAGGCTAATCTCATAGCCAGGGCCTCTATTTGTTTTTCTCTGATTTTATTTCTATTTGGTGGTCTGTCCTTCATTTTTCTTGTTGAGCTGAGATTTCTATCAATCCGGGTCACAACGACCCAAGAGTAATTTTTTTTACCTGATCTAGATTGATGGAAATTTCGCTCACATCAGAATGGCGCCGTTGCCGGGGAGCACGGCTTTGTAGTCGGTTTCTTTTTCTTTTTCTTTTTGTTTTCGTCTTCGCGGTTTTCCATGGCTTTTTCGTCGTCCGCGGCTTTTCGTGACTTTTTATTTTTCTTTCATTTTTGTTTTATTTTATTTCTTTTCTTTTATTTTTGTTTTTATTTGTTTTTGCTTGTTTATTTTTATTTTCAATTTTTTTGCATATATACCCTGTTTTATTTTATTTGCTTAATTTGCTTTATTTTTATCTTTATTTGGTTTGACACTTTGTTGTCTTCTTGTGAGGGCCCGAGGACCGAGGCGGTGACTTTCGAGGAGCCGGCGTAACCGCGACTATCGGAGGCGTCTCCCTTCTGTACGGAGCTGTAGGAGAGCGCGAGGAGACAACCGAGTGCGGGAGCTTAGATTAGAGTAGCTTAGATTTTATTTCCAGCATTATTTGGATAATTGTAATAATACAAGACAACATGACACTTGGACTCTTCTTAGACTTTAGGGGTTTGTTTCGCCGAGCACCGGTGTGCTTGGGGGACCCCTCGGTTTTTACGTGGCTTTCTTCGCGGTTTTGATTTCTTTTCTACAAAACCCATGCAAAACACATGTATATTCCTGTAAATAATAATAATTAGCATTTGGCATGCATTGTGTAAAAATAAATAATTGGCACATTTTTGTGCATAAATAAAAGAATAAAGAAACAAAAGAAAAAGAGGGAGATATTTAGAATAAATATTGAGCGACCTAATCCCAAGGGAGGGCTCAGCATGGGCCTGATCGCATAAAAACCCAAGTAGAGAGAGATAAGGAAGCTCATGTATGTAAATATACCTATAAATAAATAAAATATTTTCCTCAAATTGAAAATAAAAATGAGTTTGTATTTATTTGTAAATATTTTTAAATATAAAATTAAAATAAAAATGAGAAAATCAAAAAGAAAATAAAATCCATTCACCCTTGTCTATATTCACCATGTACATAAAACCCTTTATCTATTTATTTATCCATATAATGAAATAAATAAAATTCCATAAAAATATGTATATAATTATATATCCCATAATGTAAATAAATAAAATAAAAACCATAAAAATAAGAATAAAATAAAAGAAAATAAAAATAAAAATCAAAGCCTTCATTGTACATATACCATATATGTATATAAATAAAAGTATTTATTTAACCCTTGTACATAAATAATAAAAATAAAATAAAAATACCAAATTATTCCAAATTTTATTCTATAAATAAATAAAATATAAAATTGGAATAAAAATGTATAAAAGTAAATAATTATAAATCAAAAATAAAAAATGTATAGTGTATATACCTATCAATAATATACTATATTGTAAATTAATTTTCCGATCCAGTCAGCTAGAACCCGGGAGCCAAGCATCCAATCAAGAGATTTCCGACGTGCGAGCCTATCCTAGCCGGGTCCTCCCCTCCTCTAGGTACGAGGGCACAGAGACCTATCGCGATTATATGAATACCTTGCGGCGCAGTGAGAAGCAATCAACATAAGGGGCAGGGAGAGGGAAGATTGAGTATTTTGGCTCGACCGCAGGGAGAGGGTTTCTGAGCGGACTAGGTCATCATTCTTCCAGGTGGGTGCCCTAGCCTATTTCAAATAAATAAAAATCACAAAAAATAGTTTAAAAATAAATAAACATTTTTCATGTTTTGAGTTTTTCGAAAATAAGTCATTTACTATTTATTATTTAATTTACAAATAATTAATAATTGGCGGGCTCTGATTGGTCCACGGGGGATGTTGACCCCCGGTCAACTCTCCCCCAAGGACCACCAGAGCCGGATCTGGTCACCCCGACCTGACTTCTTCCAATTTCTCGCTCGACCCGATCGCCAAACACCTGAACCCCAGGCTCCATTTGCTCCTTGATTATCCTAGATCCACGCCCGGGGCGGGTTTAAGGGGTCCGAGCTCCGATAAGCTCACCTGACCATCTTTTAGCCGGACCCCTAGCCATATAAATCCTTAGCTCCGCCGCACGATTCAGGCATCTTTGGACCTCCCCCTCGACGCCTGTGACCTCCTCCACCTCGCCTGAGTGACAGCGGAGCGAGTGAGAGTAGGAGCGAGGCTCGGGATGCTGGGAATCCTCTGATCCGTCAGCTTTCGCCGCTGTGTGCCTCCGCGAGCGCGCTCAGCCTCGGGACTCGACGATCCCTCAAGGCCATGACCCCCGGAGCTCCAACAGCTCCAGCCCAGTCGATCTCCTCTGTCAGGTAACTTCTTTAGCTCGTAGGATAGCGTAGATTTTAGTTTTCAGGTTACTGTTCTTGTAGCTCCGCCGCTGTCGCCAGCCACCTCCGACCGACCATCTGTCATTCCGACTACGCCACCACCTTTTCCAGACCTCTCCCCATCTTCTTCACCCATTCATTCAACCCAGCTCGCCCCGGAGCAGGGACTTCAGTCCTCCTCCTCCGCCGCTCGCCGGAGGACCACGCCCCAATCCATCCAACCACCCATTTCGCTCCTTACCGGGTCGAGGCATTTTGCCCTCGACCCCTCTTTCTTCCTGTGCAGGCAGTAGGTCAAAACGACCTCATCTGGAGGTCGGAACATCATAGCACAAGCACTCTAGTTCTTCACCTTCGCCAGAGCTCTCCAGAGCTCCCGGTCATCATCGGAGACCAGCAACAGCTGCGGGACGTCAAGGCAGAGCTACTCCGCACTTTTGCAGCAGCAAAGGAGGTCCACCGCACTAGTATCGAGCCGGTGAAGTTCGCCGGCCATCTGTTCTTCCTGGACCGTCAGCCACCGTCCGATTAGCTCCCTCGCTCCAGATTCGCTCAGAGCCGTCCATTTGAGGAGCAGCCGACACCGTTGACTTCATCAAAAACAGTAAAAAATATAAAAATTCTAAAAATATTTTTGTTTGAATTTTTGGACCTTTTTAGAGTAATTAAATAATTGCTTCAAGTTGTGTGTTTCCTTTGTTTTCATTTTTTCTTTATAATTAAAAATTCCAAAAAAATATAAAAATATTTTAAATCCACTAAAAAATTTGTTTTTATTTTTCTTTATTTTTAGACTACTTCCTAGGCCGTAAGGCCAATCCGTGCTCCCTGTGTCCGACCCTAGGTGCTACACCAGGCTAATCTCATAGCCAGGGCCTCTATTTGTTTTTCTCTGATTTTATTTCTATTTGGTGGTCTGTCCTTCATTTTTCTTGTTGAGCTGAGATTTCTATCAATCCGGGTCACAACGACCCAAGAGTAATTTTTTTTACCTGATCTAGATTGATGGAAATTTCGCTCACATCAGAATGGCGCCGTTGCCGGGGAGCACGGCTTTGTAGTCGGTTTCTTTTTCTTTTTCTTTTTGTTTTCGTCTTCGCGGTTTTCCATGGCTTTTTCGTCGTCCGCGGCTTTTCGTGACTTTTTATTTTTCTTTCATTTTTGTTTTATTTTATTTCTTTTCTTTTATTTTTGTTTTTATTTGTTTTTGCTTGTTTATTTTTATTTTCAATTTTTTTGCATATATACCCTGTTTTATTTTATTTGCTTAATTTGCTTTATTTTTATCTTTATTTGGTTTGACACTTTGTTGTCTTCTTGTGAGGGCCCGAGGACCGAGGCGGTGACTTTCGAGGAGCCGGCGTAACCGCGACTATCGGAGGCGTCTCCCTTCTGTACGGAGCTGTAGGAGAGCGCGAGGAGACAACCGAGTGCGGGAGCTTAGATTAGAGTAGCTTAGATTTTATTTCCAGCATTATTTGGATAATTGTAATAATACAAGACAACATGACACTTGGACTCTTCTTAGACTTTAGGGGTTTGTTTCGCCGAGCACCGGTGTGCTTGGGGGACCCCTCGGTTTTTACGTGGCTTTCTTCGCGGTTTTGATTTCTTTTCTACCTATTCGGTTTCTCGCGGTTTTGAGCCCCTAGCCTTAGGATTTTTGCTTGACTGTGACGTAATAAATAGGATCCAAACACCCTAATAAATCTGCCTGTACCTATAGATCGGTAATTGGACCAACAATAAAAAGATTAATAAAATAGTCGATCCACTACCTTCGAGCCTACGCGCCATAGCCCACCCTACCAAGCGCTGCTCCTGAACTCGATTTGTCGAGAGGAGGAGGGGTGGACCGAGACCGGGCTCTTGGATTGGAGGCTGGTGGTCGACTAGATATTCTTTCAAGTAGAATTGCTGCTTAGGGCTCGGATTTCCGCTTGCACCATTTAGGTAGTTTTATTTCAATCTTTAAATTCTGCGCGGATCATTTTGCATGTAGATTGCAGGAGTCAGGTACGCATCTCTTACTCTGCATGCATCATTGATTTTCTCGTGCATCGGCTTTTTCGACTTCTCCCCTCTGATTTTTGGACTTAATAACCAAGAGAACCGAAAAATTCGTTAGGCGTTTGTTTTTATTGAAAATACCTAAAAAAGAAAAAACAATAAAATCGGGACTGCTAATCAAACTTGACCTAAAAATACAACGAATTGAAAAATCTATCTTGGGGAGAGTAACTCCCTCCTTGTTTGGTTTGGATTAGCGAGAGAGTGACCCGTACCCTTGGATAGAGCCAGATCCGATTTTTTTTCTCGACTGATTATCGGCTTTTCTGTACGGGACAATCGGTTGAGAATTATTGGATTCCTATTTAGCTCACGTAATCGCTCAGAAAGACTGAACGATCACCTAAAATAAAATCGACAAGATAATTGACCGATTCCTTTCGATCTTCAGCTCGTGTGCGTAGGTGAATCGGGGGTTTGCTTTTTCATCTTTTGTGATTCCAGATCCCTTCTACCCTTCGCTCATCTATCTTCTTCTCTTTTCTCCCACCCTCCCTCCCTTCAGTCTTCTCTTCTTCTTCTCCTTTACCCCTAGATGATGGATCCCCCTCACTTCAGGCTGACTCTTGCGGCTTCTTCTCCACCATCTGACCATCAGTCCAGTCCACCTTCGAGGGAGGTCAGATCCCCGATCAACCTCCCGCTCCCTCCCTCCCATCCCTTTCTTTACTCTGGGCATGCTGCGCTAGACGTCCGCGGAGATCAGATCGAGCAGATGCGAGACCCGGACGATGCCGTTGCTGAGTTGAGAGTGCACTCCGTTCGTGATCACAAAGAGTAGAGGAGATCATCAGATAGATCCTATCCCAGGTGGATGGAAGAGCAGATAGGACAGGGAGCTCAGTCAGCTTCTACATTACGTCCATTCGTCTTGGATTTGGATTACATTCAGTGACTGCCGACATTTTTAGGAGAGACGCATGAGGAGCCTTATCTTCACCTGTCCTCATTCGAGGAGTTTTACAGAGCACAGCTATATTCGGATATCACTGCAGAGGAGTTGATGAGGAGAACCTTCCCATTCACACTTCAGGACAGAGCCATGAGATGGCACCGATGATTGGGGAGGACATTCGATACGTGGGGAGAGCTACGCCGAGAGTTCTTACAGAGATACTTCCCCCCACGTAGAGCAGAGTTGATGCGGTCGTTGATCACTGAGTTTTCAGTTGACCCCCAGGAGCCATTGCAGGAGGCATGGCCGAGGTTTCTTGACCTCTTGAGGAGATTTCCAGACCACGAACTTCCACTGATAGACCTGATCGAGATCTCCATGCGGGGGATGACCGCAGAGCAGATAGCAATGGTGATTACCACATGTGGCGGTTCACACCGCAGTCCCGACATTCACCTACTGGATACCATCTCGAGCTTACTTTCACAGAGTTCTTCTCCACGAGATGCCCTAGTCGGGACAACACATGAGGATGTTACAGTACCAGTGCGGTGTGTCGCATTACATGAGGAGACAGTTTCTACACACCAGCCAAAGGACTTGGATCATGCAGCACCACATAGTACAGATGAGATGACTGCTATAGCAGAAGTTCGGACCCAAAGTCTTCTCGAGTTCCCGTTGGTTTTCCAACTGGAGTTCTAGTCAGCCCGAGACTTTCCAATCTACGAGTCTTGGATATCAGATCTTCTGATACTCCAGGAACCGGAGGAGCCCCCGCTACTACAGCCATTGAGTCAGCCACTTCAGTGTCCAGTCCCGGAGGAGTCAGGTTCTTTTCTGCAGAGATACTTCTCGGAGTCTGGCAGTTATCAGGAATCAGCCTAGCAGCCACAACTCGATATGGGACACCACTTTGAAATGTCAGACACAGATAGTCCCATATTCGAGTCTGTTGTCCTCTACTTTGTTGAGACTGACACACTTGCTGAGGACCAGTTGGCAGCCAGCATTGCCGCAGAGCGAGGATCAACCGCAGATACTTTGCCAGCCTCCGTGATGTTGATCAGTACCTTCTCCTGCTTCTAGATTACCGAGAGCCACATTTCCGATGATGATGCAGACTGGTGCACAGAGTGGATACTTGACAGCCTCGCAGATGCCCATCTAGATCCTGATCCTCTCTTACTCACTTCTGATCTTGCATTTCTCCCCGAGGGTTATCTGCGGGAGGATACCGCACTTGATGAGTAGTGTCTCCGATCTAGCGGAGCACGAAATCGATTCTTTTGATCATTCTGATTTTGAGTCTTCTCACCTCGATGACCCTCGCGAGGATGAGCCTTCCTGGAGATATTCGATGATCTGTCTGATCCGCTTCTATTTCATTCATCGGATATCAATTTTCTTAGAGAGTCTCCAAATCTTGACTGCCCACACCCTTTTGAGACATTGATTGACGTGGAGGATTCCATGACTGATCCATCCTTCTCCACGTTTGATTTCTTCGGCTCCACATTTCCACTCCAGTCTGATCCAGAGTTGATGATTTCTTTTGTGCTACCGGATCCCGATCACATACTTCCATATCCCTGGCCAGTAGCAGACACCCGCTTGATTGCATACCAGGGTGTCTTTCTTTACACTTTTGAGTTCGTCGTTGTTCTCATACCGAGACTGCGACGACAGTACGACATTCGCCTTACCGATGTTGTCCTGAACCTTGACACTGCTTTATCCTAGCCTTTGCACCCAGCTAGGTGCATAAAATCTAGCGCTTGTTGAGAGGCACCTCAACATTGTACTCTTTTGTATATACGCGTTTCATCTTAGTTTGATCTTTATTTCTTCCGTTCTTGTTTTAACCCAGGTCTCACTTAGGATTATCTTTGCTATACTTAGGATATTCCTCACCCTAATTATAGGGGGGTGGAAACACCGGGTTCTTCTTCCATTATGTTTCATCACTTCTGTTTTGTTGCCTATACTTAAGGATTCTTCACCTTAAGTATAGGGGGAGTGATGTCCTCTCACCTTGTATATATTTGTTGGTTTTCTTCTTCGTGTCTTTCTACCCCTGTTTTGCTGCCTATACTTAGGGATATTTTACCCTAAGTATAGGGAGGTAGACCTTGTACATTCTCCACTCGGTTTTACCTTTGTGTACAGCCTGCTATACTTAGGATTATTTGATCCTAAGTATAGGGGGAAAAGCCGAGATCCTCTTGATTTTCTATTCTTTCATTCGTCTTTGTATATAGCCTTCCTTTTCACTTCCCTATACTAAGCACGAGTTATGTCTTCTTCATCGCTCTGGACTCTGAGGACATCGTTCGAGCTAAGTATAGGGGGGTGTGTATGTATTTCATATATACTTTAGCCATAACTCGTACTTTGTGTGAGTGTGTTAATAAATAAAAATGGCTAGAAACCTAAAATCCATAAAAATTAAAAAATTTTCCCTGTAAATAATCATTCTTTTATTTGCACATAAATAGCTATTGTACAAATTATTTTTGTAAAAATGTTTTCAAAAACTTTTTGTGTAAAGTTTGTGTAAATATGTGCATATCAAAACTATGTATATAGTACAAAATTTTTCCAAAATGTTTTGAAAATAAAAAAGTTTGCAAAAATCTTGTGTAAATTTGTGTAAATATTTTGCAAAACTTGCATTCATGCATACATCCATGATTTCAAAACATTTTTCAAAAATTTTGCATTTGTGTAAATTTTGTAAATAGCATCCTTGTATATATTTGTATAGTTTTTCCTGGATTATAGTTGACATTTAAACTAGCCTGGAATTAAATTGGGAAATGGAGCTTGATTAATATCTTAATCCACCTAATTATAAGAGGAACCTTATAGGGCTTAGGGTTAAGGCTTTTCAGGTCCATGGTGACGTAATTCTTTGAGTCCACTAGGCTATGATCACATGTCATCTCAATGAGCCTAAGTAGAGCACTTAACAACACACACATGACTCATATAGACAATGGCTTTACTTGGACCTACACTTTGCACCGAGCTCTCTACGGATGAGGTGGTGAGGAGGCAGTCTTCCTTGACTTGGGGTAGCATATGAGGGTAGTACTTCTAGGCGGAACCTCTCTTCTTCTTTTAGTGAAGGAAGTGCGTCTCAACTTGGTCTGGTTGCCATGAGGTCTAACGACAGGAGTACTGGGTTGCAATAATGCTTCAAAAGAGGGAGAGTCTACTGGCTCAAGAGGAAAAACTCCTTATGTATATACGTTGCACATTGTATATGTTGTATAGATGCACTTGAAAAAAATGCAAAAAGAAAATAACTCCAAAAAAGTAGTGGATCTGATAGAAAATGATAATCCCACCGGAGTATGTATATAGTGCAAATAAGCAAAGCTTGAGACTTTTGGATTCCATCTTATGTAGCTTGCAACAGGGAGACTTAGCTACACTAGTTGAGCTCCCAAGGATACATGGCTACACTGGCCATGGTCCATTCTCTTCTTCCCCCTCTTCTTGAGCCGGTTGAACTTGAACTTAGAAGGGAATACCCCGCTCCTCGAGGAAAGAGTGGTCAGACTAGGGTCATACAGTTACCTTGTTGGGGAGGGTTGTCAAATTACTACTTCTAAGGTGGAGAGCTATACCTCACTTACACAGTACAAGGAAAGATTCATAGTCTTCAGGGTTTGTGTATGTAGACTTGTTCTGATCTGGATTGTTGAGGAGTCTTGATTATAGATTAGTGGATCTTGGAGGCTGTGGAGTTTTAAACCTAAGTCTAAATAAGGTTCCGACACATTAATAATCCAAAGATCTGATCAAGCTCCATAATTCAATTTAATGAAGGCAAGATTAATTATCAGCATTAATCCATGCATTTTCTCCTTTTTTTCTTTTTCTTTTTCTTTTTCACTTCTTTTTCAAATAAGTGTTTGCTAAGGGACTAGCAAAGTTAAGTATAGGGGGGTGATGAATACCCATTCATCACTCTTTATTCTTTTATTTTAGCTACAAAACCCATGCAAAACACATGTATATTCCTGTAAATAATAATAATTAGCATTTGGCATGCATTGTGTAAAAATAAATAATTAGCATGTTTTTGTGCATAAATAAAAGAATAAAGAAAGAAAAGAAAAGGAGAGAGATAAGGAAGCTCATGTGTGTAAATATACCTATAAATAAATAAAAATGATTTCCTGAAAATAAAAATAAAAATGGGTTTATATTTATTTGTAAATATTTGTAAATATAAAATTAAAATAAAAATGAGAAAATCAAAAAGAAAATAAAATCCCTTCACCCTTGTCTATATTCACCATGTACATGAAATCCTTTATCTATTTATTTATACCTATAATTAAATAAATAAAATTCCATAAAAATCTATATATAATTCCATATCCCATAATGTAATAAATAAAATAAAAACCATAAAAATAAGAATAAAATAAAAGAAAATAAAAATAAAAATCAAAGCCTTCATTGTACATATACAATATATGTATATAAATAAAAGTATTTATTTAACCCTTGTACATAAATAATAAAAATAAAATAAAAATACCAAATTATTCCAAATTTTATTCTATAAATAAATAAAATATAAAATTGGAATAAAAATGTATAAAAATTAAAAATTAAAAATCAAAAATAAAAAATGTATACTGTATATACCTATATATGATATACTATATTGTAAATACTTAATTTTTATTTCAAAAAAATAAATAAATATCACAAAAAAAAGTTTATAATTAAATAAACATTTTTCATGTTCTGAGTTTTTCGAAAATAAATCATTTACTATTTATTATTTAATTTACAAATAATTAATAATTGGCGGGCTCTGATTCGTCCACGGGGGGTGTCGACCCCCGGTCAACTCTCCCCCCCAGGACCACCAGACCCGGATCTGGTCGCCCCGACCCGACTTCTTCCAATTTCCCCCGCTCGACCCGATCGCCAAACACCTGAACCCCGGGCTCCATTTGCTCCTTGATTATCCTAGATCCACGCCCGGGGTGGGTTTAAGGGGTCCGAGCTCCGATAAGCTCGCCGACCATCATTTAGCCGAACCCCTAGCCATATAAATCCTTAGATCCGCCGCACGATTCAGGAATCTTTGGACCTCCCCCTCGACGCCTGTGACCTCCTCCACCTCGCCTGAGTGACAGTGGAGCGAGTGAGAGTAGCAGCGAGGCTCAGGACACTGGGAATCCTCTGATCCTGCAACGTTCGCCGCCGTGCGCCGCCGCGAGCGTGCTCAGCCTCGGGACTCGACGATCCCTCGAGGCCATGACCCACGAAGCTCTAGCAGCTCCAGCCCAGTCGATCTCCTCCGCCAGGTAACTTCTTTAGCTCGTAGGATAGCGTAGATTTTAGTTTTTAGGTTACTGTTCTTGTAGCTCCGCCGATGTCGCCAGCCACCTCCGACCGACCATCTGCCATTCCGACTACGCCACCACCTTCGCCAGACCTCTCCCCATCTTCTTCACCCATCCATTCAACCCAGCTCGCCCCGGAGTAGGGACTTCGGTCCTCCTCCTCCGCCGCTCGCCGGAGGACCACGCCCCGATCCATCCAACCACCCATTTCGCTCCTTACCGGGTCGAGGCATTTTGCCCTCGACCCGTCTTTCTTCCTGTGCAGGCAGCAGGTCAAAACGACCTCATTTGGAGGTCGGAACATCAGAGCACATGCGCTCCAGTTCTTCACCTTCGCCAGAGCTCTCCAGAGCTCCCGGTCATTATCGAAGACCAGCAGCAGCTGCGGGACGTCAAGGCGGAGCTACTCCGCACTTTTGCAGCAACAAAGGAGGTCCACCGTGCTAGTATCGGGCCGGCGAAGTTCGCCGGCCACCTATTCTTCCTGGACCCTCAACCACCGTCCGATTAGCTCCCTCGCTCCATATTCGCTCAAAGCCGTCCATTTGAGGAGCAGCCGACACCGTTGATCCTTTTGGGAGTTGATCAGGCCCGTTCGTTGCAGAGGAGAGGTGCCCTTGAGCCAGCATCGTTCGATCTCCACGTGCCCTCTTCTCTGCCCTCCATCCAGCGAGGGGTAGCCATCGACTCTCGACCGTCAGATATCCTACGTGTCGAGCCCTCCACCGTTCGATCAACGCCGAGGCCCCTTTGTTGAGGAGCGGCGTCCTTCAACCGTTAGATACACTACGTGACGCCATCCCATCCCTCAGATAAATAATAGGGGTAAATTGTTCTTAGGCCCCTCTCTTTATGACTTTTAGTAGTTAGTCCTGTAAATATTTTATCTAGTTCTTTTTATTTTGGTTATTTTGCACATTGGACCTTCTTGTTTTCTGTATTTGCTATTTAGTCCCTGTCTGTGGTGTCCACGTGCTTCGACACGTGAGGACTTGGTGAAATTGCAATATATTCCTTGTATTTCCGGCGTGTTAATGTTTACATATTTCTAAATAGGAATGACATTTTAGTCCTTCCAGGCCTGGACCACGTGCCTAGTGCGTAGATAGTGGGATTTTTGCACTTAGGGCCCTAAGGTTTTCTGTCGTATTACATTTTGGCGCTTGCAACTTGTTTTTCTTGCAGATAGGTCCTTGTGCACTATTTGGTTGTTTTAGATTTTAATAAAATAGCAAAATTAATCCAAATTGAGTGAAAATTGGACACGTGGCTCCTGCCAATGTGTAAAATTTTCCCTAATTTTTGGATATATTTTTGACCCTTTTTATTATTTTTAAAAATTCAAAAACCCTTAATTTTGTCCTTGTCCAGATTTAAAATTCACAAAAAAATATAAAACCATCTTTAAAAATTACAAAAAAAATTAGATTTAGTGTATTTTGGAGTGTTTGATTTTCTGGCCAATTTTGATCATTTTTGGAGTTATACAAATTATAAAAATTAACAAACCTTGAAAAATTTATAACAATTCTAATAAATCACAGAAAAACTAAAAATTAATAAACTTTTCTCCTGATTTTTCCTTTTTATTTATATTTTTCAAGAAAAATACCTCCAGGCCATTTTAAGACCATTATATATTTTATTTTGGTCCTCCAAGACTGACTGGACAACCTTCTTCTGTTTTTACCTTATTTTATTTTTTATAAAATTCCATAAAAATCAGAAAATTCTCAAAGATTCATCAAAAATAGTAAAAAATATAGAAATTCTAAAAATATTTTTGTTTGAATTTTTGGACCTTTTTAGAGTAATTAAATAATTGCTTCAAGTTGTGTATTCCCTTGTTTTCCTTTTTTCTTTATAATTAAAAACTCCAAAAAATATAAAAATATTTAAAATCCACCAAAAATAATTTGTTTTTATTTTTCTTTTTTTTAAACTACTTCGTAGGCTGCAAGGCCAATCCGCGCTCCCTGAGTCCGTCCCTGGGTGCTACACCAGGCTAATCTCATAGCTAGGGCCACTATTTGTTTATCTCTGATTTTAATTCTGTTTGGTGGTCTGTCCTTCATTTTTCTTATTGAGCTGAGATTTCTATCGATCCGGGTTGCAACGACCCAAGACTGATTTATTTTTACCTGATATGGATTGATGGAAATTTCGCTCACATCAGAATGGCGCCGTTGCCGGAGAGCATGGCTTAGTAGTCTGTTTCTTTTTCTTTTTATTTTTGTTTTCGTCTTCGCGGTTTTCTGCGGCTTTTTCATCGTCCGCGGCTTTTCGCAGCTTTTTATTTTTCTTTCATTTTTGTTTTATTTTATTTCTTTTCTTTTATTTTTATTTTTGTTTGTTTTTGCTTGTTTATTTTTATTTTCATTTTTTTGTATATATACCCTGTTTTATTTTATTTGCTTTATTTTTATCTTTATATGGTTTGACACTTTGTTGTCTTCTTGCGAGGGCCCGAGGACCGAGGCAGTGACTTTCGAGGAGCCGGCGCAACCGCGGCTATCGGAGGCGGCTCCTTCTGTACGGAGTCGCAGGAGAGCGCGAGGAGACAGCCGAGTGCGGGAGCTTAGATTATAGTAGCTTAGATTTTATTTCCAGCATTATTTGGATAATTGTAATAATACAGGACTGTAGGACACTTGGACTCTTCTTAGTCTTTAGGGGTCTGTTTCGCCGAGCACCGGTGCGCTCTGAGGACCCCTTGGTTTTTACGAGGCTTTCTTCGCGGTTTTGATTTCTTTTCTGCCTATTCGGTTTCTCGCGATTTTGAGCCCCTAGCCTTAGGATTTTTGCTTGTCTGTGACGTAATAAATAGGATCCAAATACCCTAATAAATCTTCCTGTACCTATAGATCGGTAATTGGACCAACAATAAAAAGATTAATAAAATAGTCAATCCACTACCTTCGAGCCTACGTGCCACAACCCACCCTACCAAGCGCTGCTCCTGAACTCGATTTGTCTAGAGGAGGAGGGGTGGACCGAGACTAGACTCTTGGATTGGAGGCTGGTGGTCGACTAGACGTTCTTTCGAGTAGAATTGATGCTTAGGGCTCGGATTTCCGCTTACACCATTTAGGTAGTTTTATTTCAGTCTTTAAATTCTGTGCTGATCATTTTGCATGTAGACTGCTGGAGTCAGGTACGCATCTCTTACTCTGCATGCATCATTGATTTTCTCGCGCATCGACTTTTTCGACTTCTCCCCCCTGATTTTTGGACTTAATAACCAGGAGAACCGAAAAATTCGTTAGACGTTTGTTTTAATTGAAAATACCTAAAAAAAGAAAAATAATTAAATCGGGACTGCTAATCACACTTGACCTAAAAAGACCCCGAATTGAAAAATCAGTCTTAGAGAGAGTAACCCCCTCCTTGTTTGGTTTGGATGAGCAAGAGAGTGACCCGCACCCTAGGATAGAGCCATATCCGATTTTTTTCTCAATTGATTACCGGCTTTTCTGTACGGGACAATCGGTTGAGAAATATTGGATTCCTATTTAGCTCATGTAATCGCTCTGAAAGACTGCATGATCACCTAAAATAAAATCGACAAGATAATTGACCGATCCCTTTCGATCTTCAGCTCGTGTGCATAGATGAATCGGGGGTTTTCTTTTTCATCTTTTGTGATTCCAGATCCCTTCTACCCTTCCCCCATCTATCTTCTTCTCTTTTCTCCCACCCTCCCTCCCTCCAGTCTTCTCTTCTTCTTCTTCTCCTTTACCCCTGGATGATGGATCCCCCTCACTTCAGGCCGACTCTTGTGGCTTCTTCTCCACCATTTGACCATCAGTCCAGTCCACCTTCGAGGGAGGTCGGATCCCCGACCAACCTCCTGCTCCCTCCCTCCCATCCCTTTCTTTACTCTGGGCATGCTGCGCTGGACGTCCGTGGAGATCAGATCGAGCAGATGCGAGCCCCGGACGATGCCGTTGCTGAGTTGAGAGTGCACTCTGTTCGTGATCACAGAGAGCAGAGGAGATCATCAGATAGATCCTATTCCAGATGGATGGAAGAGCAGATAGGATAGGGAGCTCAGTCAACTTCTACATTACGTCCATTTGTCTTGGATTTGGATTACATTCAGTGACTGCCGATATTTTCAGGAGAGGCACACGAGGAGCCTTATATTCACTTGTCCGCATTCGAGGAGTTTTGCAGAGCATATCTATATTCGGACATCACTGCAGAGGAGTTGATGAAGAGGACCTTCCCATTCACACTTCAGGACAGAGCCATGAGATGGCACCGACGATTGGGGAGGACATTCGATACGTGGGAGAGCTACGCTGAGAGTTCTTACAAAGATACTTCCCCCCACGTAGAGCAGAGTTGATGCGGTCGTTGATCACTGAGTTTTCAGTTGACCCCCAGGAGCCATTGCAGGAGGCATGGCCGAGGTTTCTTGACCTCTTGAGGAGATTTCCAGACCACGGACTTCCACTGACAGACCTGATCGAGATCTCCATGCGGGGGATGACCGCAGAGTAGATAGCACTGGTGATTACCACATGTGGCGGTTCGCACCGTAGTCCCGACATTCACCTACTGGATACCATCTCGAGCTTACTTTCACAGAGTTCTTCTCCACGAGATGCCCTAGTCGAGATGACACATGAGGATGTTACAGTACCAGTGCGGTGTGTCGCATTACATGAGGATACAATTTCTACACACCAGCTAGAGGACTTGGATCATGCAGCACCATAGAGTACAGATGAGATGACTGCTATAGCAGAGGTTCGGACCCAAAGTCTTCTCGAGTTCCCATTGGTTTTCCAACTGGAGTTCGAGTCAGCCCCAGACTTTCCAGTCGACGAGTCCCGTATATCAGATCTTCTGATACTCCAGGAACCGGAGGAGCCCTCGCTACTACATCCATTGAGTCAGCCACTTCAGTGTCCAGTCCCGGAGGAGTCAGCTTCTTTTCTGCAGAGATACTTCTCGGAGTCTGACAGTTATCAGGAATCAACCCAGCAGCCACAGCTCAATATGGGACACCACTTTGAGATCTCAGCCACAGATAGTCCCATATTCGAGTATGTTGTCCTCTACTTTGTTGAGACTGACACACTTGCTGAGGACCAGTTGGCAGCCAGCATTGTCGCAGAGCGAGGATCAGCCGCAGATACTTTGCCAGCCTCCGCGATGTTGATCAGTACCTTCTCCTGCTTCCAGATTGCTGAGAGCCACATTTCCGATGATGATGCAAACTGGTGCACATAGTGGATACTTGAAAGCTTCGCAGATGCCCATCTAGATCCTGATCCTCTCTTGCTCACTTCGGATCTTGCATTTCTCCCCGAGGGTTATATGCAGGAGGATGCCACACTCGATGAGTACTCGGTTTCACCTTCTGAGAGTGTTTCCGATCTAGCGGAGCACGAACCCGAGTCTTTTGATCATTCTGATTCTGAGTCTTCTCACCTCGATGACCCTCGCGAGGATGAGCCTATCCTGGAGATATTCGATGATCTGTCTGATCCGCTTCTATTTCATTCATCGGATATCAGTTTTCTTAGAGAGTCTCCTGATCTTGACTGCCCACACCTTTTTGAGACATTGATTGATGTGGAGGATTCCATGACTGATCTATCCTTCTCCACGTTTGATTTCTTCGGCTCCACATTTCCACTCCAGTTTGATCCAGAGCCGATGATTTCTTTTGTGCTACCGGATCCCGAGCACATACTTCCATATCCTTGGCCGGTTGCAGACACCCGCTTGATTTTATACCTGGGTGTCTTTCTTTACACTTTTGAGTTCGTCGCTGTTCTCATACCAAGACTGCAACGACAGTACGACATTCACCTTACTGATGCCGTTCTGAACCTTGACACTGCTTTATCCTAGCCTTTGCGCCCAGCTAGGGGCATAAAATCTAGCGCTTGTTGAGAGGCACCTCAATATTGTATTCTTTTGTATATACGTGTTTCGTCTTAGTTTGATCTTTCTTTCTTCCGTTCTTGTTTTCACCCCAGGTATCTCTTAGGATTATCTTTGCTATACTTAGGATATTCCTCATCCTACGTATAGGGGGGTGGAAACACTGGGTTCTTCTTCCATTCTGTTTCATCACTTCTGTTGTGTTGCCTATACTTAAGGATTCTTCACATTAAGTATAGGGGGAGTGATGTCCTCTCACCTTGTATATATTTGTTGGTTTTCTTCTTTGTTTCTTTCTACCCCTATTTTGCTGCCTATACTTAGGGATATTTTACCCTAAGTATAGGGGGTAGAACCTGTACATTCTCCACTCGATTTTCCCTTTGTGTACAGCCTGCTATACTTAAAATTATTTGATCCTAAGTATAGGGGGAAAGCCGAGATCCTCTTGATTTTCTATTCTTTCATTCGTCTTTTTATATAGCCTTCCTTTCCACTCCCTATACTAAGCAAGAGTTATGTCTTCTTCATCACTCTGGACTATGAGGACATCGTTCGAGCTAAGTATAGGGGGGTGTGTATATATTTCATATATACTTTAGCCATAACTCATACTTTGTGTGAGTGTGTTAATAAATAAAAATGGCTAAAAACCTAAAATCCATAAAAATTAAAAAATTTTCCCTGTAAATAATCATTCTTTTATTTGCACATAAATAGCCATTGTACAAATTATTTTTGTAAAAATGTTTTCAAAAACTTTTTGTGTAAAGTTTGTGTAAATATGTGCATATCAAAACTATGTATATACTACAAAAATTTTCCAAAATGTTTTGAAAATCAAAAAGTTTGCAAAAATCTTGTGTAAATTTGTGTAAATATTTTGCAAAACTTGCATTCATGCATACATCCGTGATTTCAAAACATTTTTCAAAAATTTTGCATTTGTGTAAATTTTGTAAATAGCATCCTTGTATATATTTGTATAGTTTTTCCTGGATTATAGTTGACATTTAAACTAGCCTGGAATTAAATTGGGAAATGGAGCTTGATTAAGATCTTAGTCCACCTAATTATAAGAGGAACCTTATAGGGCTTAGGGTTAAGGCTTTTCAGGTCCATGGTGACTTAATTCTTTGAGTCCACTAGGCTATGATCACATGTCATCTCAATGAGACTAAGTAGAGCACTTAACAACACACACATGACTCATATAGACAATGGCTTTACTTGGACCTGCACTTTGCACCGAGCTCTCTACGGATGAGGTGGTGAGGAGGCAGTCTTCCTTGACTTGGGGTAGCATATGAGGGTATTACTTCTAGGCGGAACCTCTCTTCTTCTTTTAGTGAAGGAAGTGCGTCTCAACTTGGTCTGGTTGCCATGAGGTCTAACGACAGGAGTTGTGGGTTGCAATAATGCTTCAAAAGAGGGAGAGTCTACTGGCTCAAGAGGAAAAACTCCTTATGTATATACGCTGCACATTGTATATGTTGTATAGATGCACTTGAAAAAAATGCAAAAAGAAAATAACTTTAAAAAAGTGGTGGGTCTGATAGATTATGATAATCCCACCGGAGTATGTATATAGTGCAAATAAGCAAAGCTTGAGACTTATGGATTCCATCTTATGTAGCTGGCAGCAGGGAGACTTAGCTACACTGGTTGAGCTCCCAAGGATACATGGCTACACTAGCCATGGTCCATTCTCTTCTTCCCCCTCTTCTTGAGCCGGTTGAACTTGAACTTAGAAGGGAATACCCCGCTCCTCGAGGAAAGAGTGGCCAGACTAGGGTCATAGAGTTACCTTGTCAGGGAGGGTTGTCAAGTTACTACTTCTAAGGTGGGGAGCTATACCTCACTTACAAAGTACAAGGAAAGATTCATAGTCTTCAGGGGTTGTGTATGTAGACTTGTTCTGATATGGATTATTGAGGAGTCTTGATTATAGATTAGTGGATCTTGGAGGCTGTGGAGTTTTAAACCTAAGTATAAATAAGGTTCCGACACATTAATAATCCAAAGATCAGATCGAGCTCCATAATTCAATTTAATGAAGGCAGGTTTAATTATCAGCATTAATCCATGCATTTTCTCCTCTTTTTCTTTTTCACTTCTTTTTCAAATAAGTGTTTGCTAAGGGACTAGCAAAGTTAAGTATAGGGGGGTGATGAATACCCATTCATCACTCTTTATTCTTTTATTTTAGCTACAAAACCCATGTAAAACACATGTATATTCCTGTAAATAATAATTAGCATTTGGCATGCATTGTGTAAAAATAAATAATTAGCATGTTTTTGTGCATAAATAAAAGAATAAAGAAGCAAAAGAAAAAGAGGGAGATATTTAGAATAAATATTGAGTGACCTAATCCTAAGGGAGGGCTCAGCCTGGGCCTGACCGCATAAAAACCCAAGTAGAGAGCGATAATGAAGCTCATGTGTGTAAATATACCTATAAATAAATAAAAATATTTCCTCAAAATAAAAATAAAAATGGGTTTGTATTTATTTGTAAATATTTGTAAATATAAAATTAAAATAAAAATGAGAAAATCAAAAAGAAAATAAAATCCCTTCACCCTTGTCTATATTCACCATGTACATAAAACCCTTTATCTATTTATTTATCCCTATAATTAAATAAATAAAATTCCATAAAAATATGTATATAATTCCATATCCCAAAATGTAAATAAATAAAATAAAAACCATAAAAATAAGAATAAAATAAAAGAAAATAAAAAATAAAAATCAAAGCCTTCATTGTACATATACAATATATGTATATAAATAAAAATATTTATTTAACCCTTGTACATAAATAATAAAAATAAAATAAAAATACCAAATTATTCCAAATTTTATTCTATTAATAAATAAAATATAAAATTGGAATAAAAATGTATAAAAATAAATAATTAAAAATCAAAAATAAAAATGTATAGTGTATATACCTATATATAATATACTATATTATAAATACTTAATTTTAATTTCAGAAAAATAAATAAAAATCATAAAATAATAGTTTAAAAATAAATAAATAAATATTTTTCTTGTTTTGAGTTTTTCGAAAATAAGTCATTTACTATTTATTATTTAATTTACAAATAATTAATAATTGGCGGGCTCTGATTGGTCCACGGGGGATGTTGACCCCCGGTCAACTCTCCCCCCAGGACCACTAGAGCCGGATCTGGTCGCCCCGACCCGACTTCTTCCAATTTCCCCCGCTCGACCCGATCGCCAAACACCTGAACCCCGGGCTCCATTTGCTCCTTGATTATCCTAGATCCACGCCCGGGGTGGGTTTAAGGGGTTCGAGCTCCGATAAGCTCGCCAGACCATCATTTAGCCGGACCCCTAGCCATATAAATCCTTAGCTCCGCCGCACGATTCATGCATCTTTGGACCTCCCCCTCAACGCATGTGACCTCCTCCACCTCGCCTGAGTGACAACGGAGCGAGTGAGAGTAGCAGCGAGGCTCGGGACGCTGGGAATCCTCTCATCCGGCAGCTTTCGCCATCGTGCGCCGCTGCGAGCGCGCTCAGCCTCGAGACTCGACGATCCCTCGAGGCCATGACCCCCGGAGCTCCAGCAGCTCCAGCCCAGTCGATCTCCTCCGCCAGGTAACTTCTTTAGCTCGTAGGATAGCGTAGATTTTAGTTTTAAGGTTACTGTTCTTGTAGCTCCGCCGCTGTCGCCAGCCACCTCCGACTGACCATCTGCCATTCCGACTACGCCACCACCTTCACCAGACCTCTCCCCATCTTCTTCACCCATCCATTCAACCCAGCTCGCCCCGGAGCAGGGACTTCGGTCCTCCTCCTCCGCCTCTCGTCGGAGGACCACGCCCCGATCCATCCAACCACCCATTTCGCTCCTTACCGGGTCGAGGCATTTTGCCCTCGACCCCTCTTTCTTCCTGTGCAGGCAGCAGGTCAAAACGACCTCATCTGGAGGTCGGAACATCAGAGGACAGGCGCTCCAGTTCTTCACCTTCGCCGGAGCTCTCCAGAGCTCCCGGTCATCATCGGAGACCAGCAGCAGCTGTGGGACGTCAAGGCAGAGCTACTCCGCACTTTTGCAGCAGCAAAGGAGGTCCACCATGCTAGTATCGGGCCGGCGAAGTTCACCGGCCACCTATTCTTCCTGGACCCTCAGCCACCGTCCGATTAGCTCCCTTGCTCCAGATTCGCTCAAAGCCGTCCCCGTTCGTTGTAGAGGAGAGGTGCCCTTGAGTCAGCACCGTTCGATCTCCACGTGCCCTCTTCTCCGCCCTCCATCCAGCGAGGGGTAGCCATCGACTATCGACCGTCAGATATCCTACGTGGCGAGCCCTCCACCGTTCGATCATCGCCGAGGCCCCTTTGTTGAGGAGCGGCGTCCTTCAGCTGTTAGATACACTACGTGGCACCATCCCAGCCCTCGGATAAATAATAGGGGTAAATTGTTCTTAGGCCCCTCTCTTTATGGCTTTTAATTGTTAGTCATGTAAATATTTTATCTAGTTCTTTTTATTTTGGTTATTTTTCACATTGGACCTTCTTGTTTTCTGTATTTGCTATTTAGTCCCTGTATGTGGTGTCCACGTGCTTCGACACGTGAGGACTTGGTGAAATTGCAATATATTCCTTGTATTTCTAGTGTGTTAATGTTTACATCTTTCTAAATAGGAATGACATTTTAGTCTTTCTAGGCCTGCACCACGTGCCTAGTGCGTGGATAGTGGGATTTTTGCACTTAGGTCCCTAAGGTTTTTTGTCGTGTTACATTTTGGCCCTTGCAACTTGTTTTTCTTGTAGATAGGTCCTTGTGCACTGTTTGGTTGTTTTTTATTTTAATAAAACAACAAAATTAATCCAAATTGAGTGAAAATTGGACACGTGGCTCCTGCCACTGTGTAAAATTTTCCCTAATTTTTGGATACATTTTTGACCCTTTTTATTATTTTTAAAAATTCAAAAACCCTTAATTTTGTCTCTGTCCAGATTTAAAATTCACAAAAAAATATAAAAACATCTTTAAAAATTACAAAAAATTAGATTTTGTGTATTTTGGTGTGTTTGATTTACTGGCCACTTTTGATCATTTTTGGAGTTATAAAAATTATAAAATTAAAAAACCTTGAAAAACTCATAAAAATTCTAATAAATCACAAAAAAATCAAAATTAATAAACTTTTCTCCTGATTTCTCTTTTTTGTTTATATTTTTCAAGAAAAATACCTCCAGGCCATTTTAGGACCATTATATATTTTATTTGGTCCTCCAAGCCTGACTGGACAACCTTCTTCTGTTTTTACGGTATTTCATTTTTATAAAAGTCTATAAAAATCAGAAAATTCTCAAAAATTCACCAAAAACAGTAAAAAATATAAAAATTCTAAAAATATTTTTGTTTGAATTTTTGGACCTTTTTAGAGTAATTAAATAATTGCTTCAAGTTGCGTGTTTCCCTTGTTTTCCTTTTTTCTTTATAATTAAAAATTCCAAAAAAAATATAAAAACATTTAAAATCCACCAAAAATAATTTGTTTTTATTTTTCTTTATTTTTAGACTACTTCGTAGGCTGCAAGGCCAATCCGCAATCCTGAGTCTGACCCTGGGTGCTACACCAGGCTAATCTCATAGCCAGGGCCACTATTTGTTTTTCTCTGATTTTTTTTCTGTTTGGTGGTCTGACCTTCACTTTTCTTGTTGAGCTGAGATTTCTATCGATCCGGGTCGCAACGACCCGAAAGTGATTTATTTTTACCTGATCTGGATTGATGGAAATTTCGCTCATCAGTCCTCCAATCATTTAATCTCTTGAAGGATATAATCACACATGCTCATGTTCTCTGGCTTCCAGATTGGTCTCTATCCTTTGAGATCATGGCGAATACTTCTGATTTCACAATCGATGTTGTGCTAGGACAAAGACGAGATGGGCTGCCATTTGCAATTCATTACGCTGGTAGGACATTATATGTGGCCTAGAAGAATTATATAGTGATAGAGAAAGTGATGCTAGTTGTAGTGTTTGCCCTGGAGAAGTTCATATCACATCTTCTCGGATCCAAGGTGATAATCTACACTAACCATTCTACCATCAGGTAACTACAGAGCAAGAAAGATGCCAAGCCTTGTCTAATTTGATGGATTCTCTTACTCTAGGAATTTGACTTGGAAATCCATGATAAACTAGGCGTTGAAAATGTGGTGGCAGATCATCTTTTCACAATAGTCAAAGTTGAGACTCCTAAGCATAATTCCATTCCTATCACTGAGACCTTTCTAGATGACGCAATCTTGTTTATTTCCTCTCTCCCCTGGTACGCGAACATTGTCAACTATCTTGTCTCCAAGAAGACTCTACCGAAGTGGTCGAAGATTAAAGTTGACAAATTCTTGGCTGACATTCACTTTTACCAGTGGGAGGATCAATATTTATTCAAAGAGGGAGCAAATTGCATCTGGAGGAGGAGTTTACCTCAGGAGGAAGTCAATGGTGTCCTAGACCATTGTCACAAGCTTAAAGTTGGTAGAAACCATTCTAGAAAGAGGACGATAGTAAAAGTACTCCAGTGTGGCCTTTGGAGGCCAACTTTATTCAATGATGCAATGGATTATGTAAAGAAATGTACTGACATTTATAGAATGGTCGTAAATATTAGTATGTGAGACACAATGTCTCTGAAATACATTGATTTCTGATGTCTTCGATGCTTGGGGCATTGACTTTATGGGCCCATTCCCTCATAGTCAGGGCTTTGAATAATCTTGCTGGCCGCCAATTATGTTAGCAGATGGGTGGAGGCAATCCCTGCTCAAACAACAGACAGTTTCACAATCTGTCACTTCTTAAAGGACAACATCATCTCAGAGTTCTAGATTCCTAAAATTCTCATATCTGATGGGGGGAGCCACTTTATCAACAAATAGGTCATCAAGTTGACCAAAGAATGTGACATTGAGCATCTTGTTGCATCATCATACCCTCAGTCCAATGGCTTGGATAAATGTTCCATCAAGGAGATCAAGACTATCTTGTAGAAACTTGTATGACCAGATGGAAAGAATTAGTCACAATTGCTTGACTTGGTTCTTTTGTTCTACAGAACAACATACAAGTTTCCTCTCGGCATGTCTCCCAACCGCCTTGTAATGGAAAGTCATGCCACTTGCCCGTGGAGTTAATTCACAAATCATTATGGACATTGAACATGTGCAACTTGGATTCCAAGAAAGCAGACAAAAACAATAAATACAATCTGAACTATTTGCTTGAATGTAGAGACCACGCATATGACAATAGCTTGATGTACAAAGAGAAAGTCAAGAAATGGTATGATAAACACGTCCGCAGGAAGACTATCGAACTTGGACAAAAAGTGTGGTTGTTCGATGCAAAGTTGAAGATTTTTTCAAGCAAACTAAAGAGCAAGTGGACTAGACCTTTTATTGTGGAAGTTGTGCATGACAACGAAAGTCTTCTATTTTCTGAATTATTACCTGACACACAACCATTTATAGTCAATGTACAGTTGCTGAAGCCGTATCTAGAGCACAATACATTCCTGTCCGTTGTCGATTCTATTGAATTTGTGTTTCAAGATGAGCTCCCAGAGTCCAAAGGATCAGACACTTGAGCAAGAAATTCACAAAAATAATTATTCTTTTCTTCTTTTCTTTTCTTCATTTTCTATCTTCTAATTTTTCGAAAGGTGTCCACCCCTTTCTACACTATTATACTTAGTACGTACTTTTTCCTAAGTACAGGGGATGAGCACCTTGAGTTATTCATTTCTTTGATCCTTCACCTGTTTTCTAAACTCTTGATAGTTTGTCTATAGGTAGGGATATTTTACCCTAAGTATAGGGAGAGACAGGTTACGCCGATGATTTCGTACATTCCCAACCTTGACCCTCCCTGCCTTGTGTACAATCTATTAAACTTAAGATTATTTCATCCTAAGAATAGGGGGATGGTCAACTTCTCAATCATAGATTCTTTAGACGTTGTAGTATATACTTTTCTATATATCAAACCTACAAATTCAGTCAGGCTTCCAATGCGAGACGACCGTGCACACAGAATTTGATTCTTCCCAATATCTCATGAGTGAGCTCATGTCTTCCGGTTCAGTAATGAACCTGTATGATCCCTTTGAGAGATCGCATTACTCATATGCCCTTGCATGCACATTAGCGCGTCGGTGTATAGACCATGATTAGGTCATCAACCTATTGGTCTGCCAAATGTACATACTCAGACATATAGTAACACATCTGTCTCCGATCAGAGGATGCATGCCTATATCATGACAACATACGATATAGGACTTTGGTTATCTCGATCTCGTTAAGTCAACTCTTTGACCTAACTAATCTGACACCTCCGAATCTCTATTCCTATGCAGAGGACCTGCATCAAGAGGTCGGTTAGATATTAGCCTAACTGAGAAAGGAGTGCCATCTCCTACTCAGGCTGGAAATCATCTCTTAACAATCATTTGACGGTTCTTGATGAGTCCTCAATCTAACTCTTTAGATATTCATCTAAGCACCAGCTTCTATGATTCAAAATTGAATCAACAGCTGTATGATCATTAAGATGGCCATGGTACATAACCCTAATTGTACTAAGGGACCTATTATGCAAATTGTGTATTCTTCATTTCAGATTAGGGAATGATATTTGCAATAACATTTATTGCATAATGGCTCGCCGTGGGCTCGCATGTCCAAAAGAGATGTATGTGCTCAATTGCCTCATGTAGAGTCAGCTGGATATGGAATTTGCCGATCATATGCTGTCTGAACTCTAACTGATGTGTCTTTTTTGGATTTTCTTTTTTATTTCCCTTCACCAAGCGGAGTGCCTGAGGGAAGGGGGTGGCTGGGACCTCCTCAGATAGAGGGCTAGGAATAGATTCCTGTGTCTGTGATGGAATGGAACCCATACCAAGATCAACTTGCAACACATGGACTCGAAGTAGATGAAGAAACCTTTCCTTTATTAATTTTTTGGGTTTTTTCTAAACTGTCCTGAGATACAATGACAGAAGAGAACACAACTAGAATAGAAGCGGTGGCATCAGCACCACCACCCACGGCGTTAGTCTTCGCGGAATCTGCACCACGCTCTGGCTCAACATCTAGTGAAATGGTGGCCTCAGTACCACCGATTGCATCTGGAGATACGATGACCTCAATACCGTCGGTTGGATCAACATCCTTGGTGGCATCAACACCACCGTCATCATCATCCCGAGCGACATCAACACCTCTATCCTCCTCGTCTAGCGCTCCTTGATCCTCATGTGGCCGTTGTTCAGACGAGGCGCCGCCGGTTAGCATCCTACCGTTCCTAAGCGTCATAAAATCAACATCAAATATGTATGAAGAAATATCGCCCAATGAATCACTAGGAGTGGTGGTCTTTGTGAATTATGCCTGCTCAGAGTTCCTCTTTAGATTTAAGGATTGGGCTCGATCTGAGTGGGTATGGTGGCCTTTCCCTTTATGATGTCCCTCATCTCCTGTCGGAACTCGTCCATCTCCCGTCGGAAGGATACCTGCTGGTCTGAGAGTAGGCGGACGAGATCATCAAGGGTTGGGTTCTCGTAGATGGGTCCATGAGAACCGGACGGATTGCCCGCTGGAAATGAGGTTGGCTCTACTAGTACTGTTGTAGAGGAGGCTGAGTGTACTGCTATGGCTGTTACTGCCTCCACTGTTGTTGTAACGTCCCGGACTTAGGTCCCCGGTCCGTTATATGAACATTACTAGCCCTAAGAACCTCTTGGGATCGGGCCCATACGGACCCAATTAACCACCCCCAAAATGCTTAAGCCGGGTTATTAGGTAGTAACCTCCTCACTATTTATCCCACCCGGGAATTTTGTGTTCCACGGTGTGGGACAATTGTTTGGGGTTTTACAACCTCCCCCACTTATATTCGCAACGTCCTCGTTGCGACATGGCACATCACTTCTTCACAGTGACAGTGGCGGCTGCACGCTCCGAGTAGCCATTTCCTCCAACCTCTTGTAGGGGCGGCTCCACCTCTCGGGTAGCCCTTTCCACTGTCAGAGAGTGTTCGACTCTGATACCATTTGCAACGTCCCGGACTTAGGTCCCTAGTCCGTTATATGAACATTACTAGCCCTAAGAACCTCTTGGGATCGGGCCCATACGGACCCAATTAACCACCCCCAAAATGCTTAAGCCGGGTTATTAGGTAGTAACCTCCTCACTATTTATCCCACCCAGGAATTTTGTGTTCCATGGTGTGGGACAATTGTTTGGGGTTTTACAGTTGTCCCTGATGGGAGGGACGAGGACCCTACTGGTAATGCTATTGTGGATGGGAGTACTGGGGCTGCTGCTGCTACTACTGGCTGCTCGATCCGCCTTGAGTGGAGGCTGTTGCTAGGAGGAGGTGCCTCCGATAGACCACCTGAATCTGGAATGATCACGTCGGATCCCGAGATGTTGCCGGTCATAGCAAATCCTGTTGACTTCCATCAAGGGATCCTGCTCGTAAGGGGAAGGGGGAAAAACTGCCAGGGCTGATTTGGCTGATACACCACCATCTGAGTGTCCTGCGATGGTGGTGGCCGGGAGTACTGCTGCAACGATTGAACCGGCTCTGCCTGAATGTGATGAACCTGGCAGTACTGGGCAGGTGGCTGAGAAGAGTTGTTGCTGTTGTGATCAGCCCGTGATCTGAAAAGGGGCTGAGAAGCCATCTGTGCCTCCTGGAGACACATCATTTGGGTCTTCATGTCACCGAGAGTCTATGCCAACTAGTCTATATGTGTCATGCCCTGGCACTACTTCTTCTCTATGATCTCTATGCGGTCCAACTTCTCACTAATAATCCCCATGTCAGCTGTTGAAGACTCTGACTGTGCTACTGCTGCTGACAAACTAGATGGACCTACATCAACCCGTGCTATCCTCTAATAGGACACGACCTATGGAAGGTGCCTCCCCTGTATGTAGACACGGGTCTGGGATATCACCGTGTAGTTTTCTGCCATCTCCTCATAGATGGCCCAGACCTGATCCTCATCCTTGGCGAAATAATACCCTCCACATGAGGCATTGACAAGCCCCTATAACTCTGTGTCAGTCCACAAAAGAAACTCTGCACTATGTTGGGCTTGGAAATCTCATGGTGTGGACACCGGTCGATGAGCTCACGAACTCGATCCCACGCCTCATGAAACTACTCATTTGGGATCATGGTGAATTTTTTTTATCAGAGCTCGAGCTGCATTGGTCCGGTCGAGTGGATAGTACTTGTTCAAGTACTCGGTCTGGAGCTGCTCCCAGGTAGTAACATATCTCCCTAAATGCTTCAGCCTGTAGGTTGCTCTATCAACGAAGGAGAAAGAGAATGCTATCATCTTGATGGTGTCCTCGTCCACGAATCTGTCGTGGACTGTACTACAGATCATCGCAAATTCTTGCAGGTGCAGATGCGGTTCCTCGGTGGCTAGTCCATGGAACTTGGTCAGTAACTGGATCGTCTAGGGGGAGAGCTTGAAGTCTCCTAGAATCTTAGGGAGCTGAATCCATCGATGGGTGAGGGTTGCACCAGGATTGTGCAACTACCTCATCGGTCGTGGATATATAACTAGCTCTGGCTGATCCTCCTGGTGTCCATCTACTCCTCCTCTAGGTGTTGGAATGTCTCCACCGGCTGCTCGATGCGGCTCTCCTCTGTCGGCCCGCATCTGTGCTAACTCTCTATACACTCTGCCATAAATGCTCCCTGATCTCTAACTTGTCTCTACATCGTCTCCAGGGAGGCTAGGGGTGTGTTGTTGATGGCATCCTGATCAAGAACAAAAGTAGAACCCTGGCCATCTCGTGGTGCGTCCTTCGCTGTTGGCCATCTCGCGGGTCTCTATAAAGGTAAAAGACCCAAACTCAGGTGTTGTCAAATGTACAAATAGTTGCGCTGGTCTCTGCTCGGGCACCTTAGGACTGGTGGGAGAAGGGTGGTCGAGGGGGAACAAGGTGGTAGCAAACTCAGGTTCGGTGTGCGAGTCTGGGCTCTCCGAAACTGCCCTAGATGAATGGAAAGGAGTGCTCGAGAGCGGTGCTGTCAAAGGCATCCTAAGGGACCTCCTTCCCATCATCGTGATGTAGGGATAAGTGTGGATGAGATCTGGAATGCATACAAGATCAGAAGTCAAACCCCCAATTCACCTACTCAAGACGAGCTGATGACCGTAAAGGTTTGGTCATTAATCTTGTCAATTTTATTTTAGGCGTTCAATCACTCTATAAGAGCGATTAAGTGAGCTGGTAGGAACCTGATGCTCCCAGGAGTGGCCCAATCCCACAATTAGATCTTTCTCAGCCAGTATGGGTGTAGACCATTTACCGGATACCCGATCTGCTCAATCTACTAAGGAAGTCCTGGACCGATTACGGGCTACGTGGTGAGATCCTCACTAGAGAACGACTAACCACAAGACCAATAGTCTGAAGGAAGTTCAGGTATGTCTCTAGCTTAGTGAGCTGGTCACTCTCTCGCTACATACAAACCAATCAATGAGGGGGTGACTCTCCCCAAAAGAAAGATTTTTAGGTGAGGTGAATTTAGGGTCAAGTTTGCATTAACAGTCCCAATTTTACGATTTTCACTTTTTTTTATGTATTTTTAAATAAAAACAACGCCTAACGAATTTTTCGATCTCCTTAGTTATTGTAAGTCCAAAAATAAGGGGAGAAGTCGAAAAAGTCGATTTTCGATCAAACACTGTGATGCATGCAAAGATAGAGATGCGTACCTGTCACCAGCACTCTACATGCAGGGTGATCCACGCATAAATTAAAAGACTGAAAGTAAACTAACTATATGATGCACGAAGAAATCGGCCTTAGATGAGTAACTTCTAATGATCGTAAAGAACAATAGCTAACTGATCAGAGAGAGGTCGATGTCCGATCTCGGATGTCAATCGATGTCCACCACAACGGATCCTGCACGTGTTGTATATGACCTCTAATGGCATGCGACCTCTCAATCGATCAAGACAGCTTTTTATTATTTATTTTAGCGAGGTCCAATTATGATCTATAGGTGCAGGCAAGCAATTAGGGATTGGGTCCTAGCTAATTACGTCACAATCAATCAAAAATCCTATGTCTAGGGGCCAAAACTTCGAGACTCAAATAGAAAGAAAATGCAATAAAAACAAAATCGTGAAAAATTCGGTGAGATCCCCCGAGCACATCGATGCTCGGTGAAACATACCTCGAAATAAGTCAAGTGTCCAAAGAGAAGTGCCTGGGTTATTACTACAATAAAGGTTCTGCTGAAAAGAAAAGAAAGATAAATGGTATAACTAACTTCTGCTCTCTACTCCTGCTCCTCCTCGGGTGCGGGTCTCCTCCAAAGTGTCCTTCGGCGGTTCCTCGCACAAAAAAGTGAAATGGAGATAGGTCGAAAAATAGTTATACCAAATAGAGATAAAAATAAGCAAAAGGCTGAAAAGCGACTACTAAGCCGTGCCCCTCCCCGGTATCGGCACCATTTTGGTGAGCGGCCGAGCGACACAGGTAGGAGATCAGATAAGCAAAGGGTCATGGCATCCCGGATCACAAGACCAAGCTCAACAAGAAAAAGAGAAGAGAGCCACTCAAATAAGATCAAAACATAAATCAATCAAGCATACAAAATAATATCAACGGTCTCCACTATTTTTTCTAATCTGGTATAGCAACCAGGGTCGAACACAAGGGGCATAGAAATGTACGAAGTAGTCGAAATTCAGAAAATAAAAATCATATTTTTGTTGTTTTTAATTTTACAATTTTTTATAATTTTTAATTAATAAATAAAATAGAAAAAAACAAACAACAAGTTTTTTGAATTTTTAATTAAGGATAAAAATGCTCAAAAATTAAGAATATTTTTTTGGGTTTTCAAATATTAAAGTATTTTTGGTAATTTTCTGGGGTTTTTCTTATTTTTTGTGATTTTATAAAAATCAAACAAGGGTTAGAAATAAAAATAGTGCACAGCCAGGACAATATGCAAGTAAAATTAGCTAAAATGCCCTAATGTCTTGGTTATGAATTTTATGATAAAATATATATAAAGAGCTACATACAGGAACTGAAATTTTTTTTGTTTTTTTCTAGATTTTTTATGATTTTTAGAAGTTTTTGAGTCTTTTGTAATTTTTAAGGTTTTTATGAGGGTTTTTAAAACAAAGCTAGTACTGAAGGTAAAACACACAAAAATACACAATCAAAATTTTTATAGAATTTTTAAAGGGATTTTTTGAATTTTTTATGTATTTTCTAAAACAGATAATACACTTTTTAGGGGTTTTTATTTTTAGAAAATAATAAGCGATACTGAATTAATCCCAAAAAATCACAACAAATATTACGTATTAGCATGAGCTAACAGTAATAATTCTAGAATTTTTGGACTTAATTTGGTATTTTATTTAATTAAAAACAAGATAGACAATTCACTTGGACCTACTTGTAATTAAAATAAACCTTTCAACAAAATAATAATATGCGTGAAAATCCTAGGGAGAAAGTTGCAAAATAACTGGGGAAATTACGCACATGCTCAATAAGCCATGCATAGGGGTATAAATGCAAATATCAGAAAGTTTTCATTCAAAACATAACATATTCAAAGTCCAGGACAGATCATGCAAATATACCAAAAAAGCACGTGAACATGCACGTGAGTTCAAACGGACTGGACTAAAATGCAAATACTAAAAACAAGAAGGGTCTAATTGCAAAATATCCAAACTATTTTAAACTACAACAAATATTTACAGGGCTAACTAGATAACATAAAACAAAGAGGGGCCTAAGAGCAGTTTACCCCTTTATTAAGCGAAATCCAACAGCCGATGGCACTCCACTTATGGATGAATGGTCAGGATAAGGGGGATATCCCTTCAATGATGGACGGTGGAGACAAGATCCTCAGATGGATCTAACGGTCGAGGGGAGACCTCGATCGAACGATGGAGAATGCACCTGGATGAACTGGGAAGAACTCGCCTCAGACGAGCTTCGATTGGTGATTCTGCGCTGGTATGGCATCCTTACGAGCTGCTAGGATGTGGGAAATGACGGCAACAATGGTCCACAACAGTTGGTTAGCTCAGAAGGGCCCACGACCAAAGATAAGGTCCTGGGACATCGTGAATCTCCTAGAGCTTCCTGGAAGGACCTACGACCTCCAGATGAGGTCTGATAGCATGCCAACCCTGTAGGAGAAGTTGTGTGCTCGGAGAAGGGTGCTTCGACGTGGGTTAGAGCGACAAAGATATCGAGAACCAAGGGGGAGTGAATGGGATAGGCCTTGCATGGAATGGGGGAATTGACCTGCTAGGCGACTCCAATCCGGTGATTGGAGTCGATGAAATGATTGCGGAGCATGCATAAAAGAGGAGTGAAGTCGGAGCGAGTTGTGTGGGTGTCGGAGTGCAGTGGAGATGTGGAATAGATAGGTGGACGGAGGTGCTCTGTTCGGCAGAGGAAAGATCGATTAAACTGGAAAATGGATGGGGAATAGAGTACCTAAGGGTGGTCGGAGTATGCCTGGGGGTGCAAACGTCATCCACGGGGGAGCTGAGGGATTCCTCGCCAGACCTGGGGGCCTCTACGCTAAAAAAGATGCCCTTTCCCTCTTGTGTTGCCGCTCTGGAAAAGGAAGGATAAGTGCAATGGAAGAGGTGGCACAGCTAAAGGTGGTGAAAAAGAAGGGGAAGGCATAGGATATATAGACGTGCAGGTCCAAGAAGATGGGGGTATGGCCTGCAAACCGAGGCGAGGATCGAGAGGAAAAGTAGCAGGCGAAGATTAGGGATCCACGCTCTTGAATCGGAGCAGAAGATCGGGTGGAGTGGTGATCGGATCGGGTTGCTAATAATGGGAGAAAATTGGGGCAAACCCAACTCAGGCGGAAAAGGGTATAGGGGGACCAGTTGACCTCGATCAACAAATCGAGGTGGACCAATCAGAGGCCACCGAAGATGAGGAAAAAATAGACTACGGGACAAAATAGAGAAGAAAATAAAGAAAATTAAATTAAAAATAATAAATGAATTCAAATTAAATAATATAATGAATTTAAATTTAAAAGTGTATAAAATAAAAAATGTTTATTATTTTTCAAAGAATGTTTCTATGATTTTTAATTATTTTTATGAAGAATAAATTAGTGTATATACAATATATAGTATTATGTACATGTATAATATACCAATGTATTATGTACATGTATTTTTGTTTCGTTATTTTTATGCAAATATCCTTATTTTGTATTTTATTTGATTACAACATATTTTTATGAATATAAAATAATATTTATTTTATTTTTTTACATTATTTGGTAACACATAATAAATAGAGGGAGTGATATATACACACGATTGTTTTGTACAATGAAAGATTTTATTTTTATTTTTAATTTAATTTTTCTGATTTTTATATTATTTTTATATTATTTTTAGAAATATATACAAGGGGTAAAAATAATAGTTTAATTTTATTTTGTTAAAATTAAATATCTACAAATATAGGTAGTATGTCCAACACAAAGTAGACGCTATCTCTCTCTACTTATTTTATTTTGCGATCACATCAAGGCTTGACCTTCTCTTGGGGTTTGGATCACTCTGTATTTATTCTAAATATCTCCTTACTTTTTCTTTATTATTTTATTTTTACACAAAAACATGCTAATTATGCAATATTAACTGATGCATGTTGAATGCTAAGTTATTATTTTTACAAGTATTTACATGCTGCTTTGCTAAGATAAAAAGCTAAAATAAAAGAACAAAGAGTGAGAATCAAGGATTCATCAACATACGCGTTAAGATATCAGTACTCTGCTTGCGATCTCCTCTCCTTTGTCATTCTTGATCATGGTGATCCTTGACTTCTTGGGCACAACATTCCAATGGCCCACTCATTTAGAGTCAGAGATGGGATATATGTATCCCACATCACACCATTTCTTGATTTCGTTCATCACAACCTCCTGGAGATTTGGATTTAATCTTTGCTGGAACTCACGAGACGGTTTGCTATCTTCCTCAAAATATATGTGATGCGAGCATAGTGAGGGGTTGATACCATGGAGATCTGAAATTTTCCAGCTTATGGCCTTGCGATTTCTTTCTAGAATCGCGTACAAACGATATTCTTGGTCCTCGGTTAGCTGTGAATTGATAATCACATGGAACATGTTCTGCGCACCTGCAAGGAAAGGCGTGCTTCATATTTGATGGACATGGCTTGAGCTCAGGCGGGGTCTGATTCAGCTTAGCGGTGACTTCAGCTACTATACAGGGCGATGGTGTCGGGTCTTTCATATGTATGCTATCCACCATTGGCATTGTAGGCTCTACATTCAATTCTGCACAGAATTACTATATCACAGAATCTTTTTCACAATTGCTCTGCCAAAGATAGGTGATCATAGATATGTTCATCAGGCAACTCAGTAAAAATCTCATTAGCAAGGATATCTGGGAACTCGACTGTGTTATCCACTAGTTCTTCTATGGAGAGTAACTCATGGTTCAATATCATCCATAAAAAGATTTGTTCATAGATTTCGGTAAGAAAGTCACAATTTTATGTCCGTTGCTCTGTAGGCTCACTCTCAACTGATGTAGGCTCTGACGGTTTCTTCACTTGGATCATCTCAATTGGTACCTTGTCATTATTCGAGTGGAAGCTGATCTGCCCGATGCTATAGTTCACCACTGCTTCGACCGTTCGAAGGAACGATCGTCCAAGGATTATCGAGGTATGCAGAAAAGGAGCTGAGGTGTCCATGTCTAGTACAATGAAGTCTGCAGGGAATTGCATTCCCTGAATGCTGACGATGACATCCTCCAAAATTCCTCTGGGATATTTGATGGATGTATATGTGAACTATGGAATCATTCCCACAGACTTGAGCGGTCCCAACCCAAACTGCTTGAGTAGTGAAGTGGGCATCAGATTGATTGAGGATCCACTGTCGAGTAGAGTTCGGTCGAACTCCTGATCGAACATCAGACATCTGACTAGAGGAGCTCCCATATCCTTTGTTTTTGTTAGGAGATTGCTAATTGCATTCATTGTAGCCGCTGTCAGAATATGCTTCACATTTCTTTCTCTGGCTCTGTGTGGTTGTCTCTTTGAAGTACATGCTTCTTTCATACCTTTGTTGATGTTAGGCATGTACTTGATGGCTTTGAGCAAGGGAATTTCAAGCACTAGATTCTGAATAATCTCAACAACATCGAGACCAGGCAAGGTTGATTTCAAATTTTTATTTCTTTTAAAATTTTTCTTAATGTGTCCGAAATAGGAATATTTACAGAATTATAAGCAACAGTAGATAAAGTGTTCTTATTTACATCAAAATATATGGTCACATCATGTCGTACAAATGGATGACTAAAGTGAGCAGGGTCATCCAAGAAAGGCGGGTATCCAAAATCGGTAGGTGGGGTTCCATCGGCTGGCGCTAGATCAACTACAGGTGCGGTCTCCTCCAAGGTTGGCTGGATGGGGCTCCAGTTACTACTGTTGGTGCTTTCTTTTTGGAATTTTTGATTTTTTTGATTTTTTGGCTTTTTGTTGATGCCACTTCTCCTTCTTCTTCTTCATCACCCTTTCCGGATGCTTGATCGGATGATGTAGAAGATGATTATTTGCCTGGCGAAGCTTTATTCTTCCACTTGATTGCAGCAGCCGGCTGCAACATCCTACCACACACGAGAGTGACAATGTAAGATAAAAATAATTCATATCTGACTCTGTTAGACCTGAGAGAACATCATAGACTACCTTCTCTTTCTTGTCGAAGTTGTTGGGGTTAGCCTCCACCTGTACCGGGATGGAGGTCTTCGCAACGGTAAGGTTATCGAGTTTCTGGCTCATCTCTACTATGCTTTTCACTAGTTGAGCTATGCAATCAAAGGCAGGGTTCACAGGAGGGGTAGACTCAAATGATTTGGTGATATCCACGCTGATGCTGGGATTGGTGTGGAGGCTGCTGGAGGGAGTACTGATCGTGGTACTGAGGAGAAGGATGGTATTGCTGTTGGTGTTGAGGAGGGTTCTGATATGGTACAACTGAGTACTGTTGATTCTACTGGTACTGATGGTAATGTAGTTGTTGGTGTTGATTTTGTCTCCAATTACCATAGTTCTGTGGAGATTGCTGCTGGCACTGAGGCTGGTTCTGAACAAATATCCCTCCTTGTTGCATAGGGAAATGGCGGTTTCCTAGCTGTTGGCCCAGTTCGGATCCGCCTAGACGGGCCTACTATGCATCATTAACCCATACTCCATTCACCTCTTGAATGAGAGGTGGAGGGAGGGAAACATGGATCCTGAATGGGTTGGGGCTCAAGTTGGTAGACTACCAGTTATTGTTGTGGTTGATGTAAAGATGTCGGTTCTGAGGCCTGCACGTAATAAACATGCTGAACTACTGGCTGGGGTTGACTCGACTGAGGAGGTTGTGGCGATGCTTGTTCCTTCGAATCAACGGGAGTGGTGGCTGACGCCGACATAGAATCACAAGAGCTGATCGTGCTAATCAACAGCTCCAACTGCTTGGTTATCTGTCTAACTTGTTCAGATGTTGTGTCCTCTTTTCGATCACAGACACTTTCTCTAAGTCCTGTGATCGTTTCTCAATAATGTCAACCTTAGACAGGTGGCTCCCTATGATGCTCAAATTGGAGCTCTCATCCATGTCTGGCTCGTAAGAGGATTCCATATGCACTGGCTTTTGAAGAGTGTGGGGTTGGTGCTGATATGCATGGGGGGTTGGTGCTGATATGCATGGGACCACGATAAGGTGGCCTCTCCTGCGACTATCTCCTCAAAGACCTTCCATACGACATCCTCATCTTTGTTGAAATGTGAGCCGCCATACATGACATCCACGAGCATCTGGCTCTCAATAGTGAGTCCATGAAAAGTGGAGAGATCAGAGTCATTAAAATGAGCTGACAAATCAGCTTCATTGTCGCTGACGCGACTACTAAAATCTCTCGGCTTTTTCAACAATTAACCCACACAAATAATTAATCAATTAATAACATGAGTTAAAATTTACTATTCCCTACAAAAGATATATAGTGACAAGCAAGTAGGGGGCGAACACATGAAGCAATGGTGTTGAACAATGTGAGATAGAAGTTCAAAGGACAATATGTCTTTTAAACACTTAGCCAAAATACGATTTTTATGGTTTTTATTTTTTATTTGATTTTTTAAATTTTAATTTTTTAAATTTTAAATTTTTAAATTTTATTTTTACTTTTCTTTTTCTCATTTTTGATTTCCTCTCCTTTTCATATAATATATAATTTATAAGGCTATAAATACAAAATAGGATGATAAAGATATAATTATAACTATAAATAAATAAATAATATGAAATTAAATATTTTTAGTTTTTTCATATTTTTTACTATTTTTTTGATTTCTTAAGTAATTTTGCTAATTTTTATAGATTTTTAAAGTCTAAATATCCCAAATCAAGGATGAATTAAATAGATAGAATTAATTTGAAGATTAAAAATATCAAATAAGGTCCAAATATCCTCAAATCAATTTTGAAAGATAATAATATGGAGAAAATAGGAACTCTTTTTTAATTTTTAAAAAGGATTTTAATCCTTTTTTATTTCTAGGTTTTTTTTCTATTTTTAATGGTTTTTTATCTGAAGGTTAAAAATACTTAAATAAACAGAATATTTTTTTGAGATATTTTCCAAAATAATTTTATATTTAGGTATTTTCTAAGCCAAATGATGAATATTTGTGCCATTTTTTATTTTTATAAAATAGGAGAAGTCCTAAAATGATGATATAAAAATGTGGCATCAACAACATAACATGAGATTAACCTAATTTTTGTGGATTTTTTGGAGCACAAAGACAATATTTAATAAATGGAACAAATGCTAAAAAATCACTGAACTGACAGGGGCATAAATGTAAACGAAATAAATGTCAGGTGCCTTTCTACAATTTTCATAAAAATAAATAATTGGAATAAATTTTTTTAGGCCAAAATGAAATAAAAAAACTCATGGAGTCCTGCCTACAAAATTCTCACCTCACGTGGGACCGCAAGTAAGGTGAGCTAGCATGGACTCGATAGCAAATATAAAGAGTTTGAGGGCCTTTTAGCAAATTTCAAAAAAAGATATAAAGGTAGATGAAATATTCAGTGCTAATAAATAAAATACAAAAAATGTGTCGGGCGTAGAATGCAAAATAACCAAAAAGAGGCACGATCGTGCGATTGAGCTCCTCTCACTTGCCACGTGTCGCTACGAGGATGCGTGATGCCAGTTCGTGCAGCGACAGTCAGGATCACATCTCTTGTGAGAGATCGATGGTTTTGGCTCAGTGTGATCCAATGCTAGCTGTGCTTCATGAAGAACATGCCAAGATCGATGGCTCTGAAGCGCAAAGGAAGAACAACTGAGGAACAAGTCTCTGATGAACTTTGACGAGTTGTTTCTTCGGGTCATTTCGTTCCCAGGAGCTCAGGTAGGGGGTAAAATGCTCCTGGGGTCCTCTGCGTTGACCGGGGTCTTCAAAAATGGTCAGTACCTCGTGAGGAGCTCAAGCGAGGTCCGAAACCTGGAGCTTGTTCCTGAACCACGAGGTGCCCAGAAAGTCTCCCTTTCTTTGCTTTCTCCTGTAGGAACTGGTTAGCACAAAAATGCAGAGCTCGGGAGAGCTCCTGGGGGTGGAATGTAGTATCGAGGGTTCAGATAGGTGTGTCCTGGTGAGGCAGCGGAGGTGGGACATGGATCTGCGGATCCTTGCTAGATCCAGGTGGATGAGGGTATGCTGGGCATCAAGAAGGCAGAGTGGACCGAGAGAAGGGCGATAGGGAATGCGGAGCTAGACGGAGATGACCAGAAAGAGGTGATCGAGCTGGTGCTCTGTTATGCGATGAAGTTGGAAAATAAGAGTAGCTGAATGGAACCGAGTAAAACTACAAGCTAGACTATGCTACTGAGGTCTTAAAGAATAAAAAAGGCTAAAGAGGATAGAGCTTACCAACATAACACCACCGGAAGCGGAGGAACTCGGATCACTTCAATTCAACGCCCATATAGACGCCCAATGAGTCCTCAAGACTCCTGCTGTCACTATGAATGGAGATCAAGGCTCTGAGTTAGAGTTTTCAGGTGGAAGAAGGATAAAAAATCAAAGGTTGGATGGAGGCAAGGATAACTAGGGACGAGTGGTCGACTGGGAAGATCGAGGTCAAGTAGGCACAACAGTGGTTCACTCCATCAGGAATCGAGTGGGCGTGAATCACCAGTGATCGAGTATAAAAAGATTCCAAAGAATCAACCTCGATCGATGATAATATCGATCAGAGGAAAAAGGCAAACATGGGGTCAAACCACAACTCTAACAGAAGAACACCCTGAGGAAAAGAGTTGACTAGGGTCAGACTCCCCCTCGTTGGTCCACATGGACCAACCAGAAAAAATGCAGGTCATAAATTATTCAAAACTCGATAATAATTAATAAGTGATTTTATTAAATTAAAGTTATAAAATAAAAAAATGTTTATTACTTTCTAAAGTATGTTATTATAATTTTTATTTATTTATTTTTGAGGTTATTTATTACAAGTTTATTTTTAAGGCTCCATTTATAGGTATATTTCCTATGTTTTAAGTATTTTATTTTTATTTTGTAATTTTGATTTTAATATTTTATAAAAGTATAACTTATTTTTATATACATAAAGATATTTTTATTGTATTTTTTGATGTGTTTTGTACACTGAAATAAATATAGGTATTAAATATATATAGGTATATGTATTGTATATTCATCTATGTATTTGTATGCGTATTTTATTTTATGACTTCTTTTTTTTGTTTTATTTTTGTTTTAATATGTACATATATTATACATAATATTTACAAAATTATAAAATTATAATAATAATAAATAATAAATAAAATGAATATTTTATTTAGGTAAAATATACATTCGGGGTTCAAAACCTAACTTTCACACCTTAACTCCAAAAAATATGAAACCACCATCATTAAATAGCTTATTAAAATTTATATATACAATTAAAGTGATTTTGATACATTTTGTGTTTTTATTTGGGAGATATGGGTCCGTGAAGTTGGGATTATGGAATCTTATTTAGAGTATAATTTGTATACCACATAGTATTTTTGTATAAAATTAATTTTTTATTTTTCTATGTATTATTATCTACAACTTTAATATACAAAGTTTCTTTATTTGAGTTATTAAAACTGGAAAATAAAATAGATCCCAAAAATGAATCAATGAAAATAAAAGAATAGGGTTTTTAAAGTATTATTGGCCCTTATCTCACCTTACTTTATTCCTTGTCGATCTAGTCATCAAGATGCGTAGGTCTCGGGGTTTCGGGTCATAAAATAACTTTGGTATTTTATTCTATTTTTCTTTTCTTTATTATATAATTTTGGTATCAAAATTAGTATTTTATACACAATAAATGCAATAAAGAATGGATGTTAATTTGTCCAATTTAATTCTATTTACATGCATTAGCTAGGGTTTTTAAGTCCAAAATGATAGAATAAAGGTGATGAAATAGAGATTCATCAATCCACCAAAGAAAAGTTGAACCAGATTGATCCTTGGGATTTCATGATGTAGACATTTCTCTTGCAGCTTGGCAAACCTCTCACAAGCCTCATGAATGGACTCATGTGTGGCTTGGGTGATGTTGGCAATGGAGGCACACATCTGGTTGAGTCTCCCTAAAGGACAAAACTTGTGCAGTAAAGTAGACTTCAACTCTTCCCAGGTTATGACGATTTTTCCCAAGTGGTTGATCTAATGAAGTTCCTTATCTGAAAGGCTGAACGGGAATGCCGTCATATTGACTACTCCTAACGGTATGTTAGGGTAGTGCGTTGTGACACAGATGCGCCCGAATTGTTACAAATGGATATATGGTTCCTCATTTGCATTACCGTGGAAGGTGGGTAGGAGTGCCAAGAGTTGAGGCTTCAACTCAGAATGTGCATGGATCGCTAGGATCTGGATCCACTCAGTGACTTGTCCTGCTCCAGGGTTGTATGTCTCTTTGAGAGTCAGCTTGGGCCGCTCTCCTCTGGGCTCATCTGTTGGGCCTCCACAGTTTCCATCTGCTCTTTCATCTTCTTCTCCTCCTCCTCCTCCTCCTGGTTGATCTCTCCTTCTCCAAAGATCATTTAGCATATCCTGGAAGGAGACCTAGGCCAATGCCTGGTCATTGAGCTAATGTTGTATCGCCAGAATGGAGGTGAGAAGTTGGGCATTCACTGCATTCTGAACTGGTTGGCCCTGCTCTGGCTGCGTCTGCGGTGGGTGCTGTGGTCCCTTCCCTTTTCCTCAGGGAGCCATATCTTTCTCTAAATTTGTATCTGACAAAATCTCTGGCTCCGGATCGAGCTCTTGATCTGAAAAAGGAATAATGCCCTGATCAGTTTGAATTGAAGCATCGACTGTAACAAATCGGTCTATGATAAGGCTGAGAACTTCATTAGGATGGCAAGGTGTAAGAAGTGAAATCAATTACCATCCAAAATGGACAGATTTTGGGACAAGAGTTATCCTAGACTATTGAATAAGATGGGGAGTCTGGAGATTGGTTCGTGGAGTCTGAACCAGGTTCTTGAGAATCACCTGGAATTATTGGAGAAGGTGAGTCCATGGAATCGATGTGTCAGCGGGGTCCCGACTAAGCCATCCATTTATCGCCATCTCTTAAGTCAAAAGGATATCAAGACTGAAAGAATGACACTGAAGTCAAACAAGGAATAAAGGGAGTGCAAAATAGTAGAAGGATCAAAGCGAGCAGGGAGTCAAATGAGGAATAAAACAATCGAAAGTGAAAAAGGCAAAAAATGTGCGAGACTGGTCTTTGAACTTAACTAAAATCAAATAAACATCAAACAATTATGGGTTCACCAACTCAACACAGTTGAAGCCGCAAGAGTTTGGCTATTTTTATCTTTTCAATTTTAAGTTTGTTTTGCAGGCAATATCATATAAGGAGTCCTTATAATCGCTAACCCTATAGGAGTGTATATACTGCCTGGTAAGCACCTCGTACTTCTTCCACCTCCTTTATAACCTGTAGTCTGCACTTTTTGAGGTCCTTGTAACCCTTCCTGGATTCCTACTCATCCAAAGAATAAGAGGGGAAGCCAATGGGCGAAACCAATACTTCGGACCTCGCTCACAACAGAATCATCTGTGAGCATGCAAGGACCTACTCGGACTCAAAGCGATGAGACAGACACACCTGTGAGGGTGTGGCCTAAGCTCGGTACTTAAGACCAAGTTGATGTTCCACACAAGGCGAGAACATCATCGATGACAAGGCCCTACTTGGTCACGTATGATAGAAGCGCCAATAATTCAATAATCCAGGAGATACACAAGGCAGTTACAGACTGGATTTTTTGCTCTAACCCTTAGCAGGTCGTGCCTCACTCTGTCTGGAATGTACCTAAAAATAATGCGGGCTTTATAAACCCCTAACAATGAATGGTTCGTTACGAAATTTAATTAAGGTCAAGTTTATTTATTAGTCCCTTTTTTAATTTTTGAGTTTTCATTTTTTGAGTATTTTTCTGAGTAAGCTGCATAATGATTTTTTTTGTATTTTTCCCTTAAGTCCTAGGTGATATAAACACAGGAGGAGAAAGAGGAAAAGCCATGCAAGTTGTCACTAAGATGGAAATGTCGCCTTAGTGACTAATGTTGCATGCAAAGTTAGAATTACTTATAGTAATTCTCATCTCTCTTCATGCGGGATGCATGAAAAAATTGAAATATTTACATTATATGGCGATATGCAAAAGCGAAAAAGCATCCTAAACAGTAACTGCTATTATTGGGAAGAACCAAATGCCAAATACTAAAAAATAAACTCTATTCTTGGAAACCTCTTGGTGCCTGCCACAATGGGTCCAACAAGCACTATATGAGGTCTCTCATGACACGTGTTCCAAATTTGAGTAATTTGCAATTAATTATTAGACAAAGTACAAGCGTGTATCACTATAGGTGCATGCAATATAATTAGAACTTTGGACCTAGCTACTGAGTCAAGCAACCTAATGTCTATGGGCTCACTCACAGAAAATAAATAAAAATAAAGGCGGAAAGAACGAATCATGAGAAACGAAATAAAAAATATGAGTAAAACATGAAAAACTGTGACGAGGCCCCCAGGTGAACAATCACCCTGGCACTAGACCTCGCTAAGTATGGGGTAGTATCCAAATTAATTACAAATTATTTTGCAAAAGTAATCACTCTCCTTACGAAACAGAAAATAAAAACTAAGACGTGCTGCTCTTCTCCTCTCGTTGCTCCTCTCTCATGCTCTCTCCTTGTCGGCACACAAGTAGAAGGCCGACCTCCGCTCACCTCGGGTGCACCCACCTCCTAAGAGATAGCTGTCGTCAAGCGTTCCCTCATAAGAAAGATCAGCAAGAAAACAAAGATTAGAACAATCAAATAATTATCAAAATAAAATAAGCAGAAAATAAAAAAAGAATAATATATAGTTGTATACAAAATGTGCTTCGATCTGTTGCTCCCTGGCAATAGCTCCATTTGAAATACTTAAAATGGGTCCCAAGAGGAGGCTCACATGTGTTACACAAGGCGAACATGCAGTCGTCGAATTGACCACTCTCAAAGACTAAATGTGATAAATCAATAATCAACACACACAATATAATCAAGCAAGAATAAACATGTGTGAATTAAAATTTATTATAAACCCTAAAAATAAATGTGTATAGTGACAAGCAGAGTGGGGTGTCGAACATAGGAAAGACACGTAGTAGCACGTAATATTATTTATAAATAAATAATATTGGTATGTATGTATATAGTTATGCACACTATTAATCAAAGAATGTGGGCATCTTTATTATTATTATTATTATTTTCATTCTATAAATATATATTTTTAAAATATATATTTTTATTTTTAGTTTCTTTGTAGTTTAATATTATATAATATATATATATATATGCATATAGATGTATGTATAGGTAACATGTGTACTATAAGTAATATATATAATAATTATAAAAAAAATTAGGAAATAACTAAAGATATCATCCTTTTATTTTTTAAAAGGTATTAAAAATATATTTCAATATTTATAATTATTATACTATAAATAATTTATATATATAAGTAATAATAGGTTGTATATGGTGATATAGATATAAATATATGTAAAAATAGTCAAAAATCAAAAAATGAACTATTTCTGCATTTTTTATATTTTTCGACTATTTTTTGCGATTTTTCAGATATTTTTTCTAGTTTTTAGGTATTTTTGAAGTCCAAAACAAAGCAAAATAGGGGATTTTTAAATGGGTCGAATTGTTTTGAGATTTATATTTACTAAATAAGTCCAAAAATTCTCAAAACTATTTTTAATGTATTCTAATATATATAAGTAAAAAATATAGGACATGAACAAATATTTTGGATTTTTAGAAGAATTTTTTATTTTGTATACAATTTTACAGTTTTTTAATTTTTGTATCATTTTTTCTATTTTTAGGAATTTTTGGTCTAGGGTACTAGATACTGTAATAAACACAAAATATTTTTTTCGAAAATTTTTAAACACAATTTATAATTTTCAAGGATTTTTAAAACAAACATGGAATATCTATATACTATTTGATTTTTAATAAATAAGAAAAGGGCATAAGATGCAAATCTAATTACATGACATGAAAGAGCATGTATCCAGGTACCTAATCTTATTTTTTCATATTTTTTGAAGCAGGAGTGATATTTATAATAATTCAAGAGGCATACATAAAATTCTTAAACTAGCAGAGGTATATTTCCAATTTAAAATAAACACAAGGGGCACAATGCAAATAACCCAAGAGTTTATAACTAATATCGGAAGTTTATACATTGAACAACAATTAAAAGATCCCAAAAGGGTCTACATGAATTTTTTACAATACAATACGTGCGGGTGCACATGACTGGCAGAGAGTAGATTACAATATTAAAATTGTTTGAGGGGGTACATGCATTTGTCCACTATATTTTAAACTCCATAAAAAATATTTACATGAATATTTTGTTATTACAAAAATGTAGAGGATTCCTAAGAAATTTACCACTTAACTCTTTGGATCCAACCGTTCCTTTGCTGCCACGTGGAACATCTGACGGTTCTAATCAGGCAGCGGTTCGTCTAATCCAAGGGTTACGATTAAACCCGACGGGGGTTCTCGACCCAACAGTGTTCGAGGGTGTTGGAAGAACACCCAAGAATACCGCATGTTAGTTACTTCGATCGATGAATCTGGGTGACTCTGAGCTCTGTTCTCCTTGCCGACAAGTGGGAAAGGATGCTAGTACACCTCCGCGGATGCAGGGGCCTTCAGACAATGTCAACGTGGCTTGAATCGCTCGAGCGCCTCCTAACCATCTGGAGGAGCTCCAGGTGCTCTAGAAGGGGCCAAAGGGTACCTTGCATTTGCTCTCCTGCACCAAAAGGTTAGGGGACACGAGGGCTACTTCCTCGACCAAATTTTGAAGTTGCAGTTTTAAGGAGAGAAATGCGAAGAGCTCCGACGATATGGTCGGAAGGTAGCTCGGTTCCCAGATCCATGAAGGATCTGGGTTGGCTATATGGAGTGGAAGGCAGAGAATATGTCTAGGAACAAGGGGTGATGGTTTGTGGGCCGAGATGTGGTCTAGAAGCGATGGATTTGTCCTGGAGCTCAAGCTCTAGGTGAAATTGGGGACTACCAAGTTAAACCTAATTACTGGACTGAAGACGAAATTAAATGCATAATTAAAATCTACAGGCTAACATTACCTAGAAATGCAAAAGAAGGATATCCGCAACTGATCTGGAAGCTCGGGAAGCAGAACCGCTGGAGTGTGATCCACCGATGGGTGGATGCACCTGCTCCGCACCTCCTCCTCACTACAAATCGTTGACAACTCATCGTTGTCACCAAGGAATGCTCCAGGGGTGGACTTGAGGGGCTAAGAAGCTCAAAGAGGGATCAAAAAGGAAAAGATGGAATTGGGGGTATATTTATAGATGAACTGACAACAGTTTTCAAGGAGAGATTGCGTGATCTAGGATGGTGGTAGGCAAAGATTGAGTGGTCGGTGAGGAAGAGGATCGTGCGGGATACAGGGTAGTGGGAGGCTCGAGGCGAAAGGAGGAAGGGTGGATGCATGGAAATTTGGTGAAGGAGGATGGTACGTGATTCTAACACATGTTAGAGGGTGTTAGGGTACAATTGACCCTAGGTCAACAAATGGAGGGCCTTGGTTGGTCCACGTGGACCTAGCAAAAAAAAGATACCCATAAATTATTTAAAATATCGATAAATAATAATAAATGATTTTATTATTTTTAGGTTATAAATAAAAATGTTTATTATTTTTTGTAGTATTTTAATTTGATTTTTATTTTTTTGGAGTAATTTATTATGAGTTACTTTCTACAAGTCTAAGTATAGATATTTTTACCTATAATTTGTATGTTTTAATTTTATTTTGTATTTTATATTTTATTATTTTATACGCAAATTTTATGTATTTATAACTTATTTAAATATACATAAATATATTTTGATTTTATTTTTTTGATATAATATGTACACTTAAATAAATATGCATACTTATTATATAGGTTAGAGTATAGTATATTCATCAATGTATTTATATAGACTATTTTATTTTTGTTTTTTCTTTATGGTTTTTTCTATTCTAAATATGTACATATATTATAAATAATATTTATAAAATTATAAAAATTAAATTTATAAAATTTTAAAGAAAAAATAAATTGAATATTTTATTCAGGTAAACTATATAATAGGGGTCTAAAACTTAACTTTTTCATCTTAACTCCAAATTAAATGAAACCACTTCATTAAATAGCTTATCAATAATTGTATACAATTAAAGGTGATTTTGGTACATTTTCAGTTCATATGGAAAAGATATGGGTCTGGGAAGTTTGGGTTTTGGCTTTTTATTCTGAGTATAAAATGTACTTTGTACATTAATTGAATGCGAATAAAAATTTTTTTTTCTATGCATTTTTATCTACAACTTTCATGTATAAAATTTCTTCATTCGATGTATAAATAATAAAGAATAAAATAGGTCACGAAAATAATTATCGACCTATATTTTTAGGGTTTTTAGACTGTGCGGTCTGTACAGTTAGCCACCCTAGCTCCCCCTACTTTATTTCTTATCGACTAAGTCATCATGATGACTAAGTCTCGGGGATAGGGTCACTCAACACCTTTGTTGTCTCGTTTCTTTTTCTTTTCTCCATTTATTCTTTAATTTTAGAATTAAATACAATCAATGTACATTATTTTATATAGTATTCTATACAAATTAAAGATTTTTTTTTAACATATTAATGATATATACATGCATTTAGCTAGGGATTTAAAGACAAAATGAAAGAATAAAGGTGATGAAATGGAGATTCATCAGGCAGGGAAATATGAGGGACCGACAAGCTTACCAGCGTCCCCTGACCTTTCATAATACCGCATTTACCTTTACACCAACTCTTTTACAACAGAGCCCTGTATTCCATCCACCCCAGCAGCAGTGGCAGCTGCACCAGCAATGTGGCCGACAGGGCCATTACCAGGCAGGTTAGCAGGGCCCCCAGTTTCAGCAGATACCTCAACACCAGCAGTAGTAGATACAGTACCCCAGCCAGCAGGGCCAATCCTCCCGATCTTCTTCCCAATATTTTCCACTTCCATCTTCATCTGGTCCCATGGACATACACCAAAAAATACTTGATGAGTTCCGCCCTTACAAGAATGAAATTCATGACTTACGGGTGGAACCGCTTGTCATGATGGAGAGACGAGTAGTCTGCACCCTCTACCTCAATCCCATCCCAAGTTCATGCGAACTTTAATAGTGTGAAACGATCTAGTTCTCAGCAACACTTTGGTCATATATACTATTTAGCATCTCTTAGATCTGAACATGTGATGAGGCTAACCAAATATCACTCATGAGCGGAAGGACCATGATCGTGCCTGACCTGTCCCTCTGCGAGCTCTACCTGAGGAGTCTTTAGAGGACGAGGAGGAGACGAAACATATTTCGGAGCCCCATTAGCACCATTCAAGGATCTTTTCTTAGGGAACTAAGAAGAGAAGGAGAGCATGATTGCACCATCAACGGCATGGAGATATCTCAGATTCTTTTGAGGACCTTGTACCTCCGATTGTGGCGAATACCATTGCAACTTCTTTTCCACAACCTGTAGTAGATAGTTTTGATTTTGATCTCTTGTTGCATATAAAAGATTCATGTATGAAGAACTCTATTTCCGTTAATGTCAAGAATCATATTTCAGTTCATGATTCAGATTCTTCATCCTTTGTTTCTCTTGCTTCAATCCCTTTCCCTACTGCTCTTACAGTAGGAAAGTGCATCAAAAAGATTCAGAAAGATGACCCCGACATGGCTTAGTTTTGGAAAGAAAATATCACAGTTAAGGTGTCATTTGATGAGTATGTTGCTAACCATCCTACATTCTTAAATACATTAAGGTGAGATGCACACTTACTAGGGTTAGTAGGAGAAACCGTATGAATATGTGAAGACTCATGTGTTATCAGTGGCCACAATCTCAAGAACCAACAATTGCCAAGGAAAAAGAGCAACATGGGTGCTCACTACGTGGAGAGTTGTATCGATGACATTGCATTTGCACGCACACTCTTAGATAATGGTTCTTCTATCAATCTTCTTCCCTTGCATTATATCAAAAATTGGAGTTGGGACCACTTCACAGATTTAGAGCTTTACTTCAATTTGTAGATCACACAATGAAGAAATCTAAGTGAGAAGTGAAGAATGACATTATATCGATTTGGGGGCAGGACTATCAGGTTGACTCCATAGTCTTAGACATGGAGACCCCTAATCATTGGAGAGAATCTCAGATCATTCTTGGGTGGCCCTTCCTTAGGACCACAGGCGTAATTTTCAATTATGGTACGTGGATGATGAAGTTATGTTCTCTAGGCAAAGAAGTGAACCTTGAGATGAAGAAAACCAAGTGTCAGTGACCCGATTCATAGAGTAGTACATAGTACTCATCTTCAGAGGAAGATTGTAGAATGATTAAAACCGTTGGGATTTGGAGACATGTTCCATTGAGACAGAGCGAGACCCTTTCATCTGGAAAGGACATAGTGGATGATGTAGTTTGCCAGATGTTGCATGATCTTGTGAGAGATACATCTACTTATTCCCATGATGACATAGAGATCCATTTGGATCTGTCATCCATTCTCTTCGGAACAATCATGGGACATAGATGACAAGTCAGACTTGGTTTTTGCTGATTGCTTGGATATCTTTAAAGATCCAACTCCTGATACTACTGAGTTGGTGGAGAGTACTACACAGTTGATCCCACCTTCATGCAACACTCAGCCATATTCAGATTCAGTTCAACCAGATTTGCTTGATGACACCACATTGCCATAATTGAAATCACTGCCTCCTATACTGAAGTACGCCTTTCTTGCAGGATGCAAAGAGAGATATCCTATTATCATTCAGATTTGATTTTAGAATAGGAGCCTAGGTTGTTAGAAGTCTTAGAGAGGAATCAAAAGCAATAGGTTGGACAGTGTCGGATTTCGTGGGGATCAACCCCACTCTCTACTAGCATCACATTTTTACGAAGGATAACGTAAGACCCTCTCGTGAGTTCTAGAGGAGACTTAACCCCAATCTATGGGAAGTAGTGCTGAACGAGATTGAGAAATGGTGCAAAGTAAGGTTTATATACCCTATTTATGACTCCAAGTGGGTGGCCCCGCTTCATGTTGTCTCAAAGAAGTCAGAAATTCAGATGGGCACCAACGAGGAGGGGGTAGAGATCACGACAGGAGTACCCACATCGTGGCACATCTTTGTTTACTACAAGCGCCTGAATTCCGCGACCAAGAAAGACTACCTTCCTTGTCATTCATTAATTAAATCTTGGAGAGACTCGCACGGAAAGCCTTCTTCTATTTTATTGACGAGTACTCAGGCTACAACCAGGTAGCTATAGCCCCTGAGGACAAGGAAAATACCACATTCACATGTCCATTCGATACTTACGTGTTCAAGCGCATGCCACTCTTGCAATGCCCCGAGCACATTTTAGTGGTGCATGATTACCATATTTGCGGAGATGGTGGGAGATTTCCTGGAGGTTTTCATCGTTCACTTCTCGATCCATGATTATTCTTTTGATACATGTTTAGCGCACTTGGATCGAGTCCTCAAGTGGTGTAGGGAGGTGAATCTGGTACTCTCCTAGGAGAAGAGTCACGTATGCTGACAGAGGGTATCATGTTATGGCATGTCATCTCCAAAAGGGCAATGGAGGTTGACCTTGCCAAGGTGGAGGTGATCAAGAAACTCGATCCATCTACCCATGTGAAGTCAACGAGGTCATTTCGAGGGCATGCTGGATTTTGCAGGAGATTCATTCATGATTTTTCAAAGATTACCCGCCCACTAACTGGGATCTTAGGGAAAGACTCTGAGTTCGTTGTAGATTAGAGGTGTCTAGAGGCCTTTGAGCTCTTAAAGATGAAGATTTGTGCGTCCCCTATCCTACAAGCTCCTGATTGGTCTCTCCCCTTTGAGATCATGATTGACGCTTCAGATTTCGCTATAGGAGTTGTGTTAGAACAATGACTAGAGCGAATCCCGTTTGTGATCCACTACGTGAGCAAAGTATTAGATCCTACAGAGAAGATTTGACCGTGACTGAAAAGGAAATGCTCGTTGTAGTATGGGCCCTTGAGAAGTTTAGGTCGTATATTTTAGGCTATAAGGTGACAATCTACATTGATCACACGACTATTCGGTACTTAATGGAAAAGAAGGACATGAAGGTGCATCTTCTTATGTATTTTTTACTCATCCAGGAGTTTGATTTGTAGATAAAAGATAAAGCTGGAGTGAAGAATGTCGCAGATGTTCACCTTTCCCTAATTGAGCTTAAGGATTCTCTTGATTTTGAGCATATTAGAGAGACCTTCCTAGACAAGTCAATTTATGCTATTGACTCACTCCCATGGTATGACAACATGGTGAACTTTCTTGTCTCCAAGTAGGTTCCCCAAGGTTTGACTAGGAGCAGCAATGACCGACTGAAGTCGGATTCGAGGAGATACCACTAGGACGATCTGTTCCTTTTATTTGAAGGGACAGATTGTGTTTGGAGAAGGTGTATTCCTCAAGAGGAATACCAGAGTGTCCTCACGTATTGTCATTTTCTTGAGGGTGGAGGACACCGTTCGAGTAAGAGAACCACTCACAAGGTGATCCAATGCGGATTGTATTATCCAACCATGTTCAGAGATGCTATTGATTTTGTACAGTCGTGCCCGATTTGTCGGAGGATGGGAGGGACAATTGGACAAAGAGATGAGATGCACATGCATCTAGTGATTATTTTTGATGTTTTTAATGCACAGGGCATAGATTTTAAGGGTCCCTTTCCCAACAGCTAAGGACATGAATACATCTTATTGGCGGTTGATTATTTGTCTAGGTGGGTGGAGGCTATCCTAACCCGAACCGCAGTCAGCAAAACTGTCTGCAAGTTTGTGAGATACCACATTATTTCTAGGTTCTGGGTACCACAAGTTCTGATATCCGATGGGGGTAGCCACTTTGTGAATCGAAATGTGAGATCTTTAGCTAAGGATTACAAATTTGAGCATAGAGTTACTATTCCTTACCATCCATAGTACAATAGCATGCCAGGAGTTTTGAATAGGGAGGTGAAGAGTATTTTGCAGAAGCTGATTCGTCTTGATAGGAAGAATTGGTCCCAGCTTTTGGATCCAGTTCCGTGGGCCTATAGGACAGCCTATAAGACACCATTGGGCATTTCACCATTTAGAATGATCTATGGCAAGCCATGCCATTTGCCTACAAAGCTAATTCACAAATCCAAATGGATAATTAAGCAGATTAATTGGAGTTATCACCTAGGGAAGCTTTGTCATGACTTGAACTTGAACGAGCTCGTGGAAATCGGAAACGAGGCATATGACAACAGTTTAATTTATAAGGACAAAATGAAGAGATGGCATGATTAACACATTAGGTGCAAAGGCTTTGTCCATGGGCAAAAGGTATGGTTGTTCAATGCGAGGTTAAAGATGTTCCACGGGAAGCTCAAATCTAAGTAAACAACTGCCTTTGTTGTTAAGGAAGTGCATGATAATGGAGGTGTACAGATAGCTGATCTCACAGACAGTGCATGGTCCTCTGTGGTAAATGGACAACTATTAAAGCACTTTGTAGATTTTAAAGAGTGGTTAGTCTAAGTCAAGGTCATCATCTTCATGAAGAGAGAGCACCGAGCAGATACATCAGATTACTCTTCATGAGGAGGCAACATCTAGATTCAGCAACTTAGAAGATTCACTCACTCTTGTACACATAATTTATTCATTCTTTTAGAGCTTCAGTTTCTTCTTTTGCAGATACTAACTCCATACTTAGGCTATTCAAAGCCTAAGTACAGGAGAAGCCCCTGCTCTTGCTTGTATATTCTTGTTTATATCCAGAGTCATTTCCTTCTTCGTATTATCTTCGTCCATTCACATTCTCCATACATTTGATCCCTCATGTTTTCTACACAAGCTATTTCAAGCCTAAGTATAAGGGGGAGACCCGTCAGTTCTTGTGTGTCTTTTTATATTTAGCTTGAGCTATGGCTTCATATTACTTTGTGCAATGAGGACATAGCAAAAGCTATAGGGGTGAATCGTATATATTGTATATATACTTTATCCATAGCTCATATTTTGAAACTTTTTCGAACTTTTTGGGCTAGGGTAGAAGATTTTTGAATTGGTTTGCATACAAATGTTTTGAAAATTATTTATAACTATGTTACACTATTTTGAAAAAATGTTTGACAATGGTTTGAAAAATGGGGATTTTACTTGTTTTGAAAACTGTTTGAAAAATAATTTGAATATATATATTAAGTAACATGGAGTGGAAATTATTTTCGAATATCTTTTTCAAAAATTGCGATAAAATGAAACTAACTTGTGTTTGTAAATAGAACTAACCTTATTCAAAATCCAATAAAAATCTGAAAAATTAAAAACTTTTCTTTAGCTGCGATTTTGACCGCCAAGCTTAAAAATGATTAGCTACTTTTCAGTGAGGGAACTACGGTCTCCCTTAGTAGAGTGGGTGGTTAAAAGAAAACACATATGGTGTCATCTTGAAGTAATATGGGTAGACATCTAACGGTTCGTACTTACACTCATATTGGTTGAAAGTAAATGCAACTATTCATACGAGCATGGGCCAGTCATTATTTCTCTAAAGGCTTTAAAAAAACTCATTAATAAGTTAAGTTGGTTTGATCCTTGACAAATACACTTTCACACAAGACTTGTGTTGTTCAAGGACGCTTGGTTTTTGAGGTCTTAAAATTCTGAGTTAACCAACTTTAGTCATTAGGGTGTTGGACTTAATTATTTATACTTCCTTGGTCTGAAAGCTTTGTATGCTATATTGCATATTTAGTATCATTCCTAAGAATATGACCCGTACTTCACATGCATGACTGCAGTTATGATGAGAGGAGTTGAGGTTTAACCAAAGGGACTGGGATGAGGGATTGAGTCTGGATCTGATTTTATGATGCTCGAGGATAGGATAAAACCGATGAATCCTTCATGAAACCTGAGTGTCAGCAATCATTTGTCAGTATGAGAACAAGGTTTCTTGTACTAATCTATTGATATACCTAAGTGCTACGGTGTGATATAATTAATTTTTGTTGATCAGTGTGTGTCAACTTTGATAAAAGTAATGGATCAACCCAAATACAAAGAAAAGAAAGAAAAAAATGTTGAAAGAAAAGCTTTTACCATACAAAGTCCAATATCAAAGAGTTTCCACCAAAGGTGAGCACTCCCAACCATTCTGAAGTGTCCACTTGAACCAACGCTATTAGGACCAGGAGTTAGACTAGCACTCAAATGGCTCTGCATTCTAAATGCTACAAGTCTGGATGTAGAAAGTATATTAGATACTCAAAAAAAGCATACCCTAGTGTACTCTCAGGAAAACAAGTGCAGATGACTCCAACTTCTCTTGACGGGCGCACTGATAAACACCAAAAATACATAAACGTTGAGGTAATAAGGCACTCGAGGGATCCTTGTTCCAATGAGAGGGAGAGAAGAACTGAGACAAACCTATGTATTTCCATCTATCGACCGTTCATATTCACTTTTAAGTCTGACAAACTAAAGAGATAGTGGATTGCCCGAACTGATTTATGAGGGTTGGGTCGCTAGGAGAATCTCTTGGATTGGAACCTAAGGTGACGCTTTGACTCTGCTATTGTAACTGCAGTACACACCTTAATATCATATCCTTACTATCTATGTATACCAGAGAGTCTGAAGATTGAGAAAGTTGGATACCTTTTGACTAAGGCTGGGGTCGACTTAGAATTTTAAGTCAACAAAAATCGAGAGTTCTTGAATGAATCGAGTCTTGTTTTTCACTTGCACAGTCGGGGGCATGTCCAACTTATTATCTATTCTTTGCTCGAGGACGAGCATAGTTTAAGTATACGGGGATGAGGAATCTGTGATTCATCATATTATTTACCATTCATTATCCCCCTTATTTAAACTATTCAATAAAATCTGTGTTTAATTGACTAAAATTAACGTCTTACTTGGTTTAATTCACTAACCTTAATTTAGTGTATATTTGTATATACTTTATTCCCTTTCTATTATATATATTTGTTTTGGGTTTAAAAAAGAAATTAAAAATAACAATGCCATTAAAAATAAGTGTTTTTATTCTTTAAATGCTTCCAAAAATATTTCTCCCTTTATTTGACATATTTTGCGTTTTTTTAACATGAAACTTGTAGATCTCATCAAGATCTATAACTTTCATGTTTTGAGTTTTTCTTAATTTTGCTTGTAATTATTTGTCTTGTATTTTTTCTTTATTTTGTGATTTCTCTTTTTTTCATTGGGCCACGTGGTGCTCCCTGGAGCCATCACACGGCCCGCCCCTTCATATGCCACGTGCCTTCCCTCCTGAATGTCCATCTCTTTTGCCCAGATCTCATCTTAGTCGTTCCTCTCTGCTCTTCCCTCCATCATTTGATCTTCGACCTCAGAAGCAATCTCTCCCACACCTTTCCACCTCCACCTCAGCCATTGGATGAGCTCTCATCCAATGGATTTGTTATCTCCACATCACCCTTCGCCCCTCAGCCATAGGATGAAGCCACTAGCCACATCCCCACCTCTTATCCCTTCTCCTCTCTCAACCGCTTAATCAGGACTCCAGATCTAATCTAGAGCGCCCGCTTCCGCCCCTATCTAGACCTTTGGATCACGAGATCCAACGGTCGCGCCTTCTTCTTCTTCCTTGAGTATCTTTCTCTCTCTCCCACAATTTCTGCTCAACCACTTACCCCCTTTCTAATTTCTCCACAACTCTGATGACTCCCTCGCCCTCTTCACCTCACCAGGTCAAAGCCAGAACGTCCCTTGTCTTCGCCTGACATTTGCCCTCCCCTCTGTCCTCTTCCGTAGTCCACCATGAGCTCACAAACCCAGATCTTCAACCATCTGCGCCCCATCTACTCCTCCTTAAAATACTCCTCTATTGCCCTCTATCGCACGCATCTGCCTTTACACAAAAGTGCTCTGAGCCACCTACTCCCTCTTCATGATAAGAAGGCATAGAGGTAGTGACGAAGATCGAGAATTTCTCACCAGCGTGATCCTCACCTTCTTGGGTGAGCAGCAATCCACCAGTTGCTCGAGATTCATGCCTCTGTCCTCAGTAGTGTTAAGCGGGAACTGGAGCATTTCAAACTCCAACCTAGAGTTTCGCTCCATCCTCCAGTTTGTCTCCATGTGTTTCCTTCTTTCGCAAGTGAACTCCTTCGTCGTTTCTACTTCTTCTTCATTTCTGTCGTGTTTCTTTCCTTTTCTCACGCACACACGATCACACCCAGCTTCTTCCAAACACCGTATCATCTTTGTCATCACCCCTACATCCTTGCGCATACCTCCTCTGTTCCTCATCGCTTCTCCACCGTCATGACCACATCGCTCCACCTCCAGTCTCGCAAAGGTTAGAAGCAACTTCAGGCTCAGTTCCTCCACCTCTGATAAGCCTTCGCTCTACCTCATGACCATCCCATTAGATTCCCCTAGGCCTCTGCTTTGCGCTAACATTTGCAGGTACACGATTCTCTTGATTGGTCGGAATCTGGAGGCCATCTCCGACCTCAAGCTTCTGCTCTGATGAGCCTTCATCGATGCCATGATCCAGACCTCCTTTGAGCTTCTACACCTTTGCCTCACCTTTGTGGGAGCCTCAACTACCTCCATGATCTTCACCGACTCCAGAAACGTCACGAGGAGCTACAACTCCATCGTTGGAGCTCCCCCCACGCGCCGCCCCTCGCAGAGGAGGGGGAAGCACTTGACGTATAATAGATGTTGGATGAGATCATCACGATCTGATCCGACAGCTAGGATATGTCCCGAGCCTCCCAACCAAAGCAGTGCTTCACCCCTTAACTTTAGGCGTCGAGTATAATCCAAGATACGCCCACATTCCATGTAGCGTCGAGCCTCGCCCTGAGATGCCAATGCCTCACATGATGCGGGACACATGACCAAGGGAATTTTTCACTTAGACCCCTATTTATTTTCAAAATTAAAATTGGGTCCCTGCTATACGTGTGCACAACACGTGCTGTTGGAGAAATTACAGGATAATCCATGTACTTTATTTTATTGTACTGTAAAAATTGCATGTATCCCTCTATGGGGTTTTTATTGCGTTTAAGCCCCTATTTGGACCTTTATGAATGATAAGTTCATATTTTATTGCAAATAGGCCCCTGGATTGATATGTGCATAACTTGAGCATACATTATCCAAATTGCATGAATTGGTCTCCTTTCTCTAATTTAATTCTATTTAATGTGGACTAATCGGATTCTATTTGCTATTGTGCAAGAATAAAAATCAGAGAACTTAGGTTACTAGTTGAGGTTAATCTGCATACGTAATTAGCTTGATAAATGGATTAAGTGCACCACTTTGCTCTCTGATTTGATTGATCATTATTTAAATTGCCAAGATCTGAATTTAAAATTTGGTTATCATTTAATTCCTGAATTTATATGTTTTCTAGAGCTAAATTGAACATTCGATGAATATGTTGTGAAATGTGATGTGTATTTGATCGAGGCCATTTCTTGATCTTAATTCATGGTAAAATTTGTATTAAAGGGATTATTTTAGATCTTTGTTGATTAATAATTTCAGGAGCTTAATTGAGCCAAAAAAATCTTGACACTTAGGTCCATTTGGTGTGCTTGCTTTCATTTGTATTTTGTAGCTTCTTTCAAATTACGTAAAAATCACCCAAAAAATACATTCATACACTTTGTTGTGTATTGTGATCTGGCTTCGCCTAGATAGACCCTCTTAGTAGCTCGATCACCACTATTGGACCTCAATAAAATCTCTTAATCCGGTGTGTTCCTATGTTCGACCCCGGACTTGCTCGGGATATAAATTCAAGCCGAGACACTCCTCGCGGAGATCCTTCTCTCGATTTTGCATGATTCACTGAGTGTCATGCTACAACGAGTATGAATTAGCATACATGCTCAACGAGTCAACAGACTTCCATTTATACCAGTGGGAGGATCCACATCTATTCCGCGAGGGAGCAGATTGCATTTGGAAGAGGTGTAGACCTCAAGAGGAGATTATAGGTGTCCTAGACCATTGCAACAAACTTGAAGCTGGTGGACACCATTCTGGAAAGAGAACTGCAACAAAAGTTCTTTAATGTGGCCTCTGGTGGCCAACATTTTACACGGATGCAGCTGATTATGTCAAAAGATGCACTGATTGTCAGAGAATGGCTGGTAATATCACTTCCCATGACACAATGCCTCTGACATACATTCAGATTTAGAACGTCTTTGATGTGTGGGGCATTAACTTTATGGGACCATTCCCTAATAGTTAAGGTTTTGAGTACATCATGTTGGTCGTTGATCACGAAAGCATATGGGTGGATGATATCCCCTCTCGAGCCGTAGATAGTCGAACAGTCTGTCTATTCCTGAAGGATAACATCATTTCATGGTTCAAGATTCTGAAATTTTTGATATATGATGGGGGAATTCATTTTGTGAACAAAGAGGTCAAGAAGTTGACCAAAGAATATGACATTGAACATCGTGTTGATGTGTTGTACCACCCACAGTCGAATAGCATAACTGAATGCTCATGTAGGGAGATAAAGACTATCCTGCAGAAGCTTGTACGACTTGATAGAAAGAATTGGTCACAGTTGCTTGATTCAATACTTTGGGCTTACCACACAGCATACAAGTCTCCTCTTGGCATATCTCCCTACTGCCTTGTATATGGCAATCCATGTCATCTACCCATGGAGTTAATTCACAAATCATTATGGATATTGAATATGTGCAACTTAGATTCCGAGAAAGTTGGGAAGAACCACAAAGTTGATCTGAACCATCTACTAGAATTACAAGACTATCTGTATGACAACGGCCTTATGTATAAGGAGAAAGTCAAGAAATGACATGATAAACACATCCAAATAAAGACTTTCTAGCCTGAGCAAAAGGTGTAGTTGCTCGACGCAAAGTTGAAAACCTTTCCAAGCAAACTAAATAGCAAATAGACTGAGCCGTTCATTGTGAAAACTGGGTTTGACAATAGAAGCCTCTTGATATTTGAATTATCCCCTGACATACAACCTTTTGTAGTCAACAGACAATTGCTAAAGCCGTACATTCTTGTCAATTGTCGATTCGATTCAAGTGGTACTTGAAGAGGATCTCACAGATACAGATGGATCAGATACTTGAGCTAAAAATCACATAAAAATGATTTTCGTTTCTTCTTTTCTTATTTACCTTTTCTCTTCTCAAAATCTTTTGAAAGGTACTCATCCCTTTCATCACTGCTATACTTATGACGTACTTTGTCCTAAGTATTGGGGGGTTGAGTACCTCGTGTTGTTCATTCTTTGATCCCTCATGTGTCTCCTCAACTCTTGATCTTCTATTTATATTTAGGGTATTTTACCCTAAGCATAGGGGGAGACATGTCAAGCCGATGAATTCGTACATTCCCACCCTTGACCCTCCCTGCCTTGTGTATAGTCTACTATACTTAGGATCATTTGATCATAATTATAAGGGGGATGCTCAACTTTTCATTCTTTTATTTATTTAGTCATTGTAGTATAGTCTTTCTATACTTAGTACGAGTTTTATCTTCCTTTTTTCTCTTATATCTATGAGGACATAGCTCAAGCTAAGTATGGAGGGGTTGTATATACGTTGTATATACTTTAGCCATAACTCGTACTTGCGTATTTTTAATAATATGGCTAATACATAATAATTCTCTGTAAATACAAGCAATAAATTGGGTTAAAAATATTTTGCAAAATGATTTGAAAATTATTGGGAAATATCTTGAAAAATCTTTTGAAAACTGTTTGGAAATATTTTTCAAAATGTTTCAAACCTTTGTAAAAATCTTTTGTTTGCAAAAATTTCTTTTATTTGTGTAAATAAAGCTTCTGAAAATCTATTTTCAAGTGATTCGAAAAAAGGTTGCAAAACTATTTTGAAAAATCTATACATACTATTTGAAAAAACTTTGTAAAGTGATTTTCAAATTTTATAAATGTTTGCAAATATGTTTGTCAAATTATTTGCAAAAATAAGTTTTCAAAATGTTTGCGATAAAGATTTCAAATATTTTGAGAACCTTGTGTAAATAATAGCTCTAATAAAAATCCTTGTATAAGTATATAAAACCCTTATAAATCTTGTAAAATTCACTAACAATTCAACTTGTAAATTACCAGTGTAAAGAACACCTCACTCTTGTAAATATAGAAGCACTCCCATGTAAATATCTGCACATTTCTCTTACTAACTTTTATTCAAAAATTGTTAAAATTTTTAAAATCCAAAATGCATAAAAATTTGCAAAGTCTTTTCAAAAATCTGCATAAAATTTTGCAACTTTTTAAAAAAACTCATAAAAAGTTTAAAATAGAAAATGACTTCACAAAAATGTTCTTCTACATTGTACAAAGCATTTGCATTTTTCAAAATGATTAAGACAATTGAACACGTCTGAATTAAAGTCTGAAGATTGGAGCTTGGTATAGACCTTAATCCACTTAATTTCAGAGGAATCCATTAAGGATTGGAATTGGTAGACTTCAGGTCGCCTTGACTTATTTCTTTAGGTTCCATGAGACTATGTTAATGAGTCGATTCATTGTATCTAACTAGAACCCTTGATATCATTCGTACGACTCTTCAAATAGTGGCTTGACTAGAAACCTCACACTTAACACTTAGCTCAACTCAAATGGATTGTTGAAAAAACTTGGAGTCTAAGTCAGGACGATGCTAGGCCACTTCATCAAGGGTGGCTCAGGAACCATTCTTGGGGATTTTTGAAGCTGGTATTCTAACTCACTTCTTCCGGTATCCATGATATCTAAATACTGGGAACTGGAGACTAGATTGAGACAATGCTTTGGATGAGGAATAGTCTACTGACGTATCTTTTCAAAGACCGCAAAACATGGGTAGACCAAAAGACTCTTTATCCGTCTGGGAACAAATAAGAATGCAGAGCAATGCAAAGTTAAAGAAAAATACAAAGAAGAAGCCTACACGAAAAATTCCACAAAATACAGAGCTTTCAGAAAAAGCCTGCTTCTTAGTGAAGACTTGGTTACACCAATCGTGCTTCACAAGGGAATGAAGGCTATATTGGTACATTCTTACTTCTTTTCCCTTTCATCTAGCTTCTCCCCCATTTCAGTTGTGAAACCAGTAGCACCTAACCTTAGAAGGAAATATCTGTTTCCACGAGGACAAGTTACCAGGATAGCAGACTCTTGTATAGTTCGTCGGTTTGTCTGGGAAGAGATGAAAAATTCACATACATGGCTATGTCATTTCAAGGTTGCGAGAGTATGCAACTGAGAGGATGGTTCTGATCAGTCAGTGAATAGAACTAGATAATATGATTATGGAACCTAAGGATTGTTGTGTTATATTTCCAAACTTTGATGTGGTTCCGAACAAATCAAGAATCTAAAGGTCTTAACTGAGCTTCAAACTTTGATTTTAATAAGACAAGTTTGAGTCAAAAATTGTTCCAAGTTCTCTCTTTTCCTTTTTTATTTTCTTTTCCTGCACTTATATACATAAGTGTTTTCTAGGATCTGTGGCATGTTAGTTTTTATCGTAGATCCAACAAAGACTTCGGCAAGATTGCTTGACAGTTGACTGAGCTACTTGGCCAGGAGACCGATTTTTAGATAATGACCCGGTCCTTGATGAATACCCATTCATTACTCTTTATTCTTTTATTTTAGCTACAAAACCCATGCAAAACACATGTATATTCCTGTAAATAATAATAATTAGCATTTGGCATGCATTGTGTAAAAATAAATAATTGGCACATTTTTGTGCATAAATAAAAGAATAAAGAAACAAAAGAAAAAGAGGGAGATATTTAGAATAAATATTGAGCGACCTAATCCCAAGGGAGGGCTCAGCATGGGCCTGATCGCATAAAAACCCAAGTAGAGAGAGATAAGGAAGCTCATGTATGTAAATATACCTATAAATAAATAAAATATTTTCCTCAAATTGAAAATAAAAATGAGTTTGTATTTATTTGTAAATATTTTTAAATATAAAATTAAAATAAAAATGAGAAAATCAAAAAGAAAATAAAATCCATTCACCCTTGTCTATATTCACCATGTACATAAAACCCTTTATCTATTTATTTATCCATATAATGAAATAAATAAAATTCCATAAAAATATGTATATAATTATATATCCCATAATGTAAATAAATAAAATAAAAACCATAAAAATAAGAATAAAATAAAAGAAAATAAAAATAAAAATCAAAGCCTTCATTGTACATATACCATATATGTATATAAATAAAAGTATTTATTTAACCCTTGTACATAAATAATAAAAATAAAATAAAAATACCAAATTATTCCAAATTTTATTCTATAAATAAATAAAATATAAAATTGGAATAAAAATGTATAAAAGTAAATAATTATAAATCAAAAATAAAAAATGTATAGTGTATATACCTATCAATAATATACTATATTGTAAATTAATTTTCCGATCCAGTCAGCTAGAACCCGGGAGCCAAGCATCCAATCAAGAGATTTCCGACGTGCGAGCCTATCCTAGCCGGGTCCTCCCCTCCTCTAGGTACGAGGGCACAGAGACCTATCGCGATTATATGAATACCTTGCGGCGCAGTGAGAAGCAATCAACATAAGGGGCAGGGAGAGGGAAGATTGAGTATTTTGGCTCGACCGCAGGGAGAGGGTTTCTGAGCGGACTAGGTCATCATTCTTCCAGGTGGGTGCCCTAGCCTATTTCAAATAAATAAAAATCACAAAAAATAGTTTAAAAATAAATAAACATTTTTCATGTTTTGAGTTTTTCGAAAATAAGTCATTTACTATTTATTATTTAATTTACAAATAATTAATAATTGGCGGGCTCTGATTGGTCCACGGGGGATGTTGACCCCCGGTCAACTCTCCCCCAAGGACCACCAGAGCCGGATCTGGTCACCCCGACCTGACTTCTTCCAATTTCTCGCTCGACCCGATCGCCAAACACCTGAACCCCAGGCTCCATTTGCTCCTTGATTATCCTAGATCCACGCCCGGGGCGGGTTTAAGGGGTCCGAGCTCCGATAAGCTCGCCTGACCATCTTTTAGCCGGACCCCTAGCCATATAAATCCTTAGCTCCGCCGCACGATTCAGGCATCTTTGGACCTCCCCCTCGACGCCTGTGACCTCCTCCACCTCGCCTGAGTGACAGCGGAGCGAGTGAGAGTAGGAGCGAGGCTCGGGATGCTGGGAATCCTCTGATCCGTCAGCTTTCGCCGCTGTGTGCCTCCGCGAGCGCGCTCAGCCTCGGGACTCGACGATCCCTCAAGGCCATGACCCCCGGAGCTCCAACAGCTCCAGCCCAGTCGATCTCCTCTGTCAGGTAACTTCTTTAGCTCGTAGGATAGCGTAGATTTTAGTTTTCAGGTTACTGTTCTTGTAGCTCCGCCGCTGTCGCCAGCCACCTCCGACCGACCATCTGTCATTCCGACTACGCCACCACCTTTTCCAGACCTCTCCCCATCTTCTTCACCCATTCATTCAACCCAGCTCGCCCCGGAGCAGGGACTTCAGTCCTCCTCCTCCGCCGCTCGCCGGAGGACCACGCCCCAATCCATCCAACCACCCATTTCGCTCCTTACCGGGTCGAGGCATTTTGCCCTCGACCCCTCTTTCTTCCTGTGCAGGCAGCAGGTCAAAACGACCTCATCTGGAGGTCGGAACATCATAGCACAAGCACTCTAGTTCTTCACCTTCGCCAGAGCTCTCCAGAGCTCCCGGTCATCATCGGAGACCAGCAACAGCTGCGGGACGTCAAGGCAGAGCTACTCCGCACTTTTGCAGCAGCAAAGGAGGTCCACCGCACTAGTATCGAGCCGGTGAAGTTCGCCGGCCATCTGTTCTTCCTGGACCGTCAGCCACCGTCCGATTAGCTCCCTCGCTCCAGATTCGCTCAGAGCCGTCCATTTGAGGAGCAGCCGACACCGTTGATCCTTTTGGGAGTTGATCAGGCCCGTTCGTTGCAGAGGGGAGGTGCCCTTGAGCAAGAACCGTTCGATCTCCACGTGCCCTCTTCTTCGCCCTCCATCCAGCGAGGGGTAGCCATCGACTCTCGACCATCAGATATACTACGTGGCGAGCCCTCCACCGTTCGATCATCGCCGAGGCGTCTTTGTTGAGGAGCGGCGCCCTTCAGCCGTTAGATACACCATGTGGCGCCATCCCAGCCCTTGGATAAATAATAGGGGTAAATTGTTCTCAGGCCCCTCTCTTTATGGCTTTTAGTAGTTAGTCATGTATCTAGTTCTTTTTATTTTGGTTATTTTGCACATTGGACCTTCTTGTTTTCTGTATTTGCTATTTAGTCCCTGTTTGTGGTGTCCACGTGCTTCGACACATGAGGACTTGGTGAAATTACAATATATTCCTTGTATTTCTAGCGTGTTAATGTTTACATCTTTCTAAATAGGAATGACATTTTAGTCCTTCCAGGCCTGGACCACGTGCCTAGCGTGTGGATAGTGGGATTTTTGCACTTAGGGTCCTAAGGTTTTCTGTCGTGTTATATTTTGGCCCTTGCAACTTGTTTTTCTTGCAAATAGGTCCTTGTGCACTATTTGGTTGTTTTTTATTTTAATAAAATAGCAAAATAAATCCAAATTGAGTGAAAATTGGATACGTGGCTCCTGCCATTGTGTAAAATTTTTCCTAATTTTTTGATACATTTTTTACCCTTTTTATTATTTTTAAAAATTCAAAAACCCTTAATTTTGTCTCTGTCCAGATTTAAAATTCACAAAAAAATAAAAAAACATCTTTAAAAATTACAAAAAAGTAGATTTAGTGTATTTTGGTGTATTTGATTTTCTGGCCACTTTTGGTCATTTTTAGATTTATAAAAATTATAAAAATTAAAAAACTTTGAAAAACTCTTAAAAATTCTAATAAATCACAAGAAAAACCAAAAATTAATAAAATTTTCTCCTGATTTTTCCTTTTTGTTTATATTTTTCAAGAAAAATACCTCCAGGCCATTTTAGGACCATTATATTTTTTATTTTGGTCCTCCAAGCCTGACTGGACAACCTTCTTTTGTTTTTACCTTATTTCATTTTTATAAAATTCTATAAAAATCAGAAGATTCTAAAAAATTCATCAAAAACAGTAAAAAATATAAAAATTCTAAAAATATTTTTGTTTGAATTTTTGGACCTTTTTAGAGTAATTAAATAATTGCTTCAAGTTGTGTGTTTCCTTTGTTTTCATTTTTTCTTTATAATTAAAAATTCCAAAAAAATATAAAAATATTTTAAATCCACTAAAAAATTTGTTTTTATTTTTCTTTATTTTTAGACTACTTCCTAGGCCGTAAGGCCAATCCGTGCTCCCTGTGTCCGACCCTAGGTGCTACACCAGGCTAATCTCATAGCCAGGGCCTCTATTTGTTTTTCTCTGATTTTATTTCTATTTGGTGGTCTGTCCTTCATTTTTCTTGTTGAGCTGAGATTTCTATCAATCCGGGTCACAACGACCCAAGAGTAATTTTTTTTACCTGATCTAGATTGATGGAAATTTCGCTCACATCAGAATGGCGCCGTTGCCGGGGAGCACGGCTTTGTAGTCGGTTTCTTTTTCTTTTTCTTTTTGTTTTCGTCTTCGCGGTTTTCCATGGCTTTTTCGTCGTCCGCGGCTTTTCGTGACTTTTTATTTTTCTTTCATTTTTGTTTTATTTTATTTCTTTTCTTTTATTTTTGTTTTTATTTGTTTTTGCTTGTTTATTTTTATTTTCAATTTTTTTGCATATATACCCTGTTTTATTTTATTTGCTTAATTTGCTTTATTTTTATCTTTATTTGGTTTGACACTTTGTTGTCTTCTTGTGAGGGCCCGAGGACCGAGGCGGTGACTTTCGAGGAGCCGGCGTAACCGCGACTATCGGAGGCGTCTCCCTTCTGTACGGAGCTGTAGGAGAGCGCGAGGAGACAACCGAGTGCGGGAGCTTAGATTAGAGTAGCTTAGATTTTATTTCCAGCATTATTTGGATAATTGTAATAATACAAGACAACATGACACTTGGACTCTTCTTAGACTTTAGGGGTTTGTTTCGCCGAGCACCGGTGTGCTTGGGGGACCCCTCGGTTTTTACGTGGCTTTCTTCGCGGTTTTGATTTCTTTTCTACCTATTCGGTTTCTCGCGGTTTTGAGCCCCTAGCCTTAGGATTTTTGCTTGACTGTGACGTAATAAATAGGATCCAAACACCCTAATAAATCTGCCTGTACCTATAGATCGGTAATTGGACCAACAATAAAAAGATTAATAAAATAGTCGATCCACTACCTTCGAGCCTACGCGCCATAGCCCACCCTACCAAGCGCTGCTCCTGAACTCGATTTGTCGAGAGGAGGAGGGGTGGACCGAGACCGGGCTCTTGGATTGGAGGCTGGTGGTCGACTAGATATTCTTTCAAGTAGAATTGCTGCTTAGGGCTCGGATTTCCGCTTGCACCATTTAGGTAGTTTTATTTCAATCTTTAAATTCTGCGCGGATCATTTTGCATGTAGATTGCAGGAGTCAGGTACGCATCTCTTACTCTGCATGCATCATTGATTTTCTCGTGCATCGGCTTTTTCGACTTCTCCCCTCTGATTTTTGGACTTAATAACCAGGAGAACCGAAAAATTCGTTAGGCGTTTGTTTTTATTGAAAATACCTAAAAAAGAAAAAACAATAAAATCGGGACTGCTAATCAAACTTGACCTAAAAATACAACGAATTGAAAAATCTATCTTGGGGAGAGTAACTCCCTCCTTGTTTGGTTTGGATTAGCGAGAGAGTGACCCGTACCCTTGGATAGAGCCAGATCCGATTTTTTTTCTCGACTGATTATCGGCTTTTCTGTACGGGACAATCGGTTGAGAATTATTGGATTCCTATTTAGCTCACGTAATCGCTCAGAAAGACTGAACGATCACCTAAAATAAAATCGACAAGATAATTGACCGATTCCTTTCGATCTTCAGCTCGTGTGCGTAGGTGAATCGGGGGTTTGCTTTTTCATCTTTTGTGATTCCAGATCCCTTCTACCCTTCGCTCATCTATCTTCTTCTCTTTTCTCCCACCCTCCCTCCCTTCAGTCTTCTCTTCTTCTTCTCCTTTACCCCTAGATGATGGATCCCCCTCACTTCAGGCTGACTCTTGCGGCTTCTTCTCCACCATCTGACCATCAGTCCAGTCCACCTTCGAGGGAGGTCAGATCCCCGATCAACCTCCCGCTCCCTCCCTCCCATCCCTTTCTTTACTCTGGGCATGCTGCGCTAGACGTCCGCGGAGATCAGATCGAGCAGATGCGAGACCCGGACGATGCCGTTGCTGAGTTGAGAGTGCACTCCGTTCGTGATCACAAAGAGTAGAGGAGATCATCAGATAGATCCTATCCCAGGTGGATGGAAGAGCAGATAGGACAGGGAGCTCAGTCAGCTTCTACATTACGTCCATTCGTCTTGGATTTGGATTACATTCAGTGACTGCCGACATTTTCAGGAGAGACGCATGAGGAGCCTTATCTTCACCTGTCCTCATTCGAGGAGTTTTACAGAGCACAGCTATATTCGGATATCACTGCAGAGGAGTTGATGAGGAGAACCTTCCCATTCACACTTCAGGACAGAGCCATGAGATGGCACCGATGATTGGGGAGGACATTCGATACGTGGGGAGAGCTACGCCGAGAGTTCTTACAGAGATACTTCCCCCCACGTAGAGCAGAGTTGATGCGGTCGTTGATCACTGAGTTTTCAGTTGACCCCCAGGAGCCATTGCAGGAGGCATGGCCGAGGTTTCTTGACCTCTTGAGGAGATTTCCAGACCACGAACTTCCACTGATAGACCTGATCGAGATCTCCATGCGGGGGATGACCGCAGAGCAGATAGCAATGGTGATTACCACATGTGGCGGTTCACACCGCAGTCCCGACATTCACCTACTGGATACCATCTCGAGCTTACTTTCACAGAGTTCTTCTCCACGAGATGCCCTAGTCGGGACAACACATGAGGATGTTACAGTACCAGTGCGGTGTGTCGCATTACATGAGGAGACAGTTTCTACACACCAGCCAAAGGACTTGGATCATGCAGCACCACATAGTACAGATGAGATGACTGCTATAGCAAAAGTTCGGACCCAAAGTCTTCTCGAGTTCCCGTTGGTTTTCCAACTGGAGTTCTAGTCAGCCCGAGACTTTCCAATCTACGAGTCTTGGATATCAGATCTTCTGATACTCCAGGAACCGGAGGAGCCCCCGCTACTACAGCCATTGAGTCAGCCACTTCAGTGTCCAGTCCCGGAGGAGTCAGGTTCTTTTCTGCAGAGATACTTCTCGGAGTCTGGCAGTTATCAGGAATCAGCCTAGCAGCCACAACTCGATATGGGACACCACTTTGAAATGTCAGACACAGATAGTCCCATATTCGAGTCTGTTGTCCTCTACTTTGTTGAGACTGACACACTTGCTGAGGACCAGTTGGCAGCCAGCATTGCCGCAGAGCGAGGATCAACCGCAGATACTTTGCCAGCCTCCGTGATGTTGACCAGTACCTTCTCCTGCTTCTAGATTACCGAGAGCCACATTTCCGATGATGATGCAGACTGGTGCACAGAGTGGATACTTGACAGCCTCGCAGATGCCCATCTAGATCCTGATCCTCTCTTACTCACTTCTGATCTTGCATTTCTCCCCGAGGGTTATCTGCGGGAGGATACCGCACTTGATGAGTAGTGTCTCCGATCTAGCGGAGCACGAAATCGAGTCTTTTGATCATTCTGATTTTGAGTCTTCTCACCTCGATGACCCTCGCGAGGATGAGCCTTCCTGGAGATATTCGATGATCTGTCTGATCCGCTTCTATTTCATTCATCGGATATCAATTTTCTTAGAGAGTCTCCAAATCTTGACTGCCCACACCCTTTTGAGACATTGATTGACGTGGAGGATTCCATGACTGATCCATCCTTCTCCACGTTTGATTTCTTCGGCTCCACATTTCCACTCCAGTCTGATCCAGAGTTGATGATTTCTTTTGTGCTACCGGATCCCGATCACATACTTCCATATCCCTGGCCAGTAGCAGACACCCGCTTGATTGCATACCAGGGTGTCTTTCTTTACACTTTTGAGTTCGTCGTTGTTCTCATACCGAGACTGCGACGACAGTACGACATTCGCCTTACCGATGTTGTCCTGAACCTTGACACTGCTTTATCCTAGCCTTTGCACCCAGCTAGGTGCATAAAATCTAGCGCTTGTTGAGAGGCACCTCAACATTGTACTCTTTTGTATATACGCGTTTCATCTTAGTTTGATCTTTATTTCTTCCGTTCTTGTTTTAACCCAGGTCTCACTTAGGATTATCTTTGCTATACTTAGGATATTCCTCACCCTAATTATAGGGGGGTGGAAACACCGGGTTCTTCTTCCATTATGTTTCATCACTTCTGTTTTGTTGCCTATACTTAAGGATTCTTCACCTTAAGTATAGGGGGAGTGATGTCCTCTCACCTTGTATATATTTGTTGGTTTTCTTCTTCGTGTCTTTCTACCCCTGTTTTGCTGCCTATACTTAGGGATATTTTACCCTAAGTATAGGGAGGTAGACCTTGTACATTCTCCACTCGGTTTTACCTTTGTGTACAGCCTGCTATACTTAGGATTATTTGATCCTAAGTATAGGGGGAAAAGCCGAGATCCTCTTGATTTTCTATTCTTTCATTCGTCTTTGTATATAGCCTTCCTTTTCACTTCCCTATACTAAGCACGAGTTATGTCTTCTTCATCGCTCTGGACTCTGAGGACATCGTTCGAGCTAAGTATAGGGGGGTGTGTATGTATTTCATATATACTTTAGCCATAACTCGTACTTTGTGTGAGTGTGTTAATAAATAAAAATGGCTAGAAACCTAAAATCCATAAAAATTAAAAAATTTTCCCTGTAAATAATCATTCTTTTATTTGCACATAAATAGCTATTGTACAAATTATTTTTGTAAAAATGTTTTCAAAAACTTTTTGTGTAAAGTTTGTGTAAATATGTGCATATCAAAACTATGTATATAGTACAAAATTTTTCCAAAATGTTTTGAAAATAAAAAAGTTTGCAAAAATCTTGTGTAAATTTGTGTAAATATTTTGCAAAACTTGCATTCATGCATACATCCATGATTTCAAAACATTTTTCAAAAATTTTGCATTTGTGTAAATTTTGTAAATAGCATCCTTGTATATATTTGTATAGTTTTTCCTGGATTATAGTTGACATTTAAACTAGCCTGGAATTAAATTGGGAAATGGAGCTTGATTAAGATCTTAATCCACCTAATTATAAGAGGAACCTTATAGGGCTTAGGGTTAAGGCTTTTCAGGTCCATGGTGACTTAATTCTTTGAGTCCACTAGGCTATGATCACATGTCATCTCAATGAGCCTAAGTAGAGCACTTAACAACACACACATGACTCATATAGACAATGGCTTTACTTGGACCTACACTTTGCACCGAGCTCTCTACGGATGAGGTGGTGAGGAGGCAGTCTTCCTTGACTTGGGGTAGCATATGAGGGTAGTACTTATAGGCGGAACCTCTCTTCTTCTTTTAGTGAAGGAAGTGCGTCTCAACTTGGTCTGGTTGCCATGAGGTCTAACGACAGGAGTACTGGGTTGCAATAATGCTTCAAAAGAGGGAGAGTCTACTGGCTCAAGAGGAAAAACTCCTTATGTATATACGTTGCACATTGTATATGTTGTATAGATGCACTTGAAAAAAATGCAAAAAGAAAATAACTCCAAAAAAGTAGTGGATCTGATAGAAAATGATAATCCCACCGGAGTATGTATATAGTGCAAATAAGCAAAGCTTGAGACTTTTGGATTCCATCTTATGTAGCTTGCAACAGGGAGACTTAGCTACACTAGTTGAGCTCCCAAGGATACATGGCTACACTGGCCATGGTCCATTCTCTTCTTCCCCCTCTTCTTGAGCCGGTTGAACTTGAACTTAGAAGGGAATACCCCGCTCCTCGAGGAAAGAGTGGTCAGACTAGGGTCATACAGTTACCTTGTTGGGGAGGGTTGTCAAATTACTACTTCTAAGGTGGAGAGCTATACCTCACTTACACAGTACAAGGAAAGATTCATAGTCTTCAGGGTTTGTGTATGTAGACTTGTTCTGATCTGGATTGTTGAGGAGTCTTGATTATAGATTAGTGGATCTTGGAGGCTGTGGAGTTTTAAACCTAAGTCTAAATAAGGTTCCGACACATTAATAATCCAAAGATCTGATCAAGCTCCATAATTCAATTTAATGAAGGCAAGATTAATTATCAGCATTAATCCATGCATTTTCTCCTTTTTTTCTTTTTCTTTTTCTTTTTCACTTCTTTTTCAAATAAGTGTTTGCTAAGGGACTAGCAAAGTTAAGTATAGGGGGGTGATGAATACCCATTCATCACTCTTTATTCTTTTATTTTAGCTACAAAACCCATGCAAAACACATGTATATTCCTGTAAATAATAATAATTAGCATTTGGCATGCATTGTGTAAAAATAAATAATTAGCATGTTTTTGTGCATAAATAAAAGAATAAAGAAAGAAAAGAAAAGGAGAGAGATAAGGAAGCTCATGTGTGTAAATATACCTATAAATAAATAAAAATGATTTCCTGAAAATAAAAATAAAAATGGGTTTATATTTATTTGTAAATATTTGTAAATATAAAATTAAAATAAAAATGAGAAAATCAAAAAGAAAATAAAATCCCTTCACCCTTGTCTATATTCACCATGTACATGAAATCCTTTATCTATTTATTTATACCTATAATTAAATAAATAAAATTCCATAAAAATCTATATATAATTCCATATCCCATAATGTAATAAATAAAATAAAAACCATAAAAATAAGAATAAAATAAAAGAAAATAAAAATAAAAATCAAAGCCTTCATTGTACATATACAATATATGTATATAAATAAAAGTATTTATTTAACCCTTGTACATAAATAATAAAAATAAAATAAAAATACCAAATTATTCCAAATTTTATTCTATAAATAAATAAAATATAAAATTGGAATAAAAATGTATAAAAATTAAAAATTAAAAATCAAAAATAAAAAATGTATACTGTATATACCTATATATGATATACTATATTGTAAATACTTAATTTTTATTTCAAAAAAATAAATAAATATCACAAAAAAAAGTTTATAATTAAATAAACATTTTTCATGTTCTGAGTTTTTCGAAAATAAATCATTTACTATTTATTATTTAATTTACAAATAATTAATAATTGGCGGGCTCTGATTCGTCCACGGGGGGTGTCGACCCCCGGTCAACTCTCCCCCCCAGGACCACCAGACCCGGATCTGGTCGCCCCGACCCGACTTCTTCCAATTTCCCCCGCTCGACCCGATCGCCAAACACCTGAACCCCGGGCTCCATTTGCTCCTTGATTATCCTAGATCCACGCCCGGGGTGGGTTTAAGGGGTCCGAGCTCCGATAAGCTCGCCGACCATCATTTAGCCGAACCCCTAGCCATATAAATCCTTAGATCCGTCGCACGATTCAGGAATCTTTGGACCTCCCCCTCGACGCCTGTGACCTCCTCCACCTCGCCTGAGTGACAGTGGAGCGAGTGAGAGTAGCAGCGAGGCTCAGGACACTGGGAATCCTCTGATCCTGCAACGTTCGCCGCCGTGCGCCGCCGCGAGCGTGCTCAGCCTCGGGACTCGACGATCCCTCGAGGCCATGACCCACGAAGCTCTAGCAGCTCCAGCCCAGTCGATCTCCTCCGCCAGGTAACTTCTTTAGCTCGTAGGATAGCGTAGATTTTAGTTTTTAGGTTACTGTTCTTGTAGCTCCGCCGATGTCGCCAGCCACCTCCGACCGACCATCTGCCATTCCGACTACGCCACCACCTTCGCCAGACCTCTCCCCATCTTCTTCACCCATCCATTCAACCCAGCTCGCCCCGGAGCAGGGACTTCGGTCCTCCTCCTCCGCCGCTCGCCGGAGGACCACGCCCCGATCCATCCAACCACCCATTTCGCTCCTTACCGGGTCGAGGCATTTTGCCCTCGACCCGTCTTTCTTCCTGTGCAGGCAGCAGGTCAAAACGACCTCATTTGGAGGTCGGAACATCAGAGCACATGCGCTCCAGTTCTTCACCTTCGCCAGAGCTCTCCAGAGCTCCCGGTCATTATCGAAGACCAGCAGCAGCTGCGGGACGTCAAGGCGGAGCTACTCCGCACTTTTGCAGCAACAAAGGAGGTCCACCGTGCTAGTATCGGGCCGGCGAAGTTCGCCGGCCACCTATTCTTCCTGGACCCTCAACCACCGTCCGATTAGCTCCCTCGCTCCATATTCGCTCAAAGCCGTCCATTTGAGGAGCAGCCGACACCGTTGATCCTTTTGGGAGTTGATCAGGCCCGTTCGTTGCAGAGGAGAGGTGCCCTTGAGCCAGCATCGTTCGATCTCCACGTGCCCTCTTCTCTGCCCTCCATCCAGCGAGGGGTAGCCATCGACTCTCGACCGTCAGATATCCTACGTGTCGAGCCCTCCACCGTTCGATCAACGCCGAGGCCCCTTTGTTGAGGAGCGGCGTCCTTCAACCGTTAGATACACTACGTGACGCCATCCCATCCCTCAGATAAATAATAGGGGTAAATTGTTCTTAGGCCCCTCTCTTTATGACTTTTAGTAGTTAGTCCTGTAAATATTTTATCTAGTTCTTTTTATTTTGGTTATTTTGCACATTGGACCTTCTTGTTTTCTGTATTTGCTATTTAGTCCCTGTCTGTGGTGTCCACGTGCTTCGACACGTGAGGACTTGGTGAAATTGCAATATATTCCTTGTATTTCCGGCGTGTTAATGTTTACATATTTCTAAATAGGAATGACATTTTAGTCCTTCCAGGCCTGGACCACGTGCCTAGTGCGTAGATAGTGGGATTTTTGCACTTAGGGCCCTAAGGTTTTCTGTCGTATTACATTTTGGCGCTTGCAACTTGTTTTTCTTGCAGATAGGTCCTTGTGCACTATTTGGTTGTTTTAGATTTTAATAAAATAGCAAAATTAATCCAAATTGAGTGAAAATTGGACACGTGGCTCCTGCCAATGTGTAAAATTTTCCCTAATTTTTGGATATATTTTTGACCCTTTTTATTATTTTTAAAAATTCAAAAACCCTTAATTTTGTCCTTGTCCAGATTTAAAATTCACAAAAAAATATAAAACCATCTTTAAAAATTACAAAAAAAATTAGATTTAGTGTATTTTGGAGTGTTTGATTTTCTGGCCAATTTTGATCATTTTTGGAGTTATACAAATTATAAAAATTAACAAACCTTGAAAAATTTATAACAATTCTAATAAATCACAGAAAAACTAAAAATTAATAAACTTTTCTCCTGATTTTTCCTTTTTATTTATATTTTTCAAGAAAAATACCTCCAGGCCATTTTAAGACCATTATATATTTTATTTTGGTCCTCCAAGACTGACTGGACAACCTTCTTCTGTTTTTACCTTATTTTATTTTTTATAAAATTCCATAAAAATCAGAAAATTCTCAAAGATTCATCAAAAATAGTAAAAAATATAGAAATTCTAAAAATATTTTTGTTTGAATTTTTGGACCTTTTTAGAGTAATTAAATAATTGCTTCAAGTTGTGTATTCCCTTGTTTTCCTTTTTTCTTTATAATTAAAAACTCCAAAAAATATAAAAATATTTAAAATCCACCAAAAATAATTTGTTTTTATTTTTCTTTTTTTTAAACTACTTCGTAGGCTGCAAGGCCAATCCGCGCTCCCTGAGTCCGTCCCTGGGTGCTACACCAGGCTAATCTCATAGCTAGGGCCACTATTTGTTTATCTCTGATTTTAATTCTGTTTGGTGGTCTGTCCTTCATTTTTCTTATTGAGCTGAGATTTCTATCGATCCGGGTTGCAACGACCCAAGACTGATTTATTTTTACCTGATATGGATTGATGGAAATTTCGCTCACATCAGAATGGCGCCGTTGCCGGAGAGCATGGCTTAGTAGTCTGTTTCTTTTTCTTTTTATTTTTGTTTTCGTCTTCGCGGTTTTCTGCGGCTTTTTCATCGTCCGCGGCTTTTCGCAGCTTTTTATTTTTCTTTCATTTTTGTTTTATTTTATTTCTTTTCTTTTATTTTTATTTTTGTTTGTTTTTGCTTGTTTATTTTTATTTTCATTTTTTTGTATATATACCCTGTTTTATTTTATTTGCTTTATTTTTATCTTTATATGGTTTGACACTTTGTTGTCTTCTTGCGAGGGCCCGAGGACCGAGGCAGTGACTTTCGAGGAGCCGGCGCAACCGCGGCTATCGGAGGCGGCTCCTTCTGTACGGAGTCGCAGGAGAGCGCGAGGAGACAGCCGAGTGCGGGAGCTTAGATTATAGTAGCTTAGATTTTATTTCCAGCATTATTTGGATAATTGTAATAATACAGGACTGTAGGACACTTGGACTCTTCTTAGTCTTTAGGGGTCTGTTTCGCCGAGCACCGGTGCGCTCTGAGGACCCCTTGGTTTTTACGAGGCTTTCTTCGCGGTTTTGATTTCTTTTCTGCCTATTCGGTTTCTCGCGATTTTGAGCCCCTAGCCTTAGGATTTTTGCTTGTCTGTGACGTAATAAATAGGATCCAAATACCCTAATAAATCTTCCTGTACCTATAGATCGGTAATTGGACCAACAATAAAAAGATTAATAAAATAGTCAATCCACTACCTTCGAGCCTACGCGCCACAACCCACCCTACCAAGCGCTGCTCCTGAACTCGATTTGTCTAGAGGAGGAGGGGTGGACCGAGACTAGACTCTTGGATTGGAGGCTGGTGGTCGACTAGACGTTCTTTCGAGTAGAATTGATGCTTAGGGCTCGGATTTCCGCTTACACCATTTAGGTAGTTTTATTTCAGTCTTTAAATTCTGTGCTGATCATTTTGCATGTAGACTGCTGGAGTCAGGTACGCATCTCTTACTCTGCATGCATCATTGATTTTCTCGCGCATCGACTTTTTCGACTTCTCCCCCCTGATTTTTGGACTTAATAACCAGGAGAACCGAAAAATTCGTTAGACGTTTGTTTTAATTGAAAATACCTAAAAAAAGAAAAATAATTAAATCGGGACTGCTAATCACACTTGACCTAAAAAGACCCCGAATTGAAAAATCAGTCTTAGAGAGAGTAACCCCCTCCTTGTTTGGTTTGGATGAGCAAGAGAGTGACCCGCACCCTAGGATAGAGCCATATCCGATTTTTTTCTCAATTGATTACCGGCTTTTCTGTACGGGACAATCGGTTGAGAAATATTGGATTCCTATTTAGCTCATGTAATCGCTCTGAAAGACTGCATGATCACCTAAAATAAAATCGACAAGATAATTGACCGATCCCTTTCGATCTTCAGCTCGTGTGCATAGATGAATCGGGGGTTTTCTTTTTCATCTTTTGTGATTCCAGATCCCTTCTACCCTTCCCCCATCTATCTTCTTCTCTTTTCTCCCACCCTCCCTCCCTCCAGTCTTCTCTTCTTCTTCTTCTCCTTTACCCCTGGATGATGGATCCCCCTCACTTCAGGCCGACTCTTGTGGCTTCTTCTCCACCATTTGACCATCAGTCCAGTCCACCTTCGAGGGAGGTCGGATCCCCGACCAACCTCCTGCTCCCTCCCTCCCATCCCTTTCTTTACTCTGGGCATGCTGCGCTGGACGTCCGTGGAGATCAGATCGAGCAGATGCGAGCCCCGGACGATGCCGTTGCTGAGTTGAGAGTGCACTCTGTTCGTGATCACAGAGAGCAGAGGAGATCATCAGATAGATCCTATTCCAGATGGATGGAAGAGCAGATAGGATAGGGAGCTCAGTCAACTTCTACATTACGTCCATTTGTCTTGGATTTGGATTACATTCAGTGACTGCCGATATTTTCAGGAGAGGCACACGAGGAGCCTTATATTCACTTGTCCGCATTCGAGGAGTTTTGCAGAGCATATCTATATTCGGACATCACTGCAGAGGAGTTGATGAAGAGGACCTTCCCATTCACACTTCAGGACAGAGCCATGAGATGGCACCGACGATTGGGGAGGACATTCGATACGTGGGAGAGCTACGCTGAGAGTTCTTACAAAGATACTTCCCCCCACGTAGAGCAGAGTTGATGCGGTCGTTGATCACTGAGTTTTCAGTTGACCCCCAGGAGCCATTGCAGGAGGCATGGCCGAGGTTTCTTGACCTCTTGAGGAGATTTCCAGACCACGGACTTCCACTGACAGACCTGATCGAGATCTCCATGCGGGGGATGACCGCAGAGTAGATAGCACTGGTGATTACCACATGTGGCGGTTCGCACCGTAGTCCCGACATTCACCTACTGGATACCATCTCGAGCTTACTTTCACAGAGTTCTTCTCCACGAGATGCCCTAGTCGAGATGACACATGAGGATGTTACAGTACCAGTGCGGTGTGTCGCATTACATGAGGATACAATTTCTACACACCAGCTAGAGGACTTGGATCATGCAGCACCATAGAGTACAGATGAGATGACTGCTATAGCAGAGGTTCGGACCCAAAGTCTTCTCGAGTTCCCATTGGTTTTCCAACTGGAGTTCGAGTCAGCCCCAGACTTTCCAGTCGACGAGTCCCGTATATCAGATCTTCTGATACTCCAGGAACCGGAGGAGCCCTCGCTACTACATCCATTGAGTCAGCCACTTCAGTGTCCAGTCCCGGAGGAGTCAGCTTCTTTTCTGCAGAGATACTTCTCGGAGTCTGACAGTTATCAGGAATCAACCCAGCAGCCACAGCTCAATATGGGACACCACTTTGAGATCTCAGCCACAGATAGTCCCATATTCGAGTATGTTGTCCTCTACTTTGTTGAGACTGACACACTTGCTGAGGACCAGTTGGCAGCCAGCATTGTCGCAGAGCGAGGATCAGCCGCAGATACTTTGCCAGCCTCCGCGATGTTGATCAGTACCTTCTCCTGCTTCCAGATTGCTGAGAGCCACATTTCCGATGATGATGCAAACTGGTGCACATAGTGGATACTTGAAAGCTTCGCAGATGCCCATCTAGATCCTGATCCTCTCTTGCTCACTTCGGATCTTGCATTTCTCCCCGAGGGTTATATGCAGGAGGATGCCACACTCGATGAGTACTCGGTTTCACCTTCTGAGAGTGTTTCCGATCTAGCGGAGCACGAACCCGAGTCTTTTGATCATTCTGATTCTGAGTCTTCTCACCTCGATGACCCTCGCGAGGATGAGCCTATCCTGGAGATATTCGATGATCTGTCTGATCCGCTTCTATTTCATTCATCGGATATCAGTTTTCTTAGAGAGTCTCCTGATCTTGACTGCCCACACCTTTTTGAGACATTGATTGATGTGGAGGATTCCATGACTGATCTATCCTTCTCCACGTTTGATTTCTTCGGCTCCACATTTCCACTCCAGTTTGATCCAGAGCCGATGATTTCTTTTGTGCTACCGGATCCCGAGCACATACTTCCATATCCTTGGCCGGTTGCAGACACCCGCTTGATTTTATACCTGGGTGTCTTTCTTTACACTTTTGAGTTCGTCGCTGTTCTCATACCAAGACTGCAACGACAGTACGACATTCACCTTACTGATGCCGTTCTGAACCTTGACACTGCTTTATCCTAGCCTTTGCGCCCAGCTAGGGGCATAAAATCTAGCGCTTGTTGAGAGGCACCTCAATATTGTATTCTTTTGTATATACGTGTTTCGTCTTAGTTTGATCTTTCTTTCTTCCGTTCTTGTTTTCACCCCAGGTATCTCTTAGGATTATCTTTGCTATACTTAGGATATTCCTCATCCTACGTATAGGGGGGTGGAAACACTGGGTTCTTCTTCCATTCTGTTTCATCACTTCTGTTGTGTTGCCTATACTTAAGGATTCTTCACATTAAGTATAGGGGGAGTGATGTCCTCTCACCTTGTATATATTTGTTGGTTTTCTTCTTTGTTTCTTTCTACCCCTATTTTGCTGCCTATACTTAGGGATATTTTACCCTAAGTATAGGGGGTAGAACCTGTACATTCTCCACTCGATTTTCCCTTTGTGTACAGCCTGCTATACTTAAAATTATTTGATCCTAAGTATAGGGGGAAAGCCGAGATCCTCTTGATTTTCTATTCTTTCATTCGTCTTTTTATATAGCCTTCCTTTCCACTCCCTATACTAAGCAAGAGTTATGTCTTCTTCATCACTCTGGACTATGAGGACATCGTTCGAGCTAAGTATAGGGGGGTGTGTATATATTTCATATATACTTTAGCCATAACTCATACTTTGTGTGAGTGTGTTAATAAATAAAAATGGCTAAAAACCTAAAATCCATAAAAATTAAAAAATTTTCCCTGTAAATAATCATTCTTTTATTTGCACATAAATAGCCATTGTACAAATTATTTTTGTAAAAATGTTTTCAAAAACTTTTTGTGTAAAGTTTGTGTAAATATGTGCATATCAAAACTATGTATATACTACAAAAATTTTCCAAAATGTTTTGAAAATCAAAAAGTTTGCAAAAATCTTGTGTAAATTTGTGTAAATATTTTGCAAAACTTGCATTCATGCATACATCCGTGATTTCAAAACATTTTTCAAAAATTTTGCATTTGTGTAAATTTTGTAAATAGCATCCTTGTATATATTTGTATAGTTTTTCCTGGATTATAGTTGACATTTAAACTAGCCTGGAATTAAATTGGGAAATGGAGCTTGATTAAGATCTTAGTCCACCTAATTATAAGAGGAACCTTATAGGGCTTAGGGTTAAGGCTTTTCAGGTCCATGGTGACTTAATTCTTTGAGTCCACTAGGCTATGATCACATGTCATCTCAATGAGACTAAGTAGAGCACTTAACAACACACACATGACTCATATAGACAATGGCTTTACTTGGACCTGCACTTTGCACCGAGCTCTCTACGGATGAGGTGGTGAGGAGGCAGTCTTCCTTGACTTGGGGTAGCATATGAGGGTATTACTTCTAGGCGGAACCTCTCTTCTTCTTTTAGTGAAGGAAGTGCGTCTCAACTTGGTCTGGTTGCCATGAGGTCTAACGACAGGAGTTGTGGGTTGCAATAATGCTTCAAAAGAGGGAGAGTCTACTGGCTCAAGAGGAAAAACTCCTTATGTATATACGCTGCACATTGTATATGTTGTATAGATGCACTTGAAAAAAATGCAAAAAGAAAATAACTTTAAAAAAAGTGGTGGGTCTGATAGATTATGATAATCCCACCGGAGTATGTATATAGTGCAAATAAGCAAAGCTTGAGACTTATGGATTCCATCTTATGTAGCTGGCAGCAGGGAGACTTAGCTACACTGTTGAGCTCCCAAGGATACATGGCTACACTAGCCATGGTCCATTCTCTTCTTCCCCCTCTTCTTGAGCCGGTTGAACTTGAACTTAGAAGGGAATACCCCGCTCCTCGAGGAAAGAGTGGCCAGACTAGGGTCATAGAGTTACCTTGTCAGGGAGGGTTGTCAAGTTACTACTTCTAAGGTGGGGAGCTATACCTCACTTACAAAGTACAAGGAAAGATTCATAGTCTTCAGGGGTTGTGTATGTAGACTTGTTCTGATATGGATTATTGAGGAGTCTTGATTATAGATTAGTGGATCTTGGAGGCTGTGGAGTTTTAAACCTAAGTATAAATAAGGTTCCGACACATTAATAATCCAAAGATCAGATCGAGCTCCATAATTCAATTTAATGAAGGCAGGTTTAATTATCAGCATTAATCCATGCATTTTCTCCTCTTTTTTCTTTTTCACTTCTTTTTCAAATAAGTGTTTGCTAAGGGACTAGCAAAGTTAAGTATAGGGGGGTGATGAATACCCATTCATCACTCTTTATTCTTTTATTTTAGCTACAAAACCCATGTAAAACACATGTATATTCCTGTAAATAATAATTAGCATTTGGCATGCATTGTGTAAAAATAAATAATTAGCATGTTTTTGTGCATAAATAAAAGAATAAAGAAGCAAAAGAAAAAGAGGGAGATATTTAGAATAAATATTGAGTGACCTAATCCTAAGGGAGGGCTCAGCCTGGGCCTGACCGCATAAAAACCCAAGTAGAGAGCGATAATGAAGCTCATGTGTGTAAATATACCTATAAATAAATAAAAATATTTCCTCAAATTAAAAATAAAAATGGGTTTGTATTTATTTGTAAATATTTGTAAATATAAAATTAAAATAAAAATGAGAAAATCAAAAAGAAAATAAAATCCCTTCACCCTTGTCTATATTCACCATGTACATAAAACCCTTTATCTATTTATTTATCCCTATAATTAAATAAATAAAATTCCATAAAAATATGTATATAATTCCATATCCCAAAATGTAAATAAATAAAATAAAAACCATAAAAATAAGAAATAAAATAAAAGAAAATAAAAATAAAAATCAAAGCCTTCATTGTACATATACAATATATGTATATAAATAAAAATATTTATTTAACCCTTGTACATAAATAATAAAAATAAAATAAAAATACCAAATTATTCCAAATTTTATTCTATTAATAAATAAAATATAAAATTGGAATAAAAATGTATAAAAATAAATAATTAAAATCAAAATAAAAATGTATAGTGTATATACCTATATATAATATACTATATTATAAATACTTAATTTTAATTTCAGAAAAATAAATAAAAATCATAAAATAATAGTTTAAAAATAAATAAATAAATATTTTTCTTGTTTTGAGTTTTTCGAAAATAAGTCATTTACTATTTATTATTTAATTTACAAATAATTAATAATTGGCGGGCTCTGATTGGTCCACGGGGGATGTTGACCCCCGGTCAACTCTCCCCCCAGGACCACTAGAGCCGGATCTGGTCGCCCCGACCCGACTTCTTCCAATTTCCCCCGCTCGACCCGATCGCCAAACACCTGAACCCCGGGCTCCATTTGCTCCTTGATTATCCTAGATCCACGCCCGGGGTGGGTTTAAGGGGTTCGAGCTCCGATAAGCTCGCCAGACCATCATTTAGCCGGACCCCTAGCCATATAAATCCTTAGCTCCGCCGCACGATTCATGCATCTTTGGACCTCCCCCTCAACGCATGTGACCTCCTCCACCTCGCCTGAGTGACAACGGAGCGAGTGAGAGTAGCAGCGAGGCTCGGGACGCTGGGAATCCTCTCATCCGGCAGCTTTCGCCATCGTGCGCCGCTGCGAGCGCGCTCAGCCTCGAGACTCGACGATCCCTCGAGGCCATGACCCCCGGAGCTCCAGCAGCTCCAGCCCAGTCGATCTCCTCCGCCAGGTAACTTCTTTAGCTCGTAGGATAGCGTAGATTTTAGTTTTAAGGTTACTGTTCTTGTAGCTCCGCCGCTGTCGCCAGCCACCTCCGACTGACCATCTGCCATTCCGACTACGCCACCACCTTCACCAGACCTCTCCCCATCTTCTTCACCCATCCATTCAACCCAGCTCGCCCCGGAGCAGGGACTTCGGTCCTCCTCCTCCGCCTCTCGTCGGAGGACCACGCCCCGATCCATCCAACCACCCATTTCGCTCCTTACCGGGTCGAGGCATTTTGCCCTCGACCCCTCTTTCTTCCTGTGCAGGCAGCAGGTCAAAACGACCTCATCTGGAGGTCGGAACATCAGAGGACAGGCGCTCCAGTTCTTCACCTTCGCCGGAGCTCTCCAGAGCTCCCGGTCATCATCGGAGACCAGCAGCAGCTGTGGGACGTCAAGGCAGAGCTACTCCGCACTTTTGCAGCAGCAAAGGAGGTCCACCATGCTAGTATCGGGCCGGCGAAGTTCACCAGCCACCTATTCTTCCTGGACCCTCAGCCACCGTCCGATTAGCTCCCTCGCTCCAGATTCGCTCAAAGCCGTCCCCGTTCGTTGTAGAGGAGAGGTGCCCTTGAGTCAGCACCGTTCGATCTCCACGTGCCCTCTTCTCTGCCCTCCATCCAGCGAGGGGTAGCCATCGACTATCGACCGTCAGATATCCTACGTGGCGAGCCCTCCACCGTTCGATCATCGCCGAGGCCCCTTTGTTGAGGAGCGGCGTCCTTCAGCTGTTAGATACACTACGTGGCACCATCCCAGCCCTCGGATAAATAATAGGGGTAAATTGTTCTTAGGCCCCTCTCTTTATGGCTTTTAATTGTTAGTCATGTAAATATTTTATCTAGTTCTTTTTATTTTGGTTATTTTTCACATTGGACCTTCTTGTTTTCTGTATTTGCTATTTAGTCCCTGTATGTGGTGTCCACGTGCTTCGACACGTGAGGACTTGGTGAAATTGCAATATATTCCTTGTATTTCTAGTGTGTTAATGTTTACATCTTTCTAAATAGGAATGACATTTTAGTCTTTCTAGGCCTGCACCACGTGCCTAGTGCGTGGATAGTGGGATTTTTGCACTTAGGTCCCTAAGGTTTTCTGTCGTGTTACATTTTGGCCCTTGCAACTTGTTTTTCTTGTAGATAGGTCCTTGTGCACTGTTTGGTTGTTTTTTATTTTAATAAAACAACAAAATTAATCCAAATTGAGTGAAAATTGGACACGTGGCTCCTGCCACTGTGTAAAATTTTCCCTAATTTTTGGATACATTTTTGACCCTTTTTATTATTTTTAAAAATTCAAAAACCCTTAATTTTGTCTCTGTCCAGATTTAAAATTCACAAAAAAATATAAAAACATCTTTAAAAATTACAAAAAATTAGATTTTGTGTATTTTGGTGTGTTTGATTTACTGGCCACTTTTGATCATTTTTGGAGTTATAAAAATTATAAAATTAAAAAACCTTGAAAAACTCATAAAAATTCTAATAAATCACAAAAAAAATCAAAATTAATAAACTTTTCTCCTGATTTCTCTTTTTTGTTTATATTTTTCAAGAAAAATACCTCCAGGCCATTTTAGGACCATTATATATTTTATTTGGTCCTCCAAGCCTGACTGGACAACCTTCTTCTGTTTTTACGGTATTTCATTTTTATAAAAGTCTATAAAAATCAGAAAATTCTCAAAAATTCACCAAAAACAGTAAAAAATATAAAAATTCTAAAAATATTTTTGTTTGAATTTTTGGACCTTTTTAGAGTAATTAAATAATTGCTTCAAGTTGCGTGTTTCCCTTGTTTTCCTTTTTTCTTTATAATTAAAAATTCCAAAAAAAATATAAAAACATTTAAAATCCACCAAAAATAATTTGTTTTTATTTTTCTTTATTTTTAGACTACTTCGTAGGCTGCAAGGCCAATCCGCAATCCTGAGTCTGACCCTGGGTGCTACACCAGGCTAATCTCATAGCCAGGGCCACTATTTGTTTTTCTCTGATTTTTTTTCTGTTTGGTGGTCTGACCTTCACTTTTCTTGTTGAGCTGAGATTTCTATCGATCCGGGTCGCAACGACCCGAAAGTGATTTATTTTTACCTGATCTGGATTGATGGAAATTTCGCTCATCAGTCCTCCAATCATTTAATCTCTTGAAGGATATAATCACACATGCTCATGTTCTCTGGCTTCCAGATTGGTCTCTATCCTTTGAGATCATGGCGAATACTTCTGATTTCACAATCGATGTTGTGCTAGGACAAAGACGAGATGGGCTGCCATTTGCAATTCATTACGCTGGTAGGACATTATATGTGGCCTAGAAGAATTATACAGTGATAGAGAAAGTGATGCTAGTTGTAGTGTTTGCCCTGGAGAAGTTCATATCACATCTTCTCGGATCCAAGGTGATAATCTACACTAACCATTCTACCATCAGGTAACTACAGAGCAAGAAAGATGCCAAGCCTTGTCTAATTTGATGGATTCTCTTACTCTAGGAATTTGACTTGGAAATCCATGATAAACTAGGCGTTGAAAATGTGGTGGCAGATCATCTTTTCACAATAGTCAAAGTTGAGACTCCTAAGCATAATTCCATTCCTATCACTGAGACCTTTCTAGATGACGCAATCTTGTTTATTTCCTCTCTCCCCTGGTACGCGAACATTGTCAACTATCTTGTCTCCAAGAAGACTCTACCGAAGTGGTCGAAGATTAAAGTTGACAAATTCTTGGCTGACATTCACTTTTACCAGTGGGAGGATCAATATTTATTCAAAGAGGGAGCAAATTGCATCTGGAGGAGGAGTTTACCTCAGGAGGAAGTCAATGGTGTCCTAGACCATTGTCACAAGCTTAAAGTTGGTAGAAACCATTCTAGAAAGAGGACGATAGTAAAAGTACTCCAGTGTGGCCTTTGGAGGCCAACTTTATTCAATGATGCAATGGATTATGTAAAGAAATGTACTGACATTCATAGAATGGTCGTAAATATTAGTATGTGAGACACAATGTCTCTGAAATACATTGATTTCTGATGTCTTCGATGCTTGGGGCATTGACTTTATGGGCCCATTCCCTCATAGTCAGGGCTTTGAATAATCTTGCTGGCCGCCAATTATGTTAGCAGATGGGTGGAGGCAATCCCTGCTCAAACAACAGACAGTTTCACAATCTGTCACTTCTTAAAGGACAACATCATCTCAGAGTTCTAGATTCCTAAAATTCTCATATCTGATGGGGGGAGCCACTTTATCAACAAATAGGTCATCAAGTTGACCAAAGAATGTGACATTGAGCATCTTGTTGCATCATCATACCCTCAGTCCAATGGCTTGGATAAATGTTCCATCAAGGAGATCAAGACTATCTTGTAGAAACTTGTATGACCAGATGGAAAGAATTAGTCACAATTGCTTGACTTGGTTCTTTTGTTCTACAGAACAACATACAAGTTTCCTCTCGGCATGTCTCCCAACCGCCTTGTAATGGAAAGTCATGCCACTTGCCCGTGGAGTTAATTCACAAATCATTATGGACATTGAACATGTGCAACTTGGATTCCAAGAAAGCAGACAAAAACAATAAATACAATCTGAACTATTTGCTTGAATGTAGAGACCACGCATATGACAATAGCTTGATGTACAAAGAGAAAGTCAAGAAATGGTATGATAAACACGTCCGCAGGAAGACTATCGAACTTGGACAAAAAGTGTGGTTGTTCGATGCAAAGTTGAAGATTTTTTCAAGCAAACTAAAGAGCAAGTGGACTAGACCTTTTATTGTGGAAGTTGTGCATGACAACGAAAGTCTTCTATTTTCTGAATTATTACCTGACACACAACCATTTATAGTCAATGTACAGTTGCTGAAGCCGTATCTAGAGCACAATACATTCCTGTCCGTTGTCGATTCTATTGAATTTGTGTTTCAAGATGAGCTCCCAGAGTCCAAAGGATCAGACACTTGAGCAAGAAATTCACAAAAATAATTATTCTTTTCTTCTTTTCTTTTCTTCATTTTCTATCTTCTAATTTTTCGAAAGGTGTCCACCCCTTTCTACACTATTATACTTAGTACGTACTTTTTCCTAAGTACAGGGGATGAGCACCTTGAGTTATTCATTTCTTTGATCCTTCACCTGTTTTCTAAACTCTTGATAGTTTGTCTATAGGTAGGGATATTTTACCCTAAGTATAGGGAGAGACAGGTTACGCCGATGATTTCGTACATTCCCAACCTTGACCCTCCCTGCCTTGTGTACAATCTATTAAACTTAAGATTATTTCATCCTAAGAATAGGGGGATGGTCAACTTCTCAATCATAGATTCTTTAGACGTTGTAGTATGTACTTTTCTATACTTAGTACAAGTTATGTCTTCCTTTTTCTCTTTGATCTATGAGGACGTAGCTCAAGCTAAGCATAGGGGGTCATATATACGATGTACTTTAGCCATAACTCTTACTTTCATATTTTCAATAACATGGCTAATCAATAAAACACACACAATTTTTTGAAAATACAAATATTAGATTGGGTTTCAAATTCTTTGCAAAATTAATTGAAAAATGGTTGAGAAAATATCTTGTAAAATCTTTTGAAAATTATTTGGAAAACTTTTGCAAAATATTTTCAAATCTTTGTAAAATCTTTTGTTTGTAAAATTTTCTTTTATTTATGTAAACAAAATTTTTAAAATTTCTTTACAAATGATTAGAAAAATGGTTACAAAAATACTTTGAAAAATCTATATATAGAGTTTGGAAAATATTTGCAAATTAATTTTCAACTTTTGTAAATGTTTGTAAAACTATTTGTCAAACTGTTTGCAAAAAAATAAATTTTTAAAATGTTGCAATATTTTTCAAATATTTTGAGAACCATGTATAAATAATATCTCAAACAAAAGTATATAAAGACTTGTATATAAAATCTTGTAAATGATTATCAACATCCGACTTGTAAATTCTTTGTGTAATATACATGCTAACTCTTATAAATATAGACACACTCCCATGTAAATAGTTGTACATATCTCTTCACTAACCATTATTCTAAATATCCATAAAATTTTGCAAAATCCAAAACCATTTGCAACATCTTTTCAAAAATCTACATAAAATTCTGCAAAACCTTTTTTCCAACAATTCATAAAAAAATCAAAATGGACAATTGCTTCACAAAAAGAATTTCTCTTGCATTGTACATAGCATTTGCATTTTTCGGAATAATTAAGATAATTGAACAAGTCGGAATTTAAGTTTGAATATTGGAGCTTGGTATAGGTCTTAATACACTTATTTTCGGAGGAACCCACTAAGGATTGGAATTGGGATACTTCAGGTCACATTGACTTAACTATTTAGTTTCCATAAGACTATGTTCATGAGTCGATTCATTGTGTCTAATCAGAACCCTTTATATCATCTGTAAGACTCTTGAGATAGTAGCTTGACTAGAAACCTTGTACTTAACACCTAGCTCAACCCAAATGGATTGTTGAAAAATTTTGGAGTCTAAGTCAGGACGATGTTAGGTCGCTTCATCAATGGTGGCTCAGGAACCATTCTTGGGGATTGCCAAAAGAGGCACTTTAACTCACTTCTTATGATAACCATGATATCTAAAGACTAGAGACTGGATCGAAATAATGCTTCAGATGAAGAATGGTCCGCAAGCACAACTTTTTTCCATGACCCCAAAAAATGGGCGAACCAAAAGATGCTATATATGTCGGGGCACAAGCTAGAATGTAGAGCAATGCAAAGTCAAAGAAAATCCAAAGAAGAAGCCTACACCAAAAATTCCACCAAAAATATGAGATTAATAAAATGCCTGCTTCTTGGTGAAGACTTGGTTACACCGACCGTGCTTCATAAGTGAATGAAGGCTACACTGGTCCATTCCCAGTTCTTTTCCCATTCTTCTAGCTTCTCCCCCACTCGGTTGTAAAGACCAACGGTACTGGACCATATAAGGAAATATCTGTCTCCACAAGGACGAGCTACCAGGAGAGCATTCTCTTTTATAGTTCGACGGTTTGTCTAGAAAGAGCTGAAAAATTAACACTCATTGATATGTCCATTCAATGTAGCAAGAGTATGTGATTGAGAGAATGGCTCTCACATGGACGTGAATATAACTGGACGCCAGGATTATGTAACCAAATGGTTTTTGTGTCTCATTAACTAATCTTTGTGTCGTTACAAACAAACTAATGATCCAAAGGTATTAATTAAGCTCCAAACTTTGATTTTAATAAGACAAGTTTAAGAGAGAAAAAAATCTTTTTAATATCTTTCTTTTTCTTTTCTTTATTTTCTTTCCTGTACTTATAGGTATAAATGTTTGCTAGGGACTAGGAAAAGCAAGTATAGGGAGATGATGAATCTCCATTTCATCACCTTTATTCTTTCATCTTGGACTTTAAACCCTAATTAAATGCATATATAACATTATTCTGCATTAAATAACCTCTAGTATTTACATGGTAAATATTGTATAAAATGTTGAATTTAAAGCCAAAATAAAAGGATAAAGAAAAGGAAAAAATAAAATAAAATACCATAGGTATTTAATGACCCTAAACCCAGAGATCTAGGCATCATGGTGACTGGGTCGACAAGGAATAAAGTAGCGCGAGATAAGGGCCAATAAATGTTCGAAACCCTAATCCATAATTCCACAATAAATAGGTTTCGATGACCTATTTTATTTTATTTATTATTTATACCTCAAATCAATAAACTTTGTATACTAAAGTTGTAGATAAAAACATATGGAAAATTACAAAAATTATTTCATATAAAAATAATTCACAATGTACCCTAACCACTCAGAATAAAAAGCCAATATAAAAACTTCCCAGACTTGTATCTTCTCCATATAAACTCAAAATTCACCAAACTCACTTTATTGTTCCTAAAATTAAATTATCTATTTTTAGAAGGTGGTTTCATTCAAGTTGGAGTTAAGATACAAAAGTTAATTTTTGGGTCCTCCTTGTGCAATTTACCTAAATAAAATAATCATTTTTTTATTCTTTATATTTTCCATTAGTTTACATTTCGTAATTTTGTAAATAATAATTTTAATACATGTACATAATTAAAATAAAATTAAGTCATTAAAATGTAATAAAATAAATAAGTATACTAAAATATATAGATGAATTATACATATATATACATGTATAACAAACACCCATATTTATTTAAGTGAACAAATAACATTAACAAAAGTACAATAAAAATATATTTATGACTATTTAAATAAGTTCTAAATATATAAATTAAGTGTATAAAATAATAAAACCTAAAATGGAAAATAAAAATAAAATACATACTATATAGGTAAATATACATATATTTATACATGTAAAAAGTAACCTACAATAAATTAACTTGTATAAATAAATAAAAATCATAATAAAATACTACAAAAATAATAAATATTTTTCGTGTGTTAACCAAAAATTAATAAAATCATTTATTATTTTAATTTTAATTAATACAGAATGTCCACTCTATTTTGTCATTTAGCTAGCTTACATGGACCAATGGGAGACCGATCTAGGTTGACCTCGGTAAAGTCCCCGACCTCCCTAGGTCTGCGTGTATCACAAGCTAGGCCCTTGACTTCCTCGATTTTCCCTTAAGATTCTTTCATTATTTTTGCTCGATTCCTTCACTGACTTTTATCCTCGATCGAAAATCTTTCACGTCAACTTCATTTCTTGATCAACAATCTCAACCACCTGTAGTTGAATCATCATCGACCATTGCACGTGCGACATGTGTCAAAGTCAAGCCCATCCAGTCGTCCGCTCGCACCTTAGTGGGGGTCATTTTTCCATATGCCCTATAACTTTTGTATTTTATTTTTAGTATAGAAACTTTCATCTGGAGTTAAATAAATTTTGTAAAATTTATATTGAAGACCCTAAGTTTCTAAAATTTGCAGATAGGTCCTCGCCACGTCCCCTCACGTTCCCATGCACGTGTGTGGGTGGGTATTTTGCAGGGGAACCCTTAGGGTTTTGTATTTAGTTTTAATCCAAGAACTTTTGATTCACATGTGAAAATATCCTTGTACTTTCAAGTAGTGTTTTGGAATGCATGTTTAATTTTTGATAATTATATTTAGGTCCCTACTAGAACATTGATTTTATTTTCTCGTATTTTAATTGTTAATAACATCATTTTACATCCAGAAGTTTTTGGAAAATTAGTTTAGTGCCTGAACCTATTTTGAATCACATAATTTTTTTTTGGCCTAATTAAAATTATTTTCCTAATTTTAAAAATATAAAAATATTGTATTTTTTCCTATTTGCATTTAAAAATACAAAAATTTATAAAATCTTCTAAAAAATTCCAAAAAATAGATATTATTTATTGGTGTATTTTATAACTATATACCACTAAAAATAACAAAATAAAAATACTAAAAATTGAAAAGCTCCAAAATCCTTATGAAAATTCTTGGAGATTCTTTAAAAATCCAAAAATATTATTTTTATTTCTAAATTTTTATTATATCTACTATATATTAAAAAAATCTAAAAATTTGAGACTTTTATCTATTTTTAAATTCCAAACAATTCGGCTTATTAATATAAGTCACTGTTTTGAAATTTTTATTCCAAAAAATACAATAAATTAGCAAAAATCATAAAAAAATTATAAAAATAGAGAAAAATACAAAAAAGACAAAAACATATTTTTTTACCATTTTTTTGGAATTTATAGCTATATCAATAAATATAAAAGCCTACATATATAGCTATATTTGCCTATAGTATTATTAATATTTTTATTATTAGAAAACCAAAAAAATATTTTAACACTTTTAGAAAATAAAAGGACTGAACCTTAGGGTATTTTCCTGATTTTGCATCTATTTATATATATTTATTATATGTAGTTTCTATATTATGCTTATTATTACTTATATACATATATTATCTCTCAAAAATTAAAGATCAGAAAATATAAAAAAATTTAAAATAAAAAAATTTAAAATAAACAAAAAATAAAATAAACAAAAAATCCATAAAAATATAAATTTAAAACCCACACAAAAAACAATAAAAAGATAAAGGTGAAAATTTTTGGTATTCATTTCACAATCTATCCTTTATGCTCCCTTTGTTCAACATTCTACATATACTTATACACGCATTTTGTAGAGTTTTAATAAATTTTAACTCCATATTTTTTTTGTATTTATTTATTTATATTGTAGTTTTTTATTATTTCTTGATCAGGTTTTTATGAGCGGTCACCACGACGATGGTGTTCTCTTGTGTAGATCATACCCTTGCTAAAACCTCTTCAACATCCATGGCACACGCTACACGACAAAATAAGAAAAAACAAATTAATGGTAAAAGAAATAGGAAATGGTTTTATTAGTATTTTGTTAAAACATGAAAAAAATATTATTTTATGTAGTATTTTATTATGTTTTTTATTTATTTTTAGAGTTTATTAATTAGATGTTAATTTTTGCATGTATACTTATAGGTATATTTACTAATATATGATGTGTTTAATTTTATTTTGTAATGTATATTTTATTATTTTATATACATAATTTTTATATTTATAACTTATTTAAATACATACATACATAATTTTATTTTATCTTCTAAAGTCGTTCATTTATTTATTTAAATAGGTATATTTGATATATATGTATAATATAAGTATTCTTTACCTATATATATATATTAAAATGTAGTATTTGTTTTATTTTATTTTGATTGTTTTAATTTTTTTATTATGTACATGTATTTTAAATAATATTTACAAATATTTAAAATATAAGAAAGTGGAAAATATAAGGAATAAATATATTGATTATTTTATACAAGTATACAACAATAAGGGCCTAAAAGCCAACTTTTGCATCTTAACTCCAAATTGAATGAAATCAGCTTCATTAACTAGATAATTTAAATTTATGAGTTATAAAATGAGTTTATAGAATTTTTAAATTGTATGGATAATGCATGTATGGAAAGTTTTCTTTGTGGCTTTTTCTTCTGTTTGTCCCGAGTACACTGTGTATTATTTTTTTACGAAATAAAATTTATATTTTTCTTTATATTTTTATGTACAATATTAACGTTCAAAGTTTATTGATTTGAGGTATAAAAATGGGAAAAATAAAATAGGTCCCAAAATATATTTATTGAAGAATATAAATTAGGGTTTTTTGTAATTATAATCCCTTATCTCCTCCTACTTTATTCCTTGTTGACCAAGTCATCATGATGGCAGAGTCTCAAGGTTTAGGATCATTCAATACCTTTAGTATTTCATTTCTTTTTCTTTTTTTCCTATATTATTTTTTTTGGAATTAAATCAATGACCTTATACAATATTTACAGTATAAATAGTGAGTGTTATTTGTGCATTTTAATGTTATTTTTATGGATTTAACTAGGGATTTAAGTCCAAAATGAGAGAATAAAGGTGATGAAAAGGAGATTCACCACCCCCATATACTTGCCTTTGCTAGTCCCTAGCAAACACTTATGCCTATAAGTTTTGAAAAGGAAAATAAAGAAAAGAAAAGGAAAGAGCTTGGAACAATTTTTGACTCTCGAACTTTTCTTATTAAAATCAAACTTTGGAGCTCAGTTATGACCTTTGGGTTCTTGGTTTGTCTAGAACTGCATCAAGGCTTGAAAATGTGACACAACAATTCTTAGGTTCCAATAATCCTATTGTCCAGTTCAATACACATTCTAGTCAGACCATACTTTCAATCGCATACTCTCGCAACCTTGACATGGAAGATCCATGTGTGAAATTTGTAGTTCTTCTCAGACAAATCACTGAACTATCAAAGATTCAGTGCCTTTGGTAACTCGCCCTCCTGGAGACAAATATTTGCTTCTAAGGTCAGGGGTCGCTAGTTTCACAACTGAGAAAGGGAGAAGTTAGAAGAATGGGAGAAGAAGTTGGAATGAGTGTAGTCGCATTCCCTTGTGAAGCTCGGTCAGTATAACCGAGTCTTCACTAAGAAACATGCTTTTTTTGAAAGCTTTGTATTTTTGTGGAAGTTTTGGTGTATGCTTCTTTTTGGACTTTTCTTTGCTTTGTATTGCTCTGCTTCTTGTTTGTGCCTCGACAGATATGGAGTCTTTTGGTCTGCCCATGTTTTGGAGTCTTGGAAAAAATTCCATCAGCAGACCATTCCTCATCCAAAGCATTATCTCAATCTAGTCTCCAGTCAATACATGTTACTACTAGCAGCAGAAGTGGATTGGAGTATGATGAGTCACAATCTACCTTAGTTAATATTGTGAATTATCCTTTAAAAATGCCGTTTTGTTGTAGGGCAATCAGAATCAGTCAAGAAATAACCACAATAAATCAATCAATTTTATTCGAAGTGGTTTAATGTTTATTTTACTTGGGCAAGTCCCAAGGTCGAATCAAGGAGGCAAAGGAACAACCTAAAATTTTATCTATCAAAGTTCGTACACAGTTTCCTATGCAGTCTTTTTTGGTATTTTTAATGCAATTTTGAGATGCAAAATGCAAATGTGGCCAATTTTAGGGAATAAAATATGATTTTCAATTAAACAATGTCCGAAAAATACAAAACATGGTCGAAATGTCAATTATGATGAAATGAATGCACTGTAATTTTTTTGGAATTTTCGGATGCAAGATAAATATTTTATGAATTTATATATGCAAACACAATGAACTTCAATAATTAATTATAATAAATATTAAACCTAATTATTTTTAAGGTATAAAATTATCAAAGGTTTATCAACAGGTGATTGATCTCAAAAAAATCCTACACTTCAAAAATATTAGTTTTAATACCTATTAAAAATCAAAGATTAAAATATGCAAAATGATTTTTACCAAGCAAAATATGCATGCAAATCCAATTCTTTTTGGGCACAATGTTAAATGCAATTAATCCTTGAATCAATGATTTTTTGGTAATTTTTCAAGCAATGGTTAATCACCTATGAATTTCCAAGCATAGAATGGGTAAAATATGCAATTTTTAACAAATCAATTAATTAGTAATTAACCATAATAGATCACAAAAATGTCAAACATATGCCAAGTTGTAGAGAACTAATTATAGAATACAGTGCCTATTTTTAATAAATAAAATGATGCAATAAAGAGGTTTAAATGAGAGGGGACACAAGGGTATTTATGCAATTACAATAACTAAATAAATATAAAATATGCAGACCAGGAGTACAACTGATATTACCTAAAACCCAGGGGTTTTCTTGCAAAATTACCAGACGGTCATGTGTGTAGCACGTGACCTCTGGTGGCGGGATGAATCTGTAATTGGGCGAAGCACCAGGGACCTTTATTGCAAATTATCCCTCCAACGCACGTGCCAAGCACGTGGGAGGGGGTCTTGGGCGGTTCCCGCTGACGCCTTGGAGGAGGAGAAGTTGTGCACGGTGGTGGGCATCTGCTGTGGCTGGCCGACAAATGGACGGTGGCTATCGGAGGAGCACAGTTGGCGAAGTGGATGTTGAGGGCGGAGGAGCGAGCGGTGGATTCTTACTAGAAGGCGGATGACGCAAGCTCCTGCGATGGTAGATGGAGGGGCATGGAGATGGCGGTGAAGCGTTGGATGTCGGAGATGAAGTTAATGAAGGTGGAAACAGAGCTACGATGGTGGAACAAAAACGTAGGCTCTACGGCGTTGCGAGGCCGGAGCAGAGCAGCACTCGGATGAGGGAGCTGCGATGAGGTTGTGGACCTCGGATCCCGCTGGGTCATCGGGGGCAAGGATCTATCACCTCTCACCGGTCCCTCCCTTAGAGCTGTAGTCAGTGGATGATTTTTGAAGAAGGGGCGGCGGCGGAGCTTTATAGGGTTGGAGGGCCCTGTCGAAGATGGAAAGACAAAAGGGTGAATCGGGATGATGGATAACCGGGGAGATTTTATTGAAGAAGGCGGTGTGAATATTGATTCAAAGGGGGTTTGGCTGGTGGCGAGATATGCGGAGATGGAAGGTCAACGATGACTAGTATCGCAAGAGGTGAGGTGGAGATCGCGGGCGGCGTTGCCTGATTGGGAAGGGGAGGAAGAAGATGGTGTACAAGTGTTGTCCAATCGGCCGAGATCGGACAACCCTAATGCCTCCACGTGGCAAGAAGAGGAAGAGAAGAGGGTCGTATGATCAACCGAGATCAAACAGCCCTAATTGTGCCACGTGTCAGGGTTTTTAATTTATTTTTTTAATAAAAATAAATTAATAAAAATCCCAAAAATGGGTGACATAAGGCGACTCCAAGAGCCGCAACATGTCAGACCTAGAAAAATTAAAAAAATAAATACAAAGAAAAATACAAAAGAAATAGCAAACGACCTCGGATCAAAAAATTTTCTTCATGAATGTTGCTTTCCTCAATGAGACTACAACTTTCATGAAGGGATGAAAGCCAAAATTCATCATTTGTGCAAATAGATATTTTTGGGGTATCCCATGTACATAGAATACCTTAATTTTTAGGTTTTATAATGTTTTTATCATTTTTAAACCAGATAAAAATCTGGAAAAATATGATAAAGTCAAAGATAAATATTTACACATTAGTCTATTTTTTTGGATTTTTATTAAGTACAAAAAAGAAGAAATAAAAATAAAATACGAAAAAGATAATTTTTGTACAGATAGTTAGTGAAGACTCAAACTCAATTAGTTTCTTTGATTTCAAGCTCAGTTTGGATTTGGATTTTTATTTATTTTAATAAAAATTTTATAAAAAAAGACAAATGTAAAAGAAATAAAATAAAATAGGTTTGTTTTGTACATAAAATTATAGGTCAAAAATCGCTAAAATACAAAATGTACAAAAGAGACCCAAAAACCCAACTTTCACATATGAGCTTCGATTCACTTGAACTTGGTCTTGTTTTGAAGGTAGTTGAATGTACATTAGTTCAAAAGTGAGTAGGATCAAATCGAACACTGGATGAGGAAGATATCTAAGTTGTAGTCCGGAAATCCTAGAACTAGGGTTTGGGTTTTTGGTCCACTTATTTAGGTTAGTGTTTTTTTTGTATTTTTCATTTATTCTTGTTAGTGATATGTACACAGTGGAGTGGTTTCAGGTTAATTGGAGTTAGCATGAATTAGATAAAAATCAAGGAAGTTAGGCTATTTTACAGATCAATTTGGCTTCTTATTTTGTGCAAAAATTAGTGATAAAATGAAATTCTTATCAAGACATGCATGAATACTAATTATGCAATATAAATGAAGAAATGCCAATGAATTTTTGGGATTTGAGCTTAATTCATGATTTTTAGAGTGATGAATATGAGATTCATCAGAGTACCGATATCGACAATCCCCAAGAATGGTTCATGAGCCACCCTTGACGAAGCAGCCTACAATCGTCACGACTTAGATTTTAAGATTTTTTAATAATCCATCTAGGCTAAGCTAAGTGTTAAGTTCAAGATTTCTAGTCAAGCCATTGTCTCAAGAGTCATACAGATGATATGAAGGGTTCTAGTTAGACACAATGAATTAACTCATGAACATAGTCTCATGGAACCTAAAGAATTAAATCAAGGTGACTTGAAGTATCCCAATTCATGTCCTTAATGGGTTCCTTTGAAATTAAGTAGATTAAGGTCCATACCAAGCTCCAATCTTCAAACTTTATTTTTTGTTCAATTATTTTGATCATTCTGAAAAATGCAAATGCCATGTACAATGCAAGAGAACTATTTTTATGAAGCCATTTTCTATTTTCAACTTTTTAGGGTTTTTTGAGAATGTTTTATAATTTTTATATAGATTTTTGAAAAGATTTTCAATTTTTATGGGTTTTGGTTTTTAAAATTATTAGGGATTTATTGAATAAAGGTTAGTGAAAGAAGTATGTGCATATATTTACACGGGAGTGCTCCTATGTTTATAAGAGTTAGGGTATAGGTTGTACTTTACATGGGAATTTACAAATTGCATGTTAATGGTTATTTACAAGATTTATATACAGGTTCAATAAATTTATATAAAGATTTTTATTTGTGTTATTATTTACACAATGTTCTCAAAACAATTGAGATCACTTTACAAACATTATGAAAACTTACTTTGCAAATAATTTTAACAAACATTTTTACAAACATTTACAAAATTTGAAAATCATTTTGCAAAGATTTTTCAAATATGTATAAATTTTTCAAAATATATTTACAACATTTTTCAAATTATTTGCAAATAGATTTTCAAAACAAGTAAAAGGAATTTTTGCAAGCAACCGATTTTTACACAAGTTTTCTAGACATTTTTACACAATCAAATATTTTGCACAAGTTTTCTAGACATTTTTTCAAAGATTTTTCAAGAATTTTTTCAATCATTTTTCAAATGATTTTGCAAAATGTTTTTAACCGATTTCTTATATGTAATTGTAAAGTATTTGATGTGTATTAAAATTTATTTATTTATTTATATTATTGAAAATACGAAAGTACAAGTTATGGCTAAAGTATAAACAATGTATATACGACTCCTCCTATACTTAGATTGAGCTATGTCCTCATATCAGAGAGAAAAGGTAGACACAACTCGTAATAAGCATAGAAAATCCTAGACTACAACAACTTAATAATAGAAAAATGAGAAGTCGACCATCCCCCCTATACCTAAGATCAAATAATCCTAAGTATAGCATATAAGAGTGGGAATTTATGAAATCATAGGCTCAACCTATCTCCTCCTATACTTAGGGCAAGATATCTTTAAGTATAGATAGAATATCAATAACTTGAGAGATATGTGTGGGATTAAAGAATGAACAACTCAGTGCACTCATCCCCCCATACTTAGGATGAAGCATATACTAAGTATGCAGTGATGAAAGAACGAATGCTTTTTGGAAGAATTAAAAACGAGAAGAGGAAACGAACAAAAGAAGAAAAGAAGAAAATACGTTTTTATCTAATTCTGAGCTTGAGTATCTGATCCATCTGTATGTGTAAGCTCTTCTTGAAATACCACTTTGATGGAGTCTATGATAGATATGAATGTATCGTGCTCTAGGTATGTCTTTAGCAAGTATCTGTTTACAACAAAAGATTGTGCATCAGGTGACAATTCAGATATCAATAGGCCTCTATTGTCATGCACAATTCTTACTACGAATGGCCCTGTCCACTTGTTCTTCAGCTTTCCTGAAAATATTTTCAACTTTGCGTCAAAAAACCACACCTTGCTCAGGCTCAAAAGTTTTCCTACGAATGTGCTTGTCATTCCATTTCTTGATTTTTTCCGTGTAGATTAGGCTATTGTCGTATGCAAAGTCTCTAAATTCAAACAGGAGGTTCAGATCAACTTTCCTATTTTTTTACAACTTTCGTGGAATCCAAGTTACATATTGAGTGCCCATAAAGATTTATGAATGAGTTCCACGTGCAGATGACATGGTTTTCCATAGACGAGGCAGTAGGGGACATGTCGAGAGGAGACTTGTACGCAGGGCGGTAAGCCCAAAAGAACTGAGTCGAGCAATTGTGACCAATCCATCATATCAGGTCGTACAAGTTTTTTTAGAATTGTTTTTATCTCCATATTTGAGCATTCAGGTAAGCCATAAGACTGTGGGTGGTACGACATTGAACCACGATGTTCGATGACGTATTATTTTGTTAATTTATTGACTTCTTTGTTCACGAAGTGGCATCCCCCATCATCTATAAAATTTTCGGTATCCTAAACCACGAAGTGTTATTATCTTTGTGGAATCATCAGACGGCTCGATTATCTACGGTTCGAGCGGGGATAGACTCCATCAAATGCCTGAAGTAATCGGTGACCAATAGGATGTATTCAAAACCCTAGCTATTAGGGAACAAGACCATAAAGTCAATGTCCCATGTGTCAAATACGTTTAATATCTGAATGTATTTTGGAGACATTGTATCTCTCAAACTGATTGTGTTGCCCATTCTCTAATAGTAGTGCATCTTTTCACATATTCAACTACATCCTTAAAAGTGTTGGCCACTAGAGGCCACATTGGAGCACTTTAGTTGTCGTTCTCTTTCCAGAATGGTGTCCTCCAGCTTCAAGTTTGTGGCAATGTTCTAGGACACCTGTAATTTCCTACTGAGGTATACACCTTCTCCATATACAATCCACTCACTCATGGAATAGATGAGGATCCTCCCACTTGTAGAAATGCATGCCTGACAAGAATTTATCAACTTTGAGATTCGACCTATCAGGCGGAATCTTCTTGGAAACAAGGTACTTTACTATATTAGCGTACTAGGGGAATGACGCAATAGACAGAATTGCCTCATCTGAAAATGTCTCTGTGATTGGAATTACATTGTGCTCAGGAGTCTCGATCTCAATGATTTTGGAAAGATGGTCTGCCACCACATTTTTAACTCCTGGCTTTTATTAGATTTCTAGATCAGATTCTTGGAGTATAAGGATCCATTGAATCAGATGAGGCTTTGCATCCTTCTTTCTTTGCAGGTACCTGATGATTTGTGTAAACTATGACCATGGATCCCAGTAAGTGCGATCTGAACTTTTCTAGTGCAAAAACTACGGCCAGCAACTATTTCTTGAAGACAGTGTCAATTTCCTGGGCCTCACCAAGTGTTCTGCTAATGTAATGAATTGCAAATGGGAGTCTATCCCTTCTTTGTCCAAGAACAATATCGACTGTATAAATAACATGCATCCATCATGATCTCAAAAGGAAGGTTCCAATCGGGTGGTGGAAGGACAAGAGCATGTGTCATGAGGTCCTTCAACATATTGAAGAACTAGAGAACCTGGTTGTCGGCGATAAAATCGGTCTCCTTTCCAAAAAGTTCAATAAGTGCATGGGCAATCTTGCTAAAGTCTTTAAGGAATATTCTGAAAAAGTCCCAAGTGTCCCAGATATGACTGGACTTGCTTCAAATTGGTTAGTGGATCAAGTTTGGAAATTACATCTACTTTAATTGGGTCAACCTCCGTGCCATGCTTGAAGATGACGTAACCCTGCACAATTCCTGCGGTCACCATAAAGTGACTCTTCTCCCACGAGAGCACAAGATTAACTTCATAGCACATCTTTAGAACTCGGTCTAAGTATCACAAACATTGATCAAGTTGTCCTCATAGTCTGAGAAGTCACTTGTGAATACTTCGAGTAAACTACCAGCCACATCTTCGAAAATTACCAACATGCATCTTTGGAATGTAGTGGGTGCATTGTTCAATCCAAAGGGCATTCTTCTGAAGGCGTAAGTCCCAAACGGACAAGTGAAGGTGGTCTTCTCTTGATCTTCAGGTGTGATGGCGACCTAGTTGTATCCAGAGTAACCGTCCAATAAGAAAAAATATTCCTTCATGGTCAATCTTTCAACTACATGATTGATGAAGGGAAGTGGAAAGTGGTCCTTCTTGGTAACAAGATTCATGCATCTGTAGTCCACATAAACATACCAGGAAGTCAATCCTCTGGTCAGAATCTCATCTCCTTAGTCATTTGTCACAATGGTGATATCAAATTTCTTCAGCACTACATGCAAGGGACTCACCCACTTTGAATCGGAGATGGGATATAAATCTCACATCACACCATTTAGTAATTTCTTTCTTCACAACCTCCTGGAGGTTAGGGTTCAGTCTACATTGGAATTCTTAGGAGGGTTTGTTATCTTCTTCAAGGTAAATGTGATGCAATAAAATTGGCAGGTTTATCCCATGGGGATTCATTATGCTCCAGCCTATCGCCTTGCGGTTTCTTTAAAGAACCTCAAGCAGACGAGTTTCTTTTTCTTCAGTCAAATGGGAATTCAAAATGACCGGATACACATCAGGTTCACCAGCAAGGAAGGCATTTTTCATGTTAGAGGGCAAAGGTTTGAGCTCTGGTGGGTGGGAATCAGATTGGTTGCCACTTCAGCAATTGTGACAGGTGTTAGATATTTCCTCTATCTATTGTCCACCATTGTATTTTTCAGCATCTAAATTCAAGACATCACACAGATCTGTAAAAAATTCTCAATTCTAAGATGAGGATGAATGTTCAATTACTTCAACAAATCCATAAGCAAAGTTTTTAACGGCAAAGACATCAAGGAATTTCATTGTGCTATCCAGACCTTCCTCAATGGAGAGGAATTCTTGTATTTCTTTATCATCCAAGAACATATTTATATCTTTGATTTCTGATAAGAAGTCATAGTCTTCTGATCCACGTGACACAAGATCTCTCAATACAGATATCACCTCTATTGGCTTTGGCTCTAGAACCATCTATATCTGCACTTTATCACAGCTTGAGAAAAAGGTGATCTCTCTAGTGCCATAATAAACTACTGCTTCGGTTGTTTGAAGGAACGATCATCCAAGAATAATCAGGCTGTGGAGCAGTGGTGTAGATGTGTCCATGTTTAGGATAATGAAATCAACAGGGAATTGCATCCCTTGAATAGTGACGATCACATCCTCCAACATGCCACGGGTTTGCTTAAATGATCTGTTTGCGAATTGCAGAATCATCTTTGTTGGCTCGAGCGACCCTAACCCAAATTTGTGAGCAGGGATGAAGGAAATAAATTGATAGACGGTCCACTATCGAGCAATGTATGCTCAAACTCTTGATTGAAAATTGGGCATCTGACTAGTGGAGCTCCCTTGTCTATCTTTTTATTAGAGAGATTGTTGATTATATTCATTATTGCCAAGGTGAGAATGTGCTTCTCAGGTTTCCTGTGTTTGAATTTGTAGGGCTGACGCTTTGTTGTATATGCTTCTTTCAATTCATTCTTCACAACAAGCACGTACTTCATGGCCTTAAGAAATGGCATTTCAAGCAAAATATTTTGCAAAAATTCCATAATGTCAGGATCAGATAGTCTTTTTCATTTTTTTTCATTATTTTTGATTTAATTGCTTTGGGAAAGGAATATTTGCATCATAAAAGATTTCATTTTATAAATTTGTGTCAATATCTTTGTGTACATGTAGATGGCAAAATGATCAACATTCATCTACATCGGGAGGATCAAAATGCGATGTAGGCTTGGCTCAGCTACTAAAGTTTGCTTCTCCCTTGATGGCATGACTTCGCCTCAACTGCTTTTTCCTTTTTTTATGTTTTGTCTTTCTTCTTTTTTGTAGTTTTGGATTAAGAGCTTCATCAAAAGATTTTCAATCCTTTCTGCTGGCATGGCTGATGACTCGTCATCATATGCTTGGTTCTTCCCTTTTGTAGTCGTTGTCGCCTGGAGTGTCCTACCGCTCTTGAGAGTTACGAAATAAGATAAAGCAATATTATTTTCACCTGAATCGAGTGGGGCACTGTAGGCCACCTTCTCCTTGCGATGAAGTTGTACGAATTCGCTTCAACTTGAGTCAGGATGACAGTCTTGTTGGTTGTCAGGTTGTTAATCTTCTGGCTCATCTCGACCATGTTCTTAATGAGTTGGGCTAAGCAATCAAGAGCCAAGTTGACCGGCACATCCTCAAAAGCTTTAGCATGATGTGGCCTCTGACTCTACTGGTACGAGGGAGGTTGTTGCGGGTAACCTTGAGAAAAGTGAGGTTAAGGAGGATAAGAATAATGTTGGTATTGAGGAGAGGAATATTGATGTTGAAGCTGATCAGTTGGCTCTTGACAATTCTGATGACGGTATTCGGGCTGCTGGTATTTCTGCCTCCAAGTGTATCCATGATGCAGAGGCTACTGATGATGTGGTTGGCTCTATTGGAAGTTCCTCCCTCCTTGTTGCTAGTGGAATGAATTGATGATTGTGCTATGACCATGGAGTTGTCCATGAGGATGGGTCAGCTACTAATAACTGTTCCACATGCCATTCACCTCTATATTGTGTGGCGGAGGTGGAAATCATGGCTCAAGGTACTAGGGCTATGGCTCGGGTTGATAAACCACCATCTGTGATTGCGACGGTGCTAGTGGTTGTTCGGGTGTCTGCACGTAGTATACGTGCTAGACCTATGGCTAGCCGGGACTCAGCTAAGGCTGGTGGTGCACTATAGGCTCCTTCTGCTCAGTAAGAGTGTATTGGGCAGCTGCCACGGAGTTGCAAGCACTGATGGTATTCACCAACAGCTCCAGCTACTTGGTGATTGTGTCCAGTTTGTCCAAGCCCTTCATCCTTTGTTCGATCACAGCTAGCTTCTCTAGATCTTGTGATCGCTTCTTAATAATGTCTACCTTGGAAAGGTGGTTTTTAGTTATGCAGAGATCTAAATTCTCGCACCTGTCAACTTCATGAGTGTCCATCGCATTGACAATTTTGAAGAGGATCTGTGAATGTACTTGAAAAGAACGAGAAAGGAGAGTGTGGCCTCTCCTTCAGCCATCTCCTCAAAAATCTATCATATTGTATCCCCGTCCTTGTTGAAATGTGAACCTCTGCATGCAGTGTCAACCAGACATTAACTATTCTAAGTGAGTCCTCCAAAGAAATGATGGACCAAGCCGATCTTCAGGATATCATGATGGGGGACACTTCTCGATCAAATCATTGAATCTCTCCCAGGTCTCATGAAAGGACTCTTGTAGACCCTAGGAGATGCTAGAAATCTTGGACCGCATCAGATTGAGGCAACCAAGTGGGTAGTATTTGTGCAAAAAAGCATACTTCAACTCTTCCAACTTCTTCACCACTTTCCATAAATGGTTGATCCAATATAGTTCTTTGCCCTAAAGTCTGAAAGGAAAATCGATCATCTTGACTATACCCAATGAGATGTTGGCATAGTACATAGTGTTGCATATGCGTTCCAACTGATGTAGATCTATGTAAGGTTCTTCATTGGGATTCCCATGGAAAGTAAGGAGGAGAGAAAGGGGTGTGGTTTCTTCTCGAAGTGTTTGTGGATTGGAGGAATCTAGATCCACTTAGTAATTCGATCGGCCCTTGGGTTGTAGGTCTTCTTCAGTGTGGGTTTGGGCCAACCTCTCCTTCCTTCTCCCTCGCCTCCGTAGGGTCCATCTACACAATGGTTATCATCATTATCACCATGTAAATCATCATATCCTCCTCCTCATCATGTCTCTCTCTCTTCTGACCTTCTCCTTATATATTTCAATAATTCTTGATAGGAGACCTTGGCAAGAGCTCGATCAGTCAACTATTGTTATATAGCTTTAATGGATGCTAGGAGCTGTCTGTTCACTTCATTATGAGTTGTGCCATGTTCGGTATTCTGTTCAGTGCTAGGATGTTGTGGTCCCTTTCCTCAGCATGTGGGAGCCATCTCGGACTCTGACTGTGAATCTGGCTCTAGATCGGGGTCTTGATCTACAATAGGGAAAAAATACCCTGATCAGTCTGCATGCAAACACCGGATGTAGAGAATAATTCAGAATTAGGGTCAATCCTTAATTTTATTAATGATGGAGAAGTGTAACGAGTGAAATCAATCACCATAAACGAGGACAGAACTCAACTCAGGAAGAGAGTTTTCTTAGTCTGTTGGACATACGAGAAGGGGGGAATCCTGAGGATGGTTCGCAACATCTGAACTAATCACTTGGGAATCACCCTGAATTATTGGAGGTTTCGCACTCATGGAATCAATGTGGTTATCGGCAAAGTCCCGACTAAACCATCCGGGAGTCGACATCTTGGAGACAAAAGTAAAAGGATGAGGCGAATTAATCAACGGGGAAAGAAGAATATGAGTGAAGAGATGACAAAAGGCTCAAAGTGAGTGACTCAAAATGAAATGAAAATAGAAGGAAAGAAAAAAATGGTGCAAGTGCTTAGGACTGATCTTTGAATCCTAATTAGATCCAAACAAACACCAACAAAATCAGGTTCACCAATTCAACACATGTGAAGCCATGAAGGTTCGGCTATTTTTATCTTTTCAATTTTATTATAATTTTAGGCAATATTATAACACATCCTTATCAACTAGCCCTAGAGGAAAGTGAGTATTGCTAGAAAAGTATCATGGACTTTTTTCACTTCTTTTGTATAATGTGATATGCACTTTTTAAGACCCTCGATATTGGGTATGGGGGCTACTCAACCAAAGAAGAAGAGAGGAAGCCGACAGGGGAAACCACTATTTCCCTAAAAAATGAGGTACTCGGACGTAAGAAGATGAGATAGATACACTAGGGTGCGACCTAAGCTCAATACTTCAGACCAAGTTGGATGCTCTATACAAGGTGAGAGCAATATCGTCAATTAGGCCTTACTCGCCAACGTACGTAAAAGCGCCAATACTTCACCGGTCCCAAATGATAATCGAGGTAGCTAACCATCAGATTTTTGGCTCTATTCCTTAAGGGTCGTTCCTCGCTCTGTCCGGAATGTACCTGAATAAAATGTGGGCTTGGTGAACCTCAAACAATGATGTCTGTTATGAATTTTATTTAGGGTCAAAGTTTATTTAGCAGTCCCTTTGTTTTACTTTTTGGATTTCACCTTTTAGGTATTTTTCAGGAATAATAACCTAATATTTTTTTTGATTTTCTTTTTAGCCTAAGTGATCAAAATCATAGGGCCACAGCGGCAACGCAATGCAAGGAGACATTAGGATGGAAATCTCACCCTTGTGTCAAGATGATGAATGCTCAGACAGAAGACTTAGAGTGCTTCCCAGCTCTCTCTATACGGGATGTAAAATAAGAATTTTAAACCTAATCTATATGTTATGAGAAACAGTGAAATCACCCTATGAAGGAATTTCTATTATCGTGAAGCACAGATTGAGATTGATCTAGATCCAAACGTAGACTATAGGAGCATGCAAATATTAGGTGTGTGGACCTAGTTTACTCGATGAAACAATCCTAAAAATTTATGAGCTCACTTACAAAAAACAAATGAAAATAAAGGTGCAAAACACAAATCACAAGAAATAAAAAAAATAATAGGAAAATAAGGAGTAAAAAAGTGTAGAAGGCGGTAAAAACAATGAAAAATCCGGTGAGCCCTCAAGTGAACAATCACTTGATAAAATATGCTCGATAGTTCAAGTATCCACTTGTATTATTACAATAATAGAGTCTCTCTCTCACAAAAAGAGAACAAAATGCTAATCTAAAGATATGGCACACAAGTCTCCAAAAATGGCCAAGTTGCCTCTCCAACCAGGTTGTGAAGAAAAAGAAGCCGGTCCGGGTGACTCGAGTGCATCGATCCTCCTAGGAAGACTGCCCTAGCTCCATGGTCCCTTGAAACAAAGTCAATGAAGAGATGTATTAGCACAAATAATCAATAGGCTAAATAAAATAAAATAAAATAAAGATAAAACTGAAAATGATAGATGAAAAGACACACAAAATCTATCAAAACTACTGCTCCCCGACAATGGCACCATTCGATAATAAGTTGATCATTGATGGATCCTAACGTCCGATCTTGGTGGGTCGGCGGTGCCCGATAAGTCAGGTCCGCAATCATTGTGTCAACCGCTCTCTCGGCTCTTGGATATCAACAATCAAATGAATCAATAATTAACCCACAATAATCAAACAATAAATAAGGTGAGCTAAAATTTAATATACCCTACAAATAAGTATGTACAATATGCAAGTGTAGGGATCGAACCACAAAGGATTAATAAGGATAGGCACAAAAATTGACAAACTATGCATGAAATAATAAAAATATTTTTGTGTGTTTTATAAGGATTTCCTATTTTTTATGGGGTTATAATATTTTATTTTTTGTATTTTTAATTTTTATTTTTTATTATTTTTATTTTATAATTTTTCCTTTTTATATTTTTCTGATTTTAATTTCCTTTTCATTTTAATAAGTAGATATATATATATTCATATATATAATATGCATAATAAAATTACTATATAGAACATAAATATATAATATATATAATCAGGAAAATACATTTAAGTACAATCCTTTTTATTTTCTTAAGGTTTTAAAATATATTCTAAGTATTTATAGTAATAATATCAATATTAATACATATATAAGCATATATATATAATCAATATAACTTTTGTATTTACAAATATAAATAAAATTATTAAAAAATATAAAAGAAATTATTTTTATCTTTTTTATATTTTCTGCTTTTCGAAATTTTATCTTGGATTTTTTGCTAATTTTTTGTGTTTTAAATTGATTAAAATGTCAAAACAGGGAATTATACAAACATGCCATATAATTTTGGAATTTAAAAATAAACGAATATCTCAAAATTTCCAAAGTTTTTTTAATATATATTATAAGATATAAAAAATTTTAAAAAATATAAACAAATATTTTTAGGTTTTTAAATATATTTTACTGGATTTTATAATGTTTTGATGTTCTTTAAGTTTTTAGAGTTTTTGGTGAGATTTTGCAAAAATAAAAGGTCAGAAAATCAAAATGCATAAATAAATACAAAGGAATTCTTTTCAAATTTTGTGAAACATTTTTATATTTTTTTAAATGCAAACAAGAGGAAAATGCATTGTTTTTATATTTTTATAAATACAAAAATAAGTTTAATTGCCTTATATATATATATATATGATTTAAAATGATTCCAAGCACTTAAGGTAATTTTCCTATATTTTTTAGATGCAAAATGCAATTTTTAATATTGAAAATACAAGAAATAAAATCAATTGTGCTGATAGGGATCTAACTGCAATTAAAATAAAGTTGCAATATATTTCTGAACATCCTAAAGAAATCTAGGGGTATACATGTAGAAATTCTCGAAGTATAATTTAATACGCACTAGTAGGTGTATAATCGCAATATCAAAAGTTGCAGGTTCTGATTACAAATTTTCACAAAAAAGTTACATTAGAATTTTAATTCTTTGGACCAAATAATAACATAAATCCATAGGGGTTTAGGTGCAAAATATACTGCCTACTCACGTGTATGTGCACGTGAGATGACGTGTACTGGACCTAAATGCAAATAAATTAAAGGCATGGTACAAATCATAAATATGACAAAAATATTTGAACTATAGATGAAGTTTAGAACAAAGAGTAAATACAAAAATATAGGGGGTATGTGCAAAAAAACCCCATGTGCGCGCTTGGACGGCCTGATCTGGTTCACTCAAGCACATCTAATGATCCACAACGCTCAATACTGCTTTCCGATCAACATATCCGATCAAATCCCTGCGTCCATCTAACGACCGCTGGTGCTAAAGATATGGTGGTGGTTGTGCAATCTGGACGAAGCTCCTAATCCGACGACATGGGAGATGGCTGGAAGAATGGGGAAAAAGCTCCACCTAGGCGAGCTTCCTCTGACTAGATCTCCTTGCTCTAATGACTTCTCATGCTGCTGAGGAGTTCAATCGACTCCTGGGGTCATTCTGTAGCTACGGAGGTGTTTAAGATGGATCCAGAGTCCAACGATGGGTCCTTGGAAGTAAAAGAATAAGCATTGCACCTGGGACTTATTCTCAGGAAAAAAACCACCTCAAACAAGGCTTTCGACCTTCAGGACCTGCAAGATTATCTCAAAGACAAGAAGGCGAAGGTTCCTAAGGTCTTAATAGGTATAATAGGGTGAGGGTGGTGAGCGGTGAAGGTCTTCAGTGGAGGTTGAGGAGGTGGAGACCTGATCTCCTCATCTATGCTCTATCAGGATGAACGGAGGAGCTGGGGATGTAGAGAATGCGAAGGTGGAGATGATGGAGTGGTCGGCGAGTCGACACGAAGGGAGGAGTATGATGAAATAGTGGCCGGAGTCCTGGAGCTCCGACAAATGAAAATTTAAATTCTACGCTAAACCAAAAAGTAAATGCATGAAATTAAAGCTGCAAATAAAAACTGCAAGTTAAATCTATCTAGAAATGCGAGGGAAAAAGGCTCGACTCAGCTAGAACCAAGGAGCGGAGCAGCGTCACCGGAGCAAACTCAGCAGCACTAGGATCAGACCTTCCTTGCTACTTTCATCCTTGCTGACACCTCTGTGAGCTCTGTGCTGTCACCAAAAAGCACAAAGGCCTGAGGATTGGGGGCTTAGATGGGTTGAAAGGGATCGAATTCAAAAATTGGCAGGAGATGGAGGTTATGTACATGCTCTCCTTGACCTAGGGTTTCCACAACCCTATGGTTGACTCAAGAGGATCATGGATCCGTGTGAAAATCATTGGGAGATGGAGAGGATTGTAGAAGGAATCAAAGTGACTAGGGGCTTGATTCAAAACCTAAAAATTAGCAAAAATGGAGCGTATGCAATATGGACTGGTCCAAGGAGGTAGGCCGGGGCAGTTTGACCGAGGTTAGCAATCAATGCCTCCTCATTGGTCCATGTCTCACGCTACGCGGTAAAATAAAGAAAAAAACAAATAATATTCAAAAAGAAATACTAAATGATTTTATTATTTTTTTCATAAAACATTCGAAAAAATATGAAATAGTTATTATTTTATGTTATATTTTATTATGATTTTTATTTATTTTTACAATTAATTTATTAGGTGTTAATTTTTGCATGTATAATTATATGTATATGTATGTAAATATGTTGTATTTTTATTTTGTATTGTATATTTTATTATTTTATATACATATTTTTATATTTATAGTTGTTTAGATACATATGTAAATATTTTTATTTTATTTTTTTTGAAGTCATTTATTTCTTTAATTAATTTGGTATATGTAATATATAGGTATTATATGTGTATTCTTTACATATACAAACACATACACACACATATATTAAATTATAGCATTTATTTTATTTATTTTTTAGGTTTTAATTTATTTTCTTACGTACATTTATTTTAAATAATGTTTACAAATTTATAAAATATAAGGAATAAATATATTGAATATTTTATACATGTATATTGCACAATGAGGGCCCAAAAGTGAACTTTTGCATCTTAACTCCAAATGAATGAAACCAACTTCATTAAATAATAATATAATTTTATGAATAATAAAGACGAGTTTGGTGAATTTTGAATCAATATGGAGAAAATACAAGCATGGGAATTTTTCTTTGTGGTTTTTTATTCTGTGTGTCTGGGCACACTGTACATTATTTTTGAAAGAAATAAATTATATTTTATTTGTATTTTTATGCATAATGTTCATGTTCGAAGTTTATTGGTTTGTGGTACAAAAATAACAAAATAAATAGATCCTAAAATATATTTATTGAAGAATATAAATTACATTTTTGTGTAATTATTGGCCCTTACCTCCCCCTACATTATTCCTTGTCGACCAAGTAATCATGATGACTAGGTCTTGGAGTTTAAGGTCATTCAATACATGTGGTATTTCTTTTCTTTCCTTTATTCTTTTATTTTAGAATTAAATCAATGACCTTATACAATATTTACAGTATAAATAGCGAGTATTATTTGTGCAATTTAATGTTATTTATATGCACTTGACTAGGGATTTAAGGTCAAAATGAGAGAATAAAGGTGATGAAATGGAGATTCATCCGGTGCATAATGATCGCAATTAAGGGGAGGTGAAGGTTGACTCACCCCTCGTTTCCTAAATACTTTAATTCTAGGTGGATAACTGCAATAAGTCATTCCTTAACCACAACTTGGTTTGGATAACTCATGGTTTGGTTTACTTCATTGATGACTAAACTAACATAAGGGCACGCGTGATATCAGTGCAAGAAGCTAAGGATGCAACTGATATTGCAAAAAGGGAGGGCATAACTGATATTGCATAATCAAAGATGGAAAAATGTAAAAAAACCATTAGTTTGTTTTTCAATAATGTCGACTTATTATGATTTAAGGTTAGAATGACACAGTGGTCAACTTAGTTCCTCTGGTCCCAAACCACATTAAAATAAATTTTAGAGACTGTGAATAACATTGTTAGTATTTAAATTTCGGATATGACATTTGGTGTATAGTTCAAAATCTCCTCACAGTGGGAAGCATGATGGGTGCGCAACTCCTTTATAAAGAATTCAATCTTATGTTCCTTATTATCAGTCTTGTCATCGTTGACTCCACTTGCGTCCTCCCTTTCCCTCTCCATCCTTAAATTTGACTAGTGAGTGCAATATTATGGTCCACACTCATGGGGACAAGGGTGTCTCTCTTTTCAACCCTAACCATATGCATCCATCTATATAAAGAGCACTAATATAGAATAATAAAATCAAGTCATTACATTTCTTCTTTGTACTTAATATTAAGTGCCCCCTCCCCAAATTTGATGTCCCCACCCCTCCTTCATCTCTCTACACCAGCGTGGACCCCCATAGACCCTAGCTCTCGACACACTATTGATGTTACCACCCCAAGCCATCCTCCATGCCCCCTCACCCTTCTCATGATGCCCTTTTACCACTCTGTTCCCTCCTCGGTGTCACCCATGTGCCCTTGTCATGCCTTAACCTCAGTGTCACCCTCCAACTCATGCCTCAGCTTCATCATCCATGCTCCCCTATTATGTCTTCTCCGAGATGCCACCTCCACCTCACAACCTCTATGTTCACATGGTTTGATGAATATCAGATTCCACCTAAAAGATGTAAATTAAGCTCGAAAATGGGTAGATCATTGGAATTTGCATTTATTTTCATATTTTTATCATTTTCATAAGCATTGTCAATATCACATAATTAACATAAAGGATTTTCATCACTTGTACCCTTCTTAACTTCTGCAATATCAGTCATGCCTCTCCCTTTTTTGGAATATCATTTGTACTCTTGAGTTCTGTCTTCATTATCATTTGTACCCCTCCATCAGATTGGACGTCAAAGAATTGAACTAAGCCATGTTTTACTCGAATCATGGTGTGGTTAGGAGGGGAATAATAGTAAACCCTCCCTTCTCTGTCCTCATCCCCTCAAACCCAACCTCCTCCTTTTCCGACGTCCACTTTGAGCATGTCAGCCCCAAGTAATGAAGTCATCATCGTGTCATCGCATGGAGAATGTGAAATCAAAATATTTGTACTAACCCCATAAATTACATGCGATGTATGCAATCCTTGCCCTAATTCTCTCTGAGTTAGCATCGAACCACCATCGACGGAAGGGTCGGGCTACAGAGTTTTTGTAACATCTCAGGCCCTTAACCCAATTGGTTATTGGGGATTACTAGCACAGACAACATGTTGGGCTCCGGCCCAATTGGAGCCCTTGTCCACTGCCTAAATTGCTTAAGCCCATGTTGTTTGGTAATATCCCCCACCACTTATAAGCTATTACTACACTTTGTGATGACTAGATGTGGTACTTTGTTTGGGGTGCAGCAATCACCACCATTGGTATTCGCAACGTTCTCGTTGCACAATGGCTCGTGACCTATTCCCAATAACAGTGGAGACTTCATCTGTTGGGTAGCCCTTTCCTCAACACTATGGTAGAGGTGGCTCCACCTCTTAGACAACCATTTCCATTATTGGAGGGAATGTGCTTTGATACCATCTGTAATGTCTTGAACCATAAGCTCGATCTGTTATTAGGGACTACTGTCCCAAACAACCTGTTGGGCTTGGGCCCAACTAGAGCCTTTTTCCACATTCCAAAATGCTTAAGCCTATGTTGTTTAATAATAGCCCCACTACTTATAAGCCACTACCACACAAGACGCAATCTTTTTAGGTTATCTAATTAGAGTTTAAAGACTCAGGTTAAGTGAAATTTATTGATTTATAGGATAAAGATGCTAAACAAGATGGATGCATGAATTTTTAGACATATACGTTAAATCAATTGAATGTTAGAAAATAGCATAAAATTTACTACACATAGATGAACTCAAATTCACAATTGCAACTTAAGACTCATGAATTTCATGAACAATCAAATTAATTAAAGTAGACTAAGTTCTCTTTGATAGCTCAATTAACCAATATGAAGCCTAATTAAAAAAGTTCCCGATTCACTAAGTGAGGATTACATAATTAGTCCATAATAATACATATATCAATCAACAATTTAATGATTATGGTGTATTCAACCAGTTTAAAGAAATATATATCTCTAAATTTTTGGATAACGATTCACTAATTAATCATAGAGAAGTAAATATACCATTGTTAAATATATTGAAAAAATCCTTAAAATGAGTTGAAATCACTTTAATTGGATTTAATTTGAGCAAGACATCAAAGTTTGATTCTAGGGGCTTAAATGTAAAGAAACATAGAATAAAACACAATAAAACATCTCATCAAGGTCTAAAAGGGACTAAAATGTATATACAAGAGCTCGCATGCTTATCTGGATATTTCTCCAAAAGTACAGGGTTATTTCTGGAATAAATCAAAGCTGATAGTGTTGGTGTGCACTTTCACCAAAGTACGCACGTGCATCACACATGGGGTCCTTAGCTCGGGAGGACGTGGAGGTTCAGCACCATGCGACTCGCTTTAGTGCTTTAGCTCCATCGAGGCAGAGATTTGGATGTGGTGGCTTGGGTGCGATCACAGCCGTAGGATCGCACAAATCCAATGGCAATTGCTATCTAGGGTATTCTTCTCCTCCACTAACGACACGACCAAGATCTTTAGGCTTCAATGAACTCCTTCTCCTCCTCTGCTACCTTACTCTTCAATTGAAGGTGGGGGAAGGAGCTTGAGACTCTTGCAAATAAGATGGAGTGTCGAGGAAGAGATAATGAATCATAGAAGGATGGGTCGAGTAGGCTTGTTCGAAGACGAATGCGGAGAACAGAGGACCTTTGAAATTATAGCCAGTCAAGACATTCTTATTACCTGCGAGTGTTAGCTAAGTAGCTGAAGAACAATAGGGGGTTTGGGGTTTGAAATCAGTGGAATGGATGGCCTAATCATATGATGGGAATTGGAGCCCTAATAGGTTCATCTCTTTGAAAGGAGATGAAAAAAATAGAGGTGGGAGACGTTGTGCAGAAGAGGAAATGATGACCAGAGTATCCTGAAAAGATCAGGATGTGTGGTGGCGATGAGTGATCAATCAAATAAACATGAAGTAGCTTGGATGTGTGTGATTAAATTGAGGAAAACTCAAAGATATGAAACTAAGGAATACCTGAAAGATGAAAATGAAGGTCGGAGGTTGAGGAGTTGGCATGGGACGGAGTTGTAGTTGCTCCTGATCTTTGCTATAAGCTGTAATAAGAGGTTGAGCTCTAGCATCAACGATCTTCACTGCAATCAAGGTTTGATCCTTCGGATCTCATCAAAGAATACAATGTTCTTCTCACCACCTAATCTCTCTCTTTCAGCCACAATGGCGGGAGAGGTGCTCAGAAGCTTCTCTCGCAAAGGGCGGATCCTGGAGGAAGTTGGCGGAGGAAGGAGTTTTATTCGGTGAGGGAGGTGATTTTAGATGGTAGTTTCAACCACCTGGAAGTTGGTGAAGGCTGAAGAAAGTTGAATATGGTAGGTAGGGTGATGATGAGGGAAGAACATAGAAGGTGTAAGTGTTGGAATCATAAGGAAATGGCTCATGAGTCGAATGGCAAAAAGGGAAGAATTTACTCTGCTGAAGAGGACACGTCTCTTCGGGAAGAAATGACTGGAGGATGACAACAACCACTAACCATTGTATCAAACAATCCAATAGACAAATTTTGTGTGCTAATGAGGCTACTGAAGCCGCTTGATCGATCTAATCATGAGGTCCACAAATGGGTACAGATGAGAAGAAGGTAGTTGTCTGATCTGAAGATGGGACAATCCAAATAGTGCATGAGCTCTTATAAAGAGCTGGTTGATGTGGCAAATTGAGATTGGGCAACATGGCCCAATTAAAAAATTAGAAAATAAATTAGAAATTATCAAATAATATAAAATACAAAATGATGTCAAATTAAAAGTGTTCAACATGAAAGTTTTGTATCTTTTCAAGATCTATAATTTTCATGTAGAACTAAAAGTCAAAATACATCATATATACATACTTATTATTTTTATATGTGATTTTATGAATAAAATACTTTTTTTATTTATTTTATTTTTCTGGTATTTTTAATATAAAAATAATAAATTATATATAATATTATTATAATTTTTATTTGATTTTTAATAATGAAAATATAGAAAAATAAAGAAACCATAAACACCAAGATTTCTTACTTATTAATATACACTAATTACTCTTATTTATTAACAAGATGTTAAATATGAAAATGAGTTAACATTAGTTAAATTAATTGAATAGTTTAAGAAAAAGGGGATAATAAAGCTGAATAACATTGATGAATTATAGATTCATCAGAGGTCATTCACCATTCCCAACAAGGAGGCCATCGAGAGGATGATGCCATTGTCCTCCTAGGTATCTATGTTGGTTCCACTAAAATTTTGCAAAATAGTTTGGTTGATTTATATATTTGCCCTTCTCAACTTTATGGAGAAAAATCTACTACATTAAATAACACAAGTTCATCAGGAAGAACCATTTAAGTGGTATATAATAGATTTCCCCTTATAAAAGAAAATAGGATGTTCATCTTGCCCATAACATTTAGTTCAACAATGTTATAATTACCCCAATGTTTCCTACCAACATGTTGTCAGCCAATCCAATTTATGGGGAACTTATCTATCGAGCTATATTTTGATGTTATTTCTTGTATTTTATGGGCAAAGTGATTGGGGGGATGATCCATGTGAGCCATGAAGAAGGGAGTGTCTACCACCTTATCTAGTCCACCAATTTTACTGCATGCTTCAAGAGTTAGTTTTTCATTCTTCAACCACTCTATGGAACCATACTTGGTTATTTGTCCCTCCAGAAACTACGTGGGTTCCTTCCCCAACTTCCACTATCAACCTAGAGTGTACAACCTTCCAATTGGGGAAGCATCACTGGAGTTCTTTTCCTTCTTTTGGTGAAACTCATTCCACCGTCCATTTTATCAATGCAAGATTTTGTATCGGTGAAAACACACACCATCTTAACTAGCATTAACTCTCACCAAATATTCGCCCTTTGAATTGATGTTTACATAATGATAGTGATGTTTTTCATAATGATATATTATGCTATCATAGATACAATAATAGGGTAAGGAGATCACCATTCAACTGACAACAAATCTCCACAATAGCTCTCATAAAAAAGGGGTCAGTATAATGTGTCAAGCATCCTATTCCAATTATTATGTATTTTGAATCCTTGGAATGTCCTATAAATTTTTTTCTTAAACCTTATCCGCTGCATATATCTCTCCTAATCAGAACAAGGTACTTCGTGACTCTAGATGACCACTGGTAGTAAAGGAAGAGAAGACTGCCCCTGTCCCACATGGCATTGTCAAATATAAGTCTACTGGATCAATCGCTCATTACAACATTCACTTAGTTGCCAAGGGTTTCACTTAGACATGCGAAGTTAATTTCTTTGGCACCTTATCCATAGTTGATTTCCTCTCTATAGTATTTATCCTTATGTTAGTATATGTACAACTTGATTGTCCTTCACGTCAACTTGATATGAAGAATGCATTGCTATAAGGTGACCTACAGGAGATAGTATACAACCAGCAAGCTCCCAGGTTCGACGCTTAAGGAGAGTGTCATAAGGTTTGCTTGCTAAGAAAAATCATTTATGGTCTTAAACATAGTCCTCGAGTATGGTTTCAAAAGTTATTACAGGTCCTGCAAATTTAATTTTTCAAGGTCATTAACAAATCATTCATTATTTGTATGGAAGAATGAAATAGAAAATGTGGCAATGATGATTTATTTGGATGATATAATCCTCACAAGAGATATCTTTAAGGGCATTACAAAGGTGAAGAAGCAACTAGATGAACAATTTCTGATGAAATGTTTATGGTATTAAGATACTTTATTGGGATTGAAATAGGCAAGGCCTAATTATGTCCAATGAAATGATGCTACTAACCTATTCTAGGACACGAAAATGTTAGGATCTAAAATATCTATGGATTCCAAGGCATAAATCACCAAGAATTATTGTGGATACGGATTGCTACATATGGTTAGTTGGCAAATTAGTGTTCAAAGCATTACATGATCATATATATCTCTTGCACTTTGCAAGCTGAGTCTCTTCATGGACTCTCGTATCTTGATATACTTCGATGCATCCATAACGGTTTTAATGTATATTAAGTCCTATAAAGAAAATGGATTTATACTCATGAAAAGTAACACTTTTGACTAAATAGCCTATTTTGATGCAAATTAAAAAAGATGCATGCTATATGAAAAATCTACTATTAGGTTCTGCATTTACCTAACATGGCACTTTGTAACTTGGAGGAGCAAGAAACATGCAGATGTCTCCCATTCAAGTGTATAGAATAAATAACATAGCTTTATCTTATACATTAATAAGAACTAATATGTACTCACAAATCTACATGTCAATCCACCGGCGTTATGGAGATCAAGTGTGATCATCAAGAAGCAACACATATAGAGGCCAACAACCTCATGTTTCACACGCATACCAAACATGTGGAAGTTGATTGCCATTATACCATGAATATGATACAAAGAGGATTGCTTCGTCCTCTTAGTGTAACTCCTACGTATCAGACTATAGATATAACCACCGAGCCACTAGCTTGTAGACAATTTAAAAAATATTGTAACAAGTAGAACATGATAGACATATATACTCCAATTTGAAGTGGATTGTTATACATTATGTTCCACCTACTTAGCGGTACACTTTTTTGTTGAATGGTATTGGTGTTTTTCTCTATAATCCTAACCTTAAGTCTCAACTCGTATAAGGAGCCTTAGAGTAGCATAATAGAATGAAGTCATTACATTTCTTATCTCTGCTTTGACCTTAGTAATAGTACCCATTGTTTCATCCTCTTCAAGTCCTTGTCCGATGTCTCTCACTCCATTTGTAGGAGGAGCATGATAATAGGTAGAATGGAGATTGGAAAGAGGGTGGGGAGGAGGTTGGAGAGGATGTTAGGGATGATGGAAAGAGGACGTGAGCCATCATCTTTAACAACTCTTTGATCATCATCTTTAACGCTTTGATCGGTGGCTATTAATGGTAGGGTCATTATTACAAACAGAGATGGTTTGATGGTAGCCATCCTATATATATGAAATAGGTAGAGGCATGAGTTTTACTGCCGAACTTTTCTAGGATAAACATGTTATCATATGACTTCTTTTTGTTATAATAAAAAATTGTGTATATAGGTCAAGAATAAGGAAGGGAATGCAACTATTGTATAATGATGAAGAGATGAATGGTTGTAAGAAGGTGATGCAATCATATTTATACACAAATGAAGGTAGTGGGGGTCTGGTGAGTGTTTTTTAAATGCCAAGTTCATTTCATCAAAGGGTTTGTAACGAGTGTCAATCTGAGACTGTTGATGAACATATTCATCATGCTAAAATTGGTCAATTAGGCCTATGTTTCCCAAAGTTCATATGCATTTAATCATTAACATAATATCATTAGCATTCATACATGTGTAAATAATATTCGCATTTCATTATGCATAATTGAATAAAATAAGGAACCAAAATCCAAGTGTAAATTGACCTAAAATACAACTAATTTCCCATATTTTTCATTAATTCATCCTAACTCCGATTGATCCCAAACAACTCCATTGTGTAGAAATTACTAATAAAAATAAATAAAAAATATTAAAAAAATTACTAACACAAATAAGTGAATAAATAAATCTAAATCCTAATTTCACATCTGATGGACTAAAACACGCATATCTTCCTCATACATATCCGATTTTGGTCTACTCACTTTTAAAGTACTCTATTTTCAAATACCTTCAAAACAAGAATAATTTCATAAAATTCGAAACTCATATGTGAAAGTTGGATTTTAGACCTCTTTTGCGTATTTCATCTTTTTGTTATTTTTGACCCGAGTTTTAATGTACCTATTTAATCCATTTTATTATTTTTTTTCTTTTGTGTTCTTCGATGAAAGTTTTATCAAACGTCATAAAAATCCATATCTAGATTAGGACTGAAATCAAAGAAACTGACTGCGTCCAAGAGTCCTCTGTGTGTCTGTACTAAATTCTTGTACTCTGTACTCATATTTTATATCCTATTTTCTTATTTATTAAAAACAAAAAATAAATTAATGTGTAATTAAGTGTCTTGTATTTTCGTATTTTCTATAATTTTTATCCTCTTTTAAAAGTACCAAAAATTACAAAACTCCAAAAAGTCAATTTTCTATACACGTGGAGAACCACCAAAAATACCACTTTGTTCAGATGACCTCTTTTGCTCTTGGATCCTTCATAAAATTTGTAGATCTCTTTGAGATGAACAACTTTCTTAAAGGAAATTTTTTGGTCAGAGGTCTCCTTCTATTTCTTTTTTATTTTTCTGCTTTTTAGTTTGGATTTTTTGGGGGTGACACGTAGCAGCCCCTGGGTGTGCCATGTGTCACCCCACTTCTCTCGCTCCTCCCCCTGCCTGGTTACGTGCTCAGCACGTAAACTGTGGCCTCTTCCTCCTCTAATTGTTTCTTACCCCCCCCCCCTTGCTCCCTCCTCCTCCCTCGTAACGGTCATCGCCGCCCCCTTCTCACCGGCCGTTACAAGGCCAGCCACCGCTGTGGCTCCTCCTTCCCATAACACCACACCTCTGCCTCCTATAAACGCGCGATGATCAACTTGAAGATATCCATCCGCCCTTATCTTCCTAGGCCGATGACAATGACTATCGTGCGACATGATCTAGAGGAGTTTTCCGCTCCTCTGTGGCAGCTTCAAGCAAGGTTGCCGAGCTTCGGAGCCCTCCGCTGCCTCCTCGAAGCGATCGCCAGAGGAAGGCGTCCACATCTTCGATACCAAGCGACTCTCCTCCTCTCTCTCTCTCTCTCTGTCTCCTTTCTCTTCTTTCCCGACCACCTCCACCCGACACCACCCCCAACCTACGGAACTCCTCCGCCTTCGCACTTCACCTTAGCCCGTCCCATTGCGTTCCTCCACCCTCACCATCCGCCGATCACCTCCGCCTCCAGCCTTCGCCGCCCCACCATCTGGAGCAGCGAGCTCCTGTACACCTCCACGCTCGAGCCCGCGTTGCCGCCCCCTAGAGCCACGCCTCGGCTCGTTCCCCTCCAGCCGCCTCACGGTGGCGGCTCCATGCCTCTACGCGGGCTCGGCTCCGCCTCCGCCACCGCCACCGCCACCACCGTCGTCGCCTTATGCCCTGCAACCCAGAAAAACCACTACCTCTTTCCATCATAACTGTCGGATCGGGCAAGAGCCTTTGATCTGACGGTCCTTCACCAGCCACATCGTCGCCTCTTAAGCACTGTGCCACGCCTCGAGGCTTGGGTAGCTGGGCCTCGCATCGTTTCCATGTGGAGGCTCAGGTTCCTACGCATTCGCCTTCACCCAATCCTGGAAAAGCACATGACGAGCATGTGCTAGGCAGACAATTTTCCCTCTCACCCTTCATCTTTCATAATAATGCAGAAATACCCCTGCTCGGGGTAAATTACACTTAAGACCCAATCGATTCTTGAAAATTGCATATACGTCCCTCTAGGGACTCCCTTGAGATACAAATTGCATATTTTATTGCGTTAGTCCCTGCAATTTAAATTTATCATATCATTTTCATATGAACTATGTTTTCAGTGCACAATATGTCATTTGAAGCTTATTGGGCACTCTATCATATTCTATTTGTGAACTAATTAGAGAACATATTGATTATTATTGTTTGAGATTCAATATGGTCAATGTAGGTTAAATTTTGAAATATTTGTGCCACCTTTTCCTTGAGAAAATTAATGATTTGTTTTGCAGAAGGAGACTAAGTATGCTTAATTCTCTTGTATTCTTATTGATATCATTTGAGGAATTAATTTATGCAGGGGTTTCTAGAAAGAAGATTAAGGATTAATTTCCTAACCATTATTATTATTATTGAAGATTTATTTGGGGAAAATTTGATCTGATTTATAAGGATTCAAGTGTGGATTATTAAATCTGATTAACTCTCTGTTGATAATGGATTATTTTTCTTCGAGAATTTAATCTTGGTAGGAGAATCATTTGACAAGAAATTAATTTAATTCTCAATATTTTATGAAATTGAACTCCATTTACTTGAGGATTAAATTGAAGAGAATTTTGAGATCATTTGAGGATTATTTTTAATTGCACAATTATTCATAGGTTTATTTGGACTCTTACCTACATTTGGATTTATTCGATTTGTGACCTGTTTTTAGGGTACTGATTAATTTATTTGGATTAAAATTTTAGTCACAGATCCTATGCTTAATATCTTTCTCTGTTCGCTTCTTCGTCATTGCATTGTATTATATCTTCCAAACACAGAAATTAATCTAGCAAGTAATTAATTATTTAAACTAATATAAAGCCACACAAACAAAAAAATCACCGTTCCATGTGTTCGACCTTAGTACACTTTTCAAGAAAAATTCTCCACAATATTCAAAGATTACGATTTTTTATTGATCGAAGATCGTCTCCTATACTAAAATTTTAGATAATTAAGAGGCTATTCTGACTTCATTAAATGGTGTCATA